>CM035126.1:71108383-71797287 GCA_020205555.1 Panax stipuleanatus
AGGCAGGCGCTGCAGCGCCGCTAGGCAGATTCTATTTCCCATTTCGCGAATTATGCAGTTTTTCTCAAAAAATATGATTCTATACAAACAATTATGCCCAATAAAATTGTTCCAAATATATATCAACATACATATCGAATCAAAATAATTAATAACTCGCATAAAGGTTTAGCTCTGATACGACTGTTAGGTTTGTAATATCCATGAACACAATCAAAGTAGCGGAAGCGTGAAAAATTAGAGTTTTTAAATTTTGCAAACCATATACTCGAATCATCCTTTATGTACAGTTATTAATTAAACAAAAAGATTATGAATAAGATTCATACCCTTGTAGATTTTAGCTTGTTCAGGTACGAGTTCAACTCCAAATCCTTTTCGTGTTCTACTTGAATCCACCGAGTTGATTCCTTCTTTTGATCAACATTATCCACCCAAGTGTTTGGCCTCTAGAGGTGATTCACCAAGGAAGAAGAAGAATTCAAGAAGGTGGGTATTTGGCTAAACCCTAATTTCTATCTCTTTAGAAATTGTATACTCTCCCAACTCTTGAAAAGATCATTAACATTAAATCAAAATAAGACTATTCTTATTTATAGATATAGGCAACCCTCCTAAACCATTTAAGATTTGGGTTTTATATTAATTAATTAAACTCTTTTAATTAATTAGGCTTCATAATCTTATTAGGAATAATTAATTAAACTCCTTTAATTAATTAGCCTCCTAATCTTATTAGAAATATATGAGAGAATACTTTTATTAATTAATTTTCAAACTCCTTTAGGAATTAATAATAATAATAATAATAATAATAATAATAATAATAATAATAATAATAATAATAATAATAATAATAATAATAATAATAAAACTCCTCTTATTAATTTATATTTAATATTTCTATAATATTAAATAATAAATATTAAGCTATTTAATTTATTCTATCGCCATAGATTAAATTAAATATTCTGAACTTATTATTATGATTATGCCATTTTCTTCTTTAATAATTATTCTTCCATTATGGTGTGACCCTTTAGGATCTTCATATTAAACCGGTTGTGAATAAATCAATTAGAATAATTCTAATCTTATTTAAATAAATAAATTAACTATTTATTTATTTAAATAAATAACATTTATTCTACAATAAGGGTATGGCCCCTTAGTGCTCAACGATTTTCTAGATAATATAGATTTCAACATTAATTATAAAAGAAAATTTGAGTAAATAGTTACTGTACAATTCAATCCTTCCACCATACAATGTCCCAATTAAATATAAGACATGACATTTCTGTCAAGTCTTATTTTATTTAATTATACGTATTTTGATTCCAAAAATACACAACTCTAAATAATGCAAATTAGAAACTCCTTTCTAATTTCATTCCACCTTGGCCAAGGATTCTTGGGTTGTCATTTATCGAATCACATATGACATTTCTCTTCTTTTACTAGAAGCGATAGATTATTTACGAATCATTCATTATCTTCATATATAACTTATTATACCCAAGCATACCCTTTGATATACCCTAAGGGTCTTAAAGGATATGTCAAAGTATAACTTATCATACATAAGATACTATGATGATCTCAAGTCTAAGGATCACTTGTACTACTATCACTACATGAATTTCTATTGACATGTAAGTAAAACTCTATTAGGTATTCCTTAGCAAGCCACGTTCAGTGAACTTATTCTCCAATAAGAACCTACATACTTGCTTTAGTGTCTCCACACAAATGATTATGAGATCAATCTTCCTCATCCAATGAGCAAGAAACGTATGTACCAATCTATCCAGATTCACTAATCCCCTTTTTTGTAATCTAACGACTGAGAACTATTTTAGTTTTAAGCTATCTATAAAAGACTTTATGTGTTATGTGCTTATGTGTTAACAACCTATGTGCTGCGAGTAGTACCGAGTAGTAACTAAAACTTAAAATTTTGATTGTCAGGATATCTTATGTTGGAGGATCCAGTCAGCCTAGGGAGGATGAGCCCCAAGTAGCTAGAGATGAGGAGCCCCGAGACATTCATACCGTCTGGAAGTAGTTGGTATAGAGAGATCCATCTCCGTTGATCACAGTTGTGGGTTAGGAGCATGAGCCAAAGTTTGATCCAGAGGATGACTCTGAGGAGATAGAGGTAGAGGCTGAAGAAGAGGATGAGGATCCTGATGAGATTCCACCTAATTCTATTGTAGCTGAGATGTACGATGAGTTGTACGATCGTAAGATAGAGTTACATGATAGAGTTGGAGAGTTGGAAGAGCTGGCAGATATATGTCAGGCCGCTATAGAGCAGAAGGATGACAAGATTGAGAATCTTGATGAACGTCTTGGAGACGTGGAGTGGAAGCTAGTTCAAGTAGAGAGTCAAAAGGAAGAGTTGTCGGCTGAGTTAGAGAAACTAAAGGGTGACCTGAGAGAAGAGTCAGCGAAGCATGCTAGAGCAAAAGACGCTTGGATGATGTGACGCCCCCAAATTCCAAGACCGCCACTTGGTCTCTCGAATTCGGTTCATCACGTGCTCATGGTAATACATCACAATAATAATAATTAAATATCATACGATCACAGCGGAAAATCTATTCTAGAATAATTTACAATGATTTATTATAATTATTCCCCCAAGTCTCGCAACCTACAGTACTTAATAGATTACATAATAATATCAGTTAACGACTTATTACATAATCTAACTTAAGCTTAAACATAATCAAATCCAGTCTTACTACATCATCTTCATACAATATTAATATATTTAAAACATAACAGACATAAGCTAGTTGGTAGCTTTGCCCTTGCCCTTATCAACGCCCGAAGGTTCACCATGCTCTGCCTTAACTGAAATGTTTTAGGGAAAGCAAGAATGAGCACAAATTGCCCAGCAAGTAATATATAATAAGGGTGAGTAATAAGATTCTCAATTCTCGAAAGGGTATAACAAGATTTGATAGTTCAAGAATAACAAGAATATCAACAGTTCTCAATATCAGTCGCTAAGGACAGGATAATATCAATATGATTCAATAATAAGTCAATTCAAGATTTCAAATAATTGAATACTGAGTAGTCACTACGGACTATGAACTTCTACTAGAATTGACAGTAATAAACTGAAAATCCAACAAAAACAGGTACAACAGGTGATCAACCTAAAGTACCCTTGTTATGCATAACAATCAACCATACTCAAGTGTGCACGTCGGTTCTCCGACAATTATATATTCCCTTCAAAGAAGGTTGTTCTTCTCAGTCAAATACAAGATCCCGCACCAATCAATTAGTTTGGGTTGCTTTTCAATAACATAAGTCCAGCCGAATCAAATGACATAGACACTTTCACAATATTCAAGAACAATACTAAGTTCAACATGAATAATAGCTTTAATGAAATAAGAGTTCAAGTATGCTAATTTGATTCAACCGATTAAATAGGAAACTAGTTCGCAATACACAAGATAGGATACTTGCATAGTAAAAGAGTATAAGTTAGGAAACTTTCACAATCATAGATTTCCTTGCATAAAGTAAATGCGTCGGTTAGGATACTTGCACTTTAAAAGAGTGTAAGTAAGAGAACTTGCCTTTAGCGTAGTTTATCCACGAAAAGCAATCAACACTTTCGAATTCCTATCGTAATACAGTTACGTATATATATGATATTCATTAGTCATATAATTTAACTTCACATTTTCTCTTTGAATATACGATCAACACATAAGCTAAGTTTTACCTAGCTACACAGTTATATAGAATATAATTTCTATCCTTAACGTTCCTTCTTTAGAGTTTAAACGCATTCTCATATTATATAAGATCTCAACAATTAGCAAACATGCTTGCATATTATTAATATCACATAAGTCCACAATCAATACTAAATATATTTCATTTTAGCAAGTTACGGCATCTCCTTAAGTTAACCGTCAAAATCGGGTTCAAGTAACATCATATAATATCGCGTAGCATGTATTCATATTTAAAGGATACTTTCATGCTTGTATAACTTTTCCAAATCCAATCGTACATGGTATAGGTTCTTAAGTTAATACTTAAAGCCATTCAAGGACACGAACTCATATGGTCTAACATGATTGCTTTTAAACACATAAGATATTCATATAACTTGTATTAGTCATGCTCATGAGTACTCGTATTGCATATATGTAGCTAGCATTGTTATTATCTTGAAAACATGCTTTGTTCATGCTAAACTTTAATCACGGCAACTAATCATGGTATATATACATGCATGACACATGAATGAGTCTAAGAGTACTATCACATGTGTCCATAAATGTCAAATTCTAATTCTCGTCATAACATACCAACGTTCACGTTCAAAGCTTATACTTTGTTAGTATAGTTCATTAATAAGGTCTATCATGTTCATGCTTCCTTATGAAACCTACATATGTAAGTTAACATGCTTTTCATGTATTTCAAGGCCCTATAAACATGCTCGAAAGGTCAGAATGTATACATGCTTCATATATGTTAACGTCGTTTATGAAACTTTAAATTCGTTTCCAAACTATGTGTCGTTTGGTTAACCATGCATGCTAATATACTAAAACATGCTTACATTGCCTCATTAGGTTTATATATATGTATTAATCATGCTCCCATGCTTGTTTAAACAAAAATCAAACAATTGGTACATAACAGTTTTGTTGCAGAATGCAGAAAACTGAACACAGAGGCTGGCGCTGCGGCGCGGCAACAGTAGCTTAATACTGGCGCTGCGGCGCGAGTGGCGCTGCGTGCGGCGCTGCGGCGCGGGCTGCGGCGCGTGGCTGCGGCGCGGGCTGCGGCACTGCGGCGTCGAGGCAGTTTTCTGCAGGTTCAGACTGCAGCGAAAACCGACCCAAAACCTCCCATTTCATCGATTTCAACATACCCAGATATTAGACTTGTTTAACTTACTAACACATACATATATGCTTATATAACAGTCAATAGCAATTATCAATTCCCAATTTCATGAACTCTAACTAATTTACGAATTTCATGTATTTACAGAAATTGAAGAGGAACAATGGAAATGAAAGACTATTCAGTGGTTCCATCATGTGTGTATGTTCATATAACAACAATATAAGGGTTCTACAAACCAATCATGAACCAATTTGGCATAATCAAGAATTTCAACAAAACTCAGAGAACAACAATGGAGTTCTTTTGACAGAAAATGAAAATGAAGACACGAAGAGGATTTATACCTCTGTTATGGAGTAAGCTTGCTGATGCTACTATAGAAATTTCTTCTGAACTAAATAGACAATCACAGTATACTCTCTTCTCTTAGAAATATTTCAGCAATGAAATGAAGGTGCAGGGAGTTCCTTTATATAGAAGAATGAATACACAGTCCAAGCTTCTAACTCCCAAATCAAACTAACGGATTGTCAAATTGCATGAAGGTTATAGAATGGTAGGTATTTAGTTGTTAGAATCCATCATTAAAACCACTCCCTTGCTCATCATTGCTACAAGGCTATGGAAATTTACTGAGTTTAAGGAGAAGCAATAGGCTTAGGCCATAATGGCTGTGCACGTGAATGAGGGAAAGGAGAGTGACTATTATATTGGAACAAGCCAAGCAAATCTCAGCATTCTTACAAATGGACTATATGCTACACTTATGTTATATATTATATGTACTCTTAGGTTATAATTAAAATGTTCTCCCCACAATGTAATAAATGCAATTTGAATACATATAATCTATGTACATTTTATCTTACCGATATAATACAATCGGATACTACCACATTACATTATATCATATATTATTAAATTGTATTACTCAACAATTATTTATAATAGATCCATGATACATTATTTTAATGTATATCCACACATCATTTGTCACCTACACATATCATAACATATAGTTACTATACATTTAATTCGCATGCTTGCACATATAATTTCTCATCTTATAAATTGAATATTAATTAATAATATACACATATCCTACATCAATTAATATAATTGTTAACCTCCATAACAATTTAATTAACCTTTATATGATTAACTATCACTTTGATATAAATCTTATTATATTTATAAACACGTTGCTCATTATTATTATGTTTCTTGCAATAATAATCACATATTATTAATCAATCCTCATTAGTATTTTATAACAGTTAATTAATATTCTTCGATTAACAATTAATATAGATTAATTGTTCGCTTAAATTAATATAATCATTCTTATATTACGTCACTGTGCCACACAAGGCAATCAACGAGTTTATCACAAACTCCACCAATTTCTCAATTATTATAATTATTCAATTATATATAATTGAATTAATTCATCTCATAACACAAAATCATTTATATTCAAATAAATTCTCATTTCCATTAATATATTTATTTAATAATATATGGAAATTCTCGGGTATTACAGATGAAGGCTGCTCGACGTGCAGATCTCCTTGAAGACAGTGAACGGGCAAAGAAGGCTAAGACCTAGCAGACAGACTACACTTTTCAGACAACAATTGATAGGTCCCAGGATCGAGTTCTCTACTATCCAGTCCAGTTCGAGGACATACTATGGTATATGTTGGATCGTAGGACGATGTTCTGTATCACGGAGGAAGAGCGCAGAGAAGCTGTTCGACGTCTTAGTATACCATGATAGGAAGAGTAATAAGTTATGTGAATATTTATGGTAGTAAATAATGTAAATTATAGTGTGGATATAAATAATGGAATATGAGGACTTAATCCTGAAGATTTTTTATCTCGGGACAGTTGATGTAAATAGCAGTGATGATATCTTCTCTATGTTAAAACTTTTGAATGAATAAAATATTAAAATTTATTGAAGATGTTATATGTTAAGTGATAATCTTAAAATGCTTAAGTTAAGTCTTAAATACTTAAGAAAGTGAGTAATGATCTTTTTAATTCCCAAAGGCACAATAGTTATCTAGAAGAGGGGTTGAATAGATAATTTAAACTTTTTCTTTGTTTTAAAATACATGTCGGTATTGAATATACTGACAGTATCAAAATATATATTTTGTTCCCCTTAAGATAATGCAATAATGGTTTGATAAGCAGTTATGGCAGTTATAACAGATATAGCAGTTATAGTAGTTAATGAGACACAAAGGTTTTAAGTGGTTCAGAACACTCAAGGCTCCTAGTCCACTCTTCTACTCTACGAGTAGGAAATCCACTAAGGATGTCTTTACACTTTGAATCACTTAGATTCCTTCAAGGTCAGCAGCCTTGGAACTTCTCTAGTTCACTAAGAATTCTTCAAGATCAACAATCTTGGAACTTCTTTAGTTCACTTAGAACTCTTCAAGTCCTTCTGACTTGGTACACTTTTGATTGAGAGTTGTATTCTGGGGTGTGCTACTCGATTGCAATTAAGCATCAGTTCTGAATAAACTGAGTAGCGAAGCAAGCTTTCCTCTTTCAGGATCGTAGAGTTTATCGTTGAGTGTTCTTGAGTGTTTTTAGCTTTCTTTCTTTTTCTATTTTTTTGTTTACTTGATCTGAATCTTTGTCTGATTTGCTTATAAAGGAACCCTTGAAATCTAGTCGTTGAAGTCATCTGTTGTAGCATTAAATGCTTCAGACAGTTCTGTGCACTGATGTTAACTTCCTACTTTTTTGCTGCTTAGCCGTCTGGCCCACTGACATAGCAGACTGCTATCTCACCTAACACCTGAAAAGATGTTTTCAGCAGGCTTTTAGTCCTTTCCTTAGCTTCTTCAATACGCTTCTTCGATATATACTAAGGATGAATGTAGCATCATTGGAACTATCAATTTGTCAACGTCTTTTAGCCTTTCTTCATTTGTTGCTCTTCCTCCTTCATCAGATAGACGAACGTTAATGCTTACAGAATGGTCACCACGATCGTGGTCTCCATACCATGATCGTTGTGTGTTGGCTTGCACAGGCTAGACTCAGTCTTGATTATAGAGAACACTATGATTTCTCTTAAGCTCTTTGGTAGACTACGATTCTTTCTTGCTTGTCTTGAAGATTCCATGCTTTTGAGAGCACACTGCGATTCTTGACTTAGCTGAACAGGCGCTCGGATCATCTCCATGATTTTTAGCGTGGCTTCCAAGGCAGACTACGATTCTGGACATCTTCATTAAAGCTCCACGATTCTATCTTGGCTTCTGCAGACTGCCTTTGACGGTACTATGATTCTGTCAATGCTTAATAATTACATCTCAAAATAGATCAACGTAACAGCTTTGATCTTTCTTATATACATTCATTTACAGAATGATAAACATTAAAACACAGATCAACCTAATAATTTTGATCTATCATCTAAGTCCTTGTACATATGATATTTGAAGGACTTTACACTTGAGCATTTAAATTTACTTTTAACATCAAATTTGAATATGCAATTCCCAACAATCTCCCCCTATTTGATGTTGACATAACCAAGGAGATTTGTATCATTGCATCATTTTCTAAATGCAAAGTGCTAGAAAGTAAATATGACTTAGTGTTTCAGTGAGCAGTTGAAATTTTTAGAGAATAAGCATGAATTTATTGATGTTTGAAAAGATATTACAATCTAGCATAGAAACATCAATACAACATTAATTTTGACTTATCTCTATCTTCTTTGCCTTTTGTTCTTCGGAGGGTTGGCATGCTCTTCAGCTCTCCTTCTTCTACTGACTTCATCTCTCCATACAATGCCAGCTAGCTCCTCCTGGGTCAGCCTTTCTGAATGATCATGCCTATTCATGAAGTTAGGATCTCCAACAGGCATGCTGAGGCCAGTAGAGGATACTCCTTGTGAGCCAGAAGCTTGACCTTGACCCCTTTGATAGGGTTCAACCATGAGAGGGCGCTGCTGCTCTTGATCAGATCATGGAGGCTGATGAATTGGACTCCTGCGATTGCCACCTGACGATTGACCAATGTGTGTTTGCCTTCCCTGCTGCCTTCTACCTCCTCTGCTTCCTCTGCCTCTGCTTTTGTCTCCTTGCTCATTATTCTCCCCCTTTATGTCAGCATCAAGGGTTCGAATGTCTTAAGAGAGGCGTTAGACACCTTGCACCAGCTCATGCATCTGAGAGCAATTGAGTGCAATGTTACTACGATTTTCCTCGACTAAAGCCTCAGTATTTCTTCTTTGTTGCTAAAGTCGTTCCATGGCTTGTGTAGTTTACTGAACTTGAGTCATGCCATAGGTTTGGAATTTGTGTAGTGTGAGGTGCAGCTCTTGAATCTGTTTGATCATTAACTCATTTTGTGTTTATTGAGTTTTCTGCATGATCTCCATAGATTCATTATGCTTTTTCATTGCAGCAAAATGAATAGCATCCCTTTGGCTGAGGCTGTCACTCATTTCCTTAACGATCTCCCTCAGTTTCTTTGACAGCTCAGTTGCCAAGTCCCCTGGTAGAGTCTTGATAGAGTCGATTATATGATCAAATTTTTTATGAAGCGCCAGAGAGTTAGCTTCAAGAACTTCCTCAGACTCTAAAGCCATATGGCATGTCAGATCAGCTAGCTCCTGCTTTGTTGGCATTAGAGACAATCGATCAAGAATTCGCTGAGTCTCAAGAGGAGGAGGGGCAGTAGTGTGTTCACCTCTCCTTGACATGCTCGTAAGAGCAAGTGTCATATCCAAATATTCATTATTTGAGGATGAGGGAACATCTAATCGGGTTATAGGGGCTTGTGTTTGGTGTATGGGCGAAGTGTTTGGTTCATGGGTTTGTGTATGTGGTTCGTTGAGTTGTTCTGGGGACTCTACGATTTCCATGTCAGGTTCATCAATAGGCACGAATCGTAGTTTGTTATCCAGAGTTGGTGTCTCAATAGTTGAGCTTGCAACCATTTGTTCAACTACTCTTGTGATATGCTCGATAACCATTGGGTCACTGACAGTTTTCTCTATGAGGAAAAGTTGGTTATTTGGTTCATCAGGTACAGAATTTTGGGACTCTATAACTGGAGACTGGTTTAGTGGGTGCAAGACCACCTCCAACCATCTTGGCAATTCATAGAATTGATTGAAATGTGATGAAGGAGAGTGGTTGATAATGAAAGAGATGGGAGTAGAATGTACCTAATACTCAGTCTCTGAAGTTGAATCATTTGTGATCAGCTTTTGAGAAAAATTGAGGTTCCTTGGGAAACCATAGGCCAGCACTTAAATAGCTGGATAAGCCTTGAATGTCCAAAATATATGATCCTAGGAATTGAGAATCATAGCTCTATTATAGGGCATCATATGCAAGTAGTTGAACAGTTGATTGTAGTTAGCTGTCCTTTCTCCATCTTGGCCCACATATAGAATCTCAAGTTCATCATCCTCTTCCTTATCACCATCTTCATTATCTTCATTAAAAACTTCCACCACATCTGCCATTACATCATCCTCAATGTCCACCATTCCTTGCAGCAGCAGACTCTATGAGCTCTTTAGGGGCTGAGGGGACTTTAAGATTATCTATTGGTAGCTCCCCCTCAACTTTTGCATTTTTTGGTAGCTTCTAACAGCTCCCCCTCAGCTTTAGCACTCTCTTGAATAGGGACTTCCAGAGTCTTCTCCAACACATCATCTTGGCTCATCTCAAAAGCTTCTGGCACCACCTCTTCATCATGAGCCATCTCTTCTTCCTGAGCTTCCTCAGTATGAATAATAACTTCAGGCTGTACTTCCTCAGTAGCAGCACTTGGTTCGGGCATTTCCCCTTCAAGATTATCAAGGGTTATCACTATTATTTCTGGCACAATCCTTTCAGAGTTGGCCATTTTTTCTTCCTAAACTTCATCAACATGAGCACCAGCTTCAGGCATCTCCTCCTTAGCTTGATTCACAGCCTGATCAGGTGCAGTAGTGTTGTATACATGTCTGATGTAGGCTACCACATCTTAAATGATTCTCGTCTCTTCCAAGGTTGGACCAGATGCTTGAGGCTCAGTGGTTTGTTCAGCCTTCTCAGCAGCAATCCTTTTGTCATCTTCCTTCAATATTTCCTCATTGGTAAGAACATACTTCTTGACCAACATTTTCACCCTCTTCTTTGGCTTAGACACAGCCTTTGCACTTTCTTTAGCTTCAGCCCTATCAGTTTGTTTAGGCTGAGAGGCTGTTGCAGCTTCTCCTTCTTTAGTGGCAGCCAGTCTGGACTCTACGATTGGTGATGACTCCACAATCGTAGTGAGTGAAGACTTCTTTGATCTGTGGCTGGGTTTCTTCTTCCTCTGAGGCTCAGAGCTTCCTTCAGCCCTGTCCTCACTTGTCTCCCTCTTCTTCTTCTTCTCCTTCACAACTTCAGCCGGTGATTCGGTTGCCTAAAGGGTAATTTCCCTTTCAGTGATAAGACCCCAAATCCCAGTGCCAGAGCCTGAACCCCTTTGGGGCGCATCAGTGGTTGAGCCTTGGGGCTCCTTAGCTACTTGAATACCTTCATTCAATTTTTTTTTCATTTGCTCTTTCTCACTATAGCCACAGGTTCTTCTTGGTTGACCTCTTCATCTTCCTTAGCTTCATTTACAGTAAATAAAGTTGCAAACATCATCTTTACATTTTTTGTTGGATTCCTCTTCTAATTCTGTAACAGTTGCTGAGTCATCTTCCTGTTGGGATTGATGGAGACACCTTCCTTATGCTCAATCTTGTCACCTAGAGCAGTCTCTAGAATTATTCTGATAAACCTCCCATAGAGCATTTTGGCAGTGCTCTCGGTCTTCTTGGGGCTTTGCATCCATTTCCCGAACCAATCCATCAGCAAAGCTCCATAGTTGAGTTGAACTTTGAAGCGGATGGCTGTCATGAGCTTCAGTTTCTTCTCATTGACAGAATCGTGACCAGAGCCCTTGCAACATATGCATTTTCCAATAATGTTAGCAAGGAACTCATACTCTTAGGAAATTCTTTCTTCTTGTAGCCACTTTTTCCTTTAATCTTTGTGTAGCGCATATTCTTCAGAACTTCATGGAAGTCCATAACCTCCGTGGACGGAAGACCTTTATTTTTGAAACCTAGGGCTAGGTTTATGCTTTCAGCATTGAGTCTTATTTGCACGCCCTTGACCTTAGTGAGGATGAAGTCTCCTTTAATGACTCTATTGCTGTAGAATTCCTTCACCAGCTTTGAGTAAATTAGTGTGATGGTGCTCAGAGCTTCTTCAAGGCCAGCACTCTTCAGAAGTGAAAGAATCTTGTGAAACTTGGGGTCAGCTTTCTCGAACTCATCGAAGCATAGCTAGTAACCAAAGACAACATTTAAAGCAGTCGTTTGATTTTGATTAATTATCCTGTAACGAACAGATTTGGCTTAGCTTTTTGAAACTTAGGGTTTCATCTGAGATATGTATATATATATATAAGCTTTTGAAATTCAAAGGTAAACTGACAAATGACAATTTAAAATGAATTTATAACTTCCCTCCATATGTTTTGCATAGTGGGACACGTGTCGAGTTCTGCAGGACTCCACTATTTTAAGTCATGTGGAAAGTTCGGTTCTGCCCTTAGCTCCCCCTGAGCTAGTGAGTCCTTATAAGAGGACTACGATTGCCAAGAACCACTCCACGATTGTTGAGTTTCATCCTCAACTTGATCCTTGACCTGTTGACTTCACAGTTTTCTGTGATGCATTCTAAAATGGCATCTCTTCTAGGTTAAGGTTGCTCAGGAAGGGCCAACCTCTTAGTTTGATACTAAGGATCAGGTTTGTCCTTGAGGCGCTTATCAGAAGGAGTGCTTAGCTTGATAATTCTGCTACCACAGTGAGCTTTTCTACCTTGTCTAGATCACTCCACGATCGTGGTTTCTCTTAGTTATCTCTACGATTTTGACTTAGCCTTTGTATCTGCATGGTTATCACCATCTAGAGCATAGAATCCATGCTTGCAAATTTAACATACCTAACTCACTTATTAGTTTATTAAATCTGGATTCATCTAAGGGTTTTGTAAACACATCAACAAGTTGATTTTCAGTAGGGATATATTGCAAAGATATAGTTCCATTTTGAACATGATCCCTAATAAAATGATATCTTATCTCTATATGCTTAGTCCTAGAATGCGTGACAGGAGTATGTGTTATTGCTATGGCACTTGTGTTATCACAGTGAACAGGTATAGATTTGAAATCAAACCCATAGTCTGTTAGCTGATTCTTCATCCATAAGATTTGAGCACAACAGCTACCTACAACAATATATTCAGCTTCTGCTGTTGAAGTTGATACTGAGTTTTGCTTCTTGCTGAACTAGGACACTAGTCTATTTCCTAACGGTTGACAAGTGCCACTGCTACTTTTTTATCTATTTTGCATCCTGCAAAGTCAGCATCTGAGTATCCTGTCAATTCAAATGAGGACTCCTTGGGATACCATAACCCCAAGTAGGGTGTACCTTTGAGATACCTAAAAATCCTTTTTACAACAGTTAAGTGTGATTCCTTAGGATTAGCTTGAAATCTAGCACATATACATGTTGCAAACATTATATCTGATCTACTGGCAGTTAAGTAGAGAAGGGAGCCTACCATACCTCTATATTGAGTAATGTCAATATATTTACCTTTCTCATCTTTGTCAAGCTTGGTTGCTGGAGCAATTGGTGTTTTCATGGGAAAGGCTGATTCCATGCCATACTTCTTAAGTAGGTCTTTGATGTACTTATCTTGGTTAATGAAGATACCTTCATCAGTTTGCTTTACTTGCAGTCCAAGGAAGAAATTCAGCTCACCCATTATACTCATTTCGAACTTGCTCTGCATAAGCTTGGCAAATCTCTTGCATAGATTTTCATCAGTAGAGCCAAAGATAATATCATCTACATATATTTGAACTAGTAAAACTTTATTTGTGCTTCCTAAGAAATAGCGTAGTGTCTACTCTACCTCTAGTGAATCTTTTTTTAATAAAAAAGTTAGTTAGTGTTTCATATCATGTTCTAGGCGCTTGTTTAAGTCTATATAAAGCTTTATCTAATCTATAGACATAATCAGAGAGGGTTAGATTGATGAAACCTGGAGGTTGTTCCACATATACTTCTTTTTGAAGTTCACCATTCAGGAATGCACTCTTGACATCCATCTGGAAGACTTTGAACCTCATGTGGGCAGCAAATGCAAGGAATATTCTGATTGCTTTAAGTCTGGCAACAGGTGCAAAGGTCTCATCATAGTTAATGCCTTCTTCTTGAGAATAACCTTTGGCCACTAGTCTTGCTTTGTTCTTTGTGATCACCCCATCTTCATCCATTTTGTTTCTGAAGACCCTATTTGGTGCCAATGACTGGGTGATTCTTTGGTCTTGGAACTAATCTCCAGGCTTTGCTTCTTTCAAAATGATTCAGCTCCTCTTGCATGGCTTCTATCCAGCTTGCATCTTGCATTGCATCTTCTATCTTCTTGGATTCTATGTGAGACAAAAAACTCAAATAGAAACATTCATTCTGTCTTGAGTGTGGTCTCTTGCCCATCTGTTCCCTGTTGGAACATCTGTTCTGGTGCCTTCTTGTCTAAACTCTTCAAGATTGACTTCTGGTTCTTGTTGACCAGAATCGTCGTCTGGTGCAGCTCTCTCTATGATTTCTTCTTCAGCATCTATGATTCCACCTTCAGGGACTACGGTCGTGGTGTTGGGCTCTACCACCTCATTCGTGGTGTCTGAATCGTTGATCGTAGTGCCTTGTGGTGTAGACTTGTCTGAGTCTGTTTCATTAAAGATAATGTGGATCAAGACTCCAACACTTAGCGTCTTCTTGTTGAATACTCTATAAGCTTTGCTGTCTGTGGCATATCCAAGAAAGATTCCTTCTTTTGACTTGGATTGGAAATTAGTCAGATATTATTTCCCATTATTGAGGATGCAACATGCACAGCCGAACACATAGAAATAACTGACATTTGGCTTTCTTTCTCTCCACAGCTCGTAGGGAGTCTTCTTTAACGTAAAGTGTACAAGAGATCTGTTCTGAGTGTAGCACGCAGTGCTGATGGCTTCTACCTAAAAGCATTCAGGCAGATGAGCTGCTGCTAGTAGAGTTCTTCCAGCTTCTATCAGTGTTCTATTCTTCCTTTCAGCTACTTTATTTTGTTGTGGAGTTTGTGGTGCTGAGAAGTTATGGCTGATCCTATTGTCTGCATAGAACTGATCCATTTCTGAGAAATCAAACTCTCTACTATGATCACTCCTCATGGCCTTGATTGTCTCTTCTTTTTCATTCATCACCAGCTTGAACATCATGATCAGTTGGGAGCTCGTTTCATTTTTGGAGGTGAGAAAGAACACCCATGTGAATCTGGTGTAGTCATCCACTACGACCAGTGAGTATCTCTTTCCTCCTAGGCTCACAGTTGAAATTAGCCCGAATAGATCCATATAAAGTAATTGTAGGGGCCTGTCAATTAAGTTGACTGCTTTGCCTTTGACTGAGCTCCTTATTTGCTTTCCAAGCTGGCAGGCGTTGCATGGCCTTTCTTTGACGAAGCTGAACTTAGGTAAACCTGCTACAAGGTCTTTGGAGGCCAGTTTCGATATGCTCTTGAAGTTGAGCTGGGATAACCTTTTATGCCAAAGCAAGCTTATTTCTTTAGAGGCTTTAGCAAGAAAGCACACTGTCTCGTCAGAACTTAGTTGAGCAAGATTAGAAGTGTAGACATTTCCTTCTCTTGTTCCGGTCAACTTAATAGAGGATGTCTCCAGATCTCTGACTTGACACTGATTGTTGAGAAAGGTGACTTGATGGCCTTTGTCGCAGAGTTGGCTGATGCTAAGAAGGTTGTGCTTTAGTCCATATACATAAGCCACTTTGCTAAAGGACACTGCACCATTCCCAGCTGAGCCATATTATTTTATCTTGCCAGAGCCATTATCTCCAAAGATAACTGTTGGTTCCTCCTTTTCTGTGTAGTTGGACAGGAGGACTTTGTTCCCGGTCATATGCCTTGAGCAACCACTTTCCAGATACCATGTTGTAATCGTGGTGCTCATTTCCTGCAGACAGTTTAAGCTTTCACGTTGGTACCCAGACTTGCACGGGTCCTACAATGTTAGTACCCTTGGAAACCCAAATCTGCTTGACTTTGGGCCTTCCATGCAGAGTGTTATGATAACATAATGCAGCTTTATGACCATTTCTAGCACATGCAAAGCATCTGATATAATGCATGCTTGTGTGTGTGTATGGATTCTTTCTCCATTTGGACTTTTGTGGATACTGGATGGCCTTACCCTTGTATTGCTTCTTCTTTTTCCATGCAGCCTTGAGATTCATGGTTTGTGCTGAGTGGACCACAACACCATGATTCCTTCCAGGTTGATTCGTGTAGTCAGTTTTACTTGACTCTACGATTCTTCGAGGTTGGGCAGTGGTGACTGAGTTACTCTTCTCTTTTCTGAACCCTAGGCCAGCATGGGATCCGTTGTGTCTTGGGACATTACTTGGATTAGAAGAGCGGAGTTGCACTGGTTCTTTCTTTTGTGTGGATTTCACAAATACAATGCCTCTATTTAGATTAGAAGCACTGCTACTGTTAGTATCCTTTATCTTTTCCACACTTGGTTCTGGGGTAAACTCCCCAAAAATTAAACCTGTTCTGTCAAAAGCATTTCTCTGACTGGAGATCAGGGAGTCCATGGATGAGGAAGACCTATTCCACATAGAGATAGTCTTTTCTAGCTCCTTAATTTTAGAGGTTAGTTTTGACTCTCTTTGTGTGCTCAATTCGTTGATATGTCTTAAGATTTTATTCTCATCTTCAAACTGAGAGAGAGAGGCAGAGCTGAGTAGAGTTGTTTCTAGTTCTTTTTGAACTTTCTCTTTCTTTCTTTGAAGACCAGAATAATCTTTGGATAGAACTCTGAACCACCTCATGTATTGATATAGATCAGATGTTATGTCATGAAGAGCCGTTCTTAAATCATCAATGTCTACATCAGGAGTGTTGAAGTCAAATACCTCATCTATGCTTACCTCAGGATGGTTAGTGCTTTTCTTTTTGTTTGCATCCTTGGCCATCAGACATAGGTTGGTTGTTTGAGGTTCTTTATCAGCTTCAGACTCAGCATTGGTGTCGTTGTCTGAGTTACTCCATGAACTTCCAGCTACAAGACCTTTGTCTTTCTTCTGATGTTCTTGTAGCCTTTGAACTCCTTCTTTATCTTTCTTTTCAGCTCTTCTCTAATAGGTTTGTTGCAGTTTGCAATGAAGTGGCCAGGCTTCTTGAAGTTGTAGCATAGGTCATTGATCTGCTCCTGACTGCTGCTGTTGAATCTCTTAGGTCTGTCGCTTCTTCCTTTGAGCATAAACCTTCTGAGTCTTTTGACCAGCATTGTAACTTCATCATCATCATCATCTTCCTCAGATGCAGACTCATCTTCATCTTGAGCTTTGGAGCTCTCTTCTATTACCTTGAGAGCAACTCCTTTGTCCTTCTTTCTTCCTTCAGAAAGAGTTTCTGCTCGTTGAGTCAGCTCTATTTCGTAGGTAAGAGGGTTGCCATAAAGTTGTTGAACAGTCATTTCATGCAGGTTCTTTGATTCTCTGATTGCAGTGGTTTTAGCATCCCAATTGCTTGGTAAGGACCTCATGAACTTGATGATAAGATCTTTGTTGGGATAGAGCTTTTCAAAAGCTCGAAGAGAGTTGAGCAGCAAGTTGAATCTTTCATATGTGGAAGTGATGTTTTCTCTTGGAACATGGGTAAACATCTTATACTGTTGAGTCAGTAGAGATTGCTTATTTTCTCTGACTTCTTCAGTTCCTTCATGCATGATGAGAAATGCTTCCCAAACTTCCTTGGCAGATTTACAGTTGACCACGTTCTCAAACAGATTGTCTTCTAAAGACTGGAACAAAATGTTTGTAGCCTTTTTGTCTAGCTGGACATCTTTCTTCTCGTTGTCAGTCCATTTAGATTTGACCTTGACCATAATTCTGTTTGGATCTTCAAAAGTCGGTGCAAGCCTTGTTGGAATATAGGGCCCATTCAGAATGGTTTCAAATAGATCATCATCTATTGAATCCATATAGGCTTGCATTCGAACTTTCCAGTTGGCAAACTTGTCTCTATTGCATATAGGTGGCTTGTTGCCTCAACCTGTCTTGGTCTCGCTTATCAGATGTGCCATTGGATCTACTCAAGCTTTGTATGCTAGTTGAGAGAACCTGCTCTGATACCAATTATTAGTTCCCAAAGGCACAATAGTTATCTAGAAGGGGGGGGGGGGTTAAATAAATATTTTAAACTTTTTCTTTGTTTCAAAATACTTGTCAGTATTGAATATACTGACAGCAGCGGAATATATGTTTTGTTCCCCTTAAGATAATGCAATAATGGTTTGATAAGCAGTTATGGCAATTATAACAGATATAGCAGTTATAGGAGTTAATGAGACACAAAGGTTTTAAGTGGTTCAGAGCACTCAAGGCTCCTAGTCCACTCTTCTACTCCATGAGTAGGAAATCCACTAAGGATGCCTTTACACTTTGAATCACTTAGATTCCTTCATGGCCAGCAGCCTTGGAACTTCTCTAGTTCACTAAGAACTCTTCAAGATCAACAATCTTGAAACTTCTTTATTTCACTTAGAACTCTTCAAGTCCTTCTAACTTGGTACACTTTTGATTGAGAGTTGTATTCTGGGGTGTGCTACTCAGTTGCAATTAAGCCTCAGTTCTAAATAAGCTGAGTAGCGAAGCAAGCTTTCCTCTTTCAGGATCGTAGAGTTTATCGTTGAGTGTTCTTGAGCGTTTTTAGATTTCTTTCTTTTTATCTTGCTTTGTTTGCTTGATCTGAATCCTTGTCTGATTTGCTTATCAAGGAACCCTTGAAATCTAGCCGTTAAAGTCATCCGTTGTAGCATTAAATGCTTCAGACAGTTCTGTGCACTGATGTTGACTTCCTGCTTTTCTACTGCTTAGCCGTCTGGCCCACTAACACAGCAGACTGCTATTTCACCTAACACCTGAAAAGATGTTTTTAGCAGGCTTTTAGTCCTTTAAATTCCTTAGCTTCTTCAATACGATTCTTCGATATATACTAAAGATGAAAGTAGCATCATTGGGACTATCAATTTGTCAACGTCTTTTAGCCTTTCTTCATTTGTTGCTCTTCCTCCTTCATCAGATAGACGAACTTTGATGCTTACAGGAGGGTCACCACGATCATGGTCTCTGTACCATGATCGTTGTGTGTTGGCTTGCACAGGCTGGACTCAGTCTTGATCGTAGAGAACACTACGATTTCTCTTAAGCTCTTTGGTAGACTACGATTCCTTCTTGCTTATCTTGCAGATTCCACTCTTCCGAGAGCACACTGCGATTCTTGACTTAGCTCGGCAGGCGCTCGGATCATCTCCATGATACTGAGTGTAGCTTCCAGGGCAGACTATGATTCTGGACATTTTCATTAAAGCTCCACGATTCTGCCTTGGCTTTTGCAGACTGCCTTTGACAGACTATGATTCTGTCAAGGCTTAACAATTACATCTAAAAATAGATCAACCTAACAGCTTTGGTCTTTCTTCTATACATTCATTTACAGAATGATAAAAATTAAAGCACAGATCAACCTAACAATTTTGATCTATCATCTAAGTCCTTGTACATATGATCTTTGAAGGACTTTACACTTAAGCATTTAAATTTACTTTCAACAGCAAATTTGAATATGCAATTCCCAACAGATTTAATAAATGTATATCTTAAACAGAAAATGCCGCCAAGAAGACGCCAAACATGTCAACAAGCTCAGAAATGATCTACGACTAACAACAACAACGATGCCAACGCTAATCCTATTCAGCAGTTGGTGAATCTGTTAGCTGGAGCACTTGCGAATCAGCCACAAGCCCAAGCTACTTCGTTTAAGGACTTCAAAGCGGTAGGACCGCCAGAGTTTAAGGGTTCTATGAACCCAATCGACGCCCAGACTTGGGTGATGGTGATGGAGAAAGTCTTAGATGTTGCTAGGGTCAATGAAGACCAGAAGACTGCCTTCGCAACGTTTATGCTGAACTCGAAAACCATCTACTGGTGGCAGGCGAATAAGGTTCAAGGAGGACAAGGTGTAATTATGTGGGAAAGGTTCAAGGAGATGTTCTTCGAGATGTATTTCCTGATGAGCTGTTTGCACTAGATGGAGGTTCAATTCCTGAAGCTGAAGCAAGATACTATATCTGTGCCAGAATACGCCACGAAGTTGAACGAGTTGGCAAGGTTTGCAACCTATCAGGTGAATACTAATGATAAGAAGGGAAGGAGATTTGAAAAGGGATTGAAGCCATGGTTGTATAACAAGGTCTTGATGTTTCAGCTGAATACTTTTGCAGCAGTTTTGGAGAAGGCAATCATCGCAGAAGGTGGGAGCGATGCTCTGACAAAGTATAACCAGAAACAAAAGAAGAAGAAGAATGAAAATGAGAATAATAAGGCTAGTGGAAGCAACGGTGCTGGTAACAATCATAAGAGGAGGTGGAATGACATCGTTTCTATTGGGAATCAATAGGGGAGTCAGAAGAGGAGGGTGGAAGCTTGTGCTGCCTGTGGAAAGAACCACGTAGGGGTATGTATGAAGGGAAAGAGGGTTTGCTACAATTGTGGTCACTAAGGCCACATAGCACCAAACTGCCCTAATCATGAGAAGGACGCTTGCATCACTTCTGGGTCAAGGAATCATCTGGCAAGGGATTGTCCCAAAAAGGCAGCAGGAGGAGCAGGAGCATGTGGAAATAGGGGAAACAACGGTGGTAGCACTCTTACTATCACTGGATCAACATCGTCAAATTGACCCACCGCCAGAACTTTCAACATGACCGTGCAGGATGCTAGTGTAGTAACGGGATGTAGTTTCAGGTATCATTCCAATCAATAATATAGATGCTTATGTGTTATTTGATTTAGGTGCTACTTGCTCATTTATATCCGATGACTTTGCTAAGAATTTAGAATTTCCTAAAGGGGAATTAAATTACCCTTTGAACATAGAAATTGCGAATATAGAGATAATTCCTATTAGGTTTGTACACAAGAACTGTAGGGTGGATATTAAGGGAAACGTGATGATCGTAGATCTAATTTCGATTAAACACGGGGAATTTAATGTTATTTTGGGAATGGATTGGCTATTTAATTATGGAGCGATAATTGATTGTCAAAATAAGTTTATTAACCTTTTGAACCCGTCAAAGGTAGTATTTTTATGGCAGAAAATCTACTAGACAAGCGAGTTGTCTGAAGATGATGCAGGCTAGAAAGTTGTTGAGACAAGGTTGTGTAGGGTATTTAGCCTACATAGTCGATACTTGAAAGGAGAGTGCGAAACTGGAAGAAATACCTGTTGTTAGAGACTTTGTAGGTGTATTTTCAGATGATTTGTCAGGACTTCTGCCATATAGGGAAATAGAATTCGTGATTAATTTAGCGCCAGGAACTGCCCCAATATCGAAGGCCCCGTACCGTATGGCTCCGGTGGAGATAAAAGAATTAATGGTGCAACTGCAACAACTTTTGGACAAGTATATCCAACCGAGCGTATCACTATGTGGAGCACCGGTGTTGTTTGTTAAAAAGAGGGACAGATCGATGCGGCTTTGCATTGATTAAAGAGAGTTGAACAAGGTTACAATTAAGAATAAGTACCAATTACCAAGGATTGACGACTTGCTTGATCAGTTGAATGGAGCTAGGTATTTCTTGAAGATAGATTTAAGAAGTGGATATCATTAGTTGAAGGTGAGGAATGAAGATATACCGAAGACAGTGTTCAAGACTATATGGTCATTACGAGGTTCTTGTGATGTCATTTGGTATAACGAATGCTCCTACAGCATTTATGGACCTAATGAATAGGGTGTTTAAACCATTTTTGGATAAATTCGTGGTGGTATTCATCCATTATATCTTGTTGTATTCCAAAACCAAGGAGGAGCATGTGGAACATCTTAAGGTAACGTTGGAGGTGTTAAGAAGAGAGAAGTTGTACGCTAAGTTTTCAAAGTGTGAATTCTGGATTGAACTTGTGCAATTTCTTGGACATATGATTGACAAGAACGGAATTTCAGTAGATCTATCAAATGTTAAAGCCGTTATGAAATGGGATCAGCCGAATACCCCGTCCGAAGTTAGGAGTTTCCTAAGACTAGTAGGTTATTACAGAAGATTCATTTAGGACTTTTCCAAAATTGCAACTCTATTGACGAATTTGACAAGGAAAGCAGTGAAGTTCGTTTGGGCAGAAAATTATGAGGAAAGTTTTCAAGAGTTGAAGAAGAGATTGAGTACGACACATGTGTTGTCTCTTCCTGACAGTACGGGAAATTTTGTGGTGTATAATGATGCATCCCATAAAGGACTAGGTTGTGTGCTTATGCAAAATGACAAAGTCATTGCGTATGCATCGCGAAAATTGAAGGACTATAAGAAGGGATATCCGACTCACGATTTAGAATTGGCTGCAGTGGTGTTTGCTCTAAAGATATGGAGGCACTATCTCTACGGGGAGAAGTGTGAGATATATAAAGACCATAAGAGTCTGAAGTATATCTTTACATAGAAGGATTTGAATATGCATCAGAGGAGATGGTTGGAAACTAATTAAGGATTACAACTGTGAGATTCTATACCATCCGGGTAAAGCTAATGTTGTCGCTGATGCCTTAAGCAGAAAGGGTCGGGAGAAATTAATGTTGTTAACTGCTCAAGAGAAGTTTGTAGATGAAATGACTAAGTTAGAGTTGGAAGTTAAAAGTCCAAAGGAGTCGGATGAAACACTATTCCAAATAGGAACCTTCCCAACTTTGGTGAATAAGGTTAAGGAAACACAATTTTGGGATGAGGAATATGAGAAAATCAGAAAAAGAATATCTGAAGATGATGAAGTGAAATTCAAAGTTTATACAGAAGGGTTAATGGGATTCGAGGAAAGAATTTGGGTTCTGCCAGTACCAGAGGTTAAGGAGGAAATTTTGAGCGAGGCTCATATTTCAAGGTATTCGATTCACCCGGAGAGTACGAAGATGTACCAGGATCTCCGACATCATTTCTGGTGGCCGAAAATGAAAAAGGACGTTTCCGATTGTGTGGCCAAGTGTTTGACATGCCAGAAAGTTAAAGCAGAACATCAGAGATCGAGAGATTGTTACAACAGTTAGAAATATCGGAATAGAAATGGGAGCATATCACAATAGATTTTGTAGTATGTCTTCCAACGACTCAAAAAGGTTTTAACTCAATTTGGGTTATCGTGGATCGGCTGACAGAATCAACACAATTCTTACCGATCAAGATAAGATTCAACTTAGATCAGTTGGTGAATTTGTACGTGAAGGAGATTATTTCAAGGCACGGTGTTCCAGTGTCTATTGTATCAGATAGAGATCCGCATTTCACATCGAACTTATGGAAGTGACTATAGGTATGCATGAGAACGCAGTTAAGAATGAGTACGATATATCATCCTCAGACCGATGGGTAGAGTGAAAGAACGATCCAGACATTGGAGGATATGCTCAGAGCTTATATTATGGATATCAAGAGAAATTGGGACGATCATCTACCATTGGTGTAATTCGCATATAATAATAGTTACCACGCAAGTATTGACATGCAGCCTTACGAAGCGTTATACGGCAGAAAATGTAGAACTCCATTATGTTGGGATGAAGTTGGCGAACGTCAACTACTAGGGCCAGAATTGGTACAACAGACCGCTTAAATCGTCAAAGTGATCAGGGCAAGATTGATAGTTACTCAGGACAGGCAGAAGAAATATGCTGATAAACACCAATAGAATCGGGAATTTGAATCTGGTAGTTTTGTTTTTGTGAAAGTGTCTCCCTGGAAGGGAAAGATCCAATATGGTAAGAAGGGGAAACTGAGCCCGAGGTTCATTGGACCCTTTGAAGTTTTTTGAAGAATATGTGAGGTGGCTTATGAGGTAACCTTACCTCCAGCGTTAGAACATATCCGTGACGTTTTTCATGTATCGGTCTGACGACCATACTAATTCGATTACAAGCATGTTATAGAATATGAACCCCTGCAATTTGAGAAAGATTTATCTTATGAAGAAGTTCCTGTTCAGATAGTCGACAGGAAAGAGCAAGTACTCCGAAATAAATTAATACTTTATGTTAAGGTAATCTGGAGGAACCACAACACTGAAGAAGCTACGTGTGAACTCGAAGATCAGATGATGAAAAATTATCCTTAATTATTTGCTTAATTTGTGTGTAGCAATTCTGAGGAAAAATCTTTGTAAGGGGGGAGAATGTAACAGGGACGAATTAATTGAGTCGTGATTCTTAGGACAGAATCCTTTTAAGGAGGGAAGGATGTTACGAATGAGATTTTTGTATTTAATTTTAAATATTTATTGAATTAAATAAATATTTTTATTGATTTATTTATTGAGTTAAATAAATATTTAATGAAATTATTGTAGATTAATTTAATTAAATGTGTTACATTAATTAAATTAATGTTGAATAATTTTATGGTTCGAAGTTCTAATTTAATTGGGATAATTTAATTAAATGAGTTATTAAATAATTATAATGTTGTTCTAATTAATTAGATATTTAATAATTGTTAAATAAAATTCTAATTAGTAAATAAGAATTTTATTTATGTGATAATTTGATTTAATGAGTTATATTGGCTTTAATTTAATTTAATTTTAAATATTAGAATTTGATTAATTAAAGTGTGACAAATAAACTATATTATAAGTAAATTATTCAAATAAATAAAAGGAGTCATTTAAAGGCTAGCCAAATAAGGCCTTGGGGAGCATGGAGACTGCTGAGCCATAATGCGTATAATTGATACCCACGTTATGCAATACGCATAGTGGGTATATCAGTTATATTATACGTAATATTTCATAAGGCTCATTTACTCATTTTCTAAGTAAGAGAAAATCAAAGAGAAACTTGAGAGTCTGTGAATTTGAAAAGCCAAATTGAAGAATCAAGGAGTGCAAACAAGCAATTCTACATCATCCTTGCTTAGTCTAAACAAGAATCAGAGGGTAAGAATTTAAGTTATAATCTCTATTTATCATGTTCTTGAGTTTTCATGGAAACGTTGAGTTTCTATAGCTAATTTATAAGAATTTGGGTTATATGTGTTAATTAGTTTGTATAATCCATGGGTTATCATCTAGAAATGATTTTCAGTAAGAAATTTTATGAAATCATGTTTTAGAATTGAGATTTTTGTATTCTTGAGTTTTTGGCTATATATATATATAATATTTAAGATTTTGGAGTCAAAATTAGTGTCCAATTCATGTTGTAAATTGTAAATTGATCATAGTTTGTGTTAATATGCCAAGAAACGAAAAGATTGAAATTCATATGGACTGATTTGATCTTGAAACGAATTTGTAGTGTGCTGATTTGCTAAAAGTGTTGATTTTGGAAAAAATAACATAAACATGGTTTTAAATCCTTAATTTTGGTTGTTTTCTTGGTTTGTGATGTTAAAAGCATGCTAGGTGTGTTGGGATATGGTTTTCAAAGTATATAACATCTGGGTATATCTTATTTGATGATTGAATGATGAAATTCGTGAGTTTTGGCTTGGAAAACATGTTGATTCGCAAACTGTAGAAGTCTGTTCTAGGGACACTCACCCCGGCGGGCTTCTTAGTACAAAGTTATCTGCCTCGGCGGACATGCCGCCCCGATAGGCATTTTTTTCAGCACAGATCCCTGCTCCGACGGGAAATGCAGATATGAAGCTGTTTTTTTTACTTTTCAGTCATGACATGTTAGTTTAACCTAGTCTAATAAGCATGATAGTGTGTTAGGAATATAACAAGAGGTTATAACAGATTGTTAACATGTATATGGTGATTTCAAGTTAAGAATTATCAAATTGTGTAGAACTTAAACTTGTGGTTCATGAGATTTGATATTGTTGTGTAAAGACGTGTTGTTGGCTAGTAGAGATTTTATATTTGTAATTTGTGGTTGGTGTTAATGGTCAGAACTTGAATTAAGATAACAAGTTGAACTTAAGTGGGAACTAAGTCTATAGTGTTAGTGTTTGTATATCTAATGGATGTTTGATTCCAATGGTATATGTAGGATATTTGGTGATCGTGTAACTGTAAGTTGTTTAATCTATGCACGAGGCAAGTTCATTACCCTATCTTGATTACGATTACGCAAGTTTTCTATCCTTAACTTGATTTTTGTTGAGCAAGTTCTTATAATCTATTTTGTTATGAGAAGATAAGTTTCTAATCTATTATTGAGTCATTGTTTTAGCCTTAGCTTAACTTTGTTCAAGCAAGGTTCTTATGTTGTCTAATAACTTCCCATTCTTTCAAAAGCAATACTCCGATACATGAGATATATTTAGTTGCAGATATTGTATGTTATTATTATTGAAATCTTATCTTGTAAATGCTAATTTGTTAACAATTCTTTATTGATTCAACTAATCCTTAGTTGATGGACGTTGAACTCTAAATTACCCTTGAAGCTAATCCAAATCAAACTTCCTTTGGTACGGACTCGGATGACAAAGCTGAGATGAACAACCTTATTATAGGGGATTATATTACGCGTTAGCGTTAAGATGTTTGTGCACAATACATGGTACGAAAGGATGATCCCCCTAAATATGAGAAGTAAGGTCCATATAGTCTGATGACTATTAAAGGTGTAAAGTAGAAATACTTGATAACCCAGGACATAGTTCATGGTGTTATGACCCTTAGATGTACTTTTGATTTTGTTTTCTAATCTTGATTCAACAGCCGAGCTTTTTATTATTCAGAACCCATTGATTACTCTCATGTTATTACTATTATTATTGTTATACTTGTGAAAAATTGTTTGCTCACTCTTGCATAATAACATTACAGCTAATGTGACGCCCCCAAAGTCAGGCCCGAACTTGGTGCT
Source organism: Panax stipuleanatus (assembly GCA_020205555.1). Classification (NCBI taxonomy): domain Eukaryota; kingdom Viridiplantae; phylum Streptophyta; class Magnoliopsida; order Apiales; family Araliaceae; genus Panax; species Panax stipuleanatus. The sequence goes on from CM035126.1 coordinate 71,135,312, forward strand.
GCACGATATCATTTCTTTGAGCGAAATAATAATATAATATAAATAAACAAACTTAATTTACATATCAGAGTTGTCTAATCCCAAGTACACGACCTTTAAAACATTCATTACATGATAAATAGTAAATATTATCGTCTTAATAAAGTCTAACTATTACACAAAATACCATCAAACTTATTCTTGCAGCTTTCCTTTCCCTTTTTTTTGCCAGAGCCTTCTGGTTGATCACGCTTAGCTGAAAATATTTAATTTAAAGTAAGAATGAGCATTCAATTGCTTAGCAAGTAATAGTAGTTAATAAACTTTAGTTGAAAGAAGTAAATATTTTCCTTGAGGTATACTTCTACAACGAATCAATAGTTGTGAAGTCTTTCGAAACATATCTTAATAACATATCAAATCGTTTAAAATTTTGAAACATCGTAGTGACTATAAATACTGAGCGGTCAATAGACCATGAACTTTTTTTTTTCATTTTCAAAAAGGTTTAAATAGAAATTCATCTGCTAACCGCTCTGGTCTTACGGACATGTAGGGTGATCAGCCACATTATGTCCTGTATTGATCAATACTATCTGTTTGAACGATAAATTCGTTCACTCTGTTCGCCTTGGGCACATAAATAATTTTCCCATTACGGATTGTTCATACTCAGTCTGGAGTCCTAAATAATTCAAACTATGTCTAGTTGAGTCAATTAGCTTAGACAGTCTTTAAACCATAAATACATATCGAAGTTTAATAGTTTGTAACAAGATTTGTCATATCAAAGAATTTTCAAGTTCAAGGGTTCTTGTTTGAATACAATAGTTTATACAAGTGGGGACACTTGTATAATAAAAGACAATACTGAGATATTAATAAATAATAACCGAATTGAATAAAATTTCACAATATAAGAATACTTTCATAAACGAATCATGAATTATCATTATGGATATGAATAATTTACAATAATTATTGATGAACATGACTTATATTGGATACTTGCTCAATATAAAATTTCAAGTAAGGTTAGAGTACTTGCCTTGATAGCCGATTACTGCTACGTAGTATAGCTTACGCTTTTAATATGAAGTCCTATCATCAATAAAATTATTCTTTTAATTAGAATAATATAACTTAACACATCATACTTCTTAAACATGTTGTCACATATTCATGTTAGTCATTATAACACATAAAAACGTATACCTAGTCAAACTATGTCGGTTTGGTTTGAGTTCGATATCGTTTCGGCATCCCGATTGCATTATCGGATAATTAACGAATTTATTTTTAATGAAACTTTGTTCAAGAACTTAAATATTATATTAGATAATTTAATTATCATTTATAATATTTTTCAAACATTAAAATTAATTATAATGATTTTTCAAACACTTGTGTCATTTTTTTAATGATTTAATTGCTAAATAATTTTATTATCATTAATATTTAAAATATTAATGAAATTCATGCCAACAATTTAAAAGTTATTTACTAAAACTTAAAAATATTTTTAAAACCTTAATATTACCTTTAAAAGATTTTTAAGATATTAAAATCATTTTTAAATAATTACCATTAATATAAAAATATTAATGTTATTCATATCAAAATATTAATTTTTTTATTATAACTTAAAATATTTTAAAAACATTTATTTTACCTTTAAATGATTTATAAAATATTTAAATCATTTTTAAATAATTTATTTAATATAATTATTAAATAAATTTATTATCATTAATATTAAAATATTAATGAAATTATTATCAAAAGATTAAAAGTTATTTATTATAACTTAAAATACTTTTTAAAACTTTAATATCATTTTTAAATATTAAAACCATTTTTAATTAATTTATTTAATATTATTATTAAATAAATTTATTATCATTAATATTAAATTATTAATGAAATTTATCTCGAAATATTAAAAGTCATTTATTATAACTTAAAATATTTCTAAATACTTTAATATTATTTAAAATGATTTTTAATATATTAAAATGATTTTTAACTAATTTATTTAATATAATTATTACATAAATTAAATATTATTAATATTTAATTAAATTAAAATATTAATGAATTTTTTGTCAAAATATTAAAAGTTAATTTTTATAACTTAAAATTATTTTTAAAATTATTTTATGAATTTTTTTATAATTAATTTATATTAATTTATATTTATTTTAATTATTTAAATTAATATAATTATTTTTTTATTTAAAACTGTCTTGTAAAGCCTATAGCGACAGAAACCGTCGCTATAGGTGTTCTTCAGCCCCTTAAGAGCACGCTGGTCAACGACCAGGGTCCTTGTTTGACCTTATTTTTTCGGCAGCCTGATCGATTTCTGGTCAAGCAAGTGTAATGAAGTTGTAGTATTAGTGTAGTACTATACTCTTAAGGTCATAGCACTGCCTAACAATCACTACACAAGATTCAGTGGCCGGTCAAACCACTTACCCAACCCTGTTCTTCATTTTCTGGGCTGCCTAGAAACATGAAGTCATGGCCGGTCAACGCTTTTGGTGACCTAATATCTTTCAATCAGTTAATGTTTTGTTGGTCTAGACGTCGGGCTGTGTAGTATAACTACCAAGATACACTAGTAAAGCACTTACAGGGTCCAGATATCAACACAAAGAAAGATCTAGATTTTACAAAAACTGGTCAGACCACTGTCTAAGAAATCTGCGTTACCTAGATTTCATATCTGGACGGTCAACGTTGTTTGACCAACAACAACTCCCGATCTATGATTTGTTAAGGCTTGAGAGTGCTCTAGCCTTGTAGTACTCATGTTAGAGTACAATCTGACCAACATATAACTTCTAACCAGTCTACCAGTAGCGAGATCAATGCAGTCAGAGTCACTGTCAGAAGGCGTTCTTCCGGTTTTCTAGGTTACCCAGAAAACCTATTTCGTGTTCGGTTAACGGGTTTTGACCATTCATATCTTTCAATCTACACATGCTATGATCATGATTCTACTTTCAGAATGCTAATAACATGGCATAGAACACATACAAACACATAAACACAATATATGATGAACAGGATGAGATCTATAGGCCCCGACTTTGACCTGTCAGACAACTTTTTAAGGTTCATACAATTTTCAAAAATTCCATTTTTCGTGCATCTAGATGTTATAGAAATATTATTTCTCAATCCAGATCACTTATTAACATATCATAGAACATATTTTAACACTTAAACACAAAATATAACTAAGCATACAAGATCTAGCTTAGTTAGAGTTTTATACCTTTCTTGAACCAATTTTCTGATTTCTGACTTGGATCTGTTATGGTTTAGTGTATGGGATGTTATTGTTTGATATTGTGACCAAGTTAGAGAGAGAATTTCGTGGGTGAGAGAACTTGGCTTGTGAGTTTGAGAAAATACATAGAATGTAAGTTTACTTTTCTTTCTTTCTCTAACTTTTGATTCAATTAATCTAGGCTTGCTAGGTGTCATGTAATGGCTGATGAGAGGAGATTTTCAGCATGTGAGTAAATCTTAGCTTGGTGAGTCATAGATTATGGCAAGATTTGCAAGTAAGCTTGATAAAATAATTTCAAAAATGTTATTTTAGTAAACTAACAAAATAATTTAAGGGCATTCTTGTTCATGGTGCTTGAATCTAGGGTTTAATCAATAGATTTTAACCCTTAAGGTTTCTCAAATAATTTCTAGGGTTAGAAAAATTAAGTAGAAATTAAATAAAAATTTAATTAGAACACACTAATTAAAAATTAGGGTTTTCTATAGAAATTAGGGTTTTATTTAAAAATTAGGGTTCCTTGCTATAATTAGGGTTTCCAAATTTATGAATTAGGGTTTCCTAATCATTATCCTTAATCACATAACACACACACTTTTATTTAAATACAAACATATTAAATACTATGTTTAATATTTAAACAAAATAAATAAATAAATCCTTAACATATATTCATATAATTATGTTAATTATCATAATTATATATAAAATCTATAATCATATCTTGTATTAATATATTTACATATATTTGAAGACAAATATAATTAATAATTATATTTAATATCCTAATTCCTTAAGAAAATAATTTCTTATTATTCATAACATAATATACTTTCTTTTTAAATACAATTATACAATAATTGTATTAATTCATGAAATTTCATAACATAGATCAAAAATTAGGGTTTTGATCTATAATCACACTTTACCTTATATACTATTATTAATTAAGTTAAAATAATTAACTTAATTAATCTTGATAGATTCATATAATCAATAATTAATACAATAATTCTAAGAATCATTTCATATATTATTGGAATAATATATTAATCATATTTTTATAAAAAATAAATAATAAAATATTTTTACTATCAAAATTAATTTATTATAAAAATATAATTTATAATAATTAACCATTCCTTTATCGAAAAAATTTATTTACAATCATTCATGCAATAAATAAATATATATATTTATCGCATATATACATATTCTTTACCTTTCCCACCCTTATTTTGATATAAATAATATAAAAAAATTTATACGCAAAATTTCTTATTTAATTATATAAAAATATTGGGTTATTACATTCACCCTCCCTTATAAGGATTCCATCCCCGGAATCATCGTTTCAAAACTTATACATACAAGGATAAATAATATACGCATTCATTGCAAGTAGATCTCGATCTGATCCGATCAAACTGATCTTTAACTTATTCAGCATAAAGCTTATCTATCTAATTAAACGGAATCTGATTTCTAATAAAACTCAAATTCCTCCTTCAAAATTTCTTAATAAAATGATTAACTGTATATAAGAAAATCATATATACAAAAAATAAAAATGTATTCTAACAATACCTGGAATTCCATCCCCGACTGTTACCATATCTTGAACCGTCATATTGAAGGTCCTCGCAGTTGGCTTGTTTGTCGGAGTTGGATACGTGATCACCAGCTTTCCATTGGCTTTCCCCATACTCGCATTGCCCCCATCGGCATTTCGTTTCGGACAATCCTTTGACATATGAGCAGTTGATCCGTAGATGAAACAACCATTATTCTTTCGTGGATTGGGCCAATTAGGAGAGATGTGTCCCTCCTGCCCGCATTTGTAGCACACAAACTTTCCTTTTAGACACTCACCTGAGTGACTCTTCCCACAATTTTCACATGGTTCTATCTTTTTTCTTATTCCTCCCCGACTATTACCAGTGTTTCCAGAATTTGTCCACTTTCTTTTTCCACTTGCACTTCCACTGTTTCCTTCCACCTTAACTTTTCCTTCAACATTACCCTTATTCTTCTTTTCTTTGTTGTAGAGACTTATGGCCTCACTTTCTCATTCAGCAATGATAGCCTTTTCCAGTAACGTTCCAAACGAGTTAATCTGCAGCACTGCAACCTTGTTGTAAATCCAGGGCTTTAAACCATGTTCGAATCTTCGTGCCTTCCTTGCTTCAGTGTTCACCTCTTGTGGAGCGAACCTAGCTATTTCGTTAAACTTTGCGACGTATTCTGAGACTTTCATATTTTCTTTTTTTAATTCCAGAAATTTAACCTGCATCCTGTCCTGCATATTGGACAAGAAGTAATTCTCGTTGAACAGTTCTTTGAACCTTGTCCATGTTACCACTTCTGCTCCGGCTCGAGTTTGATTAGCCTCCCACCAGAAGTTCGCTTCCCCTTTTAACATGTAGGTAGTAAAAGTTATCTTTTGTTCCTCCGCTACCCTAGCAATAACAAACGCTTTTTCTATTTCCTTTACCCAAGTTTGGGCTTCTATAGGGTCAATCGTTCCTTTGAATTCAGGCGGTCCGACGGCCTTGAAGTCTTTGAAGTTCGCCAATTGATTATATGGCCGATTGTTTGCTGCTGGTGCTCCAGTTTGCATGGCTTGTGCCAACATATTCGCAAGGTTCTGCATTGGGTTTGCTTGACCTTCTGCCCTTTGGTTTCGGTTTTGTCTTCTTGGCGGCATTATCTGGTTAAACAAAACCTTAAAAATTATTATCTTATCATTCATATACCATTTTTAATAGTATTATAAAAGACAGAATATAAAATTCTAAATTTAGACCAATTCAGCTTGCTGGATTCCCAAATTCAGCTTGCTGAATTAACAAATTGTCATTTAATCAACATACCATCTTGACATATAATAATATGATAACATTGATATTCATTTAAACAGTACATAGTACTTTTCATTACAGACTGCCACAGTCAGATACTATCCCTTAATGACAACAAAAGTAGGGATTCATCATAATACTTATGCAAAAGTAATACATTTCACACCTATACATACCATATCACAGTCCATACCTAATCCTATTTTAATTATCCTATTCATTTCATAAGCCTTCCCTAGATCCTGGACAAGATTTTGCCTGATGACCTACCAATCCATATACAAAACATATGCATTGCTTCAGATTAGGGCAATGAGATGAGATATGTCCTTCACGTCCACAATTATAGCATATGTTCTGTCCTTTCATACATACGCCTTCATGTTTTCGATTACAGTTCACACACGTTACTACTTTCTTGAAGTTCCCTTGATTAAAATCAAAATTTCCTAAATCACAGTCATTCATTTTTCTTTTTCCTTTCTAGTTTGGAGTTGCCCACGATTTGCTACATTTGGCTCCTATCTGTTCAATTTGCACCTTCAACTTATCTTGTTCTTCCATTGTTTCGATTAACGCCTTTTGTAACTGGCTATTTAGTAGCCTTTCCACTTCCAACAACCTTTTTAAACATAACAATTTGTTCTTTAGATTCTGCACTTTTGTTGATGCTTGGCCAGCTCCAACTTCAGTGTCTGAATCACTATCTGTCAATAACACCGTTTTTGGTTCTGGTTCTATGTTTTCCAAAATGATGACTTCATCTTGGTTGCTTTCAAGCGGAGTGATTTGCTCCTTCTTAATGACATGAGAATCTTCTAATCCTTTCGTTCCGGACATCTATACACAAATTATCTTGATTAGCACATAATATATACACATAACAAATAATAGTTTATATAAGTTACTTTTTATTTCATTTTACTATGAATTTCCTTAATTCATCTCCTTTAAACTCTATTTGAGTTATTTATTTTTCAACGCTTCTATCTAGCTTAAGATTATAGCCTAATGTATTTCCCCACCTAAGGTTTCTAACCTAAAGCTCTGATACCAACCTGTGACGCCCCCAAATTCAGGTACTTGAAACCCGAACTTGGTGCTACACGATATCATTTCTTTGAGCGGAATAATAATATAATATAAATAAACAACCTTAATTTACATATCAGAGTTGTCTAATCCCAGGTACACGACCTTTAAAATATTCATTATATGATAAATAATAAATATTATCATAAAGTCTAACTATTACACAAAATACCATAAAACTTATTCTTGCAGCTTTCCTTTCCCTTTGTTTTTGCCAGAGCCTTCTATTTGATCACCCTTAGTTAAAAATATTTAATTTAAAGCAAGAATGAGCATTCAATTGCTCAGCAAGTAATAGCAGTTAATAAACTTTAGTTGAAAGAAGTAAATGTTTTTCTTGAGGTATACTTCTACAATGAATTAGTAGTTGTGAAGTCTTTCGAAACATATCTTAATAACATATCAAATCGTTTAAAATTTTGAAACGACGTAGTGACTATAAATACTGAGCGATCAATAGACCATGAACTTTTATTATTTATTTTCGAAAAGGTTTAAATAGAAATTCATCTACTAACCGCTCTGGTCTTACTGACATGTAGGGTGATCAGCCCCATTATGTCCTGTATTGATCAATACTATCTATTTGAACGATAAATTCGTTCACTTTGTTCGCCTTGGGCACATAAACAATTTTTCCATTACGGGTTGTTCATACTCAGTCTAGAGTCCTAAATAATTCAAACTATGTCTAGTTGAGTCAATTAGCTTAGACAGTCTTTAAACCATAAATACATACCGAAGTTTAATAGTTTGTAACAGAATTTGTCATATCAAAGAATTTTCAAGTTCAAGGGTTCTTGTTTGAATACAATAGTTTATACAAGCGGTGACACTTATATAATAAAAGACAATACTGAGATATTAATAAATAATAACCGAATTGAATAAAATTTCATAATATAAGAATACTTTCATAAACGAATCATGAATTATCATTATGGATATGAATAATTTACAATAATTATTCATGAACATGCCTTGTATTGGATACTTGCTCAATATAAAATTTTGAGTAAGGTTAGAGTACTTGCCTTGATAGCTGATTACTGCTACGTAGTATAGCTTACGCTTTTAATATGAAGTCCTATCATCAATAGAATTATTTTTTTAATTAGAATAATACAACTTAACACATTATACTGCTTAAATATGTTGTCACATATTCATGTCAGTCATTCCAATACATAAAAACGTATACCTAGTCAAACTATGCCGGTTTGGTTTGAGTTCGGTATCGTTTCGGCATCCCGATTGCATTATCAAATAATTAACGAATTTATTTTTAATAAAACTTTGTTCAAGAACTTAAAAATTATATTAGATAATTTAATTATCGTTTATAATATTTTTTTAAACATTAAAATCATTTATAATAATTTTTCAAACACTTGTATCATTTTTTTAATGATTTAATTGTTAAATAATTTCATTATCATTAATATTTAAAATATTAATGAAATTTATGTCAACACTTTAAAAGTTATTTATTATAACTTAAAAATATTTTTAAAACCTTAATATTACCTTTAAATAATTTTTAAGATATTAAAATCATTTTTAAATAATTACCATTATTATAAAAATATTAATATTATTCATATCAAAATATTAAAAGTTATTTATTATAACTAAAAATATTTATTTCACCTTTAAATAATTTATAAAACATTTAAATCATTTTTAAATAATTTATTTAAATTATTTTTAAATAAATTTATTATCATTAATATTAAAATATAAATGAAATTATTATCAAAATATTAAAAGTTATTTATTATAACTTAAAATACTTTTCAAAACTTTAATATTATTTTTAAATATTAAAACTATTTTAACTAATTTATTTAATATTATTATTAAATAAATTTATTATCATTAATATTGAATTATTAATGAAATTTATCTCAAAATATTAAAAGTCATTTATTATAACTTAAAATATTTCTAAATACTTTAATATCATTTAAAATGATTTTTAATATATTAAAATCATTTTTAACTAATTTATTTAATATAATTATTAAATATATTAAATATCATTAATATTTAATTAAATTAAAATATTAATGAATTTTATGTCAAAATATTAAAAGTTAATTTTTATAAATTAAAATTATTTTATGATTTTTTTATAATTAATTTCTAATTATTTAAATTAATATAATTATTTTTTTATTTAAAACTGTCGTGTAAAGCCTATAGCAACAGAAACCGTCGCTATAGGTGTTCTTCAGCCCCTTAAGAGCACGCCGGTCAACGACCAGGGTCCTTGTTTGACCTTATTTTTTTGGCAGCCGGATCGATTTCTGGTCAAGCAAGTGTAATGAAGTTGTAGTATTAGTGTAGTACTATACTCTTAAGGTCATAGCACTGCCTAACAATCACTACACAAGATTCAGTGGCCGGTCAAACCATTTACCCAACCCTGTTCTTCATTTTCTGGGCTGCCCAGAAACATGAAGTCATGGCCGGTCAACGCTTTTGGTGACCTAATATCTTTCAATCAGTTAATGTTTTGTTGGTCTAGACGTCGGGCTGTGTAGTATAACTACCAGGATACACTAGTAAAGCACTTACAGGGTCCAGATATCAACACAAAGAAAGATCTAGATTTTACAAAAACTGGTCAGACCACTGTCTAAGAAATCTGCGTTACCTAGATTTCATATCTGGACGGTCAACGTTGTTTGACCAACAACAACTCCCGATCTATGATTTGTTAAGGCTTGAGAGTGCTCTAGCCTTGTAGTACTCATGTTAGAGTACAATCAAACCAACATATAACTTCTAACCAGTCTACCAGTAGCGAGATCAATGCAGTCAGAGTCACTGTCAGAAGGTGTTCTTCCGGTTTTCTAGGTTACCCAGAAAACCTATTTCGTGTTCGGTTAACGGGTTTTGACCATTCATATCTTTCAATCTACACATGCTATGATCATGATTCTACTTTCAGAATGCTAATAACATGGCATAGAACACATACAAACACATAAACACAATATATGATGAACAGGATGAGATCTATAGGCCCCGACTTTGACCTGTCAGACAACTTTTTAGGGTTCATACAATTTTCAAAAATTCCATTTTTCGTGCATCTAGATGTTATAGAAATATTATTTCTCAATCCAGATCACTTATTAACATATCATAGAACATATTTTAACACTTAAACACAAAATATAACTAAGCATACAAGATCTAGCTTAGTTAGAGTTTTATACCTTTCTTGAACCAATTTTCTGATTTCTGACTTGGATCTGTTATGGTTTAGTGTATGAGATGTTATTGTTTGATATTGTGACCAAGTTAGAGAGAGAATTTCGTGGGTGAGAGAACTTGGCTTGTGAGTTTGAGAAAATACATGGAATGTAAGTTTACTTTTCTTTCTTTCTCTAACTTTTGATTCAATTAATCTAGGCTTGCTAGGTGTCATGTAATGGCTGATGAGAGGAGATTTTCAGCATGTGAGTAAATCTTAGCTTGGTGAGTCATAGATTATGGCAAGATTTGCAAGTAAGCTTGATAAAATAATTCCAAAAATGTTATTTTAGTAAACTAACAAAATAATTTAAGGGCATTCTTGTTCATGGTGCTTGAATCTAGGGTTTAATCAATAGATTTTAACCTTTAAGGTTTCTCAAATAATTTCTAGGGTTAGAAAAATTAAGTAGAAATTAAATAAAAATTTAATTAGAACACACTAATTAAAAATTAGGATTTTCTATAGAAATTAGGGTTTTATTTAAAAATTAGGGTTCCTTGCTATAATTAGGGTTCCCAAATTTATGAATTAGGGTTTCCTAATCATTATCCTTAATCACATAATACACACACTTTTATTTAAATACAAACATATTAAATACTATGTTTAATATTTAAACAAAATAAATAAATAAATCCTTAACATATATTCATATAATTATGTTAATTATCATAATTATATATAAAATCTATAATCATATCTTGTATTAATATACTTACATATATTTGAAGACAAATATAATTAATAATTATATTTAATATCCAAATTCCTTAAGAAAATAATTTCTTATTATTCATAACATAATATACTTTCTTTTTAAATACAATTATACAATAATTTTATTAATTCATGAAATTTCATAACATAGATCAAAAATTAGGAGTTTGATCTATAATCACATTTTACCTTAAATATCATTATTAATTAAGTTAAAATAATTAACTTAATTAATCTTGATAAATTCATATAATAAATAATTAATACAATAATTCTAAGAATCATTTTATATATTATTGGAATAATCTATTAATCATATTTTCATGGAAAATAAATAATAAAATATTTTTACTATCAAAATTAATTTATTATAAAAATATAATTTATAATATTCAACCATTCCTTTATCGAAAAAATTTATTTACAATCATTCATGCAATAAATAAATATATATATTTATCACATATATACATATTCTTTACCTTGCACGTATTCTCACCTATATTTTGATAGAAATAATATAAAAAAAATTTATACACAAAATTTTTTATTTAATTATATAAAAATATTGGGTTATTACAGCTAAGGTTGAAAAAATTAACGAGACGTCCACTAGTAAGGGCAAAGGCAAGACAAACAAGTGATGAAAACTTGTTTAATTACTTAACAGATGTTTATATATAAGAATTATTTAATTTTGCTATGTTTTCGCATTGATGTAATTAAGGTTATATTACCTGAGATTGATTTGTTTAAGATGTTGTAACCCTTTTATGAGAGGATTTCTATTTCAGTTATGAGCTTTATTTATTTTCTTATTTATGGGTAGTTAGATGTGATTTAATTACACAGTGAACACCAAATCCTGTGAAAATAAAGTACCCAGATTTGGGGGTGTCATAGTTTACTATTGTGACGCCCCCAAAATAGGTCCACACAACCCATTTTAAGTCGCCAAATACATGGTACATAATCCAAATACAAATCTTCCTATTCCAACTATTACACTATCGTGAAAAATATGACCACACAAACTGTGAGCTTCAATACAGATATTATATCGTATATAATACAAAAATATCAACGCTCAAATTAAGTCCTCATTACAATTATTATCACACTATTTTACAAAATAGTGAGGACTACTATAGCATCGGACCATCACTCCATTCCCCGACTAGTCCCAGCTATATTCTCATTTTCTGAAGAGAACAATGAAAGAAAAGGGTGAGCTTAACTAGCCCAATAAAGAATATTATGACTACGATAATGAAAAATAAATTATCGTTAGCCTTCAATAAATCAGATAAAATATTATGGACAACAATTTTTAGATCAACAACTGCAGCGAAAATAACAATCCATTAGAAGAGTTAAGTAGAGAATGATGTCTACTATCTTCTATAATTTAAAAGTCCATCATCAATATTTTATCCCTTCCAATCAATAAATATTTCCAATCAACGAATTATCTATGCACTACGGGCCAAAGATATTCGTTTGTATCACCAGTGGTCATGATCATGCTAAACACCTGTCCATCTTTGTACTACGGGCCAAAGATATTCATTAATCAATAGTTCATCTTTGCACTACAGACCAAATATATTCATCAATCAACAATTCATCTTTGCACTACGGGCCAAAGATAACTTTCACCATAATTTAAGTTTGAAGATAATGATAATGATATAAAGAATGAATCAAGTGAGATCAATGATAGATATTAGAGATTTATAATTTAATATTTAATTTAACCAGAGTTCAAGAATGCCCAAATTATCAACATGAAGATCAAAACATGAATCCAATTTCAAGAATAAGATTCATAAAAGATAACTTGGACAAAGAAGAAAAATTTTAATTTCGTTGTGAATAGTACTCGTGAATAGTACCGTATGAATAGTACTGTATAAATAGTACCGTATGAATAGTACCCCAACATGAAAAGATTAAAATTTAATAAGAAAGTTCAGACCAATATTTCAGTGAAATGATATTAGATGAAGCAAAAATCTTATGTAATTTTTAATCATTTCAGGAATTATAGAAGCAATACTTACCATAGTAAATTTAGATTTAGGAAAATGAAATGAAATAATATACGAAACTGCAAATGGATTTTCATCCGTCATGCCGTAATTCGCGTAGACAGATCATTTCCACAACTTTAATAAAGAATGAATACGAAGGATTATTCATCAGGCATACGGTAATCCGCGTAGACAGGTTATTCCCACGGATTAATAAATAATGAATACGAAGGGTTATTCACCATGCATGCGGTAAACCGCGTAGATAGATTATTCCCACAGCTTTATAAGGAATAAAATGATAGGTTATTGTTGAGTTGTAAAGTTTGAGTTATTCCGTCATGCCGTAATAACTCAAACTTTACAACTCACAATATTGACAACCAGATCGTTACCAGGAAAGAGGGGGCTTTTCGATAAGGATTTCTCCTTACTGGCGTGCAATTAAATAACCTAACCCCTTTCATTGACATAACTTTCTAGACATTTTCAATAATGCTAATAATAATATGAGTAATTGTGTCGTGTCAATTATTGATTTAATATTATAAAGTATTGTGCAGATGATACTGTGACAATAATTGAATCAATAATATGAGATACTATGCAGCAACTACTGTGGCAATTATTGAATGAAATACTGAGTGACTTCTTACGTAAGAATCAATAATTAGAGATACTGTGAAATACAGTGTGCTACTGTGCAACAACGCGTATTACTATACTTTTATCACCAGGGTATTTTAATAGTTTTAACATTAAAAGTCTTGCTATTATTTTTATAAAAAGATTATTTTTGTCGCTTTCTATATCCGACAATTATTTCGTTGTGGGGTCCACCAATAATTGCGCCATCGTACAAATATTTTCCAACAAAAAGAATATTCCCCGACCAAACAAATATTTTCCGACACAACGAATATTTTATGACAACTTGCTTACTTTGTAAAATTTGCACAAATCACCCATAACTATAACATTATATCAAATACACACCTTACTATTTAAAAATAATATATAAAGAAATTAAATCTTTATTCATAAAAATTGGGGTCTTACAACTATATTGATAAATGTTGAGAACTTCTGTTATGCTATTCATATATATATATATATATATATATATATATATATATATATTGAGAAGGTGATTTTTTCACATATGTATACTTCTAGGATAGGTGAGTCCAAAAAGGGCTATAGATAGAGCTTGTCGAAACCAACTTGATTTGGGACCTATATAGCGTTGACTTAAACGTTTATATCGAGTAATTCGTTGAACGTTTAGAAAAAGTTTTGAAAGTTTGCAGTCTTTGTGATTGTAACTTTGATACAACAGTTTAATGGTCCGAAAGACCCCTTAGTATCATGCAAAAAGATTGTCGGTCCGAACAACCACTCAATAGATAGAAAAATAATTGAAGGTCCTAATGACCTAGAAGTTGATATAAAAGGATAAATGGTCTAAAATGACCCTAAAAGTATTAGAAGTAATGTTTTCAATCTCGTGACTGTTAGAGAGGAAGATAAAGATGTTAATGATAGGAAATCTGATTTTTTTCTTATTTATTCGAGCAGTTCACAATTATTGTTCAATTGTTGAAGTTTTCACAAGAATATTATCTTATTCTTGAGATTGTTATTTATATAATGTTTATGACTTGCTGAGCAATCGAATGCTCACTCTTGTAAACTTTAATATATTTGCAGCTAAGGCATAGCAGATCGAAGAATCGGCATCGTTAAAGAAAGGGAGAAGTTAAATCTAAAAGATTTGCATATTAGTTTTAATACTTATTATTGTTGTAATATTGTAAAGGAATATTAGAGAATAAGTTCACTGAACGTGATTCGTTTAAGGAACACCTAATGGAGTTTATTTGCCTTACAATAGTAGTTCCTAGAGTGATAGTAGTACAAGTGATCCTTGGACTTGAGATCATTATAGTACCTTGTGTATTCTGAGTTACACTCTATCATATTGCTTAGTACTTCAGAGTATATTATAAGGTATGTTCGGATATAATAAAATGTACATGGAGGTAGATGAATGATCAACAAAGGATCTACCACTTCTAGTAAAGGGAGAGAATGTCCTATGTGATTTGATAAATGACAACTCAAAAATCCTTGGCCAAGGTGAATGGAAATTAGAAACGAGTTTCTAATTTATATTAATCATAGTTGTGCATTTTATGAATCGAAATGCATATAATTAAATAAATAAGATTTGTCAGTAATTCTATGTCTTATGTTTAATCGGGACATTGTATGGTAAAATGATTGAATTGTACGATAACTATTCACGAAATAAGTTCTTTGTGATTAAACGTTGATTTCATATTATCCGGATAGTCATGATACCTTATTATAAGGTGTCACTCATGATGTAGAATAAATATTATTTATTTATATTTTAATTAAAAGAGTTTAATTCATTAAAAATAATATTAGAATGGTTTTAATTTATTTATACTACCGGCTTTATATTGAACATAAAGGGTCAAACTGCAAAAAGAGAAATATAATTTTAGAAGTAACTAATTTAATAATAATAAATAGGTATATTTAATTTATTGGTGGAATAAATTAAATAGCTTAATATTTATAATTAAGTATTTGGAAAAAATTCGGGTCGAGTTGGACCCGAATCTTTCTCTCTTCCTAAGTCTTTTGTTGTTTTCTACCCTTATTATCTTGTCTGTTTTATGAAGGGTGTAAAGGGTTTTCTAGGAAAAGGCCAACATGTATCATGTCGACGATTTGAACGGTTATAGAGTCGCCAATTGATAGATTTGAAATGGTTGTACCAACTCAACCGAGTTTTATTTTGAAAGTAGGCCCAATTTTTGGACACTATCGAAACTGAATCTTTGAAACCAAAGTTCTAAGTTCGGGGGCTTGGTTAAGTGAGAAAAGGTGTTAGGCACCCCTCAACTCCCATAAAAACATGGTACCGCATCTTTTAAATATTTTCCTTTTTATTTGCAATGTGTGTGTGAATGCTGGAAGAAATTGGGCATATGTTTATTTATTTTGAAAGCATGGACGTGCTTCGTTAAACTAATATGTGAAGGATTTGATTTGCAAAAGTCCTTTTTAGACAAGATATTAAAATGATGTTTTGAAAAGGTTGATTTTCAAACCCTTACGCTAGCATAAGAATTGAAGCATGTTGATACTTTCATTTTTATCATTTCAGTCTTTTGGCTCAATTTGAATGGTGATTGTCGGGCTGCGAAGCATTCTCGATCAAACATATATACGAGTGTCGGTCTTCTCATGGGCGTGACAGCCATTAAAGTGACTCTAGCACGACAAACCACTATTTCATTATGTTTGAGACCTTAAACCCGGATAACCGTTTTAAGGTCTTTCGGATGTACATTTTTACAGAAAAACTGCTAGGGTACATTTGTAATGTGGAGTTTGTCCATCGTGAGAATCAGATTCTGATCAGTTTGATCATGAATCCCACGATTCCTAGGCTCACAGAGAGAAGCCAATAAAACCTGCACAGTTCAGATATTTGCAGAAAATATATATCTACATCTAGACGTCGCAAACACAAAGGATTCATCAATCAAATCCTGGCCCGCGCGTAGCCAAAGCTTTTCGTTCCCAATAGATAGCGATCTAAGGGTCACGAGGTTGCTTTAAAATGAATAAAACTAGAAAGAAAGCTAGATTTAAATAAATCTTAGCCATTCTAGCTTTCCAGTTCCGGTTGGACCTATTTTAAACCGTTTGGAAGGTAGAAAGGGCTAGATTTAAAGAAATCTAACTCGCCCAAATGAACATCAGTGCCAATTCATATCAAATGAATATTTAAAGTAGAAATTTAATCACAATGAATAAAGAATATATATATAATTGTATATATACGAAAGATGTAAAGGGCGATGGGTTTTCACTCTCAGGCCCATACTAGAATGTAAATATATATATATATATATATATATATATATATATATATATATATAAACTGTAAAAAGTCACAAAGTAATCCAGGCTTGACAGAATGGAAATATATATATAAAAAAACTATAAAAAGCCACGGAATAATCCAGAATTCACAGAATGGAAATATATATATATATATATATATATATATATATATATAAAAGCTGTAAATGAGCCACAAATTAATCCAGGCTCGACAGAATGTAAATATATATATAAAAACTGTAACAAAGCCACGGAGTGATCCAGGCTTGACTGAATGTAAATAAATAAATATATATATATATATATATATATATATATATATATATAAACTGTAAAGGGTGACAGATTTGCAATCCTATGCCCGGACAGAAATGTAAATATATATATATATAAGCGGTAAAAAAGCCACGAAATGATCCAGGGAAAACGAAAATATAAATATTAATATATACAGTTAGTATATATATATATATATATTAAAGCAATAAAAGGCCACGAAGTCAGGATCCAGGCCAAATAAAGTCAGAAAAATTTATATATATATAATTATATATATAAAAGCAGTAACTACCACGGATTTGACATCCGGGCTTGACAGAATTGAAAAGTTAGTATATATATAGTTAAATATATACATAATAAAGCCTAAACGGACACGAGTCCATGACCCAGTTCAAAAAAATTGAGATATATATATATATATATATATATATATATATATATATATATATATAAGCGATTAAAAGCTGCGGATCATCGATCCGGGCTGTGCAAATGCAAGAAAACGCGTAAATGTATTAAAATGTACTAAAAACTACGCAACAACAGCCACGAAACTGAGTTTCGGGCATAATAAAAAAATGAAACTTAACGTGCACGTGTATAAATGCGCAATGAATTAGTAGGAACTTTCTGATCGTAAAAATACTCATAATGGACTGCTACACGGGCTTTTTACCAAATTATAGGCTTCAAACGGGCATTTCCACCGGTTAATTTTCGATATGTGGTAGTATATGAGTACACCTATGTGTTAGAGTGATAAAAAAGAGGTTTGGAGTACAACAAGTCAGGCTAGGAAGCGAAATGGGCGGAGTTTCAGAGCATTTTATATTTTTTGGCTTGGGAGTACACTTGTATTTAAAGACCTTATGGAAGCTGGTCTACCCGCAGAAGCCGCAGGTCTACCTCTAGCTCCATGTGGCAGGGCCCACCCAGTGGGGTCCATTGTCTTGAAGTACATGCACTCCAAGCAACACGATGTCAGATTCGAAACTTTCTAACTTTTGATCGAAGCGTCTATTTGAGGCGTGCTATACCTTTCCGGAAAGCCCTTGTCGAGAGCGTCACAAAGACATGAGACTAAACCTTTTTTGAGTCCAAGAAGATGGGTTCATAACTGGGTCTTCGTTTCTTCGCAGTTTGTCCGTTGAGCTGTCTTGTGTTGTTTTCACTCGGGATCAATGTTATAGTTTTTTCTGACCTTTATGGCATCAATTCAGCTTGATTTTGATCGAATTGGCTTTAAGTTGGTAAAATAACCATTTTGTCCCTCTAGGGGTTGTTTCCTGTACTGGCACGGTCTTCGACTGTTTTCTTCGGGTTGTCTCCGAGGTTTTGATCCCAGTCGACTGTGTTTATCCTCAAGGTTATCTCTGGGGATGATTTGATGCTTTGGGGTTATCTCCGAAGTTGATTTGGCCTCCCAGGTTGTGACCGAGGCTTAACCTGACCTCCCGAATTGTGACCGGGCCTGAACCAGATCTCCCGGTGTTGTCGCCGGGGTTACTGTACCTCATGGGTTATAACCGGGGTTTGACTTGACATCCTGGGGTTATCTCTGTGGCTGACCTTGACATCCCGATGTTGTCACCGGGTCTGCTTGACATCCTGGTAATGAGATCGGGTGTTAAGTTGGCATCCCGGTATTGAGACCGGAGTTGAGTTGACATCTCGGTATTGAGACCGAAGTTGAGTTAACATCCTGGTATTGAGACCGGGAGTGAGTTGGCATCCCGGTATTGAGATCGAGGCTAAGTTGACATCCCGGTATTGAGACCAGGGCTGAGTTGGGGTCCCGGTATTGAGACAGGGGCTGAGTTGTCATCCCGGTATTGAGACTGGGGCTGAGTTGGCATCCCGATATTGAGACCGAGGCTGAGTTGGCATCCCGGTATTGAGATTGGGGCTAAGTTAACATCCTGGTATTGAGACCGGGGCTGTGTTGACATCCCGGTATTGGGACTAGGGTTGAAAAGACGATTTTGCCCCCTGCAAGGTTAGTAACAAGAATGCAAAATTTTGAGGGTCTACAACAGGAATGACAAATTTCGAGTGTCTACAGATGCCCCTCTTTATCATGTTTATGCAACTCAGTGAAATAAACATGATAAAGATTGCTAGACACTGGAAATATGATAAATGCAAATGTAATACAATGCATAGTATGGTATGTTATGAATGTTAGATACCTTCGAGGGGATGGGGCTATCACTAACTGTGTACATTATTTTCTGCTGGGGATGACGTTATTTATGATAGCCTTTGGTGAATTCCCTTGACATATACTCGAACGGCATATTGCAAAGTCTCGATCACCACCGAATCTTTTTAGATGCTCCCTCTAGGGATTTGTATAACAGATTCCATTATCTGTCCTCTGTGGGGATAAACTGATATACTATTTTTGCCACCGGATCATTCCTAATGCTTCGCTTGAGTTGTCACCAACGGCTGATAGTGTCAGGCAATCTGACCTTCGCTGAAGTGGCCTTTAACGACAGATGCCACTGGATCATTCTCGATGCTTCGTTGGAGTTGTCGCCAACAGCAAAAATGTCAGGCAATCTAACCTTTGTTGAAGTAGCCTTCAACGACTAAGATCATCGAATCGTTCTCGATGATTCGTAGGGGTTGTGGCCAACAGCGGATATGTTAGGCAATCTGACCTTCGCTGAAGTAGCCTTCAATGGCTGAGATCACCGGATCGTTCCCTATGCTTTGTTAGGGTTGTTGCCAACGACTGATATGTCAGGCAATCTGACCTTCGCTGAAGTAGCCTTCAACAGCTAATATCACCGAACCGTTCTGGATGCTTCGCTGGGGTTGTCACCAGCGGCTGATATGTCATATAATCTGACCTTCGCTGAAGTAGCCTTCAACGGCTGATATCATCGGACCGTTCCCGATGCTTCGTTGGGGTTGTCTCCAGCGGTTGATAGTGTCACGTAATATGATATTCGCTGAAGTGGTCTTCAATGGCTGATATCACTGGACCGTTCTCGATGATTCGCTGGGGTTATCGCCAGCTGCTGATATGTTAGGCAATCTGACCTTTGCTGAAGTGGCCTTCAACGGCTGAGACCATCGGATCGTTCCCGATGCTTCGCTGGGGTTGTCGCCAGTGGTTGAAATGTCAAGCAATCTGACTAATCTTGACGTGGGGTACTTCTTCTAAAAAAACACACCCTCGGATCAGTCTGGATGCCTTGATATAGTCAGAACCTGCCGTTCATATCGTCAGACCTTCCCGATGCTCTGACAGCAGCAGCTTTCAGCAGTTTTTCGTAGTTGTTCAGCAGTTCTCATCTGTTAGTTCCCAGAGGCACGTTAGTTATCTAGAAAGGGGGTTGAATAGATATTTTTTAAATTTCTTTGTTTAAAATACTTAGTCAGTATTGATGATACTGACTGTAGCAGAATATATGTTTTGTTCCCCTTCAAGATAATACAGTTATGGTTTGATAAGCAGTTATAACAGATATAGCAGTTAATGAGAGACAAAGAGACACAAGGTTTTAAGTGGTTTAGAGCCAACAAAGCTCCTAATCCACTCTTCTACTCCACGAGTAGGAAATCCACTAAGGATGTCTTCTTACAACTGGATCACTTTGATCCCTTCAAGGCCAGCAGCCCTGGAACTTCACTTAGTTCACTTTTGAACTCTTCAAGTCCTTTGACTTGGTTCTTCACTTAGTTCACTTTTGAACTCTTCAAGTCCTTTGACTTGGATCTCCTCTAAGTTCACTTTTGAACTCTTCAAGTCCTCTGACTTGTTACCTCACTTGGATAGGCAGTTGATAGTTGAGGTGTGCTACTTAGTTGCAGTTCAGCTTATGTCTTTCAAAAGACTGAGTAGCGAAGCAAGCTTTCTTCAGGATCGTAGTGTTTTCTCATTGAGTGTTCTTGAGCTTTTTTTAATGTAATCTTTCTTTTTGTGTCTTTCTTGCTTAGTCTGAATCCTTGTCTGATTTTCTTATAAAAGAGTCATTCAAAAATAGCCGTTTGACGTCCTGCTTTTTCTGCTGCACTGCCGCCAGGCCCACTAACACGCCAGACTATATCTTTCACCTAACACCTGAAAAGGTGTTCTCTACAAGCAGCTTTAGTCCTTTCCTTAGCTTCTTCAATACGCTTCTTTGATTTGGACTAAGGATGAATATGGCAGTATTGGGACTATCACTTTGTCAACGGCTATAAGCCTTTCTTTATTTGTTGCTCTTCCTCCCTTCATCAGAACTACGATCTTTGATGCTTACTGAAGGAACACTACGATTATGGTCACTATGACATAATCGTTGTGTGTTGGCTTTGCACAGCTTGATTCAGACTTGATCGTAGAGCACACTACGATTTCTCTTAAGCTCTTGGTAGACTACGATTTCCTGCTTGCTTGTCTTGCAGTCTCCACACTTCTGATAGCACTCTGCGATTCTCAACTTGACTCGGTAGATGCTTCTTGTCTTTGTGATTCTCAGTGTGGCTCCCAAGGCAGACTACGATTCTTTAATGCTTTCTCTTGAGCTCAATGAATCTTTCCTTGGCCTCTGCAGACTTGATTCTTTGGCAGACTCCTTATCTAGATATCTTCACTTAAGCTCCACGTTTCTACCTTAACTTTTGTGGACTTGAATCCCTTGGCAGACTACGGTTCTGATATGATCATTCAAGCTCCACGAGTCCTGCCTTGTTTTCTGCAAATTCGAATCCCTTGGCAGAATACGATTCCGGATCTTTTCGTTTAAGCTCTACGATTTTGCCTTGTCTTCTGCAGACTCAAATAACCTGGCAGACTACAATTCTCGATATCTTTGTTCAAGCTCCACGATTCTGCCTTATCTTTCGAATGTTGTCTTTGACAGACTACGATTCTGTCAAGACTTTAACTTTTACAGCTCAAATAGATCAACCTAACAAGTTTGATATTTTCTTCTATACATTCATTTACATAAATGATAAACATTAAAGCTCAGATCAACCTAACATGTTTGATCTATCATCTAAGTCCTTGTACAATGATTCTCTTAAGGACTGTACACTTAAGCATTTATATTTACTTTCAATATCAAATCTGAATATACAATTTCCAACAATCTCCCCTTGTTTGATGTTGACATAATCAAGGAGATTTAGATCACAACATCATTTTCTAAATGCATAATGCTAGAAAGTAAATATAGCGTAGTGTTTTAGTGAGCAGCTAAAATTTATAGAGAATAGTCATGAATTTATTGATGTTTGAAGATATATTACAATTAAGCATAGAAACATCAATACATAGTTAAGTTTAGACTTGTCTCTATTTTCTTTGCCTCTTATTCCTCGAAGACTTTGCAGCTCTCATTCTTCTGGTCTGCTCATCTCTCCATTCAATGTCTTCTAGCTCATATCTAGACTGTGCAGAAGTTATGCCTAGTGAACCAGAAGCTTGGCCTTGATGTCTTTGAAGAGGTATTCCTACTGGAGACTGCTGCAGATATTGATCAGATCGTGGAGTTTGAACATTTGGACTCCTTGAGTTGCCACCCGACGATTGACCAAGTTGAGTTTGCCTCTGCCTTCCCTGCTGCGGAGGTGGTGGTTGAATATATGTCTGTGTTTGCCTCTGTCCACCTCTGCTGCTTCTACTTCTGCCTCTGCCCCCTTTTCTATCTCCTTGCACATTATTCTCCCCCTTTATGTCATCATCTAGGGTTACAAATATCTTCAGATAGGTGTCTGACTCCGTCCACTAGTTCATGCATTTGAGTTTGTTGATGAGAAATGTCATTGCTCTGTTCAGCAACTATAGCTTCAATGTTTCTTCTCTGTTGCTGAAGTAGTTTCAAGGCATCATTATTTTGGCTGATTTGAGCAGCACTGCATTCTTGGAATTGGTTCAAAGAGATACGCAGTGCTGAAATCTGTTCTGCCATCAGCTTATTTTGAGATTGCTGATTCTTTTGCATTAGTATCATGGCTTTTTTCTACTTCTTTGTTTCGGCAAAATGAATAGCATCCCTATCTTTGAGGCTTGCAGCCATTTCTCTAAAAATTTCCCTCAACGATTTAGACAGTTCAGTTCCCAATTGTCCTGGCAGAGTTTTGACCGAGTCGAGGATGTTGTCGAATCTGTAGTGAAGTGCAAGGGAGTGTTCTTCAAGGATCTTTTCAGAATCTGAACCTATTTGATTCAATATTATAGTCAGCTCCTCCTTTGTTGGCATGAGAGCCAATTGATCTAGAATTTGTTATGTTTCTGGAGGAGGAGGAGTAGCTGTATTGTGTTCATCTCTCCCTGATAAACTTGCGAGAGCAAGAGTCGTATCAAAATATTCATTGTTGGAGGATGATGGGATGTCTGCTTGGGTTAGAGGGGTTGGTGATTGCTGAATTAGCGTAGTGTTTGGCTAAGAAGTTTGTGTTTGCGATTCATTGAGCTGTTCCGGAGGCTCTACAATTTCTACATCAGATTGATCAATATGCACGAATCGTAGTGTGTCATCCATGGTTGGTGTTTCAATATTCACCATCACAACATCAGCAGACACTACAGTTTCTTCATTGACTGTGGAGACTACGTTTTCTCTGATAACTAGTAGCTCCCTCTCAACTTCTGCATTCTCTGGTTCTTTTGTTCTTAACAGCTCCCCCTCAGCTGTAGCACTCTTTTCATTGTGAATCTCCCGAGTTTCATTCAGTGCTTCAATTTAACTCAGCTCAAGTGCTTCCTGCACTTCTTCCTTAAACTGAGCCACTTCTTCTTCTGTTAGACCTTTTCCATGAGTGCCAATATCCTTGGGCATTTCCTCTTCAGCATTAATTTCTGCCTGATTGATTGTGGTCTGATCCTTTTCTTGGTTTAGTACAGATGCTTGAGATTCAGTGATCTTCTCAGCCTTCTCAATAGCCCTTCTTTTATCTTCTTTCCTTAGAATTTCCTCATTGGTAAGAATATATTTCTTAACCAAAGTTTTCTTCTTCTTGGGCTTGATTATATCTTCAGAACCTTCTTCAGCTTTAGTCCTGATTGTCTGTTCAGGCTGAGAGGCTGTTGCAACAACTTCTTCCATACTAGCAGCCAGCCTGGTCTCTACGATTGGTGAAGACTCCACAATCATAGTCAGTGTAGGCTTCCTTGTTCTATGATTGCTTTTCTTCTTCTTCTGAGGCTCAGAGCTGCCTTTTGCCATATCTTCACTTGTTTCCTTCTTCTTCTTCTTCTTCTCCTTCTTTTTCAGAGTCTCCTCTGATGCTTGAGATGCTTTAGGAGCAATAACTTTGTCAATCATTGGGCCACTAAACTCTATGTTAGCATCAGGGCATGCTTGAAATGCATCAGTGGTTGGGCCTTGGGGTTCCTCAGCCATTGGCATATCTTCATTCATTTTCTTCTTTCCTTTATTTTTTCTGACCAGAGCTGCATCATTTTCTTCTTCTTCTTCCTCCATAGTTTCCCTTTCAGCAGATGAAGTTGCAGCTTTCATCTTTACATTCTCTGCTAGGTTTCTCTTCCAGTTCTGAAACAATTGTTGGGTTATCTTTTTGTTGGAGATAATGGAGATACCTTCCTTATCTTCAATTTTGTTACCCAGTGCAGCTTCTAGTATTATGCTGATAAACCTTCCATAGGGCATCTTTGTTGTGCTCTTGGTCTTCTTGGGCCTATCCATCCATTTCCAAAACCACTCCATCAGTAGAGCTCCATAGTTAAGTTGAACTCTGTATCTGATAGCTGTCATGAGCTTCAGTTGTTTCTCATTGACAGTATCGTGGCTAGAGCCCTTGCAGCAATGCATTTGCCAACAATGTCAGCAAGAAACTCATATTCTCGGGGAAACATTTTCTTCCTGTAACCACTCTTTCCTTCAGTTTTGTTGTGTTTCATCTTCTTTAGGCCTTCATGGAAATCGATTAGGTCCAGTGATGGTAGACCTTCATTGATGAATCCTAGGGCAAGATTTATGCTTTCTGAGTTGAATCGAATCTGCTCGCCTTTTACTTTGGTGAGAATGAAGTCTCCTTCAACGACTCCATTTGTATAGAACTCCTTCACTAGCTTGTTGTAGATCAGGGTGCTGGTGCTCAGAGCGTCTTTAAGTCCAGCTCTCTCCAATAGTGATAGTACTTTGTGAATTTCTGGACCATCATCCTCAAACTTGTCAAAGCATAGCTGAAAACCTGAGACAATTCTCGAAGCAGCCATTGATTTAGATTGATTTTCATATGACAGTTTAAAATTGTTTTAAACACTTCCCTCCATATGTTCTGCATCATGGGACACGTGTTGGATTCTGCAAAACTCCACGATTTTAATCCATGTGGAAATCTTCGTTTTGCCCTTAGCTCCCCCTAAGCTAGTATGCCCTTGTAGAGGACTACGAATGCCTAGACCCATTCCACGATTGTTGAGTTCGATCCTTTGCTCACTCTTTGACCATTGACTCTACGGTTTTCTGTGATTCCTTCTGAAATGGCAAGCCTTCTGGATTAAGGTTGCTCAGGAAGGGCCAACCTCTTAGTTTGACACTAAGGATCAGGCTTGTCCTTGAGATACTTTTCAAAAGGGTTGCTTGGCTTGTTGTTGCTATCACAGTGAGTCTTCATGCCTTGACTGGATCACTCCACGATCGTGGTTCCTCTTAGTCATCTCTATAATTTTGACTTAGCCTTTGTATCTGCAAGATTAGCACCATCTAGAGCATAAAATTTATGGTTGAAAATTTAACATTCCTAACTCACTTATTAGCTTATTAAATCTGGATTCATCTAATGGTTTTGTAAACACATCAGCAAGTTGATCTTCAGTAGGGATGTATTGCAAAGATATTGTTCCATTTTGAACATGATCCCTAATGAAATGATATCTTATTTTATATGATTGGTCCTAGAATGCATGACAGGATTATTTGTTATTGCTATAACACTTGTGTTATCACAGTGTATGGGTATAGATTTGAAATCAAACCTATAATCTGCTAGCTGGTTCTTCATCCATAGAATTTGAGCACAACAGCTATCAGCAGCAATATATTCAGCTTCTGCTGTAGAGGTAGATACTGAATTTTGCTTCTTGCTGAACCAGGACACTAGTCTATTTCCAAGCAATTGACAAGTGCCACTGGTACTTTTTCTATCTATTTTGCATCCTGCAAAGTCAGCATCTGAATATCCTGTCAGGTTAAATGAGGACTCTTTGTGATACTATAGACCCAAGTAGGGTGTACCTTTAAGATACCTGAAAATCCTTTCTACAGCAGTTAAGTGTGACTCCTTAGGATTAGCTTGAAATCTAGACATATACATTTTGCAAACATTATATCTGGTCTACTAGCAGTTAAGTAGAGAAGTGAGCCTATCATACCTCTGTATTGAGTAATATCAATACCATTACCTTTCTCATCTTTGTCAAGCTTAGTTGCTGGAGCAATTGGTCTTTTCATGAAAGAGGCTGATTTCATGCCATACTTCTTAAGTAAGTCTTTGATGTACTTGTCTTGGCTTATGAAGATACCTTCATCAGTTTACTTCACTTGTAATCCAAGGAAGAAGTTCAGCTCACCCATCATGCTCATTTCAAACTTGCTCTGCATATGCTTGGCAAATCTCTTGCACAGATTTTCATCAGTAGAACCAAAGATAATATCATCTACATATATTTGAACTAGTAAGACTTTATCTTTGTGCTTCCTAAGAAATAATGTAGTGTCTACTCTACCTCTAGTGAATCCTTTTTCAATAAGAAAGTTTGTTAGTATTTCATACCATGCTCTAGGTGCTTGTTTAAGTCTATATAAGGCTTTATCTAATCTATAGACATGATCAGAGAGGGTTGGATTGGCAAAACCTGGGGGTTGCTCTACGTAGACTTCTTCTTGAAGTTCACCATTTAGGAATGCACTCTTGACATCCATCTGGAATACTTTAAACTTCATGTGAGCAGCAAATGCAAGGAATATTCTAATAGCTTCAAGTCTGGCAACTAGTGCGAAGGTCTCATCGTAGTCTATGCCTTCTTCTTGAGAGTAACCTCTGGCCACCAGTCTTGCTTTATTTCTAGTGATCACCCCATCTTCATCCATCTTGTTTCTGAAGACCTAATTGGTACCGATAACTGGGTGACTCTTTGGTCTTTGAATAAGTCTCCAAACTTTGCTTCTTTCAATTTGATTTAGTTCCTCTTGCATGGCTTCAATCCAGCTTGCATCTAGCATTGCATCTTCAATCTTCTTGGGTTCTATTTGAGATAGAAAACTCAAATAGAAACACTCATTCTGAGTTGCAGATCTTGTTCTTATTCTGGCAGTTGGATCACCAATGATCAGATCTTGTGTGTGATCTCTTGCCCACCTGTTCCCTGTTGGAACATCTGTTCTGGTGCCTTCTTGTCTGAACTCCTCAAGATTGACCTCTGGTTCTTGTTGTTCAGAATCGTTGTCTGGTTCATCTCTCTCTACGATTTCTT
This sequence comes from Panax stipuleanatus, assembly GCA_020205555.1. NCBI lineage: Eukaryota > Viridiplantae > Streptophyta > Magnoliopsida > Apiales > Araliaceae > Panax > Panax stipuleanatus. The sequence goes on from CM035126.1 coordinate 71,163,234, forward strand.
CTTCGGACACTATGATTCGTTGTTCAGGAACTACAGTCGTAGTACTAGGCTCGACCGCTTCATTCATAGTGTCAGTATCGTCAATCGTAGTGTCTTGTGGTGCAGACTTATCCAAGTCTGTTTCATCAAAGATGACATGGATTGAGACTTAAACACTTAATGTCTTCTTGTTGAACACTCTATATGCTTTGCTGTCTGTGGCATAACCAAGGAAGATTCATTCATCTGACTTTGGTTGGAACTTAGTCAAATATTGCTTTCCATTATTGAGAATATAGCATGAACAGCCGAACACATGGAAGTAACTGACATTTGGCTTTCTTCCTTTCCACAGCTCGTAGGGAGTCTTCTTTAGCGTAGAGTGTACAAGAGATCTATTCTGTGTGTAGCATGCAGTGTTGATGGCTTCTTCCCAGAAGTATTCATGCAGATGAGCTGCTGCTAGTAGAGTTCTCCCAGCTTCTATAAGTGTTTTGTTCTTCCTTTCAGCCACTCCATTTTGCTGAGGAGTTTGTGGTGCAGAGAAGTTGAGACTGATGCCATTGTCTGCACAGAACTGATCCATTTCTGAGAAATCGAACTCTCTGCCATGAGCACTCCTTATTGCCGTGATAGTCTCTCCTTTTTCATTCATCACCAGCTTAAACATCTTTATCAGTTGGGAGCTTGTCTCATCTTTTGAGTTAAGAAAGAACGCCCATGTGTATCTGGTGTAGTCATCCACTACGACCAGTGAGTATCTCTTTCCTCCTAGGCTCACAGTTGGAATTGGCCCAAAGAGATCAATATGAAGTAGGGGCCTGTCAATTGAGTTGACTGCTTTGCCTTTGAATGAGCTCCTTGTTTGCTTTTTAACCTGGCATGCATTGCATGGTTTATCTTTGATGAAGCTGAACTTGGGCAATCCTGCTACCAGATCTTTGGAGGCCAGTTTAGACATACTCTTGAAGTTGAGATGAGATAATCTTCTATCAAAGCCAACTAATTTCTTTAGTGGCTTTAGCAAGGAAGTATATTGTCTCATCAGAACTGAGCTGAGCAAGATTGACAATGTATATATTTCCTTCTCTTGTTCCTTTCAGCTTGATAGAGGATGTCTCCAGATCTCTGACTTGACACTGATTGTTGAGAAATGTGACTAGATGACCTTTATCGCAGAGTTGGCTGATGCTAAGAAGATTGTGCTTTAGACCATCAACATAAGCCACTTTGCTGAAGGACACTGCACCATTTCCAACTGACCTATAACCACTTGTCTTGTCAGAGCTGTTATCTCCAAAGATAACTGTTGGTCCATCCTTCTCTGTGTAATTTAACATGAGGGCTTTATTTCTGGTCATATGTCTTGAGCAACCACTGTCCAGATACCATGTTGTAGTTGTGGTGCTCATTTCCTACAAACATGTTCAGCATTCATATTGGTACCCAGACTAGCATGGGTCCTGCAATGTTAGTACCCTTAGGAACCCAAATCTGCTTGACTTTGGGTCTCCCATGCACAGTATTATGAAAGCATGATGCAGTTTTATGACCAAATCTTCCACAAGTAAAACATCCAAAATAGTTTATATTTGTGTGTGTGTGTGGATGCTTTCTCCAATTGGACTTGTGTGGGTATTTGTTGGTTTTACTCTTATATTGCATTTTCCTTTTCCATGCAGCCCTAGTGTTCATGTTCTGTGCTGAGTGAATCTCAACACTACGATTCCTTCCAAGTTGATCCGTGGAGTCAGTTTTACTTGACTCTACGATTCGTCGAGGTCGGGCAGTGATGACTGAATTACTCTTCACCTCTCTGAACCCTAGGCCAGCATGAGATTCGTAGTATTTAGGAACAAGTCTTGGTTCAGAAGAGCAGGGTTTCACTGGTCCATCCTTCTGTGTGGATTTTACAAATGTAATACTAATACTTCTATTTAAGTTGGAAGCACTACTTACATTAATTCTCTTTGTCTCTTCCACACAGGGTTCTGAGGTTGGTTCCTCAAACCCTAAGTCTGTTCTATCAGAGACACTTCTATGATTGGATATCAGGGAGTCCATGGATGAAGAAGATCTATTCCATGTAGAGATGGTCTTTTCTAGCTCCTCAATCTTGGAGGTTAGATTTGACTCTCTCTATATGTTCAGTTCATTTGTCTCTCTTAAGATTTTATTCTCAGCTTCAAGTTTAGAGAAAGAGTTAGAACTTAGTAGAGCTGCTTCCAGCTCTTTCTGAAATTTTTCTTTCTCCTCTTGAAGATCGGTGTAATCTTTGGATAGAACTCTTAGCCACCTCATATTTTGATATAGATCAGTTGACATATCACGAATGCTAGTTCTTAAATCATCAATGTCTATATCAGGAGAGTTAAAATCAAATACCTTGTCTATGACTGCTTCAGCATCTTTCCTACTTAGTGCATCTTTGGCCATTAGACATATGTTGGCTTTTTGAGGTGCTTCATCTTCTTCAGACTCAGTGTTAGTGTCATTGTCTGAGTCACTCCAAGAACTTCCAGCTACAAGCCCTTTGTCTTTCCTCCTATTCTTTTTGTAGCCCTTGAGCTCCTTCTTAGGGTTTGATTTCCTTTTCAGCTCTTCTCTGATAGGCTTGTTGCAATTGGCAATGAAATGCCCAGGCTTCTTGCAGTTGTAGTATAGGTCGTTGATCTGCTCCTGACTACTGCTGTTGTTGAACCTTTTAGGTTTGCTGCTTCTGCCTTTGAGCATAAGTCTTTTAAATCTTCTGGCCAGCATTGTAGCTTCATCATCATCAATGTCATCCTCTTCATCAGAGTCTGACTCATTTTCCACCTGTGCTTTGGAGATCTCTTCCTTTGCTTTGAGAGAAACTCCCTTGTCCTTCCTTCTTCCTTCTGATAGAGTTTATGCATGTTGTGTCAGTTCTAGCTCATAGGTGAGAAGGTTTTCGTAGAGTTATTGAACTGTCATCTCATGCAGATTTTTCGACTCTCTGATTGCAGTGGTCTTGGCATCCCATTTACTTGGAAAAGACCTCATGAACTTGATGACCAGATCTTTGTTTGGATAGGTCTTTCCATAGGCTCTGAGAGAGTTGAGCAGTGCAATGAATCTTTTATAAGTGGAAGTGACATTTTCTCCTGGAACATGAGCAAACATCTCATACTGTTAAGTCAGTAGAGATTGCTTGTTTTCCCTGACTTCTTCTGTTCCTTCATGCATAATGAGCAATGCTTCCCAGACTTCCTTTGCAGTTGACCACATTCTCAAACAGACTGTCTTCCAAAGACTGGAACAAGATGTTCTTAGCCTTCTTGTCAAGTTGAACATCTTTCTTTTTAGTTTCAGTCCATTCATATTTGATTTTGACCACCGTGTTGTTTGGATCTTCTGCAGTTGGTGCAAGCCTTCTCGGTATATAGGGCCCATTCAGAATAGTTTCAAATAGATCATCATATATTGAATCCATGTAGGCCTGCATTCGAACTTTCCAGTTGACAAATTTATCTTTGTTGCACATGTGTGGTTTGCTTCCTCCACCTGTCTTGGTCTCTCTTATCAGTTATGCCATAGGATCTACTCAAGCTTGTATGCTTAGATATGAGAACCTGCTCTGATACCAATTGTTAGTTCCCAGAGGCACGTTAGTTATCTAGAAGGGGGGTTGAATAGATATTTTTAAATTTCTTTGTTTAAAATACTTAGTCAGTATTGATGATACTAACTGCAGCGGAATATATGTTTTGTTCCCCTTCAAGATAATGCAGTTATGGTTTGATAAACAGTTATAGCAGTTATAAACAGATATAGCAGTTATAGCAGTTAACGAGAGATAAAGAGACACAAGGTTTTAAGTGGTTCAGAGCCAAAAAAGCTCCTAATCCACTCTTCTACTCCACGAGTAGGAAATCCACTAAGGATGTCTTCTTACAACTAGATCACTTTGATCCCTTCAAGGCCAGCAGCCCTAAAACTTCACTTAGTTCACTTTTGAACTCTTCAAGTCCTTTGACTTGTTTCTTCACTTAGTTCACTTCAGAACTCTTCAAATCCTTTGACTTGGATCTCCTCTTAGTTCACTTTTGAACTCTTCAAGTCCTCTGACTTGGTACCTCACTTGGATAGGCAGTTGATAGTTGAGGTGTGCTACTCAGTTGCAGTTCAGCTTATGTCTTTCAAAAGACTGAGTAGCGAAGCAAGCTTTCTTCAGGATCGTAGTGTTTGCTCGTTGAGTGTTCTTAAGCTCTTTTTAATGTAATCTTTCTTTTTGCGTCTTACTTGCTTAGTCTGAATCCTTGTCTGATTTCCTTATAAAAGAGTCATTCAAAAATAGCCATTAGAATGCTCCCGTTGCTACATTTAATGCTACAGACATTTTCTGTGCAGTGATGTTGACGTCCTGCTTTTTTTGCTGCACTGCCGCCTGGCCCACTGACACGCCAGACTATATCTTTCACCTAACACCTGAAAAGGTGTTCTCTACAAGCAGCTTTAAGTCCTTTCCTTAGCTTCTTCAATACGCTTCTTTGATTTGGACTAAGGATGAATATGGCAGTATTGGGACTATCACTTTGTCAACGGCTATAAGCCTTTCTTCATTTGTTGCTCTTCCTCCCTTCATCAGAACTACGATCTTTGATGCTTACTGGAGGAATACTACGATTATGGTCACTGTGACATAATCGTTGTTTATTGGCTTTGCACAGCTTGATTCAGACTTGATCGTAGAGAACAGTACGATTTCTCTTAAGCTCTTGGTAGACTACAATTTCCTGCTTGCTTGTCTTGCAGTCTCCACACTTCTGATAGCACTCTGCGATTCTCAACTTGACTCGGTAGATGCTTCTAGTCTTTGTGATTCTCAGTGTGGCTCCCAAGGCAGACTACGATTCTTTAATACTTTCTCTTGAGCTCAATGAATCTTGTCTTGGCCTCTGCAGACTTGATTCTTTGGCAGACTCCTTATCTGGATATCTTCACTTAAGCTCCACGTTTTTGCCTTAACTTCTGTAGACTTGAATCCCTTGGCAGACTACGATTCTGATATGATCATTCAAGCTCCACGAGTCCTGCCTTGTCTTCTGCAGATTCGAATCCCTTGGCAGACTATGATTACTGATCTCTTCGTTCAAGCTCTACGATTCTGCCTTGTTTTCTGCAGACTCAAATAACCTAGCAGACTACGATTCTCGATATCTTTGTTCAAGCTCCACGATTCTGCTTTGTCTTCAGAATGCTGTCTTTGACAGACTACGATTCTGTCAAGACTTTAACTTTTACAGCTCAAATAGATCAACCTAACAAGTTTGATCTTGTCTTCTATACATTCATTTACATAAATGATAAACATTAAAGCTCAGATCAACCTAACATGTTTGATCTATCATCTAAGTCCTTGTACAATTATTCTCTTAAGGACTGTACACTTAAGCATTTATATTTACTTTCAATATCAAATCTGAATGTGCAATTCCCAACATCATCATTAATCCCCGGATATCTCTTCGGGATGATAACCAATGGTTTACATGAAGTTATTCTTTCCATCAGGAATCCGCCGCTCATACGCAGGATTTCAGGACAATCTGCTCAATCGCGTAGCATTTTTTTTTCCGAATTTGACCTTTTAGCTCCTATAAACTCCATTTCCTCTCAAACTAGACCGAGCCGGAGGGGGTGGGTCCCACCCTGGGGATCCGCAGGTAGAGACACGACAGCCGAAGGTGGGCCCGCTCCCTCCTGTGAGTTTAAGATGGACAGTAGGGGCTTCTCATAGTCATTTTCAGTTTTGAATCCTAAAGGAAATCCAATTTTCTTTCTCAGATCTACGGAGTTCGGGAAACTTTTTTCAGATTTCATCAGCTTATAAACGTCCTGCACATCTCAGATAACGTTTACATCCTTTCTTTTCTAGTTTTGACTGTCAAAATGTGGTAAACTACGTAGTGTGCTTTTAAACGCAATGTATCAAAAATGTATGCTTATATGACTTGATAAAAAAATTTAGACTTCATAAGTATGCATATTTTAGTGTGATGCATGTTTTGATGCAAGAAAATTTGAATTCTGAGACAGTCAATTGACACCCTTTTTGGTCAGTTTCCTCATCCTTTTTGAGGCCTAGTAAGCCTAGATTTTCATCTAAAAATGTCTATGGTAATTTGGCTACCATGTGGAGTTTACTTTTAATTTTTTTAATAAATATGAACTGTTTCTGTTTTTGGTTAGGTGTGCTACTGAATGGCCACCTAGTCATGCTTGTGTGCATGCGGATAGTCAATTTTACAAAGGAGACTCTAGCGAATTTTTTTCAAAAGCCTAAGTATTTAATAAACATGCTATTTTGACTCTACTGGGGATTTTGACTGACCCATGCATGCAGGAATTACTGATTTAATTTAAAAACCACAGGTTTTAGGCTTACCTCACCCTTTCTGAGGTGATTTGGAGACTTTGACCAGGTTATAGAGCCAGATAGACCTGGTAGTGCTAGCAGGGTCGTTCCAGGAGTTAGACGGAGGAGAGTCTCTGATGTTTCTCAGCCACGGCCAGCTCGACCGCCTCGCAGATTGGCTGAGTCAGTGATTCGTCTTGTTCGAGTTGATTCGCCAGTTGATATTTACGATAAGGATATACCTTTTTTTGATCCTGTCCTAGGTCAGGTTCCACGTACGGAGCTTTCAGGCATTGTGGTGCCACTTCAGGACCTGCTGGGAGATTTGAGGTGCCATCCATCGAGATTCCTTCACGCCAACGAGGTGACTGAATTTTCCTTCTGGATTCTCTTCCTTTCTTTCTTTTGCTATTTCAGGGCACAGGTTTGATATGGGTGATCTTTTTGATGCAGGTTCTCGGCGTTACGCAGCCCAGGGGGAACTAGTTTAATGTGCATTATTTGTACCACACCTTGCATCTGGAGTACAAAGCCATTGTTGACACCTGGGGGTTTCAGGCTGAAAGTTCAATAATAATCTAGAAGGGGGGTTGAATGGATTATTAATGGTTAAAAAATTATCTTAGGCCTTTTTGAATTTTTAGCAAATTAATTTATAGTGTCAGAAATTAATATACAGAGTTAGAAAAATTCAATCACTCAATGCACAGAGATTTATCTGGTTCACAATATACAACTCGGGTATATTTCTACGTCCAGCCTCAAGCTCCTCTCCAGGGCTTGAGATCCTATTACTCCCAATAATAAATGCTCCTTCACTAGGTGGAGAAACCTTTACAATGTTTTATAGATCAACTTACAACTCTTTACAGCTAACTATCTTGGACAGCGAACTCCCAGCTCCTTCCTCAAGCTTAGTTGAACCTTCTTTTAGAGCTCAGAATTATTCTATAACCTGGTCTTGAAACAACAATCTCTTTCTCACCTCACAAGTTCACTAAAGACCCAACTCTCAGCTAACCTCTCTAAGACTCTAGTCTTGGTCAAAGAATTTTTGTCTTTCTCACAGATATAAAATAAACTGACTCTACCCTTTTTCTTTTACAAAAAGATGGTTTGAATTTGCTTCTTAAAATAAGCAGATAAAGTTTAGTACATATTTATAAAAGTTAAAATGACTTTTATAATTGATGCTTCTTAAATAAGCAGATATATATTTTAAAATCAAATAAAAGTTCAAGACTTTTATGTGGAATGCTTCAGATAAGCATATATGTATTTTATGATCAATGAATAAAAGTTTAAGTCTTCTATATGAAATGCTTCAGATAAGCAGATATATATTTTATGATCAATGAATAAAAGTTCAAGACTTTTATATGAAATGCTTCAGATAAGCAAATATGTAAATTGATGCAGTTTTATAAAAAAATTCTTTTCTTTTTATAAAGAATATTTTTCTATGATTTAAATACTTCTAGAAAAGATTCTTCTTTATAAAGAATGTGTTTCTATGGTTTTGAAAAGGTATAACTTTGATTTTAGAAAACCATATAAAATCACTTATAGTGCAACAAGTATTTTTGTTTAATAAGTAAGTTTATAATTGAAATACTTGTTTATGAAAGTTTATCAAATATAACAGATTTATCAATTATATAGTACTTGATGAAATTTGTTTCACCCACATATATATATTATATTATATTTGGTCTATGTTGTGTAAATTTGGCTGCTCAGAATTTAAAGACCGTTTCAAAGACTTTTATAGAAGTAACATCCGAATTATCCGGTATCTTAGTACTAACCAAATTGTGTGTTTCCCAATCTGATAATTATATAAATATTTTTCAATACTTATATAATGTATCAATATTAATAAAAACTTAGGATTTGAATACCGTTTTGGAGAATTTCATTTAAATGACATCCGAATTATACCGGTATCTAAGTACAAATTTTTTATAATATTTAATAGATTAAATATAAATATATATAAATGTGTATCACAATTAAGTATGATAAATATTCACCCACTTATATATATTGTATTATATTTAATCTATGTTGTGAAAATTGGGCCACTCAGGATTTAAAGACCGTTTCGGAGACTTTCATAAAAGTAATATCCAAATTATCCGGTATCTAAGTTCTGACCAAATTGTTTGTTTCACAATCTGATAATTATATAAATATTTTTCAATACTTATATAATGTATCAATATTAATAAAAAGCCACATAGGATTTAAAGACCGTTTAGGAGAATTTCATAAAAATGACATTCGAATTATCCGATTTCTAAGTGCAGACTTTTTATAATATTTAATAGATTAAATATAGATATATATAAATGTGTATAATAATTTATCTTTAATATATCTAGATATATAAGCAGTTATGAGATAATATAAATGCAGAAATTTAATAATTTATCTCAACTACTTTGACCAATTTAATCTTCTTTCAAGAAAGAACTTTGAATTAGAAGAAGAGAAAGCTTTATCAAAGAGATTATGTAGGCAAGGAGATATAGTTTTTCTTTGCTTTGTGAATTGGTAAATTTAGAATGAATGAAAAGCCTCCTATTTATATTATTTTGAAGTTGAGGGCAAAATAGTAATTTTTGAAATCTGATTTTTAAATCAAAGGTTCAGATTGTATGATGAAAAATTTAAAGGTTCAGATGAATGCTAAAGCATACGAATTGAAGCAATAAACTCCTACTGACCATGTTTTCTTTTTTAAAATGTTTGCATGCTATCCTTTCAAAAATGTATGCAAGCCTTTTTCAAAAATAATAGGCACAACACCTATTTTCAGTCCAACCAAAGGCTTTTGGCCAAGCCCTTTTCTCCAGCACATGCACACACACACTACTTCACATTATTTTGCACACACATATGCATTCTTACTCACACACATGGCATATGCATTCATAAAAAATATATATATAATGTATTTATCTTATATATATATATATATATATATATATATATATACCAAATATATATATATATATATTTAAATGGTTTTGAAATACTTTTTGCCCAATAAGAGTTTAGAAAGATTTGTTTAGAAAAGAATAGGAATCTTCTTGCCTTAGGAAGTGTTAATATTTGAATAAATTTAATTAACACTTGATAGTTAATTTATCAAGGTCAAGAAAAATAAATTCAATTTTAGGATGAAAAATATTTTTGATTGAAATAAAATCGAATAAATAAAATTAATATTTATAATAATCCTATAGAGAGGATTCTACCTATTTTATATTAATCCCTATTTACTAAGTTTGTTATCATCAACATCATCAAAATAAACCGATTAGTTTGGAGACCTATCAATCTCCCCCTATTTGATGATGACAACAAACTAAAAATATTTCTGTTTTTACAACTGCTCCCCCTTAGTAACTGCTCCCCCTTAGTGTATACATGGGTTTCAATTTTAACGAAAATCTCAGATTTTTCAGAAAAAATTTTAACTCTGCAAAATTTCAGTGTAGTGTGCAGCAGTGACATAGCAGATATATCACAATATATTTTTGATATAGCAGTTATATCACAATATATTTTTCTTCTCCCCCTTTGTCATTACAAAAAATGGGGAATAGAAGAATTAAGTTTAGAACCTGCAGAAAACGTCAGTAATAAAATTTTAAACCTGCAGAACAAAGTTTAGTAACTAAATTTTAAACCTGCAGAAAAGGTTAGTATCATAAATTAGAGCCTGCAGAAGATAAACAGCACTAAACTATTTCATGCATAGTTACTATATAGCAGTTATAATTATCGTACAGTCATCCTGAATAGTTAGTCAATATATATATATATATATATATATGTTACAAGGATTTCAAATAGTTAGAATTCTGATTGATGAGAGAAGTGCAGGCCAAGAGAAGGAAGAGGGTCTTCAGTCGGATTCTGTTCAGGCTGAGCAGCCTGAGCTGAACTGGTGCCAGCAGGGAAATTATAGGATGGAACAGATACCTTCTGAAGTTCCATCAACATGTATAGCATGTCTCTAATATGATGCACAAAAAATTGAAGACACTCTATTTGACTCAACATATTGGATTGGTTTTTCAAAGACAGTTGATTTAAACTATTCAAGGCATCAATTTGGGACAACATATTCTGGTGAGGTTCAGGGGACTCAGTCACTTCTGGATTAAATATCATAAGAGGTTTGGGTTGCAGATTTAAGTGAGACACAATATTGATGCTCTTAACATATTGGGTCTGGTGGCTAAGCTTATTAACGCCAAGGTGCTGAAATATAGGAGTAAGGAGAAGACCAAAACCCAAACAATTATGTTGATAGCAATACTCAAATGAACTCAGCAGAAAATATGGCAAATTGTAACGCATATGTTGATTCAAGACACATTTTATCAATTCCAAGTCAAAAGAATGGAAAAGTTTGTTTTCTCTGACAGACATGAGATTATATCTGAATATTCTCGCAAGAAACTGACATGGAGGAGTGAAAAATTCACACCCTACTTTGCATGGTCTATCAAAGAGCTGAGCAGGTACCAACTGATCAGTCACAGTCGCCAGATTATGCCTACATGTCATGCACTTATTTGTAGAGATGCTAATGGGGTGCACATAGTCATTGACTCTTGACATTTCTAGCATGTTGTTGTTTAGATGCAAGGCATTTAAAATAAGTTCCTCATTTATGATGTACTGCTGACCTTCTAGGCAAGTAAACATGCCAATTAGCAGACCAGATGTGTTTCTAATAAAAGTCATGTGAGAGTAAAACTCTGCAATAAGAGCAGGGTAAATCTGTCTATTAGAGAAAATAACCAAGCAATCCCAACCAACATTTTTAATTTTCTTTAACAGGTCAGAGAAACTATTGAAAGAAGTAGCCATGCCAGGCATAAGGTTGTGTCTTAAGTGCCTATACTTTACTTGTGCAGGTATAGTGAGCAATTTTGGTGAATGTATGTCAGAATGTAACTCAAAAAGAAGAGGCAGTTTCTTTCTTTTTGAAGAATAAACTTCTTCCATTTGAAAAGGACAGATAGTTTAAAACAATGCAGATAAACAAGGACACACAGATAGACAAGTACGGATAGAGGTGAAAGGATATAAGGTGAGTCTGTGAAATATGTTATTTATATAAGTGATAGCTAAGTGAAGTAAGTCTGTGAAGTAAATAGATGTTCAGGTCTGTAAGTAGATATTCAGGTCTCAGACAGATTACAGAGAAGAGATGTGACTAAGTTTTAAGCCTGATAGAGCAAAATAAAGTATAGCAAAAAGAAAATGTCTAATCAATTTATGATTTTATTTTATAAAATAGATGGTCAACATCAAACAAAATAGTCCAAGCAGCTCAATATTAGTTATAGTGACCTAATGTCAAAATAAGTTCTGCTAAAAACATAGTAGGTGAGCATGCTAGCAGAGAGAACAATCAATAATTATAGTTTGATTTTGTCAGAAACTTATTATTTTGAAAAATGTAAATACCAGTCATATATCAAAGCAGCCCAAAACTAGTAAAGATTTTATCAGAACATAGCAATCCCAAAACAGAGGTTCAAACCTAGAGGTTTGTATCTATAACAGTAAACATGTCATATATCCCAGTTCAGCACAAACGGTACAAAGAAAATTATCCAAAAATAGAGATTTAAAACCTAGAAGTTTTCACTCATAATAGTAAAACATATCATATATCCCAATTCAGCAAGTATGTGATCAGAAAAGAAATGTAAACAACTATTTATCATTTGCTAAAATCCCATCAGTACGCTAAAATTTCAGTCAAAAACCCATCAACAATACATTTCGTGCACTGCAATAAACAGAGAGAGAAAGAAATTACCTGCAAGCTTATTCGCACAATATAACACGACTTATTTCTTTCAAGCCCAACATCCAAATTAGTTCACAAAAGCTTAAAACATTTTCTTAGAAGAAGGAACAAGTACAAGTATAAAACTGAATGTGGGAGACACCGAAAAAAATTATCCCTTTTTTTTATTTATTATTCAGACAAACAGAAGGTTAGAAAATATAATAAAAATTAGAGTTAATAAAAGTTAGGGTTTAACAGAGGTTAGAAGTGAGAAAATTAGGGTTTCTGTTATTTTTTAAAGAAAATTAGAAGAGAAAAATAATTACCGTATATATATAATTTTTTTTTGATAAAAGGTTCGTGTTTTTTTAACATGAAACAGAGACATAGAATCGATAAAAATAAATTTCAGATGTATTATATTTATAAATATACTAGATATTTTAAAATCTATATGTATATATAGGAAAAAGGTAGAACGAAGAACGTACCAGAAATAGGTCTAAAATGCATAATAATTTTTTTAATATATATAAATGAAAATATTTATAGAAAGAAATTTCAGATGTATATACAGAAGAGTATTAGGTAGAAGAAGGCGTACCAGAGGAACTAGGGTTCAGAAAAGATCAAAGATCGGTGTATCAAGCTCAGAACAGACTTGAACGAAAATGGAGTTCAGATCCAAAGGTTCAAACTCAGAAAATGAGTTTGACAATGGACGATTTTTGAGCAAAAATGGGGTTTTAGGTGGTGGATAGATCAAATTGAGGGTGTAGAATCAATTTTTCGATTTAGAATTTCTTAATTTTGACTGAAGATCAGTCATTTTGGATGAATAATAGTTAGGGTTTGTGAAAGAAACGAGAGCGAAGTGGAGAGAAAAGAGAGAGAATCGGCAGAGGAGAGAGAGATATGAAAATATGAGAGTAAAAATTTTTTTTGGCTATTTATATTTAGGTTAATTTGGTTGATCGAACGGTTGAGGCTTAATCTCAGATTTGATGAACGATCCGGATTGAACCGGTCATTTTTAAAATATGTATCAATCGATCGGTTAGACTTCAACGGCTGAGATCAAATTGTGCTTTCTGTTTTCGATCGAACGACTGTTTTGCTTGATCCGCGTGTTTGTTGAGGGGCAGCTCCTGATTGGTCGAGCGGGTAGCCTCGGATTGAGTAAGAATTGCATCGTTAGATTGAATCCTTTGATCAGTGACCCAGATTTGATCTCGATAATTTATATATAAATACACACACACACACACACACACACACACACACACACTACATATATATATATATATTAAATAAGAATAAATGGTTAAAAATTATTTAAAACTTTTAAAATTTGATTATTAATATATAAATAATTAGTATTTATGAAGAAAATATATAATATAAATATTCGTATTAATAATTATTATTCGTATATAATAATTTTGTAATAAATATAAGGGGAAAAACACATTTACCCCATTATGGTCGTCGTGTTTTAAGCAATTAGCCACTGTGCTTTTAAAATAATCAATTGGCCCACTTTGCTTTTTAAAAAGGTAAAATTAAGCCATTCCGTCCAAATTTCGTCACAGACGTTAAAAAAGTAGCTTGATTATCCTACGTGGCTTTTCGAAAGAAAAACAAATATTACGCGTATTTGCGCTGGCTGGGCGAGAGCAGCAAGCTTATAAAGAAATGAAAAAAAAATTATTATTTTCTTATGTGGCAACACAAAAAAAAATAAAAAAATAAAAATCATTAATTATGTGGCAAAAAAATAATTAAAATAATAATAAAATTTAAAAAATATTTTAATTCATTTTCTTTATAATTTGTTCTTTTCCAACAAAAAAAGAAACTCATTAATTATGTGGCGAAAAAATAATTAAAATAAATATTTTAATTCATTTTTTTATAAATTTTTCTTTTCCAACAAAAATAAAATCATTAATTATGTGGCAAAAAAATAATTAAAATAATAATAAAATTAAAATAAATATTTTAATTCATTTTCTTTATTATTTGTTCTTTTCCAATAAAAAAATAAAATCATTAATTATGTGGCGAAAAAATAATTAAAATAAATATTTTAATTCATTTTTTTTATATTTTTTTCTTTTCTAACAAAAATATAATAAAATAAAATCATTAATTATGTGGTAAAAAATAATTAAAATAATAATAAAATTAAAATAAATATTTTAATTTATTTTCTTTATAATTTGTTCTTCTCCAACAAAAAAATAAAATCATTAATTATGTGGCGAAAAAATAATTAAAATAAATATTCCTATCAAAATAATACAAATAATATATCAAAATATTCCTATCAATGAAATCTATTACAACATGTTATTCATCTCAAAAAAGGAAGTGAAACATCAAATAGATCTAAATCTAGAATTCATATCTCCTTGCTTCTCAATGTAGATCTGGATCAAGAATTCATATCACCTTGCTTCCTATTCCATGGCAGAAACCCTCGATTCTTCAGGCCTAACACACATGGAGGAAGAACTCTCTTAAAGGGATCACGAGGTCAGCCCCGAGAACTGTAGCAACCTGCCGGAAAGCAGCTGTCAACAGAAAACCTCCGATTTGACTCCCAAGATCGCTGACGATGAAAAGTAGCAAAGGTAACCCACCGAAAAACCAAACATCACAGGGGAGTCCAAACCAGAGAACTCAATCAAAACCCAACCAAGATCCTACGAACTAAGTATCCGACACAGGACAAACTACCAGATCATCAAAGGTTAACCAAATAAACACCAAAATTCACCGAAAAAATAACAAAACGAAACAAGAACAATTAATGGAGCAGTAGACAGTGCAATGAATCTCTATAAGCAATCCATAGAAATACGTAACAAGATTTACTAAATCCCAGATCTGAACATGTACAAAATTAAACAATAAACAAAACATGAACAAATCAGAAGACAACAACCCAAATCGGAATACAAAACCAATATAAATAAATGAAGGAAATAAAAAGAGGTGGAAAGTGTCCTCTTCCAAGAGATCAACAACAAATTCCACCAATAAATCATATACTGTTAATCTCTCGCAAAGCCTTTGCGCCTCTCTCCAACGCCTTGGGGTCAAACCCTGTCGAAGTCATCCGCGAATTATCATTGCGAACTCGCGGAGCCTGCTCGGCATTTTTCGCCGGTTTATCGGCCGCCGGAGAAGACAACGAATGAGCTTTGGTCGTTACTGTCGGAGCAGAAGGCGAAGGAGAAGAAGAAAAACGAGATCTGGATCTGATTTTGGATCTGTTTTTTATTTTGATTTGTTTTGTTTTTTATTTTTATGTTTAGTTATTAATAATTTTTAATAGTATTTTTTTTATATTTAAGCCTAAGTTTAATAATTTTATGGTATTAATATTAATATTAATATTAATTTTTAAAATAAAAATAATAATTAAAAAAAAGGAAAAAAGATAAAGGAATTTTTTTTTTATAAAAAATGAATTAAAATATTTATTTTAATTTTTTTACCACATAATTAATGATTTTATTTTATTTTATTTTTGTTAGAAAAGAAAAAATTATAAAAAAAATGAATTAAAATATTTATTTATTTATTTATTATTTTTTCGCCACATAATTAATAATTTTATTTTTTTGTTGGAAAAGAACAAATTATAAAGAAAATGAATTAAAATATTTATTTTAATTTTATTATTATTTTAATTATTTTTTTACCACATAATTAATGATTTTATTTTTGTTGGAAAAGAAAAAATAATAAAAAAAATGTATTAAAATATTTAGTTTATTTATTTTTTTCGCCATATAATTCATGATTTTATTTTTTTGTTGGAAAAGAACAAATTATAAAGAAAATAAATTAAAATATTTTTTTAATTTTATTATTATTTTAATTATTTTTTGTCACATAATTAATGATTTTATTTCTTTTGTGTTGCCACATAAGAAAATAATGATTTTTTTTTTCATTTCTTTATAAGCTAGTTGCTCCCGCCCAGCTAGCGCAAATACACATAATATTTGTTTTTCTTTCAAAAAGCCACGTAGGATAATCAAGCTATTTTTTATCGTCTGTGAAGAAATTTGGACGGAATGTCTTGATTTTACCTTTTTAAAAAGCACAGTGGGCCAATTAATTATTTTAAAAGTACAGTGGTTAATTGCTTAAAACACGACGACCATAATGGGGTAAATGTGCTTTTTTTCTAAATATAAGAGTATAATTATACTAATAATTGAAATATTCGAATAACAATACTTAATATATATATATATATATATATATATTAAATATTAACAAGGTATATATATATATATATATATATTATGTTAACTATAAAATATGGAAATATTTATATTATAAAAATACAAAAAATATTTACCAAAAAGAAATCCCCTTTAAAAAAAATTTAACAAGTATATTATACGATAATTAGTTATAAGGATTAATTTTTTTTAATACTTATATATTTGATAACTTTAATTCTAAAATATAGAAATATTTATATATACTAAAATAACATAAATGTATATTTATAATATATATATAAATTTTAGAAATACTAATAGTTTTAATAAAAATATTAACAAAAATTTTAAAAACGTAATAATAATTAGGTTGAGATATCTAACATATCTAAATCTAGACGCAGTTTGTAGAATCTTTCGGAACTTAAAGGTTTAGTGAAAATGTCTGCAATGTTTAATTCTGTGTCGATATGTTTTAACTTGATAATGCCACTGTTTACATGATCGCGTAAAAAATAATGTCTAACATCTATATGTTTCGATCTAGCATGTAATACAGTATTTTTACTCAGATTTATAGCACTGGTGTTATCACATAAAATTGAGATACAGTTAAACTTTTTATTGTAATCAGCCAGGGTTTGTTTCATCTATAATATCTGTGCACAACATCATGCAGTAGCTATATATTCTGCTTCGGTGGTTGAGATGGACACTAGTTTTGTTTCTTAGAGAACCAAGAAACTAAGCATCCACCCAGAAACTGACACGTGCCACTAGTGCTTTTTTGATCAACATGATGACTGGCATAGTCAGAGTCTGAGAAACAAATAAGATCAATTGATTGACCTTTAGGATAGCATAGACCTATATATATAGTTCCCTTTTGTTGGGTTTGTACGAAATCGTGACGCAATCAAATTGCAAAAATTAGCGGAAGCATGGTATATCAGAGTTTAAAAAATTTCTACAAAACCATTACCCGGATCATCCTTTATGCAAATTATTAATTTAAAACGATAAATAAGAAGTTATGGAATCATACCCTTGTAGAACGAAGCTTCCACAGGTACTAGTTCAACTCCTTGTTCTTCGTGATCTCCTTGAATTTTCGGGTTAGATTCCTTCCTTTGATCAACGTTAGCCACCCAAGTGTTTGGCCTCTAGAGGTGATCCACTAAGGAAGATGAATTATCAAGAAGGAGGGTGTTTGGCTTAACCTTAGTTTTCTATCCTCTATAGAAAAGGAGTACTCTCCAACAATTGGAATTGCATCATCTAATATCTATTATAAGACTTCTCTTATATAGACATTGGTCAACCCTTCTAATCCTATTAGACATGGGATTTCTTTTAATTAATTAAACTCCTTTTAATTAATTTAGGCTTCCCACCACATGGGAATAATTAATTAAATTCATTTAATTAATTTGTCTCCTAATCTTATTAGGAATAAATGAGAGTACTAAATATTAAATTAATTACTAAACTCCTTTAGAAATTAAAATAATAATAATTGTAATAATATTAATAAGACTCCTCTTATTAATTTATATTTAATATTTCCAAAATATTAAATAATAAACATTAAGCTATTTAATTTATTCTATCACCATAGATTAAATTAATTATACTTAATGCATTATTACGATTATGCCATTACCTTCTTAAATAATTATTCTTCCTTTTATGGTGTGACCCTTTAGGTTCTCCATATTAAACCGGTTGTGAATAAATCAATTAAAATAATTTTAATCTTATTTAAATAAATAAATTAAACTAATAATCTATTTAAATAAATAATATTTATTCTACAATAGGGATAAGCCTCCCTAGCGATCAACGACTTTCCAGATAATATAGATTTCAACATTAATCATAAAAGAACCTGTGAGTTAATAGTTACCATACAATTCAATCCTTCCACCATACAATGTCCCAATTAAATATAAGACATGGATTTACTGTCAAGTCTTATTTTATTTAATTATATGTATTTCGATTAGAAAATGCACAACTCCAAATAATGCAAATTAAAAACTCCTTTCTAATTTCATTTCACCTTGGCCAAGGATTCCTGGGTTGTCATTTAACGAATCACATAGGACATATCTCCTCTTTTACTAGAGGTGGTAGATTCTTTATTGATCATTCATTATCTCCATATGTAACTCATTATACCCAAGCATACCCTATATATGCCTTAAAAGGTCTTAAGGAATAAGTCAAAGTATAATTTGTTACATACAAGATACTATGATGATCTCAAGTCCAAGGATCACTTGTACTACTATCACATTAGGAATTCCTATTGACAGGCGAGTAAAACTCCATTAGGTATTCCATAGCGAATCACGTTCAGTGAACTTATTCTCCAATAAGCACCTACATACTTGCTTTAGTGTCTCCACACAAATGATCATGAGATCAATCATCCTCATCCAATGAGCAAGCAACATATGTACCAATCTATCCGGATTTACTAATCCCCTTTTTAGTAATCCCACGATTGGGAACTATTTTAGTTTTAAAACTTTCTAAGAATTTAGATCTCATTAGCATGATCATCATCATGATTCTAAAAGCATTGCTTAAAACTATGGGTTATTTACATATTATAAAAACAGCAACATGTAGATAATTAAATGCCTTTAATAAATGAATATTTTATTAATAAATAAATAAGATTGTTTACAAAGTACGTGCTTTATCATCATACATGATTGGCTTGTATGCACACTACTATCAATCTCCCACTTGCACTAAAGCCAATCGCCATGGTATCTCATACCCAACTTCTCTAAGTGACGATCAAACTGCTGTTGTGTTAAAGCTTTAGTTAATGGATCTGCAATGTTGTCTTGAGAGTCTACACTCTCCTCTTTCAATGATTTCTTTAATCAAAGTGCCGCAACACATGTTTAGATTCAAGATGAGACTTAGGAACTATTCCTAGTTCTGTAATGAACTTTTCATCTAAAATATCAACTTGCAGCTTCACTTACAGTTATATACTCTGCCTCTGTCACTGAATCAGCAACTGTTTGCTGCTTGGAACTCTTCCAACTCACTACGCCTCCGTTCAAGGTAAAAACATACCCCGAAACAGATTTACTGTCATCTTGGTCCGTTTGAAAACTTGAGTCTGTGAAGCCCTCGAGTTTTAATTCAGACCCACCGTAGACAAGAAAAATATCTTTAGTCCTTCTCAAGTACTTTAGGATATTCTTCACTGCCTTCCAGTGCTCTTCTCCAGGATTCGACTGGTATCTGCTCGTTACACTAAGTGCATGAGCAACATCCGGTCTAGTACATATCATACCGTACATGATAGATCCTATTGCAGAAGCATAAGGGATCTTACTCATACGGTCTCTCTCCTCAGGTGTCTTTGGGGCCTGTTTCTTGGAGAGATGTATTCCATGGCTCATCGGCATGAGACCTCTTTTGGAATCTTCCATGCTAAATCTCTTTAGCATTGCATCAATGTACGTTTCTTGGGATAAACCAAGCATCCTTTTAGATCTATCTCTATAGATCTTTATCTCCAAAATATAGGATGCTTCTCCCAAGTCCTTCATGGAGAAGTGTTTAGATAACCAGATTTTAATCGATTGTAGCATAGGAATGTCATTCCCTATCAGTAATATATCATCAACATATAATACAAGGAATGAAATTGCGCTCCCACTAACCTTCTTGTACACACATGGTTCACCGTCATTTTTGATAAAATCAAACTCTTTGATTATCAAAACAAATGTTCCATCTACGAGAAGCTTGCTTCAATCCATAAATGGATCGTTGCAGCTTACAGACTTGATTTATTCCAACCTTTGAAACAAATCCCTCTGGCTGTGTCATAGACACATCCTCCTCAAGTTTCCCATTGAGGAAGGCCGTTTTCACGTCCATCTGCCAGATCTCATAGTCGTTATAAGCTGCAATCGCAAGCAAAATCCGAATGGACTTGAGCATAGCTACAGGTGAAAAGGTTTCATCATAATCAACTCCTTGTCTTTGTTTGAAACCTTTTGCAACCAGTCGGGCCTTATAGGTCTCCACCTTGCCGTCCGCTCCAGTCTTTCTTTTAAAGACCCATTTACACCCAATAGGCTTAATGCCTTCAGGTGGTGAAACCAAAGTCCATACTTTGTTTTCATACATGGAGTCCATTTCGGATTTCATGGCTTCAAGCCATTTCCCTGAGTGTTTATTACTCATGGCCTGTTCGTAATTCAATGGATCATCATCATTCATGATGCGTACCTCATCGTCATCCTCTACAACGAATCCATACCTCTCAGGTATCTTCGGTACTCTTCCAGATTTACGAACAGGGTGTGGTATAGTAGGTTCTTCTACTTGGTCAGGTACCTGACTTTGATCCGTGGTAATTTGTGGTTCTTGAGCTTCTTCAAGATATATCTTACTCCCACTGACCCCTTCATGGATAAACTCCTTTTCCAAGAAGGCAGCATGTTTCGCAACAAACACCTTTTGATCAGTTGGATGATAGAAATAATACCCTACAGTTTCTTTAGGGTATCCCACAAATCTACACTTTTCAGATTTAGTCTGTAGCTTATCATGTTCAAACTTTTTGACATAAGCTGGACAACCCCAAGTCTTAACATGCTTAAGATTTGGTTTCCTCCCCTTCCACATCTCATATGGAGTCTTTGGGGCGGATTTGGTAGGTACCTTGTTAAGTAGGTATGCAGCCGTTTCTAGGGCATATCCCCAGAAGGAAATTGGAAGGTCGGTAAAACTCATCATGGATCGAACCATGTCTAACAGTGTTCGATTTCTCCTTTCAGATACTCTATTTAACTGTGGTGTACCTGGAGGAGTCCATTGTGAGATTATACCATTTTCTTTGAGACAATTGAGAAACTCACCGCTTAAGTATTCTCCGCCTCGATCTGATCGAAGTATCTTTATACTCTTGCCCGTTTGTTTCTCTACTTCACTTCTGAACTCTTTGAACTTTTCAAATGATTCTGACTTGTATTTCATTAAATACACATATCCAAATCTTGAGTGATCATCAGTGAAAGTAATAAAATAAGAATACCCACCCCGTGCACTTGTTGTCATAGGCCCACAAACGTCTGTGTGAATCAATGTCAACAACTCTGTAACTCTTTCTCCTCTTCCACTAAAAGGAGATTTAGTCATTTTACCCATGAGACAAGATTCACAAGTTGGATATGATTCATAATCGGATAGCTCGAGGAGCCCATCTTTATGCAACTTGGATAATCTTGTTTCATTGATATGACCGAGTCTACAGTGCCACATGTAGGTATAATTAATATCATCTCTTTTCCTTTTCTTAGTTTGTTCAATTTGAAATATATTTTCTTGTAAGTCAAGTGTATAAAGTCCATTTCGCAAATTTCCAATACCATATAAAACATCGTCTTTATAAATAGAACAACTATTGTTCTTTATAACAACGTTAAATCCTTCCATATCCAATACAGAAATTGAAATAATGTTTTTAATAATATTCGGAACATAATAACAATTATTAAGATAAATGGACTTGCCCGAAGGCATTGCTAAATAATAAGTTCCTACAGCTAATGCAGCAACCTTTGCTCCATTCCCCACTCGTAGGATCACCTCATCATTGTTCAGCTTTCTACTTCTGACCAGTCCCTTCACATTATTACATATGTGAGAACCACAGCCGGTATCCAATACCCAAGTAGAATTTTGACTTTCTGAAAAATTAATTTCAATCATGAACAAACCTTGATTGGAAGTCGAAGCTTCTCCAAGCTTCTTGTCTGCCAGAAACTTCTTGCAGTTTTTCTTCCAATGACCCGGCTCGTTGCAATGAAAGCACATTCCTTTAGCTGGTTCAGGTTTCTTTTGTTCCTTTTCTTTCCCCTTTCCCTTAGCCTTCTTGGATTTCTTCTTTTCAGAAGATACCTTAGGTCTCTTCCTTTTATTGGAAGAATCCACCATCAAGATATGGTTCTTCTTGGATGGGAAGTGACCTTCTGCAGTTTTCAGCATGTTAAGCAGCTCAGGCAAGCTGACATCTAGCTTATTCATGTGAAAATTAACCACAAACTGCGAGAAGGTCTCAGGGAGTGACTGCAAGACCAAGTCTTGACTCAACTCCCCATCCATGACGAACCCAAGCTGTCCAAGGCGTTCAATCAAATTGATCACTTTCAGGACATGAGTCTCGACGGCAGTACCCTCGGTCATCCGAGATCGGAAGAGCTCCTTAGATATCTCATATCTAGCAGTCCTACTCTGTTCACCATACAACTCCTTGAGGTGAAGCAGCATAGCAGGAGCATCCATTTTTTCGTGCTGACGCTGAAGCTCGTTATTCATGGATGCGAGCATGATGCATTGAGCCACAGATGCATCATCTTGCCACTTATTGAAAGTGACAATCTCTTCCTCAGAGGCTGTTTCTGAAACAGATTCAGGGACAGTTGAATTTAGGACATAAGAAATCTTTTCAGCAGTGAGAACAATTCTCAGATTTCTTAGCCAGTCCTCATAATTCGGCCCGGTAAGCTTGTTTGCATCAAGTATGCTTCGTAGTGAGATTAGTGATTTAGACATTTTTAAAATTCTGCATGTG
This sequence comes from Panax stipuleanatus, assembly GCA_020205555.1. Taxonomy (NCBI): domain Eukaryota; kingdom Viridiplantae; phylum Streptophyta; class Magnoliopsida; order Apiales; family Araliaceae; genus Panax; species Panax stipuleanatus. Next base: position 71,186,279 of record CM035126.1, read on the forward strand.
AAAAATAACATTTTAGCAAACATTCATTTTATTAATTTTGCATACCAAAATAAATTTAGGTCTTTATTTTAAATTGGTATCTCCCACTATTTTCATCAAACTATATTACCCTCACTTATATAGTTCGGCAACATCTAATTAAAGATTTGCTAGTGAGAATATGGATCCCATTTCAAATGTATATAACCTTGTGGATAGCACAACAAGCGATATACAAATAAATAGGTAGACAACTCTTGTCAATTACAACACTATATAACTCCTTTTATTTTGCCTCTTAAATCATAATGGTCAAGTGTGTGCACATCCGAACTAAAATGATTTAAGTTAAGTCCAGCCTAGCACTTCCATAAATTCAAAAAAGAAAAATGTTCGTCCTTGTGGATAGCACAACAAGACTAGATCGTTCAATTTTCTTGATAAGCATCAAATGTGATTAATTAACATCTTAAATACGCAATACTCGCCTTGTGGATAGCACAACAAGCTCATATTAAATATTTAATACTCTATTAATTTATCATGCTAGAAGGCGACGTTCGATATTCTAAATATCATTTGAACGCTTCGGACTTAATATTATTTCTTTGAGGGGTTTGTTATTATTGTCTCATCTTGTTTAGCGCGCATGCACATATATATATAAAATACGCGTCATTTTATTAAACATGCGAAGCATGTTTGCATAAAATATAATATATATAATATTTAGCATGCAATATAGAATATTATATTCTACCCGGATTGATTATGGACTTTTATTCTAGTTTGGTTCACTAGAGCCACCAAGTGAACCAAAAGGTCAAACCTAGGAGTGCAAGAATTTAAATTTAAATATAACTATTACATTTAAACTCGGGCTCCATACAAACGGGTCTTCACGCGCTCCTTGCTCCTTGGTCTCCAATTTTTAAAGATAATTCTAACTATTTCTATTACATTAAACTATTTAATTTAAATAGAAACCTTGATCAACAGTCAAGGGGAAGTACATAGGAGGGAGATAGAATTTTACATCAAGAAAAAAAAATTAGAGAAGACGAGGTACGCAGACCCCATTTAATAAAACTCATTCATTCAAGCATTCAACTAAAATAAAATCCAATCACATTGGTCAAATAGTCCATAATCAATCCCCATTTATTTTCATACATATCACCATATATATCAATAAATAAATATTCATCTCATGAATTAAAACATTCCATATATATATGAGTATCATTTAATGGGCAATTTTAAATTGCATGAAATCCAATTTCAAGATTAAAATAAACTCTTTATTTTAATTATAAAATTATTTAGAATATAATATATAAATATATCATATTTTTTTTTTTAAAAAAAGTCACCTTCTTTTATTAAAAGAGTCCTGCAGGTTTATTAAAAAAATCCTTTCCTGATGGGTCACCTTCATTTTGGAGTAAGAAAGAGACAACACCTTTTCTTTGCAGAATTCAAGATTAGCACAAAAAAAAAAAATTGTGATTCTTCCCAAAAAAAGTCTTCTTTTTTTTTTTTTTTTTTTTTTTTTTTTTTTTTTTTAAAAATAATTTTATACAATAAAATTATGCCCAATAAATTATTTTAAATACATACCCATATGTATATGAAATCAAAAATAAATTAATAATTGCATAAAGATTTGGCTCTGATGCCACTGTTGGGTTTGTACGAAATCGTGACGCAATCAAATTGCAAAAATTAGCGGAAGCATGGTATATCAGAGTTTAAAAAATTTCTACAAAACCATTACCCGGATCATCCTTTATGCAAATTATTAATTTAAAACGATAAATAAGAAGTTATGGAATCATACCCTTGTAGAACGAAGCTTCCACAGGTACTAGTTCAACTCCTTGTTCTTCGTGATCTCCTTGAATTTTCGGGTTAGATTCCTTCCTTTGATCAACGTTAGCCACCCAAGTGTTTGGCCTCTAGAGGTGATCTACCAAGGAAGATGAATTATCAAGAAGGAGGGTGTTTGGCTTAACCTTAGTTTTCTATCCTCTATAGAAAAGGAGTACTCTCCAACAATTGGAATTGCATCATCTAATATCTATTATAAGACTTCTCTTATATAGACATTGGTCAACCCTTCTAATCCTATTAGACATGGGATTTCTTTTAATTAATTAAACTCCTTTTAATTAATTTAGGCTTCCCACCACATGGGAATAATTAATTAAATTCATTTAATTAATTTATCTCCTAATCTTATTAGGAATAAATGAGAGTACTAAATATTAAATTAATTACTAAACTCCTTTAGAAATTAAAATAATAATAATTGTAATAATATTAATAAGACTCCTCTTATTAATTTATATTTAATATTTCCAAAATATTAAATAATAAACATTAAGCTATTTAATTTATTCTATCACCATAGATTAAATTAATTATACTTAATGCATTATTACGATTATGCCATTACCTTCTTAAATAATTATTCTTCCTTTTATGGTGTGACCCTTTAGGTTCTCCATATTAAACCGGTTGTGAATAAATCAATTAAAATAATTTTAATCTTATTTAAATAAATAAATTAAACTAATAATCTATTTAAATAAATAATATTTATTCTACAATAGGGATAAGCCTCCCTAGCGATCAACGACTTTCCAGATAATATAGATTTCAACATTAATCATAAAAGAACCTGTGAGTTAATAGTTACCATACAATTCAATCCTTCCACCATACAATGTCCCAATTAAATATAAGACATGGATTTACTGTCAAGTCTTATTTTATTTAATTATATGTATTTCGATTAGAAAATGCACAACTCCAAATAATGCAAATTAAAAACTCCTTTCTAATTTCATTTCACCTTGGCCAAGGATTCCTGGGTTGTCATTTAACGAATCACATAGGACATATCTCCTCTTTTACTAGAGGTGGTAGATTCTTTATTGATCATTCATTATCTCCATATGTAACTCATTATACCCAAGCATACCCTATATATGCCTTAAAAGGTCTTAAGGAATAAGTCAAAGTATAATTTGTTACATACAAGATACTATGATGATCTCAAGTCCAAGGATCACTTGTACTACTATCACATTAGGAATTCCTATTGACAGGCGAGTAAAACTCCATTAGGTATTCCATAGCGAATCACGTTCAGTGAACTTATTCTCCAATAAGCACCTACATACTTGCTTTAGTGTCTCCACACAAATGATCATGAGATCAATCATCCTCATCCAATGAGCAAGCAACATATGTACCAATCTATCCGGATTTACTAATCCCCTTTTTAGTAATCCCACGATTGGGAACTATTTTAGTTTTAAAACTTTCTAAGAATTTAGATCTCATTAGCATGATCATCATCATGATTCTAAAAGCATTGCTTAAAACTATGGGTTATTTACATATTATAAAAACAGCAACATGTAGATAATTAAATGCCTTTAATAAATGAATATTTTATTAATAAATAAATAAGATTGTTTACAAAGTACGTGCTTTATCATCATACATGATTGGCTTGTATGCACACTACTATCACCTTTAGGTAACGAAATATTCTTTTTACTGCAATCAAGTGTGATTCCTTAGGGTTTGATTGGAATCTAGCACATTTACAGATACTGAATATAATGTCAGGTCTACTGGCTGTAATATATAGAAGACTATCAATCATTCCTCTATACTTCTTTGTGTCAACATTCTTTCCATTTTCATCAGCAGTTAATTTATCAGTGGTTGACATAAGAGTGTTAAGAGGTTTTACAGATTCTAATCCAAATTTCTTAATCATTTCTTTGCAATATTTAGATTGAGAGATATGGATACCTTCTTCTCCTTGCTTGATTTGCAATCCTAGGAAAAAATTTAATTCTCCCATCTTGCTCATTTCAAATTCCTTACTCATGCTTTCAGAGAAATCATTGCACAGAGAAATGTTAGTAGAACCAAAGATAATATCATCAACATAGATATGTAAAATAAGGATATCATCATTTTAATACTTTGTGAACAAAGTAGTATCGACGGTACCCCTTTTAAATCCATCTTCTAACAGAAATTTACTTAATCGTTCATACCATGCTCTTGGGGCCTGTTTTAAACCATATAAAGCTTTATGCAGTTTATACACATTATTAGAACAATTAGTATCTTCAAAACCAGGAGGTTGTTTAACATAAACTTCCTCCTCAATAATACCATTTAAAAAGGTAGATTTGACATCTATTTAAAATAGTTTAAAATCTTTATGGCATGGAAAGGGTAGTAACATTCGTATAGATTCAATTGTAGCGACAGGAGCATAAGTTCATCGTAATCAATTCCTTCAAGTTAATTATACCCTTGTGCAACTAGTCTTGCCTTATTTCATATGACAGTTCCATTTTCATGTAATTTATTACAAAAAACCCATCGAGTTCCAATAATAGAAGTTTCCTCAGATTTTGGAACTAATTCCCAAACTTTGTTCCTTGTGAATTGTTCAAGTTCATCTTGCATAGCTATAATCCAATCTTCGTCGAGCAATGCATCTTTTATGTTTTTAGGCTCGATTTGAGATAAGAAGGATAAGTGAGCAGCTAGATTTTGAACTTGTGATCTCGTAAGAATCCCTTTATCGATATCACCAATTACGTTTTCTATAGGATGATTTCTAATGACAGGTGTTTCCTTGGATAAGTCATTTAACTGTGGATTAATATTTTCAAGAGGATTAACATTGACAGGTAGAGATGTATTGTCTATTTTTAGTTCTTCCATATTTTTGAGAATGTCTTCAATGACAACGTCATTATCTACGAGCTCTTTATATTTAGGAGGAGGTTCAGATTCATCAAAAGTTACATTCATTGACTCCTCAACAACTAGAGTTCTTTTGTTGAATACTCTATAAGCCTTACTGTTAAGTGAATATCCCAGAAATATTCCTTCATCAGATTTGGGATCGAATTTCACCAAATATTATTTAGTGTTTAAAATAAAACATTTACTCCCAAACACACGAAAGTAATTTATTTATGGTGTTCTTTTATAATAAAGCTCATAAGGTGTTTTTAACAACACTGGTCTTAGCAAGACTCGATTTAGGATATAACAAGATGTTGCAATTGCTTCAGCCCAAAAGTATTTAAGAAGACGATATTCATTTAGCATAGTGTTGGCCATTTCTTGTAGGGTACGATTTTTCCTTCCTACCACACCATTTGATTGTGGTGTGTATGGAGCAGAGAAGTTATGGCTTATACCGTGCTCATCACAAAATATTATAAAATCAGAATTGTCAAATTCTTTTCCATGATCAGACCGAATATAAACAATAGTGTTTCCCTGTTGATTTTGGATTTTCTTGCATAATGCTGAGAAGGAGTTTATCGCTTCATTTTTGAATTTTAGAAAGTCAACCCATGTAAATCGTGAATAGTCATCAACTATGACTAGAATATAAACAGCACCCCCCATACTGTGTTTAGGGATAGGGCCAAACAAATCCATATGTAAGAGTTCTAATGGTCAAGAGGTTGACACTGTGAGCTTAGGTTTATAAGATGCGTGTATTTGTTTTCCTAATTCACTGGCTTCACAGATATGGTCTTTTAGAAATTTTATTTTAGGAAGACTACGAACATGTTCCTTAAAAGATATGTTATTTATTAATTTAATGTTAATGTGTCCTAACCTACGATGCCACAACCATAGATTATCATTGGCAGATACAAGACACACATTGTCAAGGTATGAGTATGTATATAGGTCACACATGTACACATTTTGACTTCTAGGACATAATAGAATCAATTTATCAGATTGGTCAAATATTGAACAGTTATGAGGACTGAATGTTATTTTAAAACCGCTATCACATAATTGACTAATTGATAGAAGATTGTACCTGAGTCATGTGACTAATTGAACATTAGAGATGGTTATGTGTTTATTTCCAACATTTTCAATTCTAATAACTTTACCTTTATTGTTGTCTCCAAATGTTACCTCACCACAGTCTGTAGCTTGTAGATTGTTCAGTTTTGTTTTGTCGCCTGTCATATGTCTTGATCAACCGCTATCAAGGTACCATTTATTTTTACTAGAGTCAGATGTGAGACATACCTGCAACATATAATAAGTTCACAGACTGGTACCCTTTAATGAGAAGGGTCCTTCGGGTAAGTTTTCCATCTCGTATAAGGATCATTTGTAATTTCCTTTACAAAATTTGGTACAGGATAATAAGTATTAGTGGACACAAGTGTTCTATAAGTAGTAGGTCTGTAAGATGCATGATTTGCTCTATTAATGTATCTTGAAGGATTTTGATGAATGTTTCTAGATGATCCTTCATGAGATTTTCTTATTATGATAATGGGTGTATTGTAAGTTCCTTTTGGTACCCAAATTATTTTCCCTAGTTTTCGTTTTTGGCATTACATGAGTAAACAGAATGACAATTCCTGTTACAGTAAGAACATTTAGAAAAAGAAGATGCATGACTTTCTTTTTCTTTACTTTTAACATGGTAGAGTCCTTTATCTTTTGTCTTACTAGATTCTCTGATATATCCTAATCCTTCTTTGTTAAAACCATATCTTTATTGACTGAGCATAACATCAAGGTTTTCTTTACCTTTTATAAATTTTATGACTATTGAGTTTAAGTCATCCCGTTCTATAGTCAACATTCTAAGTTGATTTATTAAGGTGGATTCTTCATTTTTCTCTTTTATTTGTTGAGAGGATTTTTCTTCATTAACTGTTTTAATTTCTTTACTTAACTCTTGATTTAGTGTTTGAGAATCTTCAATAAGTACAACAAGAGTTGAATTTTTAATTTTAAGATTTTCAATAGAAATAATAAGTGTTAAATTTTCTATTTCAAGATTTTTATTTTTTATTTTTTAATTTCTCTAGTTCTTCTTTTAATACAGGATTTTTTGAAGAGTCATTTTCTAGTTTCTCATTTTCTTCTTTTAAAGTTTCATTAATTATGATTAAATTTGAATTTTCTATTTCTAGATTTCTATTAGTTTTAATTAATTTTTCTAATGAAATTTTTAGTTTAATAAAATCTTCTTTAATTATTTCATTATCTTCATAAAGACAATTGTATGCTTCTTGTAGTTCATGATGTTCTTCATTTATATTTTCTAGACTAAGTGTGACAAATGAAGTACTAGGTAATTGATGTTTTGAATTTACCTCAAATTTTGGTGATGATTCATTGTTTGCCATTAGACATAGATTTGCGATTTCATCGGGTTGTTCAGTAGTTACTTCTTCATCACTTAGATCCCAGCCTTCTTCAGCCATTAGCACTTTGTTGTTAGCTAGTTTAAGACAATCCTTCTTGAAGTGTCCAGGCTGATTGCATTCGAAACATGTATTTGAATTTTCATTGGAGCCAGCATTTTTGAAATTGTTGCTGTTAGCATTTAAAATTTGCTCCTTGTGCTTTTGGTTTCTGAAGTTGTTGTTTGTTTTCAAAAAGCCTTTGCCATATCTTTTTACTTTACTTTGTATTACTCTCCTGAGTTGTCTTGATAATAAAGTAACTTCATTATTATCTAGACTTAGGAGTTCTTCATTTAACTCATCACCATCGCTTTCTTGATCAACTAGTAGAGCTTTGAAAGCGATCCCTTTCTTTTTGAGATCTGTATCTGATCCTGCTTTTTCGACTAGCTTGTCGACTTCATTGGCACGAAAATTTCCAATGAGGCTTTCAAGAGGATATGCAGTTAGATCTTGCATTTTCTTGATGGTTGTGACCTTCATTTTCCATACAGATGGAAGAGCTTTGAGGATTCTTCTATTTTCTCAATTGTTGTGTAAGCTTTTCCCAGTTGTTCCAGTTCATCAATGATTCTGGAAAAGTGTATTTCCATATTAATGATTTTTTCACTTTCATCTAACTTGAAGCTTTCATACTCTTGGATTAGAGCATCTTTTCTGTTCTCTTTGATGTGATTGGTTCCTTCATAGGTTACAATCAATTTTTCCCAGATTTCTTTAGCATTTTTGCAGTTGCTAACTCTTTTGTATTCTTTTTTTATAAGAGCACTGGTAAGCACTTGCTCGGCTTTGGCAGCAATATTCATGGTCTCCTCATCTTCAGTGGTGAATTCATTAGCATCTTTCTCAATGATCTTTTCACCTTCAATTTTTGTGGGAATTCTTACACCTCGTTCTATTGCCAGCCAGATTTTGATTCCTTGTAACTTGGCATAGATTTTGAATCTATTCTTCCAGGTGGCAAAGTTTGTGCCATCAAATAGTGGAGGTCTAGACATTGATAGTCCTTCTTCGCAACCGGTAGCATTGTAGGCCGTAGATGGATCTACTCTTAGATATGCCTGTATTCACTTAACAAACAAGTTAAAGAATACCGCTCTGATACCAATTAAAAATTCAATAATAATTTAGAAAGGGGGTTGAATGGATTATTACTGGTTAAAAAATTATCTTAGGCCTTTTTGAATTTTTAGCAAATTACTTTATAGTGTTAGAAATTAATATGCAGAGTTAGAAAAATTCAATCACACAATGCACATAGATTTATCTGGTTCACAATAAACAGCTCGGGTATATTGCTACGTCCAGTCTCAAGCTCCTTTCCAGGGCTTGATATCCTATTACTCCCAGTAATAAATGCTCATTCACTAGGTGGAGAAACATTTACAAAGTTTTATAGATCAACTTACAACTCTTCACAACTAACTATCTTGGACAACAAACTCCCAGCTCCTTCCTCAAGTTTAGTTGAACCTTCTTTTGGAGCTCAGAACTATTCTATAACATGGTCTTGAAACAACAATCTCTTCCTCACCTCACAAGTTCACTAGAGACCCAACTCTCGGCTGACCTCTCTAAGACTCTGGTCTTGGTTAAAGAATTTTTGTTTTTCTCATAGATATAAAATAAACTGAATCTACCCTTTTCCTTTTACAAAAAGATGGTTAGGATTTGCTTCTTAAAATAAGCAGATAAAGTTTAGTACAGATTTATAAAACTTCAAATGACTTTTATAATTGATGCTTCTTAAATAAGCAGATATATATATTAAAATCAAATATCAAATAAAAGTTCAAGACTTTTATGTGGAATGCTTTAGATAAGCAGATATGTATTTTATGATCAATGAATAAAAGTTCAAGACTTTTATATGAAATGCTTCTTATAAGCAGATATGTATTTTATGATCAATGAATAAAAGTTCAAGACTTTTATATGAAATGCTTTAGATAAGCAGATATATAAATTGATGTAGTTTTATAAAGAAATTCTTTTATTTTGATAAAGAATATTTTTCTATGGTTTAAGTACTTCTAGAAAAGATTCTTCTTTATAAAGAATGTGTTTCTATGATTTTGAAAAGATATAACTTTGATTTTAGAAAATCATATAAAATCACTTATAGTGCAACAAGTATTTTTGTTTAATAAGTATGTTTATAATTGAAATACTTGTTTATGAAAGTTTATAAAATATAACAGATTTATCAATTATATAGTACTTGATGAAATTTGTTTCACCCACGTATATATATTATATTATATTTGATCTATGTTGTGAAAATTTGGCCGCTCAGGATTTAAAGAACGTTTTAGAGACTTTCATAGAAGTAACATTCGAATTATCTGGTATCTAAGTACTGACCAAATTGTGTGTTTCACAATCTAATAATTATATAATTATTTTTCTATACTTATATAATGTATCAATATTAATAAAAAGTTACTTAGGCTTTAAAGACCATTTCGGAGAATTTCATATAAATGACATCCGAATTATACCGTTATCTACGTACAAACTTTTTATAATATTTAATAGATTAAATATAAATATATATAAATGTGTATCACAATTAAGTATGATAAATATTCACCCACTTATATATATTATATTATATGTAATCTATGTTGTGAAAATTTGGCCACTCCGGATTTAAAGACTGTTTCGGAGACTTTCATAAAAGTAACATCCGAATTATCCGGTACCTAAGTTCTGACCAAATTGTTTATTTCACAATTTGATAATTATATAAATATTTTTCAATACTTATATAATGTATCAATATTAATAAAAAGCCACTTAGGATTTAAAGACCGTTTAGGAGAATTTCATAAAATTGACATTCGAATTATCCGGTATCTAAGTGCAGACTTTTTATAATATTTAATAGATTAAATATAGATATATATAAATATATATAATAATTTATCTTTAATATATCTATATATATAAGCAGCTATGAGATAATATAAATGCAGAAATTTAATAACTTATCTCAACTACTTTGACCAATTTAATCTTCTTTCAAGAAATAAAACTTTGAATTATAAGATGAAGAGAAAACTTTTTCAGAGAGATTATGTAGGAAAGGAGATATAGCTTTTCTTTGCTTTGTGAATGGGTAAATTTAGAATGAATGAAAAGCCTCCTATTTATAGAATTTTGAAGTTGAGGGCAAAATAGTAATTTTCAAAATCTGATTTTTGAATCAAAGATTCAGATTGCATGATGAAAAATTTAAAGGTTCGGATGAACGCTAAAGCACACGGATTGAAGCAATAAACTCCTACTGACCATGTTTCCTTTTTTAAAATGTTTGCATGCTATCATTTCAAAAATGTAGGCAAGCATTTTTCAAAAATAGTAGGCACAACACCTATTTTCGGTTCAACTAAAGGCTTTTGGTCAAGCTCTTTTCTCCAGCACATGCATACACACACTACTTCACATTATTTTGCACACACACATGCATTCTTACTCACACACACGGCACATGCATGCATAATATATATATATATATAATGCATTTATCTTATATATATATATATATACCGATTATAAATGATTTTGAAATACTTTTTGCCCAATAAGAGTTTAGAAAGATTTGTTTAGAAAGGAATATGAATCTCCTTGCCTTAGGAAATGTTAATATTTGAATAAATTTAATTAACACTTGATAATTAATTTATCAAGGTCAAGAAAAATAAATTCAATTTTAGGATGAAAAATATTTTTGATAGGAATAAAATAGAATAATTAAAATTAATATTTATAATAATCCTATAGAGAGGGTTCTACTTATTTTATATTAATCCCTATTTACTAAGTTTGTTATCATCAACATCATCAAAATAAACCGATTAGTTTGGAGACCTATCACATGCGTTCTTTTCTATCCTTCCCCGTCGTTGCCCCTGGGGTTATCTGAGGGCATTATTTATGCGCTGGTTCCACCAGACTCAGTCTCTCCATTTGCTGGATTGCATTGTGCTGATGACGCCTATCGATTCGAGGTTCATCACAGGGATAGAATTCGTCGGTGAGCCAGTGCCAGTTGTGGCGGACATTTCACCTACTGTCGTTCGGTCCCTCTTGGGAGTTCCTACGATGGCCATCAAGGTTCGGAAGGTTCGTTCTGCCCCTTTGAGCATAGATGCCCAGAGTGGGGCTTTGACTGAGCCCTTGCCTGATGATCAGAGGGTTAGAGATTGCATCCTGATGCGAATGTTTTTTGGTGATCATCGGGGGTTGTTTCCTTGCGGACAACTCTTCGATGATGTCCTTTTCCATGGTCAGTGCCACTCGGTACGTGGAGCGCCTCAGTGATTTTGATTGGGGCACCTACACCTTTGACTAATTTCTCCGAGGGATGCGCATGCGCTCGGAGGGTGTGACGGAGGCTTGGTTAGGCTTTTACCCATTCCTGCTGGTGAGTACATCTCTTTTATACCTTTTTGATTCCCTCATTTATATATGTCAGTCTTGATCACTAAGGACTTTTGATATTTGCATGGCCAGTTTTGGGTATATGAGAGGCTTCCTTACCTACGTCCTGCCACTACTCTAGGCATGGAGACCTATCCTTGGGGACGACACTAGCATCACTCCACATTGACGGAGGCCCCTGTAGCTGAGGGATTCACCCACTCCCGCCTGCAGCTTGAGCTATTGACGGTCTGATCGATCTTGTGGGTTCTATATACCTCAGACTTTTTGACAGTCTGGTTTGAGGGCAGTTTTCCCACTAGCCGATAGTTTGCATTATCCACCCGCAGAGTCCCATTATTGACAGAGGGACGTTGGGATCTCTATTTAGGAAAGCATGCTATTAGGAGCACCACGGGAGGGATTTGTATTCCCTTTGTTCCTTCTACTTGGAATCATTGGCTATTAGCTTCGCCATTCACAAACATTCCACTTGTGGGCATAGATGGCTTCACCTTGTCAGAGGGTCCTTACAGCCAGGAGGCATTTCACAGCTGGTGGAGTCCTCGTACCATTGGGGCTCAGACTCGTGCTACCCAGTTCATGGCAGATATGGTGCCGCGGTCTGTGATGATGAAAGACTGGATAGCTGGCCTCTGAGATTCGACTCATCTAGATCAGATCATAGGATTGACCCAGCAGTTGGAGAGGGCACATTTTATCATCAGGCACCTTGGTCGAGAGCCATCTGAGGCAGATTCTTTTGCTCCTTTTAGCTCTAGAGCAGACCCCTCATCCGGTCTATTTTCTAGCAGCTTTGCAGGTGCTGATCCTCCCTTATATCTACCGGACATTCCCACTAGACGAGACTTTGTGACTCAGGAGGAGCTGGAGCAGGTTAATAGCCTGGATGCAGACATTCTTGATCTCTTTGGATAGCTTTTCTAGCTATATCTTTTGATAGCCATCTGTTTAGCTATTGGGCGGCTGTGCCCCATTTCTCGCTATATCTTTTGATAAGCCTCTGTTAGTAGTTGGGCGGTTGTCCCCCATTTATATGTACTTTTTATTTTGGATTGTATGAGCAGACAAAGATGATGATTGCAGTAGATAGTTTATTTTAGATATGCATGATATTTCCTATCTATTGGATCATGTTTATCATTATCATTATGCATGTATTATGTCATAGATATGCATCTAGACTAGTGAGTTCAGATTTGACCCCTAGATGGTCTTATGATATGGTGATACAGATGTCATCATCTACAGTCAGCCGTATTGAGCACTAAACACAATCCTTGGTAGCATCCTCATTAAAGGCTTGGTATGATAGTCTGTCCCATACAGCCAGAGGGATAGTAGATCAGATGCTATGGCATTCATTGGCCCTTCTAGATTTTTAGGTTCCATACGAATTTATAGATGGCATTTTATCCTGCTGGATACCTGAGCAACAGGTTTTCTGCTTTGGACTGCATGAGTTGACCCCGACCCTAGAGGAGTATGAGCGGCTTATAGGTTTAGCACTGGACCTGTCTTGCGCTCGTACAGCTATCAGCGACATGAGGAGACCATTCATGCGTACCTCGGGTCTGAGACATAGAGTAGTCACTGATGAGATTATTTCAAGACATGTGATCTCTATCGACTTTCTGATCGATTGTTTCGGTCGGCTAGACAGCTATGATCGACACTCTGGGGATTTTATCATTTCTGTAGATGAGTGGCATTTGGCCTGGGTAGACGTCTTGTTGATGTGCGTCATGACTTACGTATACATGCCACTATATTTGGACCATTTAGATATTGGTTTGATGGTCATGGTCCGTACCCTTAGACAGGGTAGTATTATTTTGCCGATGATACTGGTCGAGACCTTGAGGTCGGCTACCTTTTGCAGCACCCATCCAGTGAGGCTTTTTAGAGGTAGCTCCATCCTGCTGTATGTATGGCTTATAACACATTTGCGTTCGATTGGCACCTTTAGACACCATGTGTACTGCTTTACCCATGAGATAGTTATGTCCTACTCCTTCCAGCCAGCGGAGTGTTTGGATACAGCGATATGGTCGGGCTTTTTGTTAGATATTGAGCATCCCTTTTCGATCTTTCCATGCTCAGGGCTTGTATCCCCTTACAGCTTCATCACCCATGCAGTTGGCATGACTATCTGCCCCTAGCGGGATTGAGATGGGTGACCACTTACCACCCATTGGCAGTTATGGGCCAGTATGATCAGTTCCAGAGCCTACACCAGTTTGAGGGAGCTATTGATCAGCGGATATCAGTTTAATCTTTATCTTCAGCTGACCTGATTAGGATTTATGAGTGTTGGACTAATGGGGAGAGGGTTGATTTCTCTACTAGCCATCTGGATCGATTCCCAGAGTATTTGGCTTGGTTAAAGGCTAATATAGCAGCAGCTGTAGTTATCCAGTCAGCTCCGATCATAGATTCAGATCAGGAGGAGCCTATGGAGGATCCTAATTCTCCCACTGAGGACGATTTGTTTATGGGTCTGACAGCAGCGTTAGTTAGTGATCCACCGACTGTTCCTGGTGGCACAGATCCAGCTATTGCTGATTCACTAGCTCGGATGATTTTCGAGAGAGATCAGGCTAGGCGTTGATGTTGACCGCCCTGTCTGGCAGAGATACAACTTTCAGTGCCAGAGACGAGGCTCGAGCTACTCGGGATACATTAGTGAATGAGAGAGACGAGGCTCGATCTTCTCGAGATGCGGCTTTTGCTAAGATTGAGGAGACTTTGATTGCTAGGGATGCTGCTTTTGTGGAGAGGGACGAGGCCATAGCTACCCGGGATATTCATATTGCTGATAGTACTTCCCTCCGATCATATACACATAGCTTAGTTGCAGACATGAGTACTTACATAGATGGTCACAGCGCCACTATACAGATGGTTGTAGATGTTCTTGCTAGTATCGAGACTGTGGGTATTGCGCTTGTAACTGCTCCCCCATCTTCAGAGAGAGATGCCATGTTGGCACTGCTATCCCTCTTGTTTATGGGTCCATAGATTAGCTTTATTTTCCCTGCACATACTAGATCAGCAACTTTTATCATGTACAGGACACTATGTATATATCAAATAGTATTATATATCAGAGAAATATATTTTGATTCACTTCCCTGTTGGATATGTATTGTCATTGTTGAGTGATTACCACTTCTTTCATGACTTGTTGTTGTTGATGTATTATGAGCTTTTCCTTGATGGATTGACAGTGAGATGTCGGAGAATATCTGAAATGGGCCTGTTGACCAGGGAGACTCGATAAATTTTTGGTTTTATCAGGTTTCGGTGTCTTGGGACTGGTCTTTATTGGTTTTTTATTCTTTCTTTGAAGATCACACAGCACCATGATTGGCTGCCTACGTACTCCCGGGTGGAGGGAGATCAGGTCATTCTTAGTTCAAGTTTTGTGTGAGAGGTTTGAAAAGTGTGTCTTTTGAGTTTATTTTGATAGGTTTTTGATTTTTTTGTTTTGTTTGACCGAACCAGGAATGGCTGCCTACGTACTCCTGCGCTGAGGGAGATCAGGTTATTCGTAATTCGATTTTCTAGTGAAAACTAAAACTAATTTGATCGATTTGCATGACCAGGATGATGGCTGGCATGTGCTTCAGACAAAGTACTTTTTTATGGTGTCTGAGTTGATGAGTTGGGGAAATTCTCTCCCATCCATTTCTTGCAATTTGATAACTCCTCCCGTCAACACCTCTTTGACAATGAAAGGGCCTTCCCAATTTGGGACCAACTTTCCTTTAGCATCGTCTTGATTGGCTAGAACTTTCTTTAGTACTAGGTCGTTTTCTTTGAATTGCCTGACTCGGACGGTCTTGTTGTATGATCTAGCTATCCTTTGCTGATATAACTGCTAGTGGAAAATGGCTGTAGCCCTCTTTTCATCTATCTGGGACAGCTGATGGTACCGCTCTTGCAACCACTGATCTTCTTCCAGCTGAGCGTCTATTAACACTCACAAGGACTCCATTTCTACTTCTATGGGGAGTACTTCTTCCATGCTATAGACCAATGAATAGGGGGTAGCCCTAGTAGAGGTACGCATTAACGTCCTGTTTGCTAACAAAGTCAGAGGCAACAGGTCAGGCCATCCTTTATGATTGGCGGACATTTTTTGCCTGATCTTCTTGATGTTCTTGTTGGCCGCTTCGACGACACCATTCATCTTGGCTCGGTAGATGACGGAATTGAGATGCTTGATATGAAACTTGCTGCATAAATCTCTCAACATCTGATTGTTTAAGTTCTTGGCATTGTCTGAGACAATCACCTCCGGCTGTCCATATCAACAGATGAAATTATTTCTGATGAAATCAATGATTACCTCCTTGGTGACTTTGGGAAAAGAGGCAGCTTCAACCCACTTGGTGAAGTAATCGATCATGGTGAAGATGAATTAATGACCATTGCTGGCTTTGGGTTCTATCGGCCCGATCACATCCATTCCCCACATGAAGAAAGGCCATGTCGAACTCATATTGTGCAGCTCATTTGGAGGAGCGTGAATATCATTTTCATAGACTTGGCATTGATAGCATCTCCTGACGTGATCATCGCAGTCAGCTTTGAGAGAGATCTTGTAATGCCCGGTTCTTAATATCTTCTTGGCCAGCAAATGATCGCTCATGTGTGAACCGCAGACTCCACCGTGCACTTCATCCATCAGTCTCTGGGCTTGATCTTTGTCGAGGCATCATAACAGGCCTATTCCAGCATCCCTTTTGTAGAGTGCATCTCCGCTTAGATAGAAATTCATAGCCATCTTATGAATCCACTTTTGTTCGGCTTGGCTTATCCCCGCGAGTGCAGATCCATCCCGGAGATATTACTTGATGTCTTGACACAAAGGCTGTTTGGTAGGAGGTATCTCATCTGATATTTCTTCAATGTAATTCCCGTATGTCGGGGCCTTTTGGCTTGTGAATATGATATCGGGAATTCCCCTTCTACCCGATATGTTGATCAAGGAAGCCAATGTTGCCAATGCATCTGTAAAGTTGTTCCTACCTCGAGGGATGTGGATAAAGGTTATCTCTTCAAAACCCATGGATATGTTGATGACCTACCGATGATAGGGCAGCAAATGCAATTCTTTGGTGTGATACGCCTCAATGGTTTGTCTAATAACCAACTCATAATCTCCAAAGACTAATAAACGCTGGATACCCATGGACTGAGCTAGTTTCAACCCCATTATGCAGCCTTCATACTCAGTCGTGTGTTGGTGTTGACAAACTGCAACTTGGTAGCCATAGGATATTGCTCTCCTGTACCAGCGATGAGGACTGCCCTGGCTCCGGCACCTTCTAAGTTCACCGCTCCATCAAAATACATTCTCTATGGTTGGATTGTATTCTCTTGTCGAATTTGTTGAATTGTCATAATCCCATCATCCGGGAAATAAGTCTTCAAAGGTTCAAACCCTCCTGATGGTCCCTCGGCTAGTTAATCTGCAATGCCTTGCCCTTTGATGGACTTCTGAGTTACATAGACAATATCGAACTGTTGGAGGATCAACTGCCATTTGGACAATCAACAATTCAACATTGGCTTGTTAAATACGTATTTTAGTGGATCAATGCGGGATATGAGATATGTCGTGTGCCTATGTAGATAATGTTGCAACCTCATGGCGGCCCATGCTAACGTATAACATGTCTTCTCAATCAAAGTGTACTTATGTTCGCCACTGCTGAATCTTTTGCTTATATAGTAGATGGCTTTCTCCTTGCTACTATCATCTTTCTGTCCCAGCATACAGCCCATTGCGTTGGTATTGACGGACAGGTACATAATCAGGGGAACTTCATCCATCTTTGATGGGGAGTCGATGGATGACAATGTCAGTAGACAAGTCGATCATGTCTTCATGCGACCATGCAAACACATCCTGGAACTGAGTTAGGATTTCTATCAGGTCGGTTCTTTGATCTGGGGTGAGGTCAAGGCCTATCTAGATTTCTTTAAGGTTTTCTTAGGTTCCAATATTGACAGTGGTTGTTTGGTCGAGGTTTGGTTTGGGTTTGTCTTCGACTCACTCTTTAATCTCCTCGGGCACCTCATAGTAATCTACCTCCTATTGATCGATCTCCATCAAGTCAAAGTTCAGTTCTACATCAAAGTCGTAGTCAGTGTGACAGGTTGGCATCAGCAAGGACTAACAAATCCAATCCTGGAGTCCTAAAAATAAAATGCTTTCGCTTTAATATATGAAATTGCTTAAACATACAAAGTATTTAGGAAAGCATGATCAAAGTTATTGCTATAGCTGTGCAACCAAAATAAGCAGTAAATGAAACCATGTTACAGGGCAGACGGACTCTCTGCCCTTTTACCCTTTTTGAATGAGGCAAGGGATGCTGCTCCAGTTGTCCATAGTCAAATCCTCAAGAATAGGGAGGATACAAAATTTTTGGTCGTCTGTTTCTTCCTTGATGACAACTAAGACACCCTTCAGATCAGAGCCAGGATTTTTCTTTGAACTGCCCCCCTTTTCTTTCTTGATGCGAGGAATTTGGATCTGATCCTCTTCATCACTATCTGGGATATCATCATTCATACCCTCGTAGTGTATGAGAACATACATGTTAGCAAATGGGTCTCGTCCTTCGTACAGGAACTTTTCTTTTTCCTTTTTGCTATCCCCCTCAAGCTTTGGGGCTTTTCTCCCACTTATTGGTATGACTAGAGGAAACAGCATGGCTGACACAACAACAGGAATCTTCCTCATTGGCTTCACGAACCCTACATCAGTGAGGTTTGGCAACAGTATAGTGGAAGCATGAGCCTTTGGATGCTTGTGTGGGTTCCGATGGTTTGACCCGGATGAATATCCTAATTCGGCTTTCCCTTACTGGCTCGGGATCTGCACCGAACTTTTGATACCTTGCTGATTTTTTCATAACCCTTCTCCAGGGCAAAAACCTAAAGATAACATCTCCTAGCCCACTGTCATCACTTCGAGGGAGACTTTTGGTTTCAAGGCCAGTGCCCCAACTGGTAGGTATTTACTATTGCTCACCTCCAATGCTTGAAAACTTACAGGTTCAACCCCTGGATCCAGACTGATCACCGGCATATCTCCCTGTATGCAGACAGGGTATTCTGGTTCGGCATTCACCGTGATTAGGTTGCCATTGATAATGTACTTTAGTTGTTGATGAAGGGTGGATGGAACTGCTCCTGCCATGTAGATCCACGACCTTCCCAGTAATAAGTTATATCCGGTGGTAATGTTGACTACCTGGAAGGATACATAAAAGTGTGGGGACCAATCTCCAATAGAAGCTCAATCTCTCCCACAGCTTCTTGGCGAGACCCATCGAAAGCCCGAATAAGTACATGACTGGTTCTGATCTAATTTGCGTTGATTTTTATTCTCTCCAAGGTATCGTAGGGACAGATGTTCAGAGAAGATCCTCCATCTATAAGCACACCTTCGATCACATATCCGGATGACATCACTGCAATATGCAGGGACTTATGGTGACCCGTCCCCTCTACAGGTATATGATCGTCAGTAAAAGATATCACATTGCTGTTGAAGATATGTTCTATCACATGACGGAATTTATCAGCATCCACTGTCCTTGAAAGATGGGCTTCCTCTAGTACTTTCACCAGAATGTTGTGATGATCCATCGAGGATAAGACCAGGTCCATGATGGACATCTTCTTGGGTGCATCTTTTAAGTTTTGCACCACCTTGATCTCGTTATGCCCCATTTTGCTGAAGAACTCTTTGATTTTCTCTTCAGCCACTCTCTCTTTAGCCTTAGTGACTCGATTGATCACCCGCTAGGGCAGGTTCAATGGATTCTCCTTGGATACAATGGCAATGTTATTTGAGGTGGAACCTTGATTATTCCCCTAGTTCTATGGGACCCTGTTTAGACTGATGACAGGATATTGCGATCTAAAAGGCAGTATTAAAGGTTCGGGCGCAGCTACCTTCACAGGATTTAGTGCTTCTTGAACCCTTTTTCCAGGCAGTACTAAGGGTGTTCCGGCTAGCTCCTTCTCAAACAAAATAATAGCCACTGTTCCCACATTCTGTGCCATGGGAATAAAGAGTGTTTTCTCATCAGGGAGGCCATAGTCTTGATTCCCTCTTTTCAGCTCACCGCTTTTAATCATATTATGAATCAGGAGCCGAAGTCCCCAGCAATCCTCGATGTCATGACCGGAAGCATTGGAATGGTACTGACAGATCCTGTCAGGCTTGAATTTTCTGGAACGAGGGTTCATCGGGGGTAACAAATCTGTAACCATCTTCTCATTGATCAATATTTGGAGGATTTCCTTCATCTGCTGGTTCAAATTAGTGAAGTTTCTCCGAAAGGCAAACTCCCTATCTGCTTGAAACTTCTCCTCCTTGGCCACCTTATCGGCCCAGGGTTCATGGTCATGAAATCGGTAATGGTCCCTCATAGCAATGGGACTAATTTTTGGTATAGGAGGACTTATTTTAGCCTGGCTGGATTGGTTTATTAGCTGTCTGGTTACCTGATGTTGGTATACGACCAGATCCGCTAATTATGTAATTTGTTCCTTAATGGACTTGATTTCCTGTTCTATCAGAAATTGCCTTTCTGATAACTCCCAACTATCTGGGCTACTGGTACTGGATTGAGTTGCCTGTCCGATATACCGGAGATATTTGGATCCTTCTCTATTCTTTGTGCTAATCATGTTGACATTCTCCTCTTTGTGCTGAGGGAGGGGATTATCTTGCACGTGCGGTTGCTCCGGTTTGGTTAACAAAATATCCCCATTGTCTATTAAGTCTTAGATTTTGTGCCTTAGAGCCTAACAATCCTGTGTATCGTGGCCCGGAGATGCAGAATGGTATGCGCACTTCTTACTTGGGTCGAAATTCCTTCCCCTGGTACTGGTTGCTGGAAAGAGCTAAACAATCTTTTTCTGTGTTGTCAATAGTTTCAGCACGTTCTCGAGTGAATCTCCTAAAGGGGTGAACGTTCTCCGATGTCTGGCCTCCAAATTTTTCTGAAATGGAGGGTTAGAAGGTTGGGCTGGAGCTTGGAAAGGGGAATAGTTCCTCCTTTGAATGGGCATACTGCTTGACTTGCTCCTCTGATTCTGTCCTTGTAGTACTAAGGACACTTTTTCATCTTTCTTCTTGTGTACTCTCTGGGGATTACTCCCATAACTCCCAAATTGGATATGCTCGGCAACAGCTTCTAAGGCGGTCAAATCCTCTATCTTTCCATATTTCAGCCCCATTTCAGCCATTTCTTAGTGCTTGATCATCTCCGAGAATGGTTTTCCTATACCTGTTACGACCATTTCATAATACGGAGCTTCTTGGATGTCGATAAAGGTTATGAATATCTCAGACTCAGTCATAGGGGGGTGACTTGTGCTGCCACCCGCCTCCATCGTTGGGCATACTCTCTGAATGACTCAGTATTTTGTTTCTTGATTTTGGTGATTTGATATTTTTTCTGGAGCCATTTGGGACTAAAAATTGTATTGATTGAGGAAGGCGTGTGCTAACTCTTCCCAGCTGTGAATTTTGGAATTATCTAAATGAGCATACCAGGCTTTAGCCTCTCCGGTTAAACTCTTCTGGAATAATTGCATTATGAGCTTCTCGTCCTCTGCATAAGATCCGAGCACTCTAATGAATACTTTCAAATGGGTGTATGGGTCTCCCAATCCATCGTATTTCTCAAAATCAGGGACTTGAAATTTTTTTGGATAACGAGCCCCTAGGAATATGCATAAGTTTGAGTAATTAACATTCCCAAATGCCCAAGTTCCTTTAATGGACCAGATGGTCTCTTCCATTTGTTGCACCTTCTTTAGAATATCACCAGCTTCCTGTTCTTTGTTGAGGGTGGTGATTTCAGGGGTTTTGTTGGTAGGATCCTGGTTCTGTGGCTCAGGAATCTGAGTGTAAGACCCTAATTTTTTTATGAATAAAATTGAATTTCCTCTATATATTATTTTTAATAGTATGGTGTTGATTTGATGAATGTGGTAAGTTATGGGTAATATGCGCAAAGTTTACAAAATAAGCAAGTGGTTATAAAATATTCATTGTTGTCGGGGAATATTCGTTTGGTCGTGGAATATTCTTGTTGTCGGGGAATATTCGTCCTACGGCGCAGCCATTTGTGGTCCCATAACGAAAAACTGTCGGATGAAGAAAACAACAAGTATTAGTTTTCTAAAAATAACGGCGTAGTTGTTACCATAAAAACTGTTGAAATACCCGGTGGTTAAAATAAATTAATACGCGTTGTTGCACAGTAGCACACGATATTGCACATTATTTTATATTATTGTTGATTCAATAATTGTCACTACACAGCATTTCACATTATCAAATCAATAATTCATATTATTTGAATAATATTATTAGATAGCATTATTGGCAATGTTTAAAGAAGTTCTGTCTAGGAAAGGGGTTTGGTCACCTAATTGCGCGCTAGTAAGAAGAAATACTTATCAGAAAGCCCCCTCTTTTTTGGGAACGACATGGTTGTCAATATTGTAGTTCTGTAATATTATTTTTGAATAATAATTGATTATTCATAAAAATAATAAGGAAATATTTATTCAATGTGGATATAAATGGAGGAATTTTTAGCAAAAGAGACAATTATTAAGAGTTGATATTTTATCTTCTTTGATAAAATAATTCATTCAAATATATTATTATAATATTACATTATAAGTGTATAATGTGATAATATAATAATATAATAATGGCGATATTTTTACAATAAATTCACGATATATGAATAAAATGAGAAGAAGGAGAGCAAATTAGATCTGAATTGTTTTTGGTACTTTTGGTAACAAAAGCCTGTAAACATTTTGGTGGAGAATTTTTCCAAATTGAGTGGGCCCCACTGGTGTTGTAAATGCTGAAATTGGTTTCCCTAAATGGCGTGCGGATGATTTCGTCCGAAAAATTATAGCCTGCAAGTTCACCCATATGTAAATTTGGGTCATTTTTCGTTCAAAATTTAGAAAATCTTTCTTCTACAAAGATGTAGAGAATTAAATTCCATATAGAATGGACATAAGGTTCGTATTTTTCTGATAAAAGGCTATTTATTATAAATTATTGAAGTTCCTGAATATTGGGCCTGAATTATTTTGTTACAAAAAATTGTTTAAAACATGTGTGGGCCCACTCTTGTCTTTTTGTTGGCTAAATGCTGGAGAAATTTTTTTCCAAGGATGGCAGGCGAGAAATTTCATCCGAATATTTTTTTTTGCTTTGGTGTGCTAAGCATATTCCTATAAATAGGGTGTTGAGTTAGAAATAAAAATCACACCAGAATCAGAAGTTTCTTTCTCTATAATATCGAGCGTGTTTTTGTGAGTATTTAGATACTTTGAGTGTTGTTAAACAGTGCAAGTTTTCTTCAGCATAATATTCGATATTCCAGTCAGATTCAGTATTCTACTAAGGTAAGAGATGTTATTCTTCTAGAAGGGATATTATTCTTCTCGTAAGGGATGTTATTTTTCTTGCAAATGATGTTATTTCTTTTAATATCATTCCACCGAAATATTGGTATGAATTTTATTATAAAAAATTTATCTTTTTATGTCGAGATTACTATTCACATATATGGCACTTTTCACGTTTACGGAACTATTCACGTATACGGCACTATTCACGAATACGGTACTATTCACAGAAAAATTAAATTTTCTTTTCTTTGTCCAAGTTGTCTATTATGGTTCCTATCTTTGATTGGATCCAAGTTTTGAACTTCATTCTTGAATTTTGCTACACAATTGATTATTATGGAGTATTCTTGATCTTAGATAAACTAAATTACGAATCTCTAGCCTTTGTCTTTTATCTCACTGGATTTGTTATTTATATTATTTTTCATCATCCTCAGTCCTAAATGGTGATATAACTGAATATCTTTGGCCTGTAGTGCAAAGATGAATGATTACTTGATGAATATCTTTGGCCTGTAGTGCAAAGATAAATGATTACCTGATGAATATCTTTGGCCCGTAGTGCAAAGATGGACAGGTGTTGAGATGAACATGACCACTAGTGATACAAATATATATCTTTGGCCCGTAGTGCAAAGATGAATATTTTATTTGAGATATATATTGATTGATGTTACAGGGATAAAATATTGATGATGGACTTTTAAATCATAGAAGATAGTAGACATCATTTTCTACTTAACTCTTCTAATGAATCGTTATTTCCGCTGCAGTTGTTGATCTAAAACTTGTTGTCCATAATATTTTATCTGATTTGTTGAAGACTAACGATAATTTATTCTTCATTATATTAGTCATAATATTCTTTACTGGACTAGTTGAGCTCACCGTTTTCTTCTATTGTCCTCTTCAGGAAATGAGAATGTTGTAGAGACTAATCGAGGAACAGAGTGGTGGGCAGAGTTAGAGCAGTTATAGTCCTCACTATTATTGTTAAATAGTGTGATAATAATTAATGGGGACTGAATTTGAGTGTTTATATTTTATATTATATACAATTTGTATTGAAACTCACAACTGTGTGGTTGTATTTTGCACGATCGTTGTTATAAAAGATTGTATTTGGATTCTGTACCATGTATTTGGCGACTCAGAATGGGTTGAGTATTGAACCTATTTTGGGGGCTTCATAGTTGGTATCAGAGCTTAGGGATATGATCTCTGGCGGAGATCAGGAAATAGAACTAGGAGGGGAGAGACGAGTAAATCCTTCGCTAGTGTGTCCTACCTAAGCTTACTTGGTATTTAATTGGCCAGTCGGTGCATATGGTTAATATATGATATGTTAATTTATTTAATTAACCCTTATTTTGTGGCAGTATTTGAGAATGGCAACTGAAAATGTTAATAATGGAGTGAATGAGACCGTTGAGACACCTTTAATCACCAACTAGAAGAACATGCAACAGGAAGGCAATATTCCTCCTGTAAACAACACCACCGATCAGACGATGAATGATGGGATGTTTAAAAGCTTTTTGCAGTTCATGCAAAACCAGATGAGGGAGACTCGTGTGCAAAATACAGGTAGAAATAATAGCAACTCGCGGCTTGTCACTGCCAAGCAGTTCAAAGAGTTGGGACTACCAGAGTTTTTGGGAAAGCCAAATCCAATCAAGGCGGAAACGTAGTTAAGCAAATTACCAAGATATTTGATGTCTTGGGATGCACGGAGGAACAGAAGGTTCCATTCGTCACTTTTACGTTCCGTGGAGAGGCAAATTACAGGTGGGAGTCTGAGAAGCATACTCAGCCTGCCGCACTCAAGATGTCTTGGGAGGCGTTCTAGAAACTGTTCAATGACAAGTACTTTCCAGAAAGTATTCATCATATAAAAGAGGTAGAGTTTATCAAACTAGAATAGAACAACATGACTGTGTCCCAGTACGAGGCTAAGTTCGCAAAGTTATCCCGGTTTGCTTCTCATTTGGTGGATAATGAGGAACGTATGACGTGGATGTTTCTGAGAGGTTTGAAACCCAAAATATATTAATACCTCATTTCTCACAAATTTTCTTTATATTCAGATGTTGTGAACAGGGCTCAATTATTAGAGCGAGATTATGAGTCTGCTCAACCAAGGGAGAACAACCAAGGCCGTTCCAGTGGCAGCAATCATCAGATCAATGATAACCAGCGGGGAGGAAAGTATCATGATAGAAGCGGTAACCACTCCGGTGGTAGTCGTGGCCATGATAATAGAAGAAGTGAGTCGGAGGGAGATTTCAAGAAGAGAAGGTACAACAATGAGAACGTGAAGACGTCAACAGCAGCACCAGCATCAACTATTTCTAGGGGAAGAGAATGACCACCGGTCGTATTCTATAAATGCGGGCAAGAGAAACACATCAGTCCGAACTTCCCATAATAATTTAAGGTGTGTTACAACTGTGGAAAGGAAGGACACATAGCTAGAGAGTGTCCGGTAGCAAAATAAAGTCCAGCGGGGATGGTGACTCCAAAGGCTGTCCCGGGCAAGTCAAAGTCGGTGGTTCCTGGAAGAGTGTTTGTTGTGACTGCCCAAAACGCGATGAACCCGAACGAGGTGATCACGGGTAAGCTAATCGTAAACTCTTGCTAAGTCTATACCTTATTAGATACCGGTGCTACCCATTCTTTTATTTCACCTGCTTATGCTCAACGTTTGAACTTGACTCTTGAGAAATTAGACTTTGACTTATCTGTTGAAACTCCGTTAGGAGAAACCTTCGTTACATCCACGGTTTACAAATCTTGTTTGATTCAAATTGGCACCCTCACCCTGCCTGTTGATCTTATATCTTTGAAAATATTTGCATTTGATGTGATTTTAGGAATTGACTGGTTACCCACTTTTCATGCCAAAATTGATTATTTTCGTAAGGTTGTTAGTTTTTATATTCTTAACCAACCTGTTGTGCGAATTCAAACCACTAAACCACTAAAATTAATCATTGTCATTTCAAGTCATAAAGCTATTCGTTTATTGAAAAACGGATGTCAAGCTTTCTTAGCCCATGTCACTGATTTAAACTAGAATACGTCAGATTTGAATGATATTTCTGTTGTTAATGAGTTTCCTGATGTATTTCCCTAAGAACTTCTCAGTCTACCCCCAAAACGTGAAGTTGAATTCTTTATTGACCTTGAACCCGGTACAAAACCCATTTCTAAAACCCCATATGGAATGGCTCCTATTGAACTTCAGGAGTTAAAGGTCCAACTACAAGAGTTGTTGGACATCGGTTTTATTCGTCCTAGTACGTCTCCTTAGGGTGCTCTTGTTTTATTCGTAAAGAAGAAAGACGGGAGTATGCGACTTTGTATTGACTATCGGGAGTTGAACCATGTCACCATCAAGAATAGGTATTCGTTACCTCGCATGGATGACCTGTTCAACCAGTTGCAAGGTGCGTAATTCTTCTCAAAGATTGATCTTCGTTCTGGATATCATCAACTAAAGATTAAAACTGAGGATATTCCGAAGACTGCCTTCAGAACTCGATACGGGCATTATGATTTCTTAGTCATGTAGTTTGGATTGACTAATGCTCCTGCTGCTTTCATGGATATGATGAACTGTGCATTCATGGAATATTTAGATCAGTTCGTGGTTGTCTTTATTGATGACATCCTCATCTATTCTAAAAGCCGTGAAGATTATGATCACCACCAGAAGCTGGTACTTCAAAGGCTTCGTGATAACAAGCTATATGCCAAGTTAAAGAAATGCGAGTTCTGGCTTGAGGAGGTAGCATTCCTTGGGCACGTGGTATCAAAATATGGAGTATCTATTGACCCAGCGAAGATTGAAGCAATACAAAGTTGGGAGCAACCTAAGTCGGTGACCGAAGTACGTAGCTTTCTGGGCTTAACTGATTATTATTAGAGATTCGTGGAAGGATTTTCTCGAATCGCTACTCCATTAACTCAGCTGACTCAGAAAGATACAAAATTCGTATGGAATGAGGAATGCGAGAAGAGCTTCCAAGAGCTCAAGAGGAGACTCATTTCAGCACCTGTTCTGACAATACCATCTGGTTCGGATGGATTTGTCATCTACAGCGACGCTTCGGGCAAAGGGTTAGGATGTGTTCTCATGCAACATGGGAAAGTCATAGCCTATTCCTCGCGACAACTCAAGAAATATGAGAGGAATTATCCTACTCATGATCTAGAGTTGGCAGCTGTCGTTTTCGCGTTGAAGATCTGGAGACACTACCTGTATAGAGAGAAAGTGGAGATTTATCCGGATAATAAAAGCCTTAAATATTTCTTCACTCAAAAGGAACTCAACATGCGGCAACGACGTTGGCTTGACCTGTTGAAAGATTACAACCATACCATCCAATACCATCCTAGAAAAGCGAACGTGGTAGCTAACGCGTTGAGTACAAGATCATATGCGAGAACGAGTGCGATGCTGTCAACACAAAGGCCCATTTTATGTGACTTACAAAGGATGGAGATAGAGTTCAAGACTCTGGGGACCCACGTGATGATGTTAAGTATACGTGTAGAACCAGCTTTAATTGATAAAGTTAAAGCTGCTCAAGCTACAGACCCAGAGCTGATGAAGATGAAGAAAAAAGTGCAGGAATGTGCTATTCCAGAAGCAAGAATCGATGAAGAAGGAATAATTCGAGTCAACTCCAGACTTTGCGTTCCTAATGATTCTGATTTGAACGATGGAGGCACACAACACACCGTTTTCAATCCATCCTGGGAGTACCAAAATGTATCGTGATCTTCGACATACATTTTGGTGGAGCAATATGAAGAGAGAGATCGCAGAGTTTATATCGAGGTGTTTAACATGTCAACGTGTCAAGGTGGAGCATCAAGTGCTAAAGGGTCCATTGCAACCACTTGAGATTCCAAAATGGAAGTGGGAACACATTACCATAGATTTCGTTACGGGTTTTCCCAAGGTTTCTCAAGGCATAGATGCGATTTGGGTTATTATCGATAGATTAACCAAGTCTGCTCATTTCTTGCCTATACGAGAGACTTATTCACAGGAACGTCTTGCTCGTATGTACATAAATGAGATTGTGAGATTGCATGGCATGCCAGTATCCATAGTTTCAGATCGTGACCCAAGATTCACTTCACAATTTTGAGTCAGTTTGCAGAAAGCTATGGGCACGAATTTACAATTCAGTTTGGCATATCATCCTCAAACAGTCGGGCAATCGGAAAGGACTATCCAAACTCTTGAAGATCTATTGAGACTCTGTGTTCTAGACTTCAAAGGGAGTTGGGATAAGTACTTACCATTGGTGGAATTCTCCTACAACAACAGTTATCAGGCAAGTATAGGCATGGCTCCATTTGACGCGTTGTATGGGCGAAAGTGTCGTTCTCCAGTATGCTGGTATGAGGTGGGGGAAGCAATATTGTTGGGACCGGAGTAAGTACGTATGACTACGGAAAAGGTCCAAGTGATCCGACAACGTATACAAACGGCACAAGATCTACAAAAGAGTTATGCGGACCTTCATCGAAAGGACGTGGAATTTAATGTTGGGGATCATGTTTTGTTACGTGTTGCTCTATGGAAAGGAGTTACGAGATTCGGGAAGAGAGAAAAGCTCAATCCATGATTCATTTGTCCATTTGAGATCATTGACCGAGTAGAAAATGTGGCCTATAGACTCGCTTTACCTCCAAGTATATCTCGTGGTCATAACGTTTTTCACATATCCGTGCTACATAAATATGTGAAAGACCCAAACCATATTATTGAGTTAAAACCAGACGAGATAGCTGAAGATTTAACGTACGAGGAGGTACCTGTCAAGATCTTGGATAGGAAGGAGCATGTCCTACGCTCAAAGGTTATACCACAAGTCAAAGTTTTGTGGAGGAATCATGCTATTGAGGAAATGTCCTGGGAGTTGGAGTCAGAAATGAAAGCGAGGTATCCTCACCTTTTCGAGACACTAGGTACGCATGTCAATTTCGAGGCCGAAATTTCATAAGGAGGGGAGGTTGTAAGACCCCAACTTTTGAATAAAATTGAATTTCCTCTATGTATTATTTTTAATAGTAAGGTGTTGATTTGATGAATGTGGTAAGTTATGGGTAATATGCGCAAAGTTTACAAAATAAGCAAGTGGTTATAAAATATTCATTGTTGTCGGGGAATATTCATTTGGCCGTGGAATATTTTTATTGTCGGGGAATATTCGTACGACGGCGCAGCCATTTGTGTTCCCATAACGAAAAACTGTCGGATGAAGAAAACAACAAGTATTAGTTTTCTAAAAAAAACGGCATAGTTGTTACCATAAAAACTGTTAAAATACTCGGTGGTTAAAATAAATTAATACGCGTTGTTGCACAGTAGCACACGGTATTGCATAGTATTTTATATTATTGTTGATTCAATAATTGTCGCTACACAGCATTTCACATTATCAAATCAATAATTCATATTATTTGAATAATATTATTAGATAGCATTATTGAAAATGTTTAAAGAAGTTCTGTCTAGGAAAGGGGTTTGGTCACCTAATTGCGCGCTAGTAAGGAGAAATCCTTATCGGAAAGCCCCCTTCTTTTTTGGGAACGACATGGTTGTCAATATTGTAGTTCTGTAATATTATTTTTGAATAATAATTGATTATTGATAAAAATAATAAGGAAATATTTATTCAATGTGGATATAAATGGAGGATTTTTTAACAAAAGAGATAATTATTGAGAGTTGATATTTTATCTTCTTCGATAAAATAATTCATTCAAATATATTATTATAATATTATATTATAAATGTATAATGTGATAATATAATAATATAATAATGGTGATATTTTTACAATAAATTCAGGATATATGAATAAAATGAGGAGAAGGAGAGCAAATTGGATCTAAATTATTTTTGGTACTTTTGGTAACAAAAATATGTAACACATTTTGGTGGAGGATTTTTCCAAATTGAGTGGGCCTCACTTGTGTTGTAAATGTTGAAATTGGTTATCCAAAATTGCGTGCGGATGATTTCGTCCTAAAAATTGTAGCCTGCAAGTTCATCCGTATGTAAATTTGGGTTTTCGTTCGAAATTTGGAAAATCTTTCTTCTACAAAGTTGTAGAGAATTAAATTTTATATGGAATGGACATAAAGTTCGTATTTTTCTGATAAAAGGCTATTTATTATGAATTATTGAAGTTCCTGAATAATGGGTCTGAATTATTTTATTACAAAAAATTGTTTAAAACATGTGTGGGCTCCACTCTTGTCTTTTTGTTGACTAAATGTTGGAGAAAATTTTATCCAAGGATGGCAGCCGAGAAATTTTATCCGAATATTTTTTTTCTGCTTTGGTGTGCTAAGCATTTTCTTATAAATAGGGTGCTGAGTTAGAAATAAAAATCACACCGGAATCAGAAGTTTCTTTCTCTATAATATCGAGCGTGTTTTTGTGAGTATTTAGATACTTTGAGTGTTGTTAAACAGAATAAGTTTTTTTCAGCATAATATCCGATATTCCAGTCAGATTCAGTATTCTACTGAGGTAAGGGATGTTATTCTTCTAGAAGGGATGTTATTCTTCTCATAAGGGATGTTATTTTTCTTGCAACTGATGTTATTTCTTTTAATATCATTCCACCGAAATATTGGTATGAATTTTATTATAAAAATTTTATCTTTTCATGTCGGGATTACTATTCACGTATATGTCACTTTTCACGTCTACGAAACTATTCACGTATACGGCACTATTCATGAATACGGTACTGTTCACAGAAAAATTAAAATTTCTTTTCTTTGTCCAAGTTGTCTGTTATGGTTCCTATCTTTGATTGGATCCAAGTTTTGAACTTCATTCTTGAATTTTGCTCCACAATTGATTATTATGGAGTATTCTTGATCTTGGATAAACTAAATTACGAATCCCTAGTCTTTGTCCTTTATCTCACTAGATTCGTTATTTATATTGTTTTTTATCATCCTCAGTCCTAAATGATGATATAACTGAATATCTTTGGCCTGTAGTGCAAAGATGAATGATTACTTGATGAATATTTTTCTCCTGTAGTGCAAAGATGAATGATTACCTGATGAATATCTTTGGCCCGTAGTGCGAAGATGGACAAGTGTTGACATGAACATGACCACTGGTGATACAAATGAATATCTTTGCCCCGTAGTGCAAAGATGAATATTTGATTTGAGATATATATTGATTGATGTTACAGGGATAAAATATTGATGATGGACTTTTAAATCATAGAAAATAGTAGACATCATTTTCTACTTAACTCTTCTAATGAATCGTTATTTCCGCTGAAGTTGTTGATCTAAAACTTGTTGTCCATAATATTTTTATCTGATTTGTTGAAGACTAACGATAATTTATTCTTCATTATCTTAGTCTTAATATTCTTTACTGGGCTAGTTGAGCTCACCCTTTTCTTCTATTGTCCTCTTCAGGAAATGAGAATGTTGCAGGGACTAGTCGGGGAACAGAGTGATGGGTAGAGTTAGAGCAGTTGTAGTCCTCACTATTGTTGTTAAATAGTGTGATAATAATTAATAGGGACTGAATTTGAGTGTTTATATTTCGTATTATATACTATTTGTATTGAAACTCACTGTTGTGTGGTCGTATTTTGCATGACCATTGTTATAAATGATTGTATTTGGATTTTGTACCATGTATTTGGAGACTCAGAATGGGTTGAGTATTGGACCTATTTTGGGGGCGTCACACAGAGGGTCTTTCTTTCAAGTCTCTTTACTGCCACCGGGTGTAACTGGTTCTGTATGACCTTGTGCTTGTTTCCCTTTAAGAGCTTTACTTTGTTCTCTCAAGAAAATAGCCAATTAAGCTATCTGGTTCTTTAATCGTTCAAACTCTTCCCTAGAGATAGGGGTGGATTCTGGTTGAGCACTTGAAGTCATGTTTGGAGATGGACTTAGTGCTTTCTTAGATTTCGATCTGGTGACGGGGCCAATTTTTACCTATAACAAACGTAGGTGTGTCGATTTTCTGATGTAGGTATCAGTTGGATGCATGCTATGCCATGTGTTTATTTTTGAGGTTTTTTAATCTTATCATGTAAAACAGAGGTCAGTTATTTTAATGACAAGATTGTATGACAGGATGCATTATGAAATTTACATCGGAACTTGAAAATAGAAATTTGTATTAAAAGAGAAAGGCATGAAGAGGCTTCCCTTTGGATTTGGTTAATCAAAGGCTGACCTATCTTAGGCTACTCTCGCGGCTTTTCGGTATAAAGGTCCCCAGATCATCGCAATCTACTAGAAAGAAAATTAATCCGATCTTTCAATTGGAGCGGATCTGAGTGGTGCCTTTCCTCAGCCTGGCAGAATTAGTCTTCTTTGAGTCCAGTACTCAAACACCGACGAGTTCGCATCCTGGTGGAGGAATCACACAACATACATTCAAATACATCGCATCTCACCGTATGAAATGATGACATTTGTACGAAGCACTAATATAAAGCAGTAAAGCATTCATTCACATCCATACAATGTAAAGACGCATCATTTTACACACACGCATATATAAAAGAAAATTTTGAAAAGATTTGAACGCGGCCTAAGCCCTTTACTGTCCCCAGTAGAGTCAGCACCTGTCGACGTCGGGAAAAAATATGGGTCGAGTTGGACCCGAATCTTTCTCTCTTCCTAAGTCTTTTGTTGCTTTCTACTCTTATTATCTTATCTGTTTTATGAAGGGTGAAAAGGGTTTTTTTTAGGAAAAGGCCAACATGTATCATGTCGACAATTTGAACGGTTTATAGAGTCGCCAATTGGCAGATTTGAAATGGTTGTACCAACTCAACCGAGTTTTGTTTTAAAAGTAAGCCCAATTACTGGACACTGTCGAAACTGAATCTTTGAAAAGTTCTAAATTCAGGGGCTTGGTTAAGTGAGGGGAAGGTGTTAGGCACCCGTCAACTCCAGTGAAAACACGATACCAAATCTTTTCAATATTTCTCTTTTTATTTGCAATGTGTGTGTGAATGCTGGAAGAAATTGGGCCTACGTTTGTTTGTTTTGAAAGTATAGACATGCTTCGTTGAACCTATATACGAAGGATTTGATTTGATTTGCAAAAGTACTTTTTAGACAAGATATTAAAATGATGTTTTAAAAAGGTTGATTTTCAAACCCTTACGCTAGCAAAAGAATTGAAGC
The DNA here is from genome assembly GCA_020205555.1 of Panax stipuleanatus. Lineage (NCBI taxonomy): Eukaryota > Viridiplantae > Streptophyta > Magnoliopsida > Apiales > Araliaceae > Panax > Panax stipuleanatus. The sequence goes on from CM035126.1 coordinate 71,219,695, forward strand.
ATATTGATACTTCCATTTTTATCTTTTCAGCCTTTTGGCTCAATTTAAATGGTGATTGTTGGGCTGCGAAGCATCCTCGACCGAACATATATACGAGTGATGGTCTTCTCATGGGCATGACAGCCATCAGAGTGACTCTAGCATGACAAACCACTATTTTATTATGTTTGAGACCTTAAACCCGGATAATCATTTTAAGGTCTTTCGGATGTACATTTTTACAGAAAAACTGGTAGGGTACATTTATAATGTGGAGTTTGTCCATCGTGGAAATCAGATTCTGATCAGTTTGATCATGAATCCCATGATTCCTATGCTCACAAAAGAAGCCAAGAAAACCTGCACAGTTCAAATATTTGCAGAAAATATATATCTACATCTAGACATCGCAAACACCAAGGATTCATCAGTCAAATCCTGGCATACGCATTGCCAAACCTTCTCGTTCCTAATAGATAGCGATCTAAGGGTCACGAGGTTGCTTTAAATAAATAAAACTAGAAAGAAAGCTAGATTTAAATAAATCTTATTCATTCTAGCTTTTCGGTTCCGATTGGACCTATTTTGAACAGTTTGAAAGGTAGAAAGAGCTAGATTTAAAAAAATCTAACTCGCCCAAATGAACATTAGTGCCAATTCATATCAAATGAATATTTAAAGCAGAAATTTAATCACAATGAATAAAGAATATATATATATATATATATATATATAATTATATATATACGAAAGCTGTAAAGGGCGATGGGTTTTCACTCTCAGGCCCATACTGGAATGTATATATATATATATATATATATATATATATAAAAGCTGTAAAAAACTACGGAGTAATCCAGGCTTGACAGAATGTAAATATATATATATATATATATATATATATATATATATATATATAATTATATATAATTATAAAAAGCCACGGAATAATCCAGGCTTGACAGAGGGAAATATATATATATAAGCTGTAACTGAGCCACGGAATGATCTAGGCTTGATTGAATGTAAATATATATATAAAAGCTGTAAAGGGCGACAGATTTGCAATCCTACGCCCGGACAAAAATGTAGATATATATATATATATATATATATAAAAGTGGAAAAAAGGTCACGAAATGATCCAGACCAAACGAAAATGTAAATGTTAATATATACATTTAGTATATATATATATTAAAGCAATAAAAAGGCCACGAAGTCAGAATCCAGGCCAAATAAAGTCAAAAAAAAAATTATATATATATATAGTTATATATATAAAAGCAATAACTATCACGGATTTGACATCCGAGCTTGATAGAATTGAAAAGTTAGTATATATATAGTTAAATATATACATAATAAAGCCTAAACGGACACGAGTCCATGACCCAGTCTGAAAAAATCAAGTTGTATATATATATATATATAAGCGATTAAAAGTCGCGGATCGTCGATCTGGGTTGTAAAAATGCAAGAAAACGCGTAAATGTACTAAAATGTACACAAAAACGGCCACGGAACTGAGTTTTGGGCATAATCAAAAAATGAAACTTAACGTGCACGTGTATAAATGCACAATGAAGTAGTAGGAACTTCCTGATCATAAAACTACTCACAATGGACTGCTACACAGACTTTTTGCCAAATCGTAGGCTTCAAACAGGCATTTCTATTGGTTAATTTTTGATATGTGGTAGTATATAAGTATACCTACGTGTTAGAGTAATAAAAACGAGGTTTGGAGTACAAGAAGTCCGGCTAGGAAGCGAAATGGGTGGAGTTTCAGAGCGTTTTCTATTTTTTCTTTTTTTGGCTAGGGGGTGCACTTGTATTTAAATACCCTATGGAAGCGGGTCTACCCGCGGTAGCCGCAGGTCTACCTGTGGCTCCACATGGAAGGGCTCACCCGGTGGAATCTGTTGTCTCGAAGTACGTGCACTCCAAGTAACGCGATGTCAAATTCAAAACTTTCTAACTTTTGATCGGAGTGTCCGTTTGAGGCGTGCTATACCTTTCCGGAAAGCCCTCGTCGAGAGCGTCACAATGACATGGGACTAAATCTTTTTTGAGTCCAAGAAGACAGGTTCATAATCGGGTCTTCGTTTCTTCACAGTTTATCCGTTGAGCTGTCTTGTGCTGTTTTCACTCGGGATCAATGTTATGGTTCTTTCTGACCTTCATTGAATCAATTCAGCTTGATTTTGACCGGATTGGCTTCAAGTTAGTAAAATAACCATTTTGCCCCTCTAGGGATTATTTCTTGTACTGGCACGGTCTTTGACTGTTTTCTCGGGGTTGTCTCCGAGATTTTGATCCCAGCCAACTCTGTTTGTCCTCAAAGTTATCTCTGGGGATGATACGATGCTTCGGGGTTGTCTCCGAAGTTGATTTGACCTCCCGGGTTGTGACCGGGGCTTCACCTGTACCTCCAGGGTTGTGACCGGGGCTGAGTTGGCATCCTGGTATTGAGACCGGGGCTGAGTTAGCGTCCCGGTACTGAGATCGGGGCTGAGTTGACATCCAGGTATTGGGACCGGAGTTGAAAAGATGATTTTGCCCCCTGCAGGGTTAGTAATAGGAACGCAAAATTTTGAGGGTCTACAACAGGACTGACAAATTTCGAGTGTCTATAAGAAATACTAAATTATAAATTAATAAGAATAGTCTTATTATTATTATTATTATTATTATTATTATTATTATTATTATTATAAATAAATTGACTAAATAATAATAATTTAGTATTTGGAGAAATACTAATATTTATAATTAAGTATTTGGAGAAATAAAAAATTATAAATAAATAAGAAGAGTCTTATTATTATTATTATTATTATTATTATTATTATTATTAATTTAGTACCTAATTAGATTGAGAATTAAAATAAAACCCGAAGTCCTAAAACGTTTAGGAGGGAGGGTTAGTCTATAAATAAGAGGAGTCTTATTGTGAAAAAAACTAATGCTAATGTTATTTTTGCAAGTATTCTCTAAAAACCTGATGAGCGTGCATCGGTGAACAAGAATTGCAAATAAAAAACTAGTTGATTCTAAAGAATACCGAGAAATTGAATTGGAAAAAGAGATTTTATTAAATCCAAAACTATCTAGCCATAAGAGGCTTTATAAACAATTTATAATGAAACCTTACATGCTACAAAATTATTAAAATTATGAAACTACCCCGAACTTATTGAAAAAGTGCAAAACGCTACTAAAAATGAAAAAAATGCCGTTTTGAACCTCAAAACGATGGAATTTGGCTAAAATCACGTCAGGCGCAACTATAGTGTTTTGCTTAGAAAGTCTCTTCCACCCAAAAAGTTGTATTTTCTTGTTAAAAATGGACATAATTTACTTTTCTGGTCAAACTTAACCTTTTAGGGTCTTAGGGTGCTCTCTTTGGGCCCAAAAATCCCATTCCCGTTGCATTACATCATTCAGGAGTTAGGAGAAAGAGAATTAAGGCTAGCCACCCAATGTCTTGTAGAATATAAATTTACATCTTCAATCAATATACTCTTGGTGGATCACCTTTAGAGCGATGCACACACTATGTAGCTTGGGTTTGATATGAGAAATTGGAGAAGCACGAAGGATCAAAGGATTGGAACTTGAAGATCATATCAAGGAGTTATATTATTTTCATAAGGTATATCTTTTTATCATTTCTCAATTAATAATATTGCATAAGGTGATTCTTGGGATTGCAAAAAAAATTTAAATTCGATTTATGTTATGTTTCTGTTGTTTTATAATGTTGATTGTGTGTATGTCTTGTTTCTGCAAACCAATACCAGTATTGAACACTAGCTAATGATAGTATTTATCTATTTTTAATATATGGATCATTTTCCTATATACACACACACACACACACACACACACACACACACACACATATATATATATTTATTTATTTATTTAGAATGATCTGTAATAAATATATACTGGCTATGACATTTAATAAATACAACTTTGATCGTTCATTAGAGAAATGTGATGTCTAGCTTAGATTTAAAATATCAAGTATTGTCCGCTACTAATAGTAGTGAATGGATTAAAAATAATAAATTTGTAGCGTTTGATCTCTATAGACAATCAGAATTGTGTTTGTCCAAATAGTATCATAACAAATACTTGTTATGGATAATTCACACACACACACACACACACACCCATATATATATATATATATATATATATATATAGGATAGTGATCTATAGGAACCATTTGCTATGAATACTATTCCAGCAAACAAATCTCTTACCATCCAATAGCAGATCTAATGGCTTATGTATGGGCCCGTATGCTAGTCATTCTACCGGCCAACGCAACTCCTACTAGCGGCTAGTGAAATGATTAAATTGCCTTCAACTTTATTTGAATTTTTAAAGTGGTCGCAGGTTCGACTAGCGGCCATGCAAAACGGCGTCGTCTTGCTTTGATTTGTTGTCGCTTAACCTGGCTGCTAGCATGAATAACAGTCAGTCAACTTAAAAACCAGATCAAATATCGTTGTTGCTGTCATACGTTTTCTCCAGAACAAAGAGAGGTAGAATTAACAAGGCCTAGCCGCCAAACTTGCACTAATTGACATCAAAATTTAACTTTAAATCGTATGTCCTACGAGTGTCCATAGAAAATGGTTGCTATATATCACTACCTGGTGAGTAGATTTTATACCTATGAATTAAATATCTTTAGTTTGATGAATTGTGAGTTTTCGGGTATTTTTTGTTCCATTTTATGTGTTTAATTGATCTTGTGTAGAAAAGTAAAAATAGAAAAAGGATATGAAAAATGAAGCTATTTGGCTAAAGTAGTGTCAAAGTGGAGCTAAGTGGTTCGACCTAGGTATAGCAAAGCAAGGCGCAAGTAGGCTATGACACGACATTGGAATGAAGAGGCAAGGAAAAATAATTTGGACATCGTTTAGAGTACAATATACAAGCTAATGCAAAAAGGGGAGATTTTAGGGCTTTTATCACTACATTGGATGCATGTTCTTGGCTTGAAACTTATATTCTATTTTATTTTTATTTCTTATCTTTTCAGAACATCTTGAATCGTCCCAATCAGAGTTCGGATGTGAGAGTTAATGCATTGTTATCAATAGAGATCAAAGCTTGAAGTTGTGATGTTTGAATTTATATAGCAGCCACTTGAAGCCCAATTTCGACCTTGGTCCAGCTAGAATATCTCAATTCTCAAAAAATAAAAGTTGTAGATCTCATTGAGAGCTTCGATTTGATAGGTGGCAGGCCTCGTAACTTCTCTTGGATCAAAGGTTATGGTCGTTTTACCAAAGTACGTCGTAGCAGAAAATTAACGGGCACCGCCGCACCCATTTCTAATTTATTTGGAGCGCGGCCGCACTACTCTCCAAACTTAAAAAAATGCTCTTTGCCACTTGGACGTGGTAGCACCCAATCCTAGGCTATTTATAGTGTGGCCACGCCACTTCGGGGGTTAAACAGAGTTGACTTTTTGACTTATAACTAATTAGATTACAAATTTAATTCCTTAATTTCTAGTAGGACTTGGAATTATGCTAGAGACTATAAATAGTTATTATTATTCAGTATTTTTCAGAATTCAATTGTATTAGATTCCATTAGCTTTAGGATTAAAACCTTAGTTTCGGAGAAAGATTGCAAAGCTTGAGGCAATTGAAGGATCACAAAGGATTTAACTTAAAAGCTGCAGGAGAGATTCAAAGACTACTTCAACATATTTAAGTGAAACTTTAAGGGAAATTGTAATCTTAAGCCATTAATATCTTAATTTAAACTTGTGGTGATTAGTAGTAATTTAATTTATTTTCAAAACTAATACTTTTATTCAATTTTTTTAAAATAATTTGGTTAAGAGTTAGTATTTGATAATTTTTATTAATTAATTCATTATGGGAACGATATTCTACTTATACTTTATTACTTGTTGACCATGTATACTTGCATGTATTCATTGATTGAAAAATCTACCAACAAGTTTTTGGCGTCGTTGCCGAGGAATTAGTTTAATAATTTTTGCCAATATTAATTTCAATCAAATTAGTCTTAATTTAAATGTTTATTTATTTCTCTTTCTATTTACTTCCTTTTTTAAGTACCATGGCTGAATTTAATTATAAGTGGTCATATTCGAGTATGACTCAGCCAAAAGCGGTAGGGATTTATCGACTCGAGGAATTGTCAGCACAGATTGAGACACTTTCGAGGAAGGTTGACGCTGTGGCAGCACAACCTATTCAAAGTGTAGTGGTAATTTGTGATTATTGTGCTGGAAACCATCTGAGTCATCAATGCGCCATCAGTTTCGAGTCGGTACAATATGGTGGTAACTTCGAAGACTATCTTAACGTGTATCATCATAGTTGGGAGAATCACCCATATTTTTCATGGAGCAAAAATAATCAAGCCAATCATACACTCCAGAATTTTAGGATCAAGATCCTCCTCAACCGAAAAATGAGTATAACTTGGAGGAACTTCTGTCCAAATTCATAGCTTTGAGTGAGGAGATGAGGACTAGTCAGGAGATGTCGAGTCAAAATCTTGCGAACCAAGTGGGACAACTAATCAACGCCTTTAACAATCATTCTCAAGGTGCGTTGCCAAGCAGCATGGTTCCTGAGACTGATGGATTACACGCGCTAAATTTGTAACCAGATGAGCCAAAAGATGTAGAAGTTTAAAGAGAGGAGACAAGTGGGTACCCGAAAAAGAAGGTTAGCGAAGATCTAGCATTGAGTTCCAACGTAGATGAGCCGATTTTGATAGTATCACATGTACCTTCTCCACCAAAGTTTAAGGATCCGGATAGATTTTCAATCCCGTGCCCAATTGGTAGTCATGTCGTCAAAAAAGCTCTATTTGACATGAGAGCTAGCATAACTTCGGAGCCATGGTGGGATGTGAAAAGGAAGATAGATGAAGAGTCATTTGTGTTTGAAAAGCTTCAATGCCACAATTCATTCACATACACAATTGGGCAAACGTCTAGTTACTTGAAGGTCTTAAGGGATATTCTACCTAACAAGAGCAAGCTTGGTGAAGTTGAATCAATGGCCCTTTCAGTTGGGAACCTCTCAAATATTATAGTATTACTGATGGATAGAGGGTTCCTCAATTTTAGAAGGGGAATTAGCCAGAAAGTTGAAGAAGTTAGGTTGAGACTATAAAACAAGCGCTTATTGGGAGGCAACCCAAGTTTAATTTTAAAATTTTATTTTTATTTATTTTATTAGGTTTTATATTAGTGAATTTGAATTTATTTAGGATTTAATAAACTTGCTTTTATTGGGTTTACAGGTTATTCAAGTGGTGTGCCCGATTTATTTTAATGTGCCGAGCCTTTTTTTCAGGCTTAGCAGACAAGGAGGAAGATTACTATACTTTTAGGGAAGTTCTCTGCTTTACTTTTTCCTATCTTAGCCATTGAGGAAAATGTCTTTTTTTAAGTTTGGGGGTATTTATCATGTTTGGTTATTACTTGGGTAATGCTTTAATGGAAATTGATTTTGGCCAATGATAAGTGGATGGTTAATTAGTTTTTAACTCTTTAAAAATTGATGAGCATGCTTAGTCTATATTTCGACTTATTAGTTAGTTTTTACACTGCTTGTGAATCTTTTAAAATTCTATGCACATATCCATCTGTTTAACTAGTTGGGGGCTTAAAAAATTTGGTTAAATGCTTGTGAACGATACCATTGAAACTCTAGAAATCTTATTTGAGCATCATTCAAAGTGAAAATTAGGCCCTCACATAAGTTTCGGATAAATCTTGGAGTTTTTTAAAAAATTGGAACCTTCCTGAGTTAATAAATGAATCACGTGGTGGGTCAAGATGGAGCGTAAAACGCACTCATCCATAAACACATGCACGAGATGGAGTGTAAAACGCACTCATGTTAAAGGAAACGAGATGGAGCGTAAAACACACTCGTTCAAAAGAAAGTGAGAAGGAGCATAAAACACACTCACTAAAAAGAGAAAAAAAGAGAAATAATGGCAAAAAATTATGTTTTTGAATTACTTGGGAAGGGGCCAAGTGTGCTTAAATGTAAGAAATAACCTTTTGATCCTCTAAATTTTATGTTTTGCCTCTAATAGCGGAGATTGATGTGATAAGAAGGTTTTTAGAATTGATTTTGACAATCTTTTATGATATTTTATTATATGATCTTATATAAATCATGACTCGTTTGAACATTTAGATGCACAAACGCACTTAAAGGATCATGAGTAGTTGTGGAACTGATGATGTTAGGTTTGTTAAATCCATGAACATAATTAAATTGCATCAAAGTAGCGGAAGCATGGTAAAATCAGAGTTTAAAATTTTACAAATCATATACCCGGATCATCTATTATGCGAAATTATTAATTAAACAGAAGAGACGAAATTAAAGAATCATACCCTTGTAGAACTAAGCTTCCTCAGGTAAGAGTTCAATTCCAAATCCTTCATGCTCTCCTTGAATTCTCTGGGTTTGATTCCTTCCTTTGATTAACGTTAGCCACCCAAGTGTTTGGCCTATAGAGGTGATCCACCAAGGAAGAACAGTTATTCAAGAAGATGGGTGTGTGGCTAAACCCTAATTCTATTTTTATAGAATATGTTTACTCTCCCAATCTTGAAATCAAGTGTGTTACCCTAATCTATAATAAGACTTTTTTATTTATAGATGTTGGCAACCCTCCTAATCAATTTAGGAATAATGTTTTGTTTTAACTAATTAAACTCCTTTAATTAATTATGCTCCTAATCCAGTTAGGAATTAGTGAGAGTACTCTTATTAATTAATTCTCAAACTCCTTTAGCAATTAAACTAATAATAATAATAAGACTCATCTTATTAATTTATATTTAATATTTTCAAAACATTAAATAATAAATATTAATCTATTTAATTTATTCTATCATCAAAGATTAAATTAAATACACTTAACTTATTATTACGATTATGTCATTTGCTTCTTAAATAAATATTCTTCCTTTTATGGTGTGACCCTTTAGGTTCTCCATATTAAACTGGTTGTGAATAAATCAATTAGAACAATTCTAATCTTATTTAAATAAATAAATTAAACTATTTAATTCATTTAAATAAATAATATTTATTCTACAATAAGGGTAAGCCCCCTTAGCGATCAACGCCTTTCCAGATAATATAGATTTCAACATTAATCATAAAAGAACATTTGAGTTAATAGTTACCGTACAATTCATTCTTTCCACCATACAATGTGCCAATTAAATATAAGACATGGAATTACAATCAAGTATAATTTTATTTATTTATATGTATTTCGATCCTTAAATGCACAACTCCAACTAATGCAAATTAGAAACTCCTTTCTAATTTTATTCTGCCTTGGCCAAGGACTACTGGGTTGTCATTTATCGAATCACATATGACATTCTCTTCTTTTACTATAAGCGGTAGATTCTTTGTTGATCATTTATTATCTCCATGTATAATTTATTATACCCAAGCATACCCTTTGATATACCTTTAGGGTCTTAAGGGACATATCGAAGTATAATTCATTATACACAAGATACTATGATGATCTCAAGTCTAAGGATTACTTATACTACTATCACTAGGGGAATTCCTATTGATAGGCAAGTAAAACTCCATTAGGTATTCCTCAACGAGCCACATTCAGTTTACTTATTCTCCAATAAGCACATACATACTTGCTTTAGTGTCTCAACACAAATGATTATGAGATCGATCATCCTCATCCAATGAGCAAGCAACGTATGTACAATTCTATCCGGATTCACTAATCCCTTTTTTAATAATCCAACGATTAGGAACAATTTTAGTTTTTAAGCTATCTAAGAATTTAGATCTCATTATCATGATCATCATCATGATTCTAAAAGTATTGCTTAAAATTATGAGTTTATCACATATTATAAAAACAACACCATATAGATAATTAAATGCATTCAAATAAACAATTATTTTATTAATAAATGAATAAGATTATTCCAAAGTATATGCTTTATTATATCAAATATGATTGGCTTGTGTGCATACTAATTTTAATCTCCCACTTGCACTAAAGTCAATCGCCATGGTATCTCATACACATCTTCTCTAAGTGACGATCAAACTGCTGTAGTGTTAAAGCTTTAGTAAATAGATCTCCACTATTATCTTGAGAGTCCACTCGCTCCAGAGTGACGTCTTCTTTTTCAATGATCTCCCTAATCAAATGAAATCACCGCAACACGTGTTTGGATTTCTAATGAGACATAGGTTCCTTGGCATGTGCAACAGCTCTAGTGTTGTCACAGAATAAAGGTACTACTCCTCTAATGCTAGGAACCACACCAAGTTTGGTTATGAACTTCTTCATCAAAATAGCCTCCTTTACAGCTTCACTTACAGCTATGTACTCTTCCTCTATCACTGAATCAACAAATGTTTGCTTCTTGGAACTCTTCCAACTCACTGAGCCACCGTTCAAGGTAAATACATACCCCAAAGCGAATGTACTGTAATCTTGGTCCGTTTGAAAACTTGAGTCTATGTAGCCCTCTAGTTTTAATTCAGACCCACCGTAGACAAGAAATACATCATTAGTTCTTCTTAAATACTTTAGGATATTTTTCACTACCATCCAGTGCTCTTATCCTAGATTCGACTAATATCTGCTCGTTACACTAAGTGCATGAGCGACATCCGGTTTAGTACATATCATACCGTACATGATAGATCCTATTGCTGAAGTATAAGGAATCTTACTTAGGTCTCTCTCCTCAGATGTCTTTGGGGCTTGTTTCTTGGAGAGATGTATTCCATGGCTCATCGGCATGAGACCTCTCTTGGAATCTTCCATGCTAAACTTTTTTAGCATCGAGTCAATGTACATTCCTTGGGACAAGTCAAGCATCCTTTTAGATCTAACTCTATAAGTCTTTATCCCCAAAATATAGGATGCCTCTCCCAAGTGCTTCATAAAGAAGTGTTTAGATAACCAAATTTTGATCAGCATACGAATATCATTCCCTATCAGTAATATATCGTCAACATATAATACTAGGAATGAAACAGCACTCCCACTAACCTTCTTGTACACACATGGTTCATCCTTCTTTTAGATAAAATCAAACTCTTTGATTGTCTCATCAAAATGAATGTTCCACCTTCGAGAAGCTTGCTTCAATCCATAAATGGATTGTTGCAACTTACAAACTTGATTTGTTCCAACCATTGAAACAAATCCTTCTAGCTATTTCATATAATCATCCTCCTCAAGTTTCCCATTAAGGAAGGACGTTTTCACGTCCATCTTCCAGATCTCGTAGTCATAATAAGCTGCAATCGTAAGTAAAATTCGAATGGACTTGAGCATAGCTCGTGAGAAGGTTTCACCATAGTTAACTTCTTGTCTTTGTTTGAAACCTTTTGCAACCAGTCAGCCCTTATAGGTCTCTACCTTGCCATCCGCTCCAGTCTTTCTCTTAAAGACCCATTTACACCAAATAGGCTTAATGCCCTCAGGTGATGAAACCAAAGTCCATACTTGGTATTCATACATGGAGTTTATCTCGGATTTCATGGCTTCTTGCCATTTCTCTGAGTCTTTACTACTTATAGCATGTTCGTAATTCAATAGATCATCATCATTCACGATATGTACCTCATCATCATCTTCTATGACATCCATATCTTTTAGGTATCTTTAGTACTCTTCTAGATTTACGAATAGGGTGTTGTGCAGAAGGTATTTCTACTTGGACAAGTTCATCCACTTGATCTATTGTGGTTTGTGGTTTTTGAATTTTTTCAAGATCTATTTTTCTCCCATTAACCCCTTCAAGGACAAATTCCTTTTCCAAGAAGGAAGCGTATTTAGCAACAAACACTTTTTGCTAAGTAGGATTGTAAAAATAGTATCCTAAACTTTTTTTAGGATATCCCACAAATGTGCACTTATCAGATCTTGTCCCAAACTTATCATTTTAAAACTTTATCACATAAGTTAGACATCCTCAAATCTTAACATGCTTAAGATTAGGTTTCCTCTTTGTCCACATCTCAATGGAGTCTTAGAAACAGATTTTGAGGGGACCTTATTTAGTAGATATGCAGCCGCTTCTAGGGCATAACCCCAGAATGATACTGGAAGATTGGTAAAACCCCTCATGGAATGAACCATGTCCAACAATGTTTGATTTCTCCTTTCAGATACACCATTCAATTGTGGTGTTCCTGGTGGATTCCATTGTGAGATTATACCATTTTCTTTGAGACAATTAAGAAACTCATTGCATAAGTATTCACCACCTCGATCTGATTGAAGAATATTAATACTCTTCCTAGTTTGTTTCTCTACTTCACTTCTGAATTCTTTAAACTTTTCAAACAATTCATATTTGTATTTTATTAAATAGACTTATCCAAATCTTGAATGATCATCAGTGAAAGTAATAAAATAAGAATACACTCCTCGTGCATTTGTTGTCATTGGTCCACATACGACTGTGTGTACCAATGCTAACAACTCTGTAACTCTTTCTCCTTCTCTACTAAAAAGAGATTTAGTCATCTTACCCATGAGACAAGATTCACAAGTTGGATATGATTCATAATCTAATAGCTCTAAGAGCCCATCCTTATGCAACTTGGATAATCTTGTTTCATTGATATGATCGAGTCTACAGTGCCATATAAAGATATAATTAACATCGTCTCTATTTTTTTGTTAGTTTGTTCAATTTGAAGTATATTTTCATACAGGTGAAGTACATATAGTCCATTCAGTAATTTACTAACACCATATAAAATATTTTTATTATAAATGGAACAACAATTATTCTTAATTATAATATCAAAACCATCCATATCCAATACAGAAATTGAAATAATATTTCTTATAAGTGTTGGAACAAAATAACAATTATTTAAACTAATGGACTTTCCCGTAGGAAGAATTAAACAATAAATTCCTACAGCTAATCCAGAAACCTTTGCACCATTTCCCACTCGTAGGACAACTTCATCATTGTTCAACTTTCTACTTCTGAATAGTCCCTACATAGTATTACATATGTGAGAATCACAGCAGGTATCCAATACCCAAGTAGAATTTTAACTTTCAGAAAAATTAATTTCAACCATGAACAATCCTTGATTAGAAGTCAAAGCTTCTCCAAGCTTCTTCTTCTTTTGTTCCGTAAGGAACTTATCACAGTTCCTCTTCCAGTGACCCGAATTGTTGCAATGGAAGCATATTCCTTTGCTATCTGCATCAGGTTTCTTATTTCCTTTTACTTTCTCCTTGCCCTTAGCCTTCTTGTTTTTCTTCTTTTTAGAAGATACCTTGGGCCTCTTCCTTTTCTTGGAAGAATCATCCACCATTAAGACTTGGTTCACTTTAGATGGGAAGTGACCTTCAGCAGTTTTCAACATGTTAAGTAACTTAGGCAAACTAACGTCCAACTTATTCATGTGAAAATTCACAGCAAATTGTGAGCAGGTGTTTGGGAGTGACTGCAAGATCAAATCTTGACTTAACTCCCCATCCATTAAAAACCCTAGTTTTCCAAGTTATTCAATCCAATTGATCACTTTTAGGACATCCTCAGTCATACTGTGACGAACAAGATTTTTGTAATTTAAATTGAATATTTATTGAATTAAATAAATATTTTTTGATGATTTAATTATTGAGTTAAATAATTAATTGATGAAATTATGGTAGATTAATTTAATTATACGTGTCACATTAGTTAAATTAATGTGGTGAATTTTATATTCAAAGTATGTATTTAATTGAGCTTATTTGATTAATATATTAATTAATAAGCATAATGTTATTCTAATTAATTTAAATAATTAATTAGAGATTTAATGATTTGGCATAATTAATGAATGAGAATTTTAATTATGTGACTATGTGATTTAATATGAATTTATGCTATTTTATTTAAGTGATTTAAATAACATTAATTGATTAATTAGAAGTGTGACGATTTACAATATAATAAAAGTTTATTAAAATAAGTGGAAAGGAGAAATAAATGAGCTAGCCAAACGAGGCCCTATGAGGAGTTGGCCAGTTAACCCACTAAGGGCATTAACCGACCACGACTCCACCAGCTTGAATATGCGTATAATTATATAGGCTTATATAAACATATAACATATAAAATTTTAAATTTCATCAGAGTAAAATTTTAGAGAGAAAAACTCAACGAAGAAAACACAGAGAATTGAGAGAAGATTTTCATCATCCTTGAATCATCTTCACAAACTAGCAAGGGTAATTCCTTCTCCTAAGTTTTTAAATTCAAGTTCTTAAAGTTTTCCATTAACGTATATTAGAAATTCTCTATGAATAACTAATTTGATAATTAATGTATGATATGATTTTATATGTGTTATTGTATGATCATAACATGTTGTATATCATGTATGCATGATTTAATGCGATTAAATCCATGTAGTTATGCTTAATTTGATTTTTCAAAAGTTACAGAGTTTTCCATTTACGTGCTTTAAAAATTCTCTGTGAATGGAAAAAAATTGATATTTGTTCATTATATGGCTATATGTGTGTTCATATGTGTTTATAACATATTATATGCCATATATGCATAACTTGCAGTAATCGAATTTTGTTTAAATTGGGTTTTCAAAAATTACAGAGTCGTATATATGGCCATACGGCCCTTACGGCCCTTACGTACAAATTTTATACCATGAATCGATGGTTTAACTTTGAATTAACATTTGCATATGATTGTACACGTTTATACGAACAAAACGGAAGTTAAACGAACGGATTCGGTGTTATAACGAATCCGTAACGTTGAATTTCTTGATTTTCTTCAAAACCGTCAAGAACACCAAGAACAGTGAAATTTAATGATTTGATTCGAGTAATTGCATGATTTAAGATGTTAAAAACATGTTAGTAACATTGTATGATGTTTCTATGAAGTTCGTACTTCATAGAAATCGCTGTGTGAGTTTAATTTGCATTTAATTGGAGTAATTGGGCCAACGAACTGTCAAAATCGAGAACCAGGGAGTGCACCAGCAGGGGGACCCGCCCCAACGGGTGTTCATGGGTATTAGGACCCGCCCCAATGGGTATAAGGGCTGTCCAGGAGCCTTTGTTTTTTTTTTTCGAGACTGTTTTGACCTCCTGTAGTAAAATAAGCATAACGTTTTCATACGAACTCCGATTAAGGCGATTCAAGATGATTCGGAAAGTTAACGAGTAGACCTACAACTTTCATTCTTTAAGTTTTTCAATTTGAAATCGTTAAAATGGATAAAAATGGCCATCTTTGTGACTGATGCGTATTCGGAGGCAATCGGAGGGTTTCGAACATGCACGCACACAAGTGTAGTGTTCTCGATAATAAAAGATGTTTTAAGTTACATACATGAATATTATATGATTTGAAGTTCATGATTAATAAATTAAGTTATTGACATGTATAAGATAATGTGAAGGTTCAAGTTAACAAACTAAGTGCGAACTTGAATATCGTAATTGTAAAACTTGATTATGATTGTTTAAAGGGCTATACATGTGTGATATGCATGTTGTGAGTTTACATTCATGTTATGTGGTTAGCCATTGAGTAATATTATAAACCAAGTTGTAAGTCGAACTTAAGTGAATAGTTCTACAGTTAAACATGGTAGTTATGAAAACTAATCGATGTCGTATACATAATGTAATGTGTAGGACGTTGAGGAAGTGAATTGTAATTATATTTGTAGCTTGTGCAAGAGGCAAGTATCCTATCCCTAACTTATTAATTTAGCAAGTTCCCTAAATTTTAATTTATTCATTTATTAAGTCTTAGACTTGTGTTTCTATATCGAGTAAGCTCGTGTTCTTAATTGTTCCAGTTCGAAATTCATATTACATATTGTAACTCTTTTAAAAGCATGACTCAGTTATACAATACTTATTCGATTGTATACTCTTGAAATTTATTATTCAAGTTGAATATCGATGTTATTGTTGAACCTTATAGGACTAGTGAACCCTTATTGATTCGACTAGTCCATAGTTGATGAACGTTCTAAATTCCAAAATACTTATTGAGTTTATCCAAACCAAACTTCCTTTGGTGCGGACTCTGATGTCAAAACTGAGATGAACAACCCTGTAAAAGGGGATTATTTACGCTTTAGCGTTGAGATATTGTGCACAGTATGGTACTAAGGGCTGATCCCCCTAAGTACGAGAAGTAGAGTCCATAGTCTTATGACTGTTAAAGGTTTAAAGCATAAAAACTTTACAACCTAGGACATAGTTCAAGGTCTTATGACCCTCAGACGTTCTTTTGATTCCTGTTATTCATTCTTGAGTCAAAAGTTGAGTTTCTTTATTCAGATGTCTTTGATTCACTCGCATGTTATTATATTGTTGTCATATTATTATACTTGTGGGCAATCGTGCTCACTCTTGCGTAATAATAACATTGCAGTTAAGAACGAAAGGTCCAACGAGCCTTCTACTAGCAAAGGCAAGGGCAAGGTCAACAAGTGATGAAGACTTGTTGTTTATTTTATTTGTTTATGTTTCAGACTTATATTAGAGTTGTGTAAGACTTATTTATTTGTTTATGTTCCGCACGGATGTTTAAGGTTAGTATGACCTGGGATTTATTTTATTTATTACTCAGATGTTGTAACCCCATAAGGGGAGGATTTAATTCTATTTATTGCATGGTTTGCATTTACTATGGGTAGATAGATAGATGATATTCGTACAGTGAACACCAAGTCCCGTGGAATTGAAGTACCCGGATTTGGGGGTGTCAC
Organism: Panax stipuleanatus; assembly: GCA_020205555.1. Taxonomy (NCBI): domain Eukaryota; kingdom Viridiplantae; phylum Streptophyta; class Magnoliopsida; order Apiales; family Araliaceae; genus Panax; species Panax stipuleanatus. The sequence goes on from CM035126.1 coordinate 71,236,506, forward strand.
ACATACGATATTGGAAGAGCTCCTTAGATATCTTATATCTAGCAGTCCTACTTTGCTCACCATACAACTCTTTGAGATGCATCAATATAGTATGAGCATCCATAGTTTCACGTTGACACTGAAGCTCGTTACTCATAGATGCTAGCATGATGCATTGAGCCACAGTTACATCATCTTGCCACTTTTTAAAAGTAGTAATTTCTTCCTCAAAGGCTGTTTCTTAAATAATTGCATGGACGGGAGAATTTAGGACATAAGAATGCTTTTCAGCAATGAGAACAAAACTCAGATTTTTTAATCTGTCTGTGTAATTCGATTCGGTTAGTTTGTTAGCATCAAATATGCTATGCAGATAGTGAGTGACATTTTTCAAATTCTGCATGTTAAATAAAATAACATTTTAGCATACATTCATTTAATTAATTACCAAAATAAATTATATCTTATTTTAATTTGGTATCTCCAACTAATTTTCTCAAACTATATTACCTTCATAATATATAGTTCGACAAATCTAATTAAAGATTTGCTAGTGAGAATAAGAATCTCATTTTAAATGTATATAGCCTGTGTGTGCACAACAAACTATATATAAATATATAAGTAGACAACACTTTGTCAACTACATCATCATGTAACTCTTTTTATTTTGCCTCTTAGATTATAATGGTCAAGTGTGTGCACATCTGAACTAAAATGATCTAAGTTAAGTCATACCCAACACTTTTATATAAGTGAAGAGAAAACTACAGCCTTGTGTGTGCACAACAAAGCGGTAATGTTCAATTCCTTATAAACATAATATGTAATAAAACAACATCTTAAATATTTAATACTTGCCTTGTGTGTGCACAACAAACTCATATTAAATATTCAGTACTCTATTGTTTTACCATGCTAGAAGGCGACGTTTAATATTCCAAATATCTGTGAACGTTACAACTTAATATAATTTATTTGAGGGGTTTGTTATTAATATGTCTCATCTTGTTTAGCGCGTATACATATATATATATATATATATATATATATATATAAAATACGCGTCATATTAATTGACGTGCGAAATATGTTGCCTAATATATATATATATATATATATATATATATATATATATATATAAGTATTCACATATAGAATACTATATTCTACCTGGATTGATTATAGATTTTATTCTAGTTTGGTTTACTAGAGCCACCAAGTGAACCAAAAGGTAAAACCTAGGGTGTAAGAACTGAAATTTAAATATAACTATTATATTTAAACCCGGGCTCCATTACAAACAGGTCTTCTAGTTTCTTCAAGATAATTCTAACTAATCCTATTATATAAACTATTTAAATTAAATAGAAACCTTAATCAGCAGTCAAGCGGAAGTACATAGGAGGGAGATAGAATTTACATCAAGAAAAATAGATAAGACGAGGTACGCAAACCCCATTTAATAAAACTCATACATTCATGCATCCAACTAAAATAAAATCCAATCACATTGGTCAATAGTCCATAATCAATCACATTTATTATCATACATATAAACATATAAATCAATAAATAACATTCATCTCATGAATACTAAATATTTAACATATATTGATATCGATTTAATGGGAAATTCTAGTTACCATAAAATCCAATTCCAAGTTCAAAATAAACTCTTTTATTTTAACTGTATACACTCGAAATTTCATTTTCCTATTACTAACCATACAGGATTGCAAAAGCGTCTTTTTTTCCACTCTATAGAACAAACACGGATGATTACAATATCAAATAAAACCCCAGACATAGCCCCGTGCTATATCAAATCAACCACGGAGATGACCCAGAGGAAAGACAGAGATAATAGCAGTCGAATCTCGGAGATAACCCCTAGAAAGGCAGCTGCAACCACGTCAAGCCCGAAACAAACCCAGAAAGGCAAACTATGAAGACTTGAAGATCCGGTCATGGGCTAATTTTTCCGAATTCGAAAAAGGTCAAGTCTTATGTCATTTCGTAGCACTTGGAAAGAGCTTTTCGAAATGATATGGCACGTCTCCATAGGACTCCCAGATCAAAAGTTCCAAAGGTTCAAGCAGATTGATGCGTTGGTCAGAGTGCACGTACTTCGAGATAGCAGGGCCCACCAGGCGTCACCCACTAAAAATAGCAGCAGGTAGAGCCGCGGCTGATCGGTCTATAAATAAGACCCCACATCAACCAAAAAGAAGAGAAAAAAGAGGAAATAAGAGGAAATTCCACCCTTTTTAGCTCTTAACCCTACCACCAGTGTTCCAAACTTCAATATTACTCTTTCTAAACACTTGTATACGTATATATACTAACGTATCAAGTTTTAACCAGTAGAAACAGAGTTTTCAAGCTACAAAAATGGTTTAAAGCCTTCCTCGCTGTACACTGAGATTTTTTTAGATCTGAAGTTTTTTACTGCTTTAATATATATATATATATATATATAAGCCTATATATATATATTTATAGCTTCTAGTTTTGTCTGGATTTTAAATCAGTGGCCTTTTTGGCTATATCTATGTATATATAAGTGTATATATATATATATATATACATTTATAAGTGCTATTTTGGCCTGGATTGCAAATCTGTAACTTTTATCACTTTAATATATATATATATATATATATATATATTAAAGCTAAAAATGCCACAGATTAACAATCAAGGCCGAAATAACACTTATATATATATATATATATATATATGCTTGGATTGCTAATCTATGGCTTTTTCTCACTTTAATATATATATATATATATATATATATAGGAAGAATCAAGAGCACTCCCCTTATCTAGCATTCCTCTTTAAATAGCACTCCTTTAGTAAAGCTACGTCGTTTTGGAGCTTCTTTTAAAAAATAAGTGGGGTCGCGGGTGACATTTTTGTAAATAATAGGAAAGCAAGTGGGACCATTGTCTCTTAAGAAGCTCCAAAACGACGTAGTTTTAATAAAGGAGTGCTATTTAAGGAGGAATGCTAGATAAGGGGAGTGCTCTTGATCCTTCCTATATATATATGTATGTATATATATTTATATTAACTCGTTTGGCCTGGATTGCTAATCCGTGGCCTTTTCAGCTTTAATATATATATATATATATATATATATATATTAGTTTATATATATTTATATTTATCAGTCACGCCTAAATTGGAAATTCGTGGCTCTTTTCAACTTTAATATATATATATATATATATATATATATATTATTTATTCAATATGATTAAATATCTGTTTTAACTGTTCATTTGATGTAAATATGTTCTCATGTAAAGTTTATTGACTAGATTTATCTAAATCTAGACATATCTAACTTTCAATAGGTTCAAAAGGTGTAAAGCTGGAACCTTTAAGCTAGAATGGCTAAGATTTATTTAAATCTAGTTTTCTTTCTAGTTTTGTAAATATTAAAGTAAGACCCTAGATCCGTATCTAGAGGGAACAAGAAGCTTTGGCTATGCCTATGCAAGGATTTAACTGATGAATCCTTTATTTTGCGACGTGACCCTAGATCCGTATCTGATGTGCAAGCTTTTCGATGACATTTTGTGAGCCTAGGAATCACGGGATCTATGATTAACCACGTGGATCTAGATCTAATTCCCACGGTGGACAAATTTGCACTATAATACGGCTTGCAAATCTTTTGTAAATGTAAATTAGAGGTGTCGACGTTGGAAAAAAATCCGGTTCGAGTTGGACCCGAATCTTTCTCTCTATTCCTAAGTTTTGTCTACCCTTATTTTATCTTTTTTGTGAAAAAGGTTTTGAAGAGGTTTTTTAGGAAAAGGCCAACATGTATCATGTCGAAGATTTGAACGTTTTACATAGTCGACAGTTGGTAGATTTGAAATGGTTGTACCAACTTAACCGAGTTTTATTTGAAAGAAGGCCCAATTATTGGACACTGCCAAAACTTGATCTTTAAACCGAAGTTCTAAGTTCAGGGGCTTGGTTAAGTCCGGGAAAGGTGTAAGGCACCGTACAACTCCCGTGTTAACACGGTACCGTATTTTTTTAATATTTCCCTTTAAATCTGCAATGTGTGTGTGAATGCTGGAAGAAATCGGGCCTATACTTGATTGATTTGAAAGTATGTACGTGCTTCATTGAACCTACATACGAAGGGTTTGATTTGATTTGCAAAAGTCTCTTTTTTAGACAAGATTATTAAGCTGATGTTTTGAAAGTAGGTTTTCAAACCCTTACACTCACGTAGGAATTGAAGCATGTTGATACTTTCATTTTACTATCTTTTCAGCCCTTGGGCTCAATTTGAATGGTGATTGTCGGGCTGTGAAGCATCCTCGAACACAAAATATATACAAGTGTCGGTATTCTCATTGGCATGATAGCCATCGGAGTGACTCCGACACGGCAAACCATATTTTCACTATGTTGAGACCTGAAACCCGGATAACCGTTTTAAGGTCTTTTGGGTGTACATTTTTACAGAAAAACTGGCAAGGTATATCTGTAAAGTGGAGTTTGTCCATCGTGGGAATCAGATTCTGATCAGTTTGATCATGAATCCCATGATTCATAGGCTCACAGAGGGAAGCCAATGAATCTGCACAGCTCAAATATGTACAAAAATGTCTATTTACATCTAACCGCCGCAATAACCAAGGATTCATCAGTAAATCCTGGCTTGCGCATAACCGAAGCGTCTCGTTCCCACTAAATAGCGATCTAAGGGCCGCGAGGTTGCTTTCGAAAATGAAACTAGAAAAATTGCTAGATTTAAGTAAATCTCAGCCATTCTAGCTTCCCGGTTCCGTCTGAACCTATTTTGAACCGTTTGAAAGCTATAGTTGGCGAGATTTAAAGAAATCTAGTTCGCTCACAGAGATGTTAGCGCCGATTCATATCAAATAAATATTTGAAGTAGCAATTTAATCAAAATGAGTAATATATATATATATATATATATATAATTATATATATACGAAAGCTGTAAAGGGCGATGGGTTTGCACTCCGATGCCCGGACTGGAATATAAATATATATATATATATATACATATATACATATATATATAGAAGCTGTAAAAACCAACGGAGTAATCCAGGGTGGATAGAATTAATATATATATATATAAGCGGTAAAAGAGGCACGGGATGATCCAGGCTCAACTGAATGGAAATATATATATAAAAGCTGTAAAAGAGCCACAGAATGTGTAGCGATTGAGATTTTATATATTAAATTTTAATATTTATTGAGTGAATAAATATTTTATGTGATTTATTTATTGAGTTAAATAAATAAGTTATGTGATTTTGTGGAATGATTTAATTAAGAGTTATATATTAATTAAATAAATATTTAATATTTAATTTAATTGATGTATATTAATTTTATAGTATAAATCTAATTTTATTGAGATAATTAAATTAGATAAATTAAGTAATGAGTGTTACATGAATTATAATTAGTAAGTAATTATAATTATGTGGCAATTTTTATGTGAATAATTGATATTAGATTTTAATTAATTAAATAAGAATGTTAAATATTTAATTAATTAAAGTGTAACATTAAAGTATGTGTTAAAAGGACTTTTTAAAATAAAGAAAAGAGTTTTTAAATTGTTTTAACCAAACAAGGCCTTACTTTTGTTTTAAAAATATTTTCCCAAACAGGGCCCTTACACTAGCTTTAAATCCAATTTACCCAAACAATGCATTAGCTAATAAAATTTATATTTTTTTAAATAACTTTGGTTTGCAAACAAGCCTTAGGGCTTTTTAAATTCAAAATAAGTGTAACCTATATAATAATGGGTAATTAGTATATGATAAAATTATAGGTATTAATTATTTGTAAGTTACGTATATTATATTATTAGATGTATAATATATATATATCAGTTATGTAAATAGTTTTTATGTTAGAACAAAGTTAGAGCAAAGAAAGAGCAGAGAAGAGAGAATACAGAGAAGTTATAGAGAAAGAAAGAAGAAAGAGAAGGAGAAAGAATTGGTAGAACTCAAGCTCATCATCATCATCATCATCATCTTCTTCAATCATCAAAACAAAAAGGGTATAATCACTACCTTATAAATTTAAGAACTTTATTTAGTTATTTTCTTTAATTTGAGTTCTCTATGAAAATTTCTTTTCATGGAATTGATGATGTTAATGTAGATATGTAGAAATTATGTGTACAAACTGTTTATAATTGAATTATATGCAATAAACAAGTTTTCAGAAAACAAATTGTAGTAGAATCAAGTTTTTATGAAGAAATCATGTTCATAATAATTTACTGTGAACTAATTTTGAAAGAATAGCCTTTGAAACTGTCAAATTGGTGTTTGATTATGGATTATTGTTTAAATTGATTATGGGTTATGTTAATATGTTAAGAATTATAGTTATTGTAATTGGAATAACATGAATTGATTGAAAAAAGAATTCATAATAGAAATTTTTGTCAAGAACGCTTAATATTGTAGTTTTCTTCAAAAATCATGAAAACTTGGTTTTGATTATGTGTTGTAAGGATTTTATATGTTATAATCATGTTAAAGAGTCTAAAATTTTGTTGTTATCAAGTTTCATGTTCATCATGTTGAGAAAAATCAGATTCAGTGTGAAGAAATAAGCCAAATTGGCTTATTTCTCTGCCGTTCGCGAGCTGCAGGGTTCCCACCAGTAGTGGATCCTGCCCCAGCGGGGTTTTTACCCTTGGGGGACCCTCCCCAGCGGGTTAACAAGCTGTCCGGGAATTTTGTTTTCCCTTCGTTGAGTTTTCATGCCGCGTTTGTTTAGCTAACTTATTTTTATGACTTGATAAGTGTAATAGGTAATGAGATAACATGCTTTTGATGTGTTTAAGATAGATTGAAGTCTTATGTGGTTATATTATATGTGTGCTTGGATATTATTACCGTAAGATGCAATATGATAGTAAAAGTGCTATACGTGTATGAGGTGCTTGATTGTTAGCCTCACGTATGTGTATTAGTATCGACGTACGTTGTAACAACGTTGTGAGTTGGACATGAGTATGAAGTTCGATGGTTTAAAAGTTATAGTTCGGGTACTAATAGATGTTTTAAACGTAACGTGATATGTAGGATAATTGTGGAAGTGATTGTAATTATTAAAGTGTAGCTTGCGCTTGGGGCAAGTTCTCTACTCCTTATCTCTTACTTGAGTAAGCTTTCTAATCATTATTCTTCTACGTTATGCAAGTTCTTTCATGGTATCTTTTCATTGTGAAAGTTCTCTAACCCTTGCTCATTATATTATGCAAGTCTATATCGGATTCTTAACGTGTTATGTATTGTATGAGTTATACTGTATTCAAATATCCGTAAAGCATAAGTATTGAAGTATTATTTAAGTAATGTGATCTTGACTTAGTTGTTCAAGCAAGATCTACTTGATCTATCGAATGCTTTAAGTTATTCCTAAAGCATGCCTAGTTATCATAAAATCTATTGTTGTATTTTACATTTGATTCATAATGCTTATATTATCGAACTGTTAAAGCATTGTGAGTCGATTCAACTACTCCTAGTTGATGATAGTTGAAACTCCAAAGTTCCTTTATCTATCCATACCAAACTTTCTTTGGTACGGACTTGTATTAAAATACTGAGAATGAACAACCCTATTTATTAGGGGACATTTATGCGAAAGCGTTAAGATGGTTGTGCACAATATATGGTACGAAGGGCTGATCCCCCTAAGTACGAGTTAAAGGTCCATAGTCTTAATGACTATTAAAGGTTTTAAATAAAAATATTTATAACCTAGGACATAGTTCAAGGTCGTATGACCCTTAGATAAAGTATATATTCGAATTCTAAATATGATGAAAGAATTATTATTCAATTCTTTATTTTGACGAAAGAAAAGTTATTCAAATTCTTTTGAAGTTATTTAATTATGGCATATCATTGTACTTTTCAAGTGAGTTTTTGTTTGCTCACTCTTGCATATTTTACAACCCGTTGCAGTTAAAGCCGAGAATATTGACGTACCGTCAACAAGTAAAGAAAAAGGAAATATGAGCAAGTGAAGACTTGTTGTCTTCAATTTTATTTGTAATAAGACTTAGTTGATGATGTTTTATTTTCGCATTTATTTTTGATTGATTTTAAGGTTTAGTTAACCCTGGGATTTTATATTGGACAAGTTGTAATCTTTTTTCAAGGAAGATTTTATTTAAGTATTTATGAAGGTTGTAATTTACTTTACAATTCTTTATTATTGGGTAGATGTGTGATTTAATTAGAAAGTGAATATCAAATCATGTGGAAACGAAGTACCCGAATTTGGGGGTGTCACAGGTTGGTATCAGAGTGGGGGGAAAAACCTTAGGTAGTAGCCTTATAAGAAGATCGAAAAGATAGTGGTGATAGGTAAAGATAATTAACTACCTTATGTGCTATGTGTTTACGTTATAGTATTCGGAGAGTGACGACTCGATATCACGTAATAATAAACTTTAAAATTCTTTTGTCAGGATGATGAACTTTGGAGAGTCCAGTCAGGCTAGAGAGGAGTTACCTCAGGTGCCTAAGGAGGAGGAGCCCCGAGACATCCATGTTGTCTGGGAGCTGCTGGTTAGGAGAGAGCCATCTCCAGTGATCACTGTAGCTAGTCGGGAGCATGAGCTGACACCTATTCCAGAGGAAGAGGACGAGAAGAGGAGGAAAAGGAGGAAGTGGATCCCAAAGAGGAATTTCCACCTCACTCTACTAGTGCTGAGATGTACGAGGCAGTCTACGACAGTAACGTGGAGCTACATGGTCGAGTCGAAGAGCTCGAAGAAACCATCTAGTAGCGGGATGAGACTATCGAAGAGATGGATAGTGAGCTAGGAGAAGCGCAGTGGAAGCTAATTAACGTAGAAAATGATAGAGATGAGGCACGAGTCGAGATAGCGAAGCTGAAGCAAGACATCCAAGAGGAGTCGACGAAGCGTGCCAGAGTTGAGGAGACAAGCTTGAGGGCTATTCAACGACCCGATCAGGCTGAAGACGAGGTTGAAGCCAAGAGGGCTAAGCTGAGGGAAACAGAATACGCATTCCATACGGCCATAGATAGGGCCCATGATCATATTTTCTATTACCCAGGTCAGTTCCAAGGTTTACCATGGTACGTGGTGGATCGAAGAACGGCGTTTCGGGTGATAGAGGAAGAACGCAGAGAGGCTGTGCGACGCCTTAACATGCCTAGGAAGTAGAGCTTTTATTTATGTGTTTCTTTTTGTATTAAATAATTATAAATCCCATAATTTGAGATAAGAATGAGATGAGATAATAATGTAATCCTGCAACTTGTTCCAGTTCAGGAAAGATGATATAAATAGCAGAGATGCTATCTATTCTATGTTTTTAAAACTACGAGTAATGAATAAAAGAAGTTTATGGATGTGCTATGTGTTCAATATGAACTGAGTTATTTAATTGTTTAAGTCTGAACTTGAATACTTAAAAATTTAGTAGAGGAGCTAATAATAATATTTCTTAATAGAAAATGCCTCCTAGAAGAAGACCTACACGTCAAAACTCCTAAGGGTTCGACGAACAACAATAATAACGATGGAACAAACCCCAACTCGGTCAGCAGTTAGTGAACCTACTGACGGGGAAACTTGCAAATCAGTCGCAAGTGCAGGGTACTACATTTAAGGAATTCAAGGTAGTAGGACCGCCTAAATTCAAGGGATCGACTAACCCTATAAATGCCCAGACGTGGGTAATGGAAATGGAGAAGGTTTTCGACGTTGCTAGAGTTGGTAAAGAACAGAAGACGACATTCGCGACTTTTATGTTGAAGTTGGATGCTAGTTTCTGGTGTCAAGCCAACAAGACCAGAGAAGGAGAAGGAGTGATACCATGGGAGCGTTTCAAAGAGATGTTCTTTGAAATGTACTTCCCAGTTAGCTCGTAGGACCAGATGGAGGTCCAATTTCTAGAGCTGAAACAGGGAGGGATGACGGTGTCTGAATACCCCGTGAAGTTTAACAAGTTAGCCAAGTTTGCTACATACTAGGTCAACACGGACGCTAGGAAGGCGAGTAAGGTCTCCATGTTCCAGCTGAACACGTTTGCAGCCTGTTAGAGTTTATGCCCTAGAGGCCAATTCTTTGATGTAATTGCTTAACATTTTTGATATTATATTTGATTGAATAAATGAATTATTTTATTATGGTTTTATTTACTATGTTATATAAATGTTAGCATAATTAAAGTTCTTAGAATAGTGATACAAATTATATGGCTTCAAGTATGTGACTTGAACATGAGATCATATAATTACAATTAGTATCATTATTCTTAAATGTCCCTAGTCGAGTGTCATTGTTAATGGGACAACAATGATACATTGAGACTAGTATGTGGATTGACTGATGGCCAAATCTCATTGGTCATAAATATATGAGATATTGAGTCAATGCATAGGTACATGTTAGAGAACAATGTATTGGACAAACCCACCATAAGAATTCTATATGGAGCATTATCTGAGTGTCATAAGCAATTCTCATTGTGACAATGATGTAATGATCCTCGGACCTGAAATCACTATATTACTACACGGGGATTTATATACTTTGATATCATCAAAGGTCACCTTTAATAGGGTGGACAATAAAGGTGATTATTGGGTACATCATGAATTGTGTGAGGAATATGAGTGATCTAGATGGAATTTAACCCTCCTATATATTAGGGGTGATATCCATAGGCCTCTTGATTGAGTATTACTATGAAATGCATGGCCATGCTCAAATAGTGATTTGTTTCATATAGTCTACTCTTTGATCAAGAAAACTCAGACTAAATTATGAAGAGTATGACACATTCCATGACTCGAGTTTAATCTAGGATGTCAAGGTTAAAAGAATTAAATTACATTGAAACATTGGTCACGAAAAGATTGCATCGAATCACCAATCTTATTATTACTTGGGTAGTAGTGATGCATTACTAGATGCCGCTCACTGTTTATTATTTTATAATATGATTTTAAAATTATTGTCAACGTAATAATAACCTATAGGGTCACACACTTAGAACGTAATTAAATAGAATTAATTTAAATTGTAAGGATTTAAATATGTCAATATGATTGATAGTATTTAAATTACGAATTTAAATTAATAGGATAATTTATATATATATATATATATATATATATTAATTAAGTAAGACTTAATTAAGATATAATATATATAAATTTGGATTTTATTTTTCTAATTAGATTATGTTTTGGTTAATTCCTTTAACTGCTATATATATGATATATCAGTTGTTTTAGGGTATTCATTATAAACCCAAACCCTAGCTGCTCTTAGAGAGAGACTAGAGAGAAAAATATGAGAAAGTCTAGATCCTTGGCAGCTAATACCGCAGTTCTCTTCACTGCAGATCATGTGACGATTCGCGGGGCATTCATGTGGATACCGTAGAGACGCAGTTCCTTTGGATTGCGTTGAAGATTCGAAGCTGTTCCAGAATTTTCATCGTCTCCATTCAAGCTTGGATAATCTGTAAAATAAATTTAAACCTCTAAATTAATATATTTTTGCATGGATCCTGTTTTAGGGTTTTAGAAAATTTTAATTTTAATTTTTGCTGAGTTTATGTGCTGAAATCCCTACACAGCCGTGCTGGAGAAGGCCATTCTCGCTGAAGGAGGGAGCAACGCCGTGACTAAATTCAACCAGGACAAGAAGAAGAAGATTTAGATAGAAAACAAAGCTGGTGGTAACAGGGCTATCCATCCGAAAAGAAAGTGGAACGACAATAACTCTGCTGGGAGTCAGCAGGGAGGCCAGCAGAAGAGGAAGCTCGAAGCATGTGCTACATGCGGGAAGACTCACACTGGAGTGTGCATAAAAGGGAAACGGGTGTGCTACAACTGTGGTCAGGAAGGCCACATCGCGTCGAATTGCCCAAACCCGAAGAAGGGAGCTTGCTATACATGTGGATCCAAGGATCACATGGCTCGTAATTGCCCAAAGAAGCCAGCGACAGGGTCAACAGGGAATGAAGGGAATGGCAGCGGCATCACTCTGACTATTGCTGGACCACTGGAAGCCGTTCGACCCACTGCCCGCACGTTCAATATGACGGTGCAGGACGCTGTGCAATCAAAAGATGTGGTGGCGGGTATTATTCAGATCAATAGTATAAATGCATATATATTATTTAATTCGGGTGCTACTTGTTCATTCATATATGATGATTTTGCTAAAACCCTATACTTACCTATAAAGGAGTTAGCTTACCCCTTGAACATAGAAATTGCGAATAGGGAAGTCATTCCTGTTAGGTTTGTATACAAGAACTATCGATTAGACCTTAAGGGTCAGGAACTAAGGGTAGATTTGATTCCGATAAAACTCGGGGAATTCAACGTCATATTGGGGATGGACTAGTTGTTCAACCATGGGGCGGTAATTGACTGTCAGAAGAAGTCGGTAAACCTTACGACTCTGTCAAAGTTAGTGTTCTATGGTAGCAAATCGCCTAGACAAGCGAGTTGTCTGACGGTTATGCAAGCCAAGAAACTTTTAATGCAAGGATGAGAAGGATATCTAGTCTACATAGTAGATACACATAAGGAGAGCCCAAAGATAGAAGAGATACCAGTGGTTAGGGAGTTTATGGACGTGTTCCCAGACGATTTACCAGGACTTCCACCAGATAGGGAGATAGAGTTCATGATCAATTTAGCGCTGGGGACTGCTCCAATTTTGAAAGCTCCATACCTAATAGCTCCAGTCGAGAAATGAAAGAACTGATGGTTCAACTGCAAGAACTACTGGACAAGAAGTATATTCAACCGAGCGTTTCGCCGTGGGGGGCACCAGTTTTATTCGTGAAGAAGAAAGATGGATCGATGCGGCTTTGCATTGATTATAGGGAGTTGAACAAAATTACGATCAAGAATAAGTATCCTTTACCTAGGATCGATGACTTGTTCGATCAACTGAAGGGTGCTAGATACTTCTCAAAAATTGACTTAAGAAGTGGGTATCATCAGTTGAATGTGAGAAGGGAAGATATACTGAAAACGGCCTTTAGGACTCGATATGGTCATTACGAGTTCTTGGTGATGTCATTTGGTCTAACGAATGTCCCAGCTGCATTTATGGACCTAATGAACAGAGTGTTTAAGCCATTCCTGGATAAGTTCGTGGTGGTGTTCATAGATGGCATCCTGGTTTACTCCAAAACCGAGGAGGAACACGCAAAACATTTAAGGCTGACCTTAGAATCGCTGAGACGAGAGAAGCTTTATGCAAATTTCTCAAAGTACGAATTCTGGTTAGAACGGATGCAATTTCTTGGCCACGTGATCGATAAGGATTGTATTTCGATAGATCTGTCGAAGGTTGAAGCGATAATGAATTGGGATCAGCCGTAAACGCCGTCGAAAGTGAGGAGTTTCTTGGGATTGGCAGGTTATTACCGGAGATTTATCCAAGACTTTTCCAAGATCGCAACTCCGTTAACGAATTTGACTTGTAAGACAGTTAAGTTTGTTTGGACGGAAAAGTGTGAGGAAAGTTTTCAGGAGTTAAAGAAGAGGTTGAGTACTGCGCCTGTGTTATCATTGTCGGATAGTACGGGGAATTTCATAGTATATAGTGATGCCTCATATAAGGGATTAGGCTGCATGCTGATGCAGAGCGGCAAGGTCATTGCCTATGCGTCACGTCAGCTGAAGGATTATGAGAAGGGGTATCCGACTCATGACCTAGATTTGGAGGCAGTAGTGTTTGCCCTAAAGATATGGAGACACTACTTATATGCAGAAAAGTGTGAGATATACACAGATCATAAGAGTCTGAAGTATATCTTTACCCAGAAGAATTTAAACATGCGCCAAAGGAGATGGTTGGAGCTGATCAAGGACTACGACTGCAAGATACTTTACCATCCGGGTAAAGTTAACGTCGTCGCCGACGCTTTGAGTAGAAAAGGTCGAGAGAAGCTGAACATGTTAACTGATCAGGATCAGTTGATAGAACAGATGTCTAGATTAGAGCTGGAGGTGAAGTTTCTGAAGGAGTCGGATGAAAAGTTGTTTCAAGTAACTACTGGTTCTACTCTGGTAGACAAAGTGAAAGAAGCACAACTTCAAGACGAAGAATGCGGGAAGATTCAGAAGAGAATAGCTAATAGTGAAGGATTCAAGTTTCAGATCGATAACGAAGGACTGCTACGATTTGAAGGTAGAATCTGGGTACCGCCAGTACCAAAAGTCAAAGAAGAGATCTTGAGCGAATCTCATAGTTCAAGATACTCGATTCACCCTAGGAGTACGAAGATGTACTAGGATCTCAGACATCATTTCTGGTGGCCGAATATGAAGAGGGACGTTGCTGAATGTGTTGCGAAATGTCTAACTTGCCAGAAAGTCAAAGCAACACCAGAGACCTAGCGGATTGCTACAACCATTAGAAATTCCAGAATGGAAGTGGGAGCACATCACGATGGATTTTGTGGTTGGTCTTCCAGCAACTCAAAAGGGATTTAATGCAATATGGGTGATAGTGGATCGCTTGACGAAGTCAGCCCACTTTCTACCAATCAGGATTAAGTACAACTTAGAACAATTGGCGAAGTTATACGTTAAGGAAATTGTTTCTCGACACGGTGTTCCAGTATCGATTGTGTCAAATAGAGATCCGCATTTTACGTCTAATTTCTGGAAGCATTTGTAAGAGTGCCTGGGAACGTAATTGCGAATGAGTACAGCGTATCATCCTCAGACCGATGGCCAAAGCTAGAGAACGATTCAGACGCTTGAGGATATGCTTAGAGCTTGCGTAATGGACTTCAAGGGAAGCTGCGATGATCATATACCATTGGTGGAGTTCGCCTAAAATAATAGTTGCCACGCGAGTATCGGCATGCCACCTTACGAAGCGTTATACGAAAGAAAGTGAAGAACGCCTTTGTGCTGGGATGAAGTCGGTGAACGTCAATTGTTGGGACCAGAACTAGTACAACAAACTGCTGAGATCGTGAAGCTGATCAGAACGAGATTGGTTGCTGCTCAAGACAGACAGAAGAAATATGCCGATCAACATCGACAGAATCGAGAATTTTTACCAGGAAGCTTCGTTTTCCTGAAGGTATCTCCCTGGAAGGAGAAGATTTGATTTGGCAAGAAGGGGAAGCTGAGTCCCCAATTTATTGGACCGTTCGAGGCACTGCGAAAAGTGGGTGAAGTAGCTTACGAGGTGGCGTTACCTCCGAAGCTAGAGAATATACACAACATCTTTCATATTTCCGTGTTACGACCTTACAAACACGACTATAAACATGTAATAGAATACGAGCCTTTACAATTTGATAAAGACTTAACTTATGAAAATGTTCCTGTTCAAATAGTTGATAGGAAGGAACAAGTACTTAGAAAGAAAGTGATACCTTCTGTTAAGGTAATTTAGAGGAACCACAGTGCTGAAGAAGCCACGTGAAAACTCGAAGATGTAATGAGGAAATCGTATCCTCAATTATTTTCTTAATTGTTGTGTAACCCCTTACATATCGATTTTGGGGACAGAATCCTTTTAAGGGGGGAAGAATGTAACAGATGATAATTTTTATTATGAGATTATGAGATTTTTTATTTTTTTTTGTGATTCTGGGGACAAAATCCTTTTAAGGAGGAAAGATTGTAACGATTGAGATTTTATATATTAAATTTAAATATTTATTGAGCGAATAAATATTTTATGTAATTTATTTATTGAGTTAAATAAATAAATTATGTGATTTTGTGGAATGATTTAATTAAGAGTTATATATTAATTAAAT
The DNA here is from genome assembly GCA_020205555.1 of Panax stipuleanatus. Classification (NCBI taxonomy): domain Eukaryota; kingdom Viridiplantae; phylum Streptophyta; class Magnoliopsida; order Apiales; family Araliaceae; genus Panax; species Panax stipuleanatus. The sequence continues at coordinate 71,252,336 of CM035126.1, forward strand.
GAATATTTAATATTTAATTTAATTGATGTATATTGATTTTATATTATAATTCTAATTTAATTGAGATAATTAAATTAGATGAATTATGTGATGAGTGTTACATGAATTATAATTAGTGAGTAATTATAATTATGTGATAATTTTTACGTAAATAATTGATATTAGATTTTAATTAATTAAAGTGTAACATTAAAGTATGTGTTAAAAGAATTTATTAAAATAAAGAAAAGAGTTTTTAAATTATTTTAACTAAACAAGGCCTTACTTTTGTTTTAAAAAAGTTTTGCCAAACAGGGCCCTTGCACTAGCTTTAAATCTAATTTACCCAAACAAGGCATTAGCTAATAAAATCTATTTTTTTAAATAACTTTAGTTTGCCAAACAAGCCTTAGGACTTTTTAAATTCAAAATAAGTGTAACCTATATAATAATGGGTAATTAGTATATGATATAATTATAGGTATTAATTATTTGTAAGTTATGTATAGTATATTATTAGATGTATAATATATGTATATCAGCTATGTAAATAGTTTTTATGTTAGAACAAAGTTAGAGCAAAGAAAGAGCAGAGAAGAGAGAATACAGAGAAGTTAGAGAGAAAGAAAGAAGAAAGAGAAGGAGAAAGAATTGGTAGAACTCAAGCTCATCATCATCATCATCTTCTTCAATCATCAAAACAAAAAGGGTATAATCACTACCTTATAAATTTAAGAACTTTATTTAGTTGTTTTCTTTAATTTGAGTTCTCTGTGAAAATTTCTTCTTATGAAATTGATGATGTTAATTTAGATATGTAGAAATTATGTGTACAAACTGTTTATAATTGAATTATATGCCATAAACAAGTTTTAAAAAATCAAATTGCAGTAGAATCAAGTTTTTATGAAGAAATCTTGTTCATAATAATTTACTGTGAACTAATTTTGAAAGAATAGCCTTTGAAACTATCAAATTGGTGTTTGATTATGAATTATTATTTAAATTGATCATGGATTATGTTAATATGTTAAGAATTAGAGTTATTGCAATTGGAATACCATGAATTGATTGAAAAAAGAATTCGTAATAGAAATTTTTGTCAAAAAAGCTTGATATTGTAGTTTTCTTCAAAAATCATGAAAACTTGGTTTTGATTATGTGTTGTAAGGATTTTATATGTTATAATCATGTTAAAGAGTTTAAAATTTTGTTGTTATTAAGTTTCATGTTCATCATGTTGAGAAAAATCAGATTCAGTGTGAAGAAATAAGCCAAATTGGCTAATTTCTTTGCTGTTCGCGAGCTGGGTGGTTCCCACCAGTAGTGGGCCCTGCCCCAGCGGGGCTTTTACCCTTGGGGGACCCTCCCCAGTGGGTTAACAAGCTGTCCGAGAATTTTGTTTTTCCTTCGTTGAGTTTTCATGCTGCGTTTATTTAGCTAACTTATTTTTATGACTTGATAAGTATAATAGGTAATGAGATAACATGCTTTTGATGTGTTTAAGATAGATTGAAGTCTTATGTGGTTATATTATATGTGTGCTTGGATATTATTATCGTAAGATGCAATATGATAGTAAAAGTGCTATATGTGTATGAGGTGCTTGATTGTTAGCCTCACGTATGTGTATTAGTATCGACGTATGTCGTAACAACGTTGTGAGTTGGACTTGAGTATGAAGTTCGACGGTTTAAACATTATAGTTGGGTACTAATAGATGTTTTAAACGTAACGTGATATGTAGAATAATTGTGGAAGTGATTGTAATTATTAAAGTGTAGCTTGCGCTTGAGGCAAGTTCTCTACTCCTTATCTCTTACTTGAGCAAGTTTTCTAATCATTATTCTTCTACGTTATGCAAGTTCTTTCATGGTATCTTTTCATTGTGCAAGTTCTCTAACCCTTGCTCATTATATCATGCAAGTCTATATCGGATTCTTAACTCGTTATGTATTGTATGAGTTATACTGTATTCAAATATCTGTAAAGCATAAGTATTGAAGTATTATTTAAATAATGTGATCTTGACTTAGTTGTTCAAGCAAGATCTACTTGATTTATCGAATGCTTTAAGTTATTCCTAAAGCATGCCTAGTTATCATGAAATCTATTGTTGTATCTTACATTTGATTCATAATTCTTATATTATCAAACTGTTAAAGCATTGTGAGTCTATTCAACTACTCCTAGTTGATGATAGTTGAAACTCCAAAGTTCCTTTATCTATCCAAACCAAACTTTCTTTGGTGCGAACTTGTATTCAAATACTGAGAATGAACAACCCTATTTATTAGGGGACATTTATGCGAAAGCGTTAAGATGGTTGTACACAATACATGGTACGAAGGGTTGATCCCCCTAAGTACGAGTTAAAGGTCCATAGTCTCAATGACTATTAAAGGTTTTAAATAGAAATATTTATAACCTAGGACATAGTTCAAGGTCGTATGACCCTCAGATAAAGTATATATTCGAATTCTAAATATGATGAAAGAATTATTATTTAATTCTTTATTTTGACGAAAGAAAAGTTATTCAAATTCTTTTGAAGTTATTTAATTATGGCATATCATTGTACTTTTCAAGTGAGCTTTTGTTTGCTCACTCTTGCATATTTTACAACCCGTTGCAGTTAAAGCCGAGAATGTTGACGTACCGTCAACAAGTAAAGAAAAAGAAACGATGAGCAAGTTATGGCTTGTTGTCTTCAATTTTGTTTGTAATAAGACTTAGTTGATGATGTTTTATTTTCGCATTTATTTTTGATTGATTTTAATGTTTAGTTAACCCTGGGATTTTATATTGGACAAGTTGTAATCATTTTTCAAGGAAGATTTTATTTAAGTATTTATGAAGGTTGTAATTTACTTTATAATTCTTTATTATTGGGTAGATGCATGATTTAATTAGAAAGTGAATACCAAATCATGTGGAAACGAAGTACCCGGATTTGGGGGTGTCACAGAATGATTCAGGCTCGACAGATTTGAAATATATGTATATATATATATAAAACTGTAATTGAGCCACGAAATTGTCCAGGCTCAGCAGAAAGTAAATATATATATAATAAAGTTGTAAAAGGCGATGAACATTCTATTCTTTGCCCGGACAAAAATGTAAGTACATATATATTTATAAAAGCAGTAAAAATGCTATGAAATGATCTAGACCAAACTAGAATGTAAAAAGTTAATATATACAGTTAGTATATATATATTAAAGCAATAAAAAGGTAATGAAGTAGAAATCCAGGCCCAAATAAGTCATCAAAAATTATATATATAAAAGCAGTAAACTGCCACGGATTTGACATTCGGGCTTGACAGAATTGAAATGTTAGTATATATATAGTTAAAAATATACAATAAAAAGTCAAACAGGGGCTGGGAAGATAACCCAGTCCGACAAAGTTTCTCTATACAGAAATATATATATATATATATATATATATATATATATATATATATATATGGAAGCTGTTAAAAGCGACGGATCGATGATCCGAGTTGTGGAAATGCTAGAAAACGTGTTTATGTACTAAAATGTATGAAAACGTAAGCAAAACCGGCCACGGAACTGAGTTCCGGGCATAATCAAAAAACGAAACTTAACATGCAAGTGTATAAATGTGCAATGAAGTAGTATGAACTTTCTGATCGTAAAAATACTCATAATGGACTGCTACACGGGCTTTTTGACAAATCATAGGCTTTAAACGTCCGATTCTACCGCTCAATTTTTGATATGTGGTAGTATATGAGTATATCTACGTGTTAGAGTGATAAAATTTGGGTTTGGAGTACAAGAGTAGGGCTGAGAAATGAAACGGACAGAGGTTTAGAGTGTTTTTGAATTATGAAATGAGCTGGGGGTGCACTCATATATATAGACCCAAAGGAAGCGGTCCTACCTGATAGTAGTGTGCATACAAGCCAATCATGTATGATGATAAAGCACGTACTTTGTAAACAATCTTATTTATTTATTAATAAAATATTCATTTATTAAAGGCATTTAATTATCTACATGTTGCTGTTTTTATAATATGTAAATAACCCATAGTTTTAAGCAAAGCTTTTAGAATCATGATGATGATCATGCTAATGAGATCTAAATTCTTAGAAAGTTTTAAAACTAAAATAGTTCCCAATCATGGGATTACTAAAAAGGGGATTAGTAAATCCGGATAGATTGGTACATATGTTGCTTGCTCATTGGATGAGGATGATTGATCTCATGATCATTTGTGTGGAGACACTAAAGCAAGTATGTAGGTGCTTATTGGAGAATAAGTTCACTGAACGTGATTCGCTATGGAATACCTAATGGAGTTTTACTCGCATGTCAATAGGAATTCCTAATGTGATAGTAGTACAAGTGATCCTTGGACTTGAGATCATCATAGTATCTTGTATGTAACAAATTATACTTTGACTTATTCCTTAAGACCTTTTAAGGCATATATAGGGTATGCTTGGGTATAATGAGTTACATATGGAGATAATGAATGATCAATAAAGAATCTACCACCTCTAGTAAAAGAGGAGATATGTCCTATGTGATTCGTTAAATGACAACCCAGGAATCCTTGGCCAAGGTGAAATAAAATTAGAAAGGAGTTTCTAATTTACATTATTTGGAGTTGTGCATTTTCTAATCGAAATATATATAATTAAATAAAATAAGACTTGACAGTAAATCCATGTCTTATATTTAATTGGGACATTGAATGGTGGAAGGATTGAATTGTACGGAACTATTAACTCACAGGTTCTTTTATGATTAATGTTGAAATCTATATTATCTGGAAAGTCGTTGATCGCTAGGGAGGCTTATCCCTATTGTAGAATAAATATTATTTATTTAAATAGATTATTAGTTTAATTTATTTATTTAAATAAGATTAAAATTGTTTTAATTGATTTATTCACAACCGGTTTAATATGGAGAACCTAAAGGGTCACACCACACCATAAAAGGAAGAATAAATATTTAAGAAGGTAATGGCATAATCGTAATAATGCATTAAGTATAATTAATTTAATCTATGGTGATAGAATAAATTAAATAGCTTAATGTTTATTATTTAATATTTTGGAAATATTAAATATAAATTAATAAGAGGAGTCTTATTAATATTATTACAATTATTATTATTTTAATTTCTAAAGGAGTTTAGTAATTAATTTAATATTTAGTACTCTCATTTATTCCTAATAAGATTAGGAGACAAATTAATTAAATGAATTTAATTAATTATTCCCATGTGGTGGGAAGCCTAAATTAATTAAAGGAGTTTAATTAATTAAAAGAAATCCCATGTCTAATAGGATTAGAAGGATTGACCAATGTCTATATAAGAGAAGTCTTATAATAGATATTAGATTGATGCAATTCCAATTGTTGGAGAGTACTCCTTTTCTATAGAGAATAGAAAACTAAGCCAAACACCCTCCTTCTTGATAATTCATCTTCCTTGGTGGATCACCTCTAGAGGCCAAACACTTGGGTGGCTAACGTTGATCAAAGAAAGGAATCTAACCCGGAAATTCAAGGAGATCACGAAGAACAAGGAGTCGAACTAGTACCTGTGGAAGCTTCGTTCTACAAGGGTATGATTCCATAACTTCTTATTTATCGTTTTAAATTAATAATTTGCATAAAGGATGATCCGGGTAATGGTTTTGTAGAAATTTTTTTTAAACTCTGATATATCATGCTTCCGCTAATTTTTACAATTTGATTGCGTCACGATTTCGTACAAACCCAACACTACCCGCGGCAGCCACAGGTCTACCTGCGGCTCCATGTGGCAGGGCCCACGTGGCGGGTTCTATTGCATCGAAGTATGTGCACTCCGAGCAATGCGATGTCAAATTCGAAACTTTCTAACTTTTGATCGGAGCTTCCGTTTTAGGCGTGCTATACCTTTACGGAAAACCCTCGCTAAGCGTGTCGCAATGACATGGTAGTAAACCTTTACGAGTCCAAAAAGACAAGTTCATAACCAGGTCTTCGATTCCTCGCAGTTTGTCCATTGAGCTGTCTTACGCGGTTTTCACTCGGGATCATTGTTATGGTTCTTTCTGACCTTGGTGGCATCAATTCGGATCGAGTTTGACCGAATCGGCTTTAAGTTGGTGAAATAACCATTTTGCCCCTCTCGGGGTTGCCCTCAGTGCTAGCATATCCTTCGGCTGATTTCCCGGGGTTGTCTCTGAGGTTTGGATTCCAGCCTATTCTGTTTGTCCTCAGGGTTGACTCTGAGGCTGACTTGGTCCTTCCAGGTTTGTCTTTAGAGATGATGTGAGGCTTTGAAGTTATCTCCGAAGTTGATTTAACCTCCCGGGATGAGACCGGGGCAGACCTATACTTCCCGGGTTGAGACCGGGGCTGACCTGTACCTCCCGGGTTGAGACCGGGGTTGACCTGTACCTCCAGGGTTGAGACTGGGGTTGACCTGTAACTCCCAGGTTGGGACCGGGGTTGACCTGTACCTCCCGGGTAGAGACTGGGGTTAACTTGTGCCTCCCGAGTTGAGATCGGGGTTGACCTCTACCTACCGGGTTGAGACCGAGGCTGACCTGTACCACTCGAGTTGAGATCGGGGTTGACCTGTACCTCCTGGGTTGAGATCGGGGTTGACCTGTACCTCCCGGGTTGAGACCAGGGCTGACCTGTACCTCCCGGGTTGAGATCGGGGCTGACCTTTACCTCCTGGGTTGAGACCGAGACTGACCTGTACCTCCTGGATTGAGACCGGGACTGACCTGTACCTCCTGGGTTGAGACCGGGGCTGACCTGTACCTCTCGGGTTAAGACAGAAGATGACCTGTACTTGTTGGGTTGAGACTGGGGCTGACCTGTACCTCCCAGTTTAAGACGGAGGGGATGATATGTACCTCCTGGTTTGAGACCGGGGATCACCTGTACCTCACGGGTTGAACCGGGGATGACCTGTACGTCCCAGGTTGGGACTGGAGATGACCTGTACCTTCTGGGTTAAAATCGGGGCTGACCTGTACCTCTTGGGTTGAGACCCGGGCTGACCTAAACCTCCCAGTTTGAGACCGGGGCTAACCTGTACCTCCCGGGTTGAGACTGGGGATGACTTGTACCTCCTGGGTTGAGACCGGGGCTGACCTGTACTTCCTGGGTTTAGATCGGGGCTGACCTGTACCTCCCGGGTTGAGACCGGGGATGACCTGGCATCCCGGTATTGAGATTAATGTTGAGTTGACATCCCGATATTGAGACCGGGGTTGAACTGGCATCCCAATATTGAGACCGGGGTCTAACAGGCATCCTGGTATCAAGACCGGGGTTGAGTTGGCATCCCGGTATTGAGACCGGGGTTGAACTGGCATCCCAGTATTGAGACCGGGGTTTAATTGGCATCCTGGTATTGAGACTGGGGTTGAATTGGCATCCCAGTATTGAGACCAAAATTGAGTTCACATCCCGGTATTGAGATCGGGGTTGAACTGGCATCCCGGTATTGATATCGTGGTTGAGTTGGCATCCTGGTATTGAGACCGGGGTTAGTTGGCATCCCGGTATTGAGACCGGGGTTAAGATGGCATCTTAGTATTGAGTCCTTTACTTCCTGGGTTAAGACCGGGGATGACCTGTACCTCCAAGGTTAATACCGGGGATGACCTATATCTCCCGGGTTGAGACCGGGACTGACCTGTACCTCCCGAGTTAAGATCGGGGCTGACCTGTACCTCCCGGGTTTAGACCAGGGCTGACCTGTACCTCTCGGGTTTATACCGGGGATAACTTGTACCTCTTGGGTTGAGACCGGGGATGACCTGTACCACCCGGGTTGAGACCGGGGATAAACTGTATCTCCCGGGTTGAAACTGGGGCTGACCTATACCTTTTGGGATGAGACCGGGGTTGACCTGTACCTCCCGGGTTGAGACCATGGATGACCTGTACCTCCTGGGTTGAGACCGGGGATGACTTGTACCTCCCAGGTTAAGACCAGGGCTTCCCTGTACCTCCCGAGTTGAGATCGTGGATGACCTATACCTCCCGAATTGAGACCAGGGCTGACCTGTACCTCCCGGGTTGAGATCGGGGCTGACCTGTACCTCCCAAGTTGAGACCGGAGATGACCTGGCATCCTAGTATTGAGAACGGGGTTGAGTTGACATCCCGATATTGAGACTGGGGTTGAACTGGCATCCCGGTATTGAGACCGGGTCTAACTAGCATTCTGGTATTGAGACCGGGGTTGAGTTAGTATCCTGGTATTGAGACCGAGATTGAGTTGACATCCCGGTATTGAGATCGGGGTTGAACTGGCATCCTGGTATTGAGACAGGGGTTAAGTTGGCATCCTGGTATTGAGACCGGGGTTACGTTGGCATCCCGGTATTGATACCGGGGTTGTTGACATCCCGGTCTTAAGATCGGGGTTGAACTGGCATCCCAGTATTGAGACCGGGGTTAAGTTGGCATCCCAGTATTATAATCGGGGTTTAGTTGACACCCCGGTATTGAGACCGGGGTTGAACTGGCATCCTAGTATTGAGACCGGGGTTAAGTTAACATCCTGGTATTAAGACCGGGATTGAGTTCGCATCCCGGTATTAAGACCGGGGTTGAGTTGACATCCCGGTACTAAAACCGAGGTTGAACTGGCATCCCGATATTGAGACCGGGGTTGAATTGGCATCCCGGTATTGAGATCGAGGTTGAGTTGACATCCCAGTATTAAGACCGGGGTTGAACTGGCATCCCGGTATTGAAACCGTGGTTGAGTTGGCATCCCGGTATTGATACCGGGCATGATTTGACTTCCCGGTATTGAGAACGGGGTTGAGTTGTGTTGAAAAGACGATTTTGCCCTCCTGCAGGGGTTAGTAACAGGAACCCAAGATCTCGATTGTCTACAACAAAACTGAAGAAAATTCTGAGTGTCTACAAGAGGCACCTTAAAACGGTTATTCGAATTTATGGTCTCAACATAGTAAAATTGTGGTTTGTGGTGCTCGAGTCACTTCGATGGCTTTCCTGCCCATAAGGAGCCTGACACTTGTATATATATTATTTGGTCAAGGATGCTTCGCATTCCAACAATAAAATCCAAATCAAGCCGCAATACAGAATAAAATGGAAGTATCAAAAGGCTTAAATTCCTATGCGAGCGAAAGGGTTTGAAAACTACTTTTCAAAACATCACTTTCATATCTTGTCTAGAAAATGACTTTTCATTAAATCAAACCCTTCGTATATAGGTCCAACGAAGCACACCACTATTTTCAAATAAAGCACTTAGGCCCAATTACTGCAAAACACACACATACACATAATGATCAGGGGAATTGAAAAGACGCGTTAAATGTGTTTCATTGAAGTCGGGGGGTGCTTAACACCTTCCATCTGCATAATTAGGCCCCCGAACTCTATGAATCTCAGTTTCCAAGGCCAAGCTAAACAGAGTCCAACAATTGGGCCTACTTGCAAAACTTTTTAAATAAAACTCGGTTGAGTTGGTACAATCATTTCACTCATACCAATTAGCAACTCTGTAAAATCAATTTTTTCAAAATCGTCGACATTGTATGTCGGTCTTTTCTTGAAAATCTCACCCTCAGATCAAACAAATAAAAATAGAAAACAAAAAGGGTAGAAACACATAGGAAAAGGGAATCAAAGATTTTTCCAGACGTCGACATTAACTTTTAAAACTGTTTTGAAAAAATAAAATATATAAAATCCAATTTCTTATAAAAAATAAACTCCTTTATTTTTAGATAATATGAAATCCTATTTCATATCTAATAAAACTCTTTTATTAAAATCCAATTTTTATTTAAAATAAACTCTTTTATTTCAATTTACAAAAAATAAAAAAACTGGACAAAACAGGAGCCCAAAGCCGAGGCGCTGTGACCAGCGCGACAACGCTGTTGGGCAGTTTCAGTTTTTCATGTTTTTCAATCCAAATTAGATTTCTTGCTATTTCGTTTCACAAAACATAATTCTATGCTAACAATTATACACAAAAAATTATTCTAAACACATATCAACATACATATCAAATCAAAATAATTAATAATTCGCATAAAGTTTGTCTCTGATGCCACTGTTAGGTTTGTTAAATCCATTAACACAATTAAATTGCATCAAAGTAGCGGAAGCATAGTAAAATCAGAGTTTAAAATTTTACGAACCATATAAATGGATCATCCTTTATGCGCAATTATTAATTAAACGAAAGAGACGAAATTAAAGAATCATACCCTTGTAGAACTAAACTTTCTCAGGTACGAGTTTAACTCCAAATCTTTCGTGCTCTCCTTGAATTCTCCGGGTTTGATTCCTTCCTTTGATCAACATTAGCCACCCAAGTGTTTAGCCTCTAGAGGTGATCCACCAAGGAAGAACAGTTATTTAAAAAGATGGGCGTGTGGCTAAATCCTAATTCTATTTTTATAGAATATGTGTACTCTTCCAACTCTTGGAATCAATTGTGTTACCTTAATCCATAAGACTTTCTTATTTATAGATGTAGGCAACCTTCCTAATTAATTTAGGAATAGGGTTTTATTTTAACTAATTAAACTCCTTTAATTAATTATGCTCCTAATCCAGCTAGGAATTTGTGAGAGTACTCTTATTAATTAAATCTCAAACTCCTTTAGGAATTAAAACTAATAATAATAATAGTAATAATAATAATAAGACTCATCTTATTAATTTATATTTAATATTTACAAAATATTAACTAATAAATATTAATCAATTTAATTTATTCTATCATCATAGATTAAGTTAAATACACTTAACTTATTATTACGATTATGTCATTTGCTTCTTAAATAAATATTCTTCCTTTTATGGTGTGACCCTTTAGGTTCTCCATATTAAACCGGTTGTGAATAAATAAATCAACGACTTTTCAAATAATATAGATTTTAACATTAATCATAAAAGAACCTTTGAGTTAATAGTTACCGTACAATTCATTCTTTCCACCATACAATATCCCAATTAAATATAAAACATGGAATTACTATCAATTCATATATTATTTAATTATATGTATTTCGATTCTTAAATGCACAACTCCAAATAATGCAAATTAGAAACTCCTTTCTAATTTTATTCTGCCTTGGCAAGGACTACTGGGCTGTTATTTATCGAATCACATAGGACATTCTTTTCTTTTACTATAAGCAGTAGATTATTTGTTGATCATTTATTATCTCCATGTATAAATTATTATGCCCAAGAATACCCTTTGATATACCTTTAGGGTCTTAAGGGACATGTCAAAGTATAATTCATTATACACAAGATACTATGATGATCTCAAGTTAAGGATTATTTGTACTACTATCACTAGGGGAATTCATATTGATAGGCAAGTAAAACTCCATTAGATATTCCTCAACGAGCCATATTCAGTGTACTTATTCTCCAATAAGCACATACATACTTGCTTTAGTGTCTCTACATAAATGATTATGAGATCGATCATCCTCATCCAATGAGCAAGAAACGTATGTACCAATCTATCCGGATCACTAACCCTTTTTTAGTAATCCAACGATTGGGAACAATTTTAGTTTTTAAGCTATCTAAGAATTTAGATCTTATTAGCATGATCATCATCATGATTCTAAAAGTATTGCTTAAAACTATGTGTTTATCGCATATTATAAAAATAATACCATGTAGATAATTAAATGCATTTAAATAAATAATTATTTTATTAATAAATAAATAAGATTATTCCAAAGTATATGCTTCATCATATCACACATGATTGGCTTGTGTGCATAATACATTTAATCTCCCACTTGCACTAAAGCCAATTGCCATGGTATCTCATACCCATCTTCTCTAACTGACGATCAAACTGCTGTTGTGTTAAAGCTTTAGTAAATGGATCTCCAATATTGTCTTGAGAGTCCAATCGCTCTAGAGTGACGTCTTCTTTTTCAATGATCTCCCTAATCAAATGAAATCGCTGCAACACGTGTTTGAATTTCTGATGAGACATGGGTTCCTTGGCATATGCAATAGCTCCAGTGTTGTCACAGAATAAAGGTACTGCTCCTCTAATGTTAGGAACCACACCAAGTTTGGTTATGAACTTCTTCATCAAAATAGCCTCCTTTACAGCTTCGCTTACAGCTATGTACTCTGCCTCTATCACTGAATCAATAACTGTTTGTTTCTTGGAACTCTTCCAACTCACTGAGCCACTGTTCAAGGTAAATACATACCCCAAAATGAATGTATTGTCTTCTTGGTCCATTTGAAAACTTGAGTCTATGTAGCCCTATAGTTTCAATTCAGACCCATCGTAGATAAGAAATACATCATCAATTCTTCTTAAGTACTTTAGGATAATTTTCACTGCCATCCAATGCTCTTATCCTAGATTCGACTGATATCTGCTCGTTACATTAAGTGCATGAGCGACATCCGGTCTAGTACATATCATACCGTACATGATAGATCCTATTGCTGAAGCATAAGGAATCTTACTTATATGGTCTCTCTCCTTAGGTGTCTTTAGGGCCTGTTTCTTCAAGAGATGTATTCCATGGCCCATCGGCATGAGACCTCTCTTGGAATCTTCCATGCTAAACTTTTTTAGCATCGAGTCAATGTACGTTCCTTGGGATAAGTCAAGCATCCATTTAGATCTATCTCTATAGATCTTTATCCCCAAAATATAGGATGCCTCTCCGAAGTCCTTCATATAGAAGTGTTTAGATAACCAAATTTTGATCAGCATACGAATATCATTCCCTATCAGTAATATGTCATCAACATATAATACTAGGAATGAAACAACACTCTCACTAACCTTGTTGTACACACATGGTTCATTATTGTTTTAGAAAAAATCAAATCTTTGATTGTCTCATCAAAAAGGATGTTCCACCTTCGAGAAGCTTGCTTCAATCCATAAATGGATCGTTGCAGCTTACAAACTTGATTTGTTCCAACCGTTAAAACAAATCCTTCTAGTTGTGTCATATTCACATCATCCTCAAGTTTCCCATTGAGGAAGGCCGTTTTCACGTCCATCTGCCAGATCGCGTAGTCATAATAAGCTGCAATCGCAAGTAAAATTCGAATAGACTTGATCATAGCTCATGAGAAGGTTTCATCATAGTCAACTTCTTGTCTTTGTTTGAAACCTTTTGCAACCAGTCTGCCTTTGTAGGTCTCTACCTTTCCATCCGCTCCAGTCTTTTTCTTAAAGACCCATTTACACCCAATAGGTTTAATTCCCTCAGGTGATGAAACCAAAGTCTATACTTGGTTTTCATACATGGAGTCCATCTTGGATTTCATGGCTTCTTGCCATTTCTCTGAGTCTTTACTACTCATAGCATGTTCGTAATTCAATGGATCATCATCATTCATGTTGTGTACCTCATCGTCATCTTCTATGACAAATGCATATCTTTCAGGTATCTTCGGTACTCTTCCAGATTTATGAATAGGGTGTTGTACAGAAGGTATTTCTACTTGGACAGGTTCATCCACTTGATCTATTGTGGTTTGTGATTTTTGAATTTTTTCAAGATCTATTTTTCTCCCACTAGCCCCTTCAAGGACAAATTCCTTTTCCAAGAAGGAAGCGTGTTTAGCAAAAAAACACCTTTTGCTCAGTAAGATTGTAAATATAGTATCCTAAACTTTCTTTAGGATATCCCACAAATGTGCACTTATTAGATCTTGTCCCAAGCTTATCATTTTGAAACTTTAACACATAAGTTAGACATACCCAAATCTTAACATGCCTAAGACTAGGTTTCCTCCTTGTCCACATCTCAATGGAGTCTTAGGGACAGATTTCGAGGGGACCTTATTTAGTAGATATGCAGCCGCTTCTAGGGCATAACCCCAGAATGATACTAGAAGATTGGTAGAACCCCTCATGGAATGAACCATGTCCAATAATGTTTGATTTCTCCTTTTAGATACACCATTCAACTGTGGTGTTCCTAGTGGATTCCATTGTAAGATTTTACCATTTTCTTTGAGACAATTAAGAAACTCATTACTTAAGTATTCACCACCACTATCTGATCGAAGAATCTTAATACTCTTGCCAGTTTGTTTCCCTACTTCACTTCTGAATTCTTTGAACTTTTCAAACGATTCAGGTTTGTATTTTATTGAATAGACATATCCAAATCTTGAATGATCATTAGTGAGAGTAATAAAATAAGAATACACTCCTCGTGCATTTGTTGTCATTAGTCCACATATGACTATGTGTACCAACATCCAACGCTAACAACTCTATAACTCTTTCACCATTTCCATTAAAAGGAGACTTAGTCATCTTACCCATGAGACAAGATTCACAAGTTAGATATGATTCATAATCTGATAGCTCTAAGAGCCCATCCTTATGCAACTTGGATAATCTTGTTTCATTGATATGACCGAGTCTACAGTGCCATATAAAGGTATAATTAACATCGTCTCTTTTCTTTTTCTTAGTTTGTTCAATTTAAAGTATATTTTCATGCAAGTGAAGTACATAAAGTCCATTCAGTAATTTACCAACACCATATAAAATATTTTTATTATAAATGGAACAACAATTATTCTTAATTATAATATCAAAACCATCCATATCCAATACAAAAATTGAAATAATATTTTTTATAAGTGTTGGAACAAAATAACAATTATTTAAACTAATGGACTTGCCCGTAGGCAGAACTAAACAATAAGTTCCTACAGCTAATGTAGAAACCTTTGCTCCCTTTCCCACTCGTAGGATCACTTCATCTTTGTTCAGCTTTCTACTTCTGACTAGTCCCTACATATGTGAGAACCACAGCAGGTATCCAATACCCAAGTATCAAAGGTTATACCTCAAGTTAAAGTTTTGTGAAGAAACCATGATATTGAGGAAATGACCTGTGAGTTAGAATCGAAAATGAAAGCGAGGTATCCTCACCTTTTCGACCTATCAGGTACGTACGTTAATTTCGAGGACAAATTTTCATAAGGAGGGGAGGTTGTAAGACCCCAACTTTGATGAATAAAGATTTAATTTTTTTTATATATTATTTTGAAATAGTAAGGTGTTGATTTGATAAGTTATGGGTAAAATGTGCAAATTTTACAAAGTAAGCAAGTGGTTATAATATATTCGTTGTGTTGGGAAATATTCATTTGGTCGAGGAATATTCTTTTTGTCGGAGAATATTTGTACGACGATGCAATCATTGGTAGACCCCACAACGGAATGAATGTTGGATATAGAAAGCGACATAAATAACTTTTTTACAAAAATAACGGTAAAACTTTTACCGTTAAAACTGTTAAAATACCCGGTGGTTAAAATACAGTAATGCGCGGTGTTGCACAATAGCACACGGTATTGCACAGTAATTCTAATTATTAATTCTTACGTAAGAAGTCACAACTCAATAATTGTTACGGTAATTACTGTTCAATATTTTATATTATTGATCCAATAATTGCTACATTGATATTTTGTATTAGTGATTCAATAATTGTCATTGCACAATATTTTAAATTATCAAATCAATAATTCATATTATTTGAATAATATTATTAGATAGCATTATTGACAATGTCTAAAAAGTTCTGTCGAGAAAATGGGTTAGGTTATATAATTGCGCGCCAATGAGGAGAAATCCTTATCGGAAAGCCCATTCTTTCTTGGGAACGACCTAGGTTGTCAATATTGTAGTTCTGTAATATTATTTGTAAATAATTAATTGTTGATATATATTATAAGGAAATATTTATTCAATGTGGATTTAAACGGAGGAATTTTTAGCATGTGAGATTTGTTGAAAGTTGGTATTTTATCTTTTTTGATAAAATAATTCATTCAAATATATTATTATAATATTACATTATTGTAGTATGATGTGCTTATATAATAATATTATTTTTATAATTTGAATGGTAACATTCTTATAGTAAATTCATGGTATAAAAGTAAAATGAGGTAGAAGAGAACAAATTGAATTTGAATTCTTATGATATAAGCAATGATGCCATCAGAACGATGAGGTAAGCAATTATATCATCGAAACGATGAGGTAAGCAATAATGTCATAGGATCGATGATGTAAGCAATGATGTCATCAATTATGGCGAAAAGACTATTTTACCCTTACTCTGCCAAGCCTATAAATAGAAGCTTATTTCTTCATTATTTCTCACCAATTCACTAAAGCTATAGAGAGAGAAAGTATAGAGAGAATAAGAGAGAAAGAAGAAGAGTATTCTGCTATTACACTAGTTCAGTCTCTAAATTTTTATTAAGGTAAAGGGTATTATTTCTTTCGTATTTATGAAAAGATTTGTTTTCTTTCAATACTCGTAAGGGTTGTTATTCATTCTTTATTATTCTGTTGGAATAACCTGTCTACGCGGACTACTACATGCATGGTGAAATCCTGTTGTTATTCCATTCTTTATTATTCTGTGGGAATAACCTGTCTACGAGAACTACCGCATACCTGTGAATAACCCTTCGTATTCAGTTGTTATTAAATTATGGAAATAATCTGTTTGAGCGGACTACCGCCTGACGGGTGAAAATCCAATTGCAGTTTCGTATATTGTTTCATTTCAAATTCTTAACTCTAAACTTACTACGGTAAGTATTGCTTCTATAATTCCTGAAATGATCAGAAATTCCTTGAGTTTTGGGCTTCATCTAATATCATTTCACTGGAATATTGGTCTGAACTTTCTTGTGAAATTTTTATCTTTTCATGTCGAGTTACTATTCACGGGGTACTATTCACGGTAAAAAAATATTTTTTTTTCTTCCAAATCATCTTTGATTAGATCCAGGTTTTGATCTTCATTCTTGAACTCTGGATAAATTCTCTAATCTCACTGGATTCGTTATTCGTATTGTTTTTCATCATCCTCAGTCCTAAATGGTGATATAACTGAATATCTTTGGCCTGTAATGTAAAGATGAATGATTACTTGATGAATATCTTTGGCCTGTAGTGCAAAGATGAATGATTACCTGATAAATATCTTAGGCCCGTAGTGCAAAGATGGACAGGTGTTGAGATGAACATGACCAACTGGTGATACAAATGAATATCTTTGGCCCGTAGTGCAAAAGATGAATATTTGATTCAAGATGTATATTGATTGATGTTACAGGGATAAAATATTGATGATGGACTTTTAAATCAATGAAGATAGTAGACATCATTCTCTACTTAACTCTTCTAATGAATTGTTATTTTCGCTGCGAATATTGATCTAAAACTTGTTGTCCATAATATTTTATCTGATTTATTGAAGGCTAACGATAATTTATTTTTCATTATCTTAGTCATAATATTCTTTATTGGGCTAGTTGAGCTCACCCTTTTCTTCCATTGTTCTCTTCAGGAAATGAGAATATCGCGGGGACTAGTCGGGGAACAGTGTGATGATCAGAGTTAGATCTGTGGAAGTCCTCACTATTCTATAAAATAGTGGGACAATAATTGTAACGAATAAGAAATGAATTTGAATGTTTATATTTCGTATTATATACGATTTGTATTAAAACTCATAGTTTGTGTGGTCGTATTTTACACGACCATATGTTATAAAAGATTGTATTTGGATTATGTACCATGTATTTGGCCACTCAGACTAAGTTGAGTATTGAACCTATTTTGGGGGCGTCACAACAGTTACTCTTACAGTGACCCGACTTGTTGCAATGGAAGCATATTCTTTTGCTATCTGGATCAGGTTTCTTATTTCCTTTTACTTTCTCCTTGCCCTTAGCCTTCTATTTTTTCTTCTTTTTAGAAGATAAATTGAACCTCTTCCTTTTCCTGGAAGAATCATCCACCATTAAGACTTGGTTCACTTTAGATGGGAAGTGACCTTTAGCAGTTTTTAACATGTTAAGTAGCTCAAGCAAGCTGACGTCCAACTATTCATGTGAAAATTCATAACAAATTGTGAGAAGGTGTTTGCGAGTCACTGCAAGATCAAATCTTGACTCAACCCTCCATCCATTATAAACCCTAGTTGTCCAAGCTGTTCAATCTAATTGATCACTTTTAGGACATAAGTCTCAACAGTAGTGCCCTCAGTCATACGAGATCGGAAGAGCTCCTTAGATATCTTACATCTAGCAGTCCTACTTTGCTCACCATATAACTCTTTGAGATGCATCAATATAGTAGGAGCATCCATGGTTTCACGCTGACACTAAAGCTCGTTACTCATGGATGCGAGCATGATGCATTGAGCGACAGTTACATCATCTTGCCACTTTCTAAATGTAGTAATTTCTTCCTCAAAGGCTGTTTCTGAAATAATTGCATGGACTAGAGAATTTAGGACATAAGAAAGCTTTTCAGCAGTGAGAACAAATCTTAGATTTTATAATCAGTCTGTGTAATTCGATTCGGTCAGTTTGTTAGCATCAAGTATGCTATGCAGTGATAGTGAGTGACATTTTTCAAATTCTGCATGTGAAATAAAATAATATTTTAGCATACATTCATTTAATTAATTACCAAAATAAATTATGTCTTATTTTAATTTGGTATCTCCAACTAATTTTCTCAAACTATATTACCCTCATAATATATAGTTCGACAAATCTAATTAAAGATTTGCTAGTGAGAATAAGGATCTCATTTTAAATGTATATAGCCTTCTGTGTGCACAACAACTATATATAAATATATAGGTAGACAACTCTTTGTCAACTACATTATCATGAAACTCTTTTTATTTTGCCTCTTAGATCATAATGGTCAAGTGTGTGCACATCTGAACTAAAATGATCTAAGTTAAGTCATACCCAACATTTTCATATAAGTGAAGAGAAAACTACAGCCTTGTGTGTGCACAACAAAGCGGTAATGTTCAATTCCTTATAAACATAATATGTAATAAAACAACATCTTAAATATTTAATACTTGCTTTTTGTGTGCACAACAAACTCATATTAAATATTCAATACTCTATTATTTTACCATGCTAGAAGACGACGTTTGATATTTCAAATATCTTTGAACGTTACAACTTAATATAATTTATTTGAGGAATTTGTTATTAATATGTCTCATCTTGTTTAGCGCACATGCATATATATATATATATATATATATATATATATATATATATATATATATATATATATATATTATACAACATGTTTCGCATATCAATTAATATGACGCGTATTATATGTATATATATATATATATATATATATATATATATATATATATATATATATATATATGCGAGACATGTTGTATATATATATATATATATATATATATATATATATAAGTATTCACATATAGAATACTATATTCTACCCAGATTGATTATAGATTTTATTCTAGTTTGGTTCACTAGAGCCACCAAGTGAACCAAAAGGTAGAACCTAGGGTGTAAGAACTGAAATTTAAATATAACTATTATATTTAAACCCGGGCTCCATTACAAACAGGTCTTCTATAGCTCCTTGCACCTTGGTCTACAATTCTTTAAGATAATTCTAACTAATCCTATTATATAAACTATTTAAATTAAATAGAAACCTTGATCAGCAGTAAAGGGGAAGTACATAGGAGGGAGATAAAATTTACATCAAGAAAAATAGATAAGATGAGGTACGCAAATCCCATTTAATAAAACTCATACATTCATTCATCCAACTAAAATAAAATCCAATCACATTGGTCAATAATCCATAATCAATCACATTTATTATCATACATATAAACATATGCATCAATAAATAACATTCATCTAATGAATACTAAATATTTAATATATATTGATATCGACTTAATGGGCAATTCAAATTGCCATAAAATCCAATTCCAAGATCAAAATAAACTCTTTTATTTTACCTGTATACACTCGAAATTTTGTTTTCCTGTTACTAACCATACAGGATATCAAAAGCATCTTTTTCCACTCTATAGAACAAACACAGAGGATTAGAATATCAAATCAAACCCTATACACAGCCCCGTGCTATATCAAATCAACCACGGAGACGACCCTGAGGAAAGACAGAGATAATAGCAATTGAATCTCGAAGATAACCCCGAGAAAGGCAGCTGCAACCACGTCAAGCCCGAAACCAACTCGGAAGAGAAAAAGAGTAATTTTTCTAACTCAACATTAAATCAAGTCAAATAACTGCAAGGAAGGTCATGTAGACCCATAACCTCAATCCCGAGTGAAAAAAAGCACAAGACAGCTCAACGGACTGACTGCGAAGACTTGAAGATCCGGTCATGGACCAATTTTTTCGGATTCGAAAAATGTCAAGTCTCACGTCATTGCGTAGTTCTCAGAAAGAGCTATCCGGAATGATAAGGCACGTCTATATAGGACTCCCAGATCAAAAGTTCTGAAGGTTCAAATAGATTGCGCGTTAGTCGGAGTGCACGTACTTCGAGACAGCGTGGCCTACTAGGCGCGACCAACCAGAAACAGCCGCAGGTAGACCTGCGGCTGATCGGGTGTATAAATAAGACCCCACATCAGCCAAAAAAGAAGAGAAAAAAGAAAAAAAAAGAGGAAATTTCACCCATTTCAGCTCTTAACCCTATCATCAGTGTTCCAAACTTCAATATTACTCTTTCTAAACACTTGTATACGTATATATATTTTAACATATCAAGTTTTAACAGGTGAAAACGGAATTTTCAAGCTAAAAATGTGGTTTAAAGCCTTCCTCGCTGTACACTGTGAGATTTTTTCAGATCTGAAGCTTTTTACTGCTTAAATAAATATATAAGCCTATATATATATTTTTATAGCTTCTAGTTTTGTCTAGATTTCAAATCTGTGTCTTTTCTGGCTTCAATCTATGTATATATAAGCATATATATACATTTATAAGTGCTATTTCGACCTGGATTGCAAATCTGTAGCTTTTATCGCTTATATATATATATATATATATATATTTATAAGTGTATTTAGCATTGATTGTTAATCTGTGGTATTTTCAGTTTTAATATATATATATAAACATTAACTCAGTCATGCCTAAATTATAAATCTGTGACTTTTTCTACTTTAATATATATATATATATATATATATATATATATATATATATAATAAAGAGAGAAAAAGTCACGGATTAGCAATCCAGGCTAACGGAGTTAATAGATATATATATATATATATATATATATATATATGTATGTATATATATATATATTAGTGTATATATATTTACATTAATCAATCACGCCTGGATTGGAAATTTGTAGCTCTTTCTAGCTTTAATATATGTATATAAGTATATATATATATATATTATTTATTCAATGTGATTAAATATCTGTTTTAACTGTTCATTTGATGTAAATATGTTCTCATATAAAGTTTATTGACTAGATTTATCTAAATCTAGCCATATCTAACTTTCAATTGGTTCAAAGGCTGTAAAGCTAGAATCGTTAAGCTAGAATGACTAAGATTTATTTAAATCTAATTTTCTTTCTAGTTTTATAAATATTAAAGCAACTACGCGACCCTAGATCCGTATCTAGAGGGAACGAGAAGCTTTGGCTACGCGCATGAAAGGATTTAACTAATGAATCCTTTGTTTTGCGACGCATAGATATTAATTTGCATTTTATTTCAATATATCCGATGTGCAAGCTTTTCGCTGACATTTTGTGAGCCTAGGATTCACGGGATCTATGATTAACCATATGGATCTAGATTCGATTCACATGATGAATAAATTTGCACTGTAAATATGGCTTGTAAATCTTTTCTAAATGTAAATTAGAGGGACCTTAAAACGGTTATCCGTATTTAAGTTCTCAACATAGTAAAATTATGGTTTGTGGTGCTCGAGTCACTTCGATGCCTTTCCTGCCCATAAGGAGCCTGACACTTGTATATATATTATTTGGACGAGGATGCTTCGCATTCCGACAATAAAATCCAAATCAAGCCGAATACAGAATAAAATGGAAGTATCAAAAGGCTTCAATTCCTATGCGAGCGAAAGGGTTTGAAAACTACTTTTAAAAACATCACTTCCATATCTTGTCTAGAAAAGGACTTTTCATTAAATCAAACCCTTCGTATATAGGTCCAACGAAGCACAACACTACTTTCAAATAAAGCACTTAGGCCCAATTAATGCAAAACACACACAGACACACATAATGATCAGGGAAATTGAAAAGACGCGGTAAACGTGTTTCATTGAAGTTGGGGGGTGCCTAACACCTTCCATCCACATAATTAAGCCCCCGAACTGTATGAATCTCAGTTTTCAAGGCCAAGCTAAACAGAGTCCAACAATTGTGCCTACTTGCAAAACTTTTCAAATAAAACTCGGTTGAGTTGATATAACCATTCCACTCATACCAACTGACAACTCTGTAAAATCAATCTTTTTAAAATCGCCGACATTGTATGTCGATTTTTTCTTGAAAACTCACCCTCAGATCAAACAAATCAAAATAGAAAACAAAAAGTGTAGAAACACATAGGAAAAGCAAATCAAAGATTTTTTCCGACGTCGACATTAACTTTAAAAATTGTTTTGAAAAAATAAAATATATGGAATTCAATTACTTATAAAAAATAAACTCCTTTATTTTTAGATAATATGAAATCCTATTTCATATCTAATAAAACTCTTTTATTAAAATCTAATTTTTAATTAAAATAAACTCTTTTATTTTAATTTATAAAAAATAAAAAAAAACTAGACGAAATAGGAGCCCAGCATTGGGGCACTGTGGGGACCGCGGTGGCACTGCAAGGCCCAGTGCCGGGGCGCTGTGGTCAGCGCGATAACGTTGCTGGGCAGTTCCAGTTTTTCATGTATTTCAATCCAAATTAGATTTCTTGCTATTTTGTTTCACAAAACATAATTCTATACTAATAATTATACACAAAAAAGTATTCTAAACACATATCATCATACATATCAAATCAAAATAATTAATAATAAGCATAAAATTTGCCTCTGATTCCACTGTTAGGTTTGTTAAATCCATTAACACAATTAAATTTCATCAAAGTAGCGGAAGCATGGTAAATCAGAGTTTAAAATTTTACAAACCATATACCTGGATCATCCTTTATGTGCAATTATTAATTAAACGAAAGAGACAAAATTAAAGAATCATACCCTTGTAGAACTAAACTTCCTCAGGTATGAGTTTAACTCCAAATCTTTCGTGCTCTCCTTGAATTCCCTGTGTTTAATTCTTTCCTTTGATCAACGTTAGTCACCCAAGTGTTTGGCCTCTAGAGGTGATCCACTAAGGGAGAATAATTGATCAAGAAGATGGGTGTGTCTAAACCTTAATGTTCTCTCTATAGAATATGTGTACCCTCCCAACTCTTGGAATCATGTGTGTTATCCTAATCCATAATAAGACTTTCTTATTTATAGATGCAGGCAACTCTTCTAATTAATTTAGGAATAGGGTTTTGTTTTAACTAATTAAACTCCTTTAATTAATTATGCTCCTAATCCAATTAGGAATTAGTGAGAGAACATGTATTCATTAATTCTCAAACTCCTTTAAGAATTAAACTAATAATAATAAGAATCCTCTTATTAAAGTATATTTAATATTTCTAAAATATTAAATAATAAATATTAAGCTATTTAATATATTCTATCATCATAGATTAGATTAAATACACTTAACTCATTATTACGATTATGTGATTTGCTTGTTAAATAAATATTCTTCTTTTTATGGTGTGATCCTTTAAGTTCTCAATATTAAATCGGTTATGAATAAATCAGTTAGAACAATTCTAATCTTATTTAAATAAATAAATTAAATTATTTAATTTATTTAAATAAATAATATTTATTCTACAATAAGGGTAAGCCCTTTTAGCACTCAACGACTTTTTAGATAATATAGATTTCAACATTAATCATAAAAGAATATTTGAATTAATAGTTACCGTATAATTCATTATTTCCACTACACAATGTCCCAATTAAATATAATACATATAATTACTATCAAGTCTTATTTTATTTAATTTTATATATTTCGATACTTAAATGTACAACTCCAAATAATACAAATTAGAAACTCCTTTCTAATTTCATTCTTCCTTAGCCAAGGACTATTGGGTTGTCATTTATCGAATCACATAGGACATTCTCTTCTTTTACTATAAGCGATAGATTCTTTGTTGATCATTTATTATCTCCATGTATAAATTATTATACCCAAACATACCTTTTGATTTACCCTTAGGGTCTTAAGGAACATGTCAAAGTATAATTCATTATACATAAGATACTATGATGATCTCAAGTCTATGGATTACTTGTACTACTATCACTAAAGGAATTCCTATTGATAGGCAAGTAAAACTCCATTAGGTATTCCTCAGCGAGCCACGTTCAGTGTACTTATTCTTTAATAAACACCTACATACTTGCTTTAGTGTCTCAACACATGATTATGAGATCGATCATCCTCATTCAATGAGCAAGAAACGTATGTACTAATCTATCCGGATTTACTAACCCCCTTTTTAGTAATCCAACGATTGGAAACAGTTTTAGTTTTTAAGCTAACTAAGAATTTAGATCTCATTAGCATGATCATCATCATGATTCTAAAAGCATAGATTAAAACTATGGGTTTATCACATATTATAAAAACAACACCAAATAGATAATTAAATGCCTTTAAATAAAAAAAATTCTTTTATTAATAAATGAATAAGATTATTAAAAAATATATGCTACATCATATCAAATATGATTGGCTTGTGTGCATACTACTTTCAGATAATTAGGTTGAAATTTTAGGCTTTGCATGTTTTCAAATAAATTTCAAGAGTTATCGTTAGAAGAAATCCTTTAAGGCCATTGTTAAAATTCATATTGATTCATTACTTGAGTAGTTCATTGATAATGATTAATTCTTTCTAATTTTTGTTCTTAATATTTTGCTTGAGGACAAGCAACGATTCAAGTTTGGGGTTATTTGATTAGTAGGTTTTATACCTATGAATTAGATATCTTTAGTTTGATGAATTGTGAGTTTTAGGGTATTTTTTTGTTCCTTTTTATGTGTTTTATTAATCTTGTGTAAGAAAAGGAAAAATAGAACAAGGATATAAAAAATAAAGCTACTTGGCTAAAGTAGTGTCAAAGTGGAGCTAAGTGGTTCGAGCTAGGCATGGCAAAGCAACACGCAAGTAGGCTATGACACGACATTGGCATGAAGAGGCAATGAAAAACAATTAAGACATCTTTTAGAGTACAATATGCAAGCTAATACAAGAAAGGGAGATTTCGGGCCTTTTATCACTAAGTTAGATGTATGTTCTTGGCTTGAAACTTGGATTTTATTATAGATCTATTTCTTAGATTTTCGGAACATCATGAATCATCTTAATCGAAGTTCGAATGCGAGAGTTAAGGCATTTTTATCAACAAAGATCAAAGCTTGAAGTTGTGATGTTTGAAGTTACATAGCATCCACTTGAAGCCCAATTTTGACCTTCTTAAAGCTAGAATATCTCAATTCTAAAATAAACAAAATTTGTAGATCTCTTCGAGAGCTTCGATTTGATAGGTGTCAGGCTTCATAACTCCTCCCAGATCAAAAGTCATGGTCGTTCTACCAAAGGACGTCGTAGTAGAAAATTAACAGGCGCGACCACTCCTATTTCTAGTTCATTTGGGGCGCGACCGCGCTACTCTCCAAACTCAAAAAATTCTTTCTGCCACTTGGGCGCGACAACGTCTAATCCTAGGCTATTTCCAGTGCGGTCGCGCCACTTCAGGGATTGACCAGAGTTAACTTTTTGACTTTGTAACCAATTAAATTATAAATTTAATTCCTTAATTTCTAGTAGGACTTAGATTTATGTTAGGGACTATAAATAGTTGTTATTATTTAGTATTTTTGGAATTCAATTGTATTAGATTCCATTAGCTTTATGATTAAAACCCTAGTTTGGGAGAAAGATTACAAGGCTTGAGGCAATTGAAGGAGCACAAAGGATTTAACTTAAGAGTTGCATGAGAGATTCAAAGACTATTTTAACAGATTTTATTCTCTTATCTATCTCCTGTTTTCTATTCTTGAATGCTATTTCAATTGTGGATTATGAATTTCGATTCAATCATGAACTAACTTCTATTTAAGATTCTAATGGCACTTCTTGCGTAGCTTTCATTGATATGCTTCTTTGTTAATTATTGTTGATTATTTTTGGATTGTCGATTATGATTTGTGTTTAATTGGTTAATTGACTGATCAACAATTACCGTGATAATCTACATGAACTTAAGAGACGGATTATAAATTTAGAACCGATTATAATAACATGTGATTTTATTTTTTGCATGACTATGGAACTCATGATTTGTGTTTAGGATAAAGATATACTTATATGTCGCATGTAATCTGAAAGAGAAACTGTGCTTCAAATCCTTTTTAATTGTAATTCACATAAAGATATAGTGAATTAGTTAATTAGGGTGTTCACGTTAATTCTATCATCTGTGGATTTAAGTTGATTTGTTTATGATACATCGGGAGACGGTTATAAATATTGATGAGTTCTTGATTAACAATCTAGAGTAATTAATATAATTTAACAAGAACTATGTTGATTCAAGTGAATCTTGAAGAGAAATTTTAATCTTAATCTTTTAATATCTGAATTCAAACCTGCGGTGATTAGTAGTAGTTTAATTAGTTTAATTTATTTTCAAAACTCATACTTTTTATCGACGCTAGAAGATTTTTTCGTTCTCCTTATTGTCGCTTCTACCCCTTTTCTGTATTTTGCTATGTCAATTAATTTATTTAAAGGGTGAGATCTCTTAAAACAAAATCGACATGAATGCTGACTAATTTGAAAAGATTTAATTCTTAATGATTGGGTCGAATAAGACAGAGTCGCCAGTTGGTATGAGTTCAAGAGGATGTACCAACTCATCCGGATTTGAAAGTTTTCGTAATATGGCCCAATATATGACTCCGAAGCATTGGTCTGAAACCCGAGATTCGTGGAATTCAGGGGTCTGATTAAGTGGGGGGACAGTGTTAGGCACTAACCTCAACCTCTGTGAAAACAAGATTATCGCATCTTTATTAATTTCCTATGCATAAAGTGTATGTGTGTGTGTGTGTGTTTGTGTGTTTTTTTTCTTCTGAATGTAGTGTTGTACCTCTTTGGACCTATGCACAAAGTATTTGATTTAAAGATAAATGTTCATTTTTAGACAAAAGCATATTGAAATGTCGTTTTGGAAAATAAGATTTTCAAATCCTTCGTCAAAATAAGAATCGAGGTCCATTACTACTTCCCTTTTATTAATTCTTAGTCTATTATATGATTATTTTGAAAGTAGTGTTGTACCTCTTTAGACCTATGCATCAAAGATTCGATTTAGATAAAAGTTTATTTTTAGAACAGATATATACAGAGATGACGTTTTGGAAAACAAGGTTTTGGAATCCTTCGTTAAATAGGAATTGAGGTCCTTTGATACTTCCATTTATTAGACCTAAAGATATCTATCCCCGAATCGCTTTATTCTTTATGAAAGCTCTTTGTGATTTTTATTTGAAATTCGTTTTGGGTGATAATGTATGCAAGAAAGCGCCAAAAAAGGGTCGGGTTATCATTGGGCATGAAAGCCTTCTTAATAGACCCGAACTCCTGCAATCATAAGTTTTCACTATCACGGGATCTTAAATCTGACCTCTCGGGACTAATCCCTCGAACTCATTTTAAGATCCAATATTACATATACAACAATTTTGCATTATTTAAACATTACATTGTAATCAAAAAGTCCATCAGGGGAATTTAGTTGAAATTCGATCATTATATCTCAACCCCATGATTTCTAGGCTCACATTAATATACTTAAATAAACATATACAAAATATCTTGGACCCGATATTAGGTGGTCCAAAATTTGGAATCCCTACCACGAGCCAATAGGACCTCATCACCTCTAGATATAGATCTAGGGCTCTACAGAGTGACTAGGACTGACCAAAGCATTTAAAGGATCTAGATCTACCATGGATCTAAATTGATCTAGCATATATGTTAGAGCTTTAAGCTTCATAACCCTTCAAAGGACTAGATCCGACTTAGATCTAGGTAGATCTAATCTTCGGACTTGATTTACAACTAAGTATGCACAAAATAACCAGTAGAAACTCTAGATCTACCAACTACTACACAAGATATATATAAAACAACAAGTCTAACTAGATTTAAACAAGATATAACACAGATCTAGTATTTAGAATAATATTTACAAAGAAAGTGACCAAAATGAGTATTTTCACCTTGGGGGATGCATGCACAAGCTTCTTTTGGCTTGGGTTCACTCTATATCACTTGAGACACTCAAGATGTACAAGATATGGGATTAAAAAACTCCAATGTGATGAAAGAAAGCAAAATCAGTGGGTCTCTCTCTAGAACTCTCTCTAACTTCTTCTCTTTCTTTTTCTAAATGAGCTGATGTTGCTGACTTAAGGACCTCCCGGCCAGCCGCAGGTATACATGCGGCTAACCGCAGTTATACCTACAGTTGGACTTGGTGGGCCCCAACATCACAAAGTTCATTCCTTCAGTCTTGGTCCGGTGAAAGTTGAGCTCCATGCCCAAAAATCCCAACAAGTCCTTGCGGAAGGCTGCGAAATAAGGTTGATTCTGAATGAATCTAAGTCCGAGAAGTTGATGCACTTAGCTGAAAGGTATCTTCCAGTTCCCGAGGGTTTTTAATTTGGCTTGTCTTGGATGGCTCGTAGTTCCATGATTGTTGTGGTGACTTCTTTTGGCCACGTCTTCAGCTTCACGATCGGAGTTGTCGACGCCTTCACTGGGGTTAATGCTAGTGGATTCTACCATCGGGGTTTAGCCGACGCCTGCGTTGGGTAGTTGCCAACAGATTACACCATCAGGATTGAGCTGACGCCTGCGTTAGATTTTTGCCAACGGATTACACCATCGGGGTTGATCCGACTCCTGCGTTGGGTTGTCGCCAATGGATTATGTAAGACCCCAACTTTTTATGAATAAAATTGAATTTCCTCTATATATTATTTTTAAATTATAAGGGGTTGATTTGATAAATGTGGTAAGTTATGGGTAATACGTGCAAATATTTCAAAATAAGCAAGTGGCTATGAAATATTCATTGTTGTCGGGGAATATTCGTTTGGTCGTGGAATGTTTTTGTTGTCGGGGAATATTCGTACGATAGCGCAGCCATTTATAGGCCCAATAACAAAAAACTGTCGGATGAAGAAAACGACAAGAATAAGTTTTCTAAAAATAACGGCAAGAATGTTACCGTTAAAACTGTTGAAATATCCAGTGGTTAAAATAAAGTAATACGCGTTGTTGCACAGTAGCACACGGTACTGCACAGTATTTTATATTATTGTTGATTCAATAATTGTCACTGCACAGTATTTTACATTATCAAATCAATAATTCATATTATTTGAATAATATTATTAGACAGCATTATTGGCAATGTCTAGAAAGTTCTGTCTAGAAAAGGGATTAGTTAATCTAATTGCGCGCCAGTAAGGAGAAATCCTTATCAGAAAGTCCCCTCTTTTTTGGGAACGACCTGGTTGTCAAAATTGTGGTTCTGTAATATTATTTGTGAATAATTAATTATTGATAAAAATGATAAGGAAATATTTATTCAATGTGAATATAAATGGAGGAATTTTTAACAAAAGAGACAATTATTAAAAATTGATATTTTATCTTTTCTGATAAAATAATTCATTCAAATATATTATTATAATATTACATTATAAGTGTATAATGTGATAATATAATAATATAATAATGGTGATATTTTTACAATAAATGCACGAGATATGAATAAAATTAAGAGGAAGAGAGCAAATTGGATCGGAATTGTTTTTTTATAAAAAAATATTAAAAACATATTAAACAAGTGGGTGGGCCCCACTTGTCCTTTGTTGAATGCTGAAATTGGTTTTCCAAAGTTGGTTAGCGGAAGATTTTGTCCGAAAAATTGTAGCCTGCAAGTTCATCTGTTAGTAAATTTGGGTCATTTTTCGTTTGGAATTTGGAAAATTTTCATTCTACAAAGTTGTAGAGAATTAAATTTCATATGGAATGGGCATAAGGTTCGTATTTTTCTGATAAAAGTGCTATTTATTATGAATTATTGATGTTTCTGAAATTGGATCTGAATTGATTTTTGTTGCAATAAATGTTTTAAACATTTTGGTGGGCCCCACTCTTGTCCTTTTGTTGGTGAAAAATGCTGGAGAATTTTTTTTCTACATGATGGTGCTGGTGGCTTTTTTTCAAAATTAGTATACGTATATTAAGTTTTGTCAGCTTTGGTGTGCTAAGCATTTTTCTATAAATAAGGTGCATAGTTAGAAATGAAAATCACACCAGAATCAAAAAATTATCTCTCTATAGAATCAATCGTATTTATTGTGAGTGTTTAGATATTTTGAGTGTTGATAAAAGTGCAAGTTTTCCTCATCGTAACATCCGATATTCCAGTCAGATCGAGTATTATACTGAGGTAAGGGATGCAATTCTTCTCGTAAGGGATGTTATTCTTCTCGTAAGGGGTATTATTTTTCTTGCAAATGATGTTATTTCTTTCAATATCATTCCACCGAAATATTGGTATGAATTTTATTATGAAATTTTTACCTTTTCTTGTCGAAGTTACTATTCACGTATACGACACTATTCACGTGTACGACACTATTCACATATACGACACTATTCATGAATACGGTACTATTAACGAAAAAATTAAAAAAAAAAATTCTTTGTCGAAGTTATCTGTTATGGTTTCTATCTTTGATTGGATCCAAGTTTTGAACTTCATTCTTGAATTTTGCTCTACAACTGATTATTATGGAGTGTTCTTAAACTTGGATAAACTAAATTATAAATCCCTAATCTTTGTCCTTTATCTCACTGGATTCGTTCTTTAAAACATTTTTCATCATCTTCAGTCTTAAATGGTGTTATAAATGAATATCTTTGGCCTGTAGTGCAAAGATGAATGATTATTTGATAAATATCTTTAGCCTGTAGTGCAAAGATGAATGATTACCTGATGAATATCTTTGGCTCGTAGTGCAAAGATGGACAGGTGTTGAGATTAACATGACCACTGGTGATACAAATGAATATCTTTGGCCCGTAGTGCAAAGATGAATATTTAATTTGAGATATATATTGATTGATGTTACAGGGATAAAATATTGATGATGGACTTTTAAATCACAGAAGATAGTAGACATCATTCTCTACGTAACTCTTCTGATCAATTGTTGTTTCCGCTGCAGTTGTTGATCTAAAATTTGTTGTCCATAATATTTTATCTGATTTATTGAAGACTAACGATAATTTATTCTTCATTATCTTAGTCATAATATTCTTTACTAGGCTAGTTGAGCTCACCCTTTTCTTCTATTGTCCTCTTTAGGAAATGAGAATGTTGCGGGGACTAGTTGGGGAATAGTGTGATGGTCAGAGTAGAGCAGTAGTAGTCCCCACTGTAACGATTGATATTTTATATTTAATTTTAAATATTTATTGAATTAAATAAATATTTATGTGAATTATTTATTGAGTAAATAAATAGATTAAGTAATTTATGGTAATGATTTAATTGAGTGTTACATATTAATTTAATGAATGTTATTTAATTGATATGTATATATATTAATGTTATATTATAGTTCTAATTTAATTGAGATAATTGAATTAGATGAATTATGTGATGAAGTGTTACATGAATTATAATTAGCGAGTAATTATAATTATGTGGCAAATTTTATGTGATTAATGGATGTTAGATTTTAATTGATTAAATTAGATGATTAATATTTAATTAATTAAAATATGACATTAAAGTATGTGTCAAAATGATTTATTAAAATAAAAGGAAAAGAATTTTTAAATGATTTTTACCAAACAAGGCCCTTGTATTTGTTTTAAACCTATTTCTACCAAACAGGGCCCTAACTATCAAAAAGTTGTTTTTAAATAAACTGTTTACCAAACATGGCCTTAGCATTAATAATCAATTTTTGAAAATAACCTTGTTTTGCCAAACAAGGCATTGTGGTTTTTGAATTTTGTAACTTATATAATAAATGTATTTATTATATATATTAAGTAATTAGCAGTTACATATATATCATTAGTATACGTATATTATATCAGTTATAATATATCTATACTACGTTAGATTAGAAGTTAGTTTGTAAAGATAAGAACAAAAAAAAGAGAAAAGAAGAGCAGAGAAGTTAGAGAAGAGAAGGAAGAAGAAACTTGTGAAGGCTAGAATTAGTCATTGTATTCTTCTCCAATCATCAAAAAGGTAATTAATATCTTATAGTTTTAAAGAATTGTGATCAGTTGTTCTTCATTGTTTTGAGTTTCTGTAAATTTAGTTTTCTGTGAATTTCATGAAATTATGTAATCATGAATTTTATATATATGTATTGTATCTATGTGTTGATTGTGGTAATTGTATGGCATAAGAGGATTTTCAAAAATCAAATTACTGTAGAAATATATTTTTAACAGAAAATTCATGTTTATATGAGTTCATATAGAATTTCATGAGTGTGGTTAATGTTAATTGAGAAATTCATGCAATTGGTATGTGTTAATATGCTTATTAAGTAATTTCTGGATGCTATCTTCAACTTCGTATGTAATGCATGTATATAAGTTCGAATTGATGGAGAAAAATAGTTACAGTGAATTATTTTATGAAAAATATGAGTTTTCATGAAAATGGCCAAATTAGATTTTAAAATTTGTGATTATCATTGTTTAGATGGTTTTGTGTTTTAGAAGCATGTTATATATATGTATTATTGCATAGGTATGATTTACAATGTTTAAGTTACTGTGAATTGCCGATTGTTGGCTTGTATGGGTTAATCAGTGAAGCAGGGTGCCGTTGCTGTCTGCCTCTGTCCATGTTCCTGCGCAGCTGCGCCGGTAACACAGCCAGAAGCAGCGCAGCTGCGCCGGCTGCCTTTCCCAGAATCCTTCCTTGCGCAGCTGCGCCGGTTATAGGGCAGCTGGCTGCGCAGCTGCGCCGGGCACAGTGCTTAGGCAGTGAAGGTTAGCTAATTGTGCAGTGTTGATTTTGAACCTAGTTTAATTATGCTATGATAGTGAGCATGTATCTAGTTGCTACAACATGTTGTTAACATAAATTTGACAAATTTATATTTAGAAAAGAAAAGAAGTTTGAAAACCTTAACGTATGATTTGAATTATTATTTAAATGTGATATATGATTATAATTTAAATAATTATAATCAAAAGTAAATGTTTATTTTAAATTATAATTAAATTATAATGAATAAAGGTTGATTTATTAGATGTTAATTTAAATTATAATTTATGTAATTATAATTTAATAAATGCATGTTTAATTGTGGATTTTAAATTGATAATTACATAATTAATTATAAATTATGTAATTATAATGCATGGTATAGTTTAAGTAATTATTAATTAAATTGATAATTACATGATTAATTATAAATTGTGTAATTATAAATGTATGAATGTAGTTTAATTGATTTTAAATTATAATTATTTATAATTTAAATGGTAATTATAATTTGATTAAGTGTTTGAATTATAATTATTTAATTATAACTTAGTTAAATACATAATTAAGTTAATTATGTGAGTATATGTGTGATGTGATTAACTATGTGATAGTTAATTATTATTGTTTATTTAATTAGAGTGAGTTAACCATGAGGGTTAACCACTTATGTGAATTAGTTATGTGTTAACTGATTTAGATTATTATAATTGAATGTGTATAGGAAGTATTAAAGTACGTGAATTGAATTAAGTAGCTTGCGCTTGAGACAAGTCTTCTAAACCCTAAACTCGTTAATTTTATGCAAATTTTCTAAACCCTAATCTTGTATAATTTCTTGTGTTCATATATTCTTGTTAATAATGTCCTTTTCTATTTTTGTATTGGACAATTATTTATTTAATTGAAATGATCTTAACTTATTGTTCAAGTAAGATCCAGTTATTATTTTAATTGCTTTAAATTTACTTCTAAAGCATATGTTAATTCATAATTCTTTTATTTATGAATTATTGGAAGTTGATTCAACTAATCCTTAGTTGATGAACGTGAATTCTAAATTACCCTTGTAAGCTTATCCAAACCAAACTTTCTTTGGTGCGGACTTGAATTCAAATTACTGAGTTGAACAACCCTATTTACTAGGGGAGGTTACTACGCATAGCGTTAAGATATTTGTGCACAATACATGGTACGAAGGGCAGATCCCCCTAAGTACGAGTTAAGGTCCATAGTCTTATTGACTGTTAAAGGTTTAAATAGAAATATTTATAACCTAGGATAAGAGTTCAAAGGTCTTATGACCCTCAGATAAATTCTATATTCGAATTTTAATGTTGATAGAGAATTATTATTCAATTCTTTATTGTTGAAGCAAGCTAAGTTGTTCAGATTCTTTTAAATATATCCTTTCATGTCTATGTTATTGTTAAACTCCAGTGAGCTGTGGTTTGCTCACTCTTGCATTAAATAATAATTTCAGTTAAGGTTGATAACGCTGATGCTCCGTCTACGAGTAAGGGCAAGGGAAAGTAAAGCAAGTGAAGACTTATTTTTTTTATTATATTGAGAATGATTGTAATAAGACTTGAATGTTATGTTTTTGTTTCCGCACTTTATTATATTCATGTCAGGGTTAGAGTAAACCGGGATTATCTTGAAAAGGTTGTAACCCTTGTTTTAAGGGAGATTTATCTATTCTAATTTAAGTTCTAGTTTATTTTACATTATTCATTGGGTAAATGTTATATTAGAAAGTGAACACCAAATCATGTGAAAACGAAGTACCTGGATTTGGAGGTGTCACACTCACTATTTTTGTAAAATAGTGTGATAATAATTGTAATAAATGAGTACTGAATTTGAGCGTTTATATTTCGTATTATATACGATATGTATTGAAGCTCACAGATTGTGTGGTTGTATTTCTCACGACCGTTTGATATAAAAGTTTGTATTTGGATTCTGTACCATGTATTTGGTGACTCAGAATGGGTTGGGTTGATTGGACCTATTTTGGGGGCGTCAAAGATTACATGATTGATTACTGATAAAGTGATTTGATATCAACTGCCTTAAAGCCCTTCCATCGTTCTACGTCGGGACTTCTGGCTTTCCCCGATTTTCTTCCTTTTTAAGGGTTTTCAAGGATTTTAAAACCTTAAAGTGATCCGAATGGGTACCTTTCTGTTGGATTTGTACGAAATCTTGGGCGCAATCAAATTGCAAAATTAGCAGAAGCATAGTGTATCAGAGTTTAAAACATTTCTATAAAACTATTACCCAGTTCATCCTTTATGCGTATTATTAATTTAAAACGATAAGTAAAAAGTTATGGAATCATACCCTTGTAGAACGAAGCTTCCACAGGTACGAGTTCAACTCCTTGTTTTTCGTGATCTCCTTGAATTTTCGGGTTAGATTCCTTTCTTTGATCAACGTTAGCCACCCAAGTGTTTGGCCTCTAGAGGTGATCCACCAAGGAATATGAATTAGACAAGAAGGAGGGTGGTTGGCTAAATCCTAGTTTTCTATCCTCTATAGAAAAGGAGTACTCTCCAACAATTAGAATTTCATCAACCAGTATCTATTATAAGACTCCTCTTATATAGATATTGGTCAACCCTTTTAATCCTATTAAACATGGGGTTTCATTTAATTAATTAAACTCCTTTAATTAATTTAGGCTTCCCACCACATTAGGAAAAATCAATTAAATTTATTTAATTAATTTACCTCCTAATCTTATTAGGAATAAATGAGAGTACTAATATTAAATTAATTCCTAAACTCCTTTAGAAATTAAAATAATAATAATTAAAATAATATTAATAAGACTCCTCTTATTAATTTATATTTAATATTTTTAAAATATTAAATAATAAATATTAAGCTATTTAATTTATTTTATCACCATATATTAAATTAATTACACTTAATGCATTATTACGATTATGTCATTACCTTCTTAAATAATTATTCTTCCTTTTATGGTGTGACCCCTTAGGTTCTTCATATTAAACCGGTTGTGAATAAATCAATTAAAACAATTCTAATCTTATTTAAATAAATAAATTAAACTAATAATCTATTTAAATAAATAATATTTATTCTATAATAGGGATAAGCCTCCCTAGCGATAAACGACTTTTCAGATAATATAGATTTCAACATTAATCATAAAAGAACCTGTGAGTAAATAGTTACCGTACAATTTAATCCTTCTACCATACAATGTCCCAATTAAATATAAGACATGAAATTATTGTCAAGTCTTATTTTATTTAATAATATGTATTTCGATTAGAAAATGCACAACTCCAAATAATGCAAATTAGAAACTCCTTTTTAATTTCATTATGCCTTGACCAAGGACTACTGGGTTATCATTTAACGAATCACATAGGACATATCTCTTCTTTTACTAGAAGTTGTAGATTCTTTATTGATCATTCATTATCTTCATATATAACTCATTATACCCAAGCATACCCTTTAATATACCCTAAGGGTCTTTAAGGAATAAGTCAAAGTATAATTCATTACACATAAGATACTATAATGATCTCAAGTCCAAGGTCACTTGTATTACTATCACATTAGGAATTCCTATTGACAGGCGAGTAAAACTCCATTAGGTATTCTATAGCGAGTCACGTTCAGTGAACTTATTCACCAATAAGCACCAACATATTTGCTTTAGTGTCTCCACAAAAACGATCATGAGATCAATCATCCCCATCCAATGAGCAAGCAACATATGTACCAATCTATCCAGATTTACTAATCCCCTTTTTAGTAATCTCACGATTGGGAACTATTTTAATTTTTAAGAATTTAGATCTCATTAGCATGATCAACATCATGATTTTAAAAGCATTGCTTAAAACTATGGGTTATTTACATATTATAAAAACAGCATCATGTAGATAATTAAATATCTTTAATAAATGAATACTTTTATTAATAAATAAATAAGATCGTTTACAAAGTATATGCTTTATCATCATATCACATAAACAGCCTGCACAATAAATATACTAAAATAAAACATATATCTATACTAGACATCACTAAACGAAGGATTCATCAGTTAAATCCTCGTACGCGAAAGGCCCGTAGCTTCCAGTTTCCTCTAGATAAAGATCTAGGGTCACGTGGTTGCTAAATATTTATAAAAACTAGAAAAAAAACTATATCTGTACAGATCTTAGCCATTCTAGCTTCCAGGTTCAAGTTTCACAACTTTTGAACCGGTTAAAAGCTAGATTTGGCTAGATCTAGTATAGATCTAGTCAATAAAATGCAAATATTTACTATTTATAAGAAATGAAAGGTTAAAATGTCAGATTTGGCCAATATAAGCTACTAACTATATATATAGCACTTATATATACGTTAGAGTAAGTGGAGAGAGCAAATCTGGCGAAATCTTACAATATTGCACGAGAATGGCTATCGAACGACTTTCGCCACCTCAAAACTCAGTTTGACTGCTGTTGACTTCTGTTTGTCCTCAAGGTTGTCTCTGAAGTTGATTTGATATTTTCTAGGGCTATCTCCGGGGCTTGACTTGATGTTTCTCGGGACTGTCTTCGGGAGTTTGATTTGATGTTTCTCGAGGCTGTCCATGGGGTTTTGATTTGATGTTTTTCGGGGCTGTCTCTGGGGGTTTGATTTGATGTTTCCTGAGGCTGTCTCCGGGGGTTTGATTTAATATTGTAGACTTTCAAGGTTATCTCTAAAAGATAAAAGTTAATTTTTCCCTTCTGCATGGTTAGTAACAGGAATGCAAAATTTTGAGTGTCTACAGATGCCCCTCTTTATCATGTTTATATAATATAATGAACAGGATAAAGATTGCTAGATACTGGAAATATAATAAATGCAAATGTAATGCAATGCATGATATGATATGTTACGAATGCTATATGCCTCTGTGGGGTTAGTTGCCACAGGTTGTATCAATGACCATTCCATATTCTCTGTTGGGGATGACTTCTATGGCTGATACCACTGGACCTTTCTGCAATTAATGTTGGGGTTATCACCAACGGTCTGGATTACCATCAGGTTGATGCCAGTGTTTCTGCTGGGTATAGAGCTTTCAATTATCACTATCACAGAATCCTTCGAATGCCTACTCGAACGGTGGCTTACAAAGGTTGAACATCATCGAACTGTCTCGATGCCTACTCGAACGGTAGTTTACAAAGGTTTATCATCATTGAACTTTCACGATGCCTACTCGAACGATAGTTTACAAATGTTGATCATCATCGAACTTTCTCGATGCCTACTCGAACGATAGTTTACACCAGGTTGACCATCATCAAACTTTCTCGATGCCTACTCGAACGGTAGTTTACAAAGTTCTCCTATTACTGAACTGCCTCTGTCGACATTGTAAAAAAATTTGGTTAGCTTTGAACCCGATCTTTCTCTTTCCCAAAGTCTTTTGTTGTTTTCTACACTTATTGCCTTATTCTGTTTTATGAAAGGGTGAAGTTTTTTAGGAAAAGGCCAATATGTATCATGTCGACGATTTAAAAGGTTTATAGAGTCGCCAGTTGGTAGATTTGAGATGGTTGTACCAACTCAACCGAGTTTTATTTGTAAGTAGGCCCAATTGTTGGACACTGTCGAAATTTGATCTTTGAAACCAAAATTATTAAGTTCGAGGGCTTGGTTAAGTGGGGGGAAGGTGTTAGGCACCCCCCAACTCCCGTGAAAACACGGTACTGCATCTTTTCAATATTTCCCTTTTTATTTGCAATGTGTGTGTATGCTAGAAGAAACTGAGCCTACTCTTGTTTGATTTGAAAGTATTGTTGTGCTTTGTTGAACCTATATACGAAGCGTTTGATTTTATTTGCAAAAGTGATTTTTAGATAAGGAATGAAAATGATATTTTGAAAGGTTTTTTTTCAAACTCTTACGCTCACGTAGGAATTGAAGCATGTTAGTACTTCCATTTTATTATTTTCGGCCTTCGGCTCGATTGGAATGGTTATTGTCGGGCTGCGAAGCATCCTCGACCACAAAAAAATATATACAAGTGTCGGTCTTCTCAAGGGCATGACAGCCATCGGAGTGACTCTAGCACGACAAATCAAATTTCATTATGTTTGGAACCTTAAATCCGAATAACCGTTTTCAGGTCCCTCGGCTGTACATTTTTACAGAAAAACTGGTAGGGTACATTTGTAATGTGGAGTTTATCCGTCGTGGAAATTAGATTCTAATCAGTTTGATCATGAATCCCACGATTCCTAGACTCATAGAGAGAAACCAAGAAAATCTGCACAATATAGATATTTACAAAGAATGTATATTTACATCTAGACGTCGCAAAATCAAGGATTCATCAGTCAAATCCTTGTATGCGCGTAGCCAAAGCATCCCGTTCCCACTAAATAGGGATCTAAGGCCCGCAGGGTTGCTTTAATATTTAACAAAACTAGAAAGAAAGATAGATTTTAATAAATCTTACTCATTCTAGCTTCCCGGTTCCGGTTCGATCGATCTATTTTGAACCGTAGGAAAGGCAGAAAGGGCTAGATTTAAATAAATCTAATTCGCCAAATTTATATTAAATCAAATTCATATCAAATGAATAATTAACAAAAATTTAATCACAATGAATAAAGAATATATATATATATATATATATAATTATATATATACGAAAGTTATAAAGGGCGACAGATTTCCAATCCTAGGCTCGGACATAGATTTAAATATATATATATATATATATATATATATATATATATATATATATATATATATATAAAGCTGTAAAGGGCAACGGATTTCTAATCCCAGGCCTGGACAGAAATATAAATATATATATAAAAGCAGTAAAAGAGCTACGGAATAATCCAGGCTTGACAGAATATAAATATATATATATAAGCTGTAAAACAGCCACAGAATAATCCAGGCTTGACATAGTGTAAATATATATATATATATATGTATATATATATATATATATATTTATTTATTAAAGCGGTAAAAAGGCCACGTATTTCCAATCCAGGCCAAACTGAAATATAAATGTTAATATATACAGTTAATATATATATATATTAAAGCAATAAAGGCCACGAATTAGCAATTCAGGCCAAACGAAGTCAATTTTTTTTTATATATATAGTTATATACATATATATAAACAATAATTGGCACAGATTTGCAATTCGGGCTTGACAGAATTGAAAATTAGTATATATATAGTCAATTATATATATAATAAAGCTAAAACAAGCCACGAATCAGTGATCCATGCCGAAGAAGTTAGTACGTATATATATAGGTACATAAAAGCGAGTAAAAAGCCACGGATCGACAATCCAGGCTGTGTAAATGCAAAAAAACGTATATATGTACTAAAATATACTAAAAAGAAAGCAAAAATAGCTACGAAACTTAGTTTCGGGCAAACCCAAGAGATGAAACTTTACGTGCAAGTGCAAATAGACGTAATGAAGTAGAAAATGAGTTCTGATCGTAATAATACTTATAATGGACTGCTACACGGGCTTTTTGCCACTTAGTAGGCTTTAAATAGATATTTGCACCGGTTAATTTTTGATCTGTCGTAGAATATACGTATACCAATGTGTTAGAAGAATAAAATTAAAGTTTGGAGTACAAGAAGTAGGGCTAAGGGACGAAATGGGCGGAGTTTCAGAGTATTTTCCCATTTTTTCTCTTTTTTTGGCAAGGGGGGTCTTATATTTAAAGACCCGATGGTGGTGAGTCTACCCACGGCTGCCGCACCTCTACCTGCGGCTCCCCAGGTGGGGCCCACTCCCATGGATCTCGTCATCTCGAAGTACGTGCACTCCGAGCAACGCGATATCAGGTTCGAACCTACCTAACTTTTGATCAGAGCTTCCGTTTGAGGCGTGCTATACCTTTCCGGAAAGCCCTTGCCTAGAACGTCACAATGATATGGGACCTAACATTTTTTGAACCAAGAATATGGGTTTATAACTGGATCTTCGTTTCTTCACATTTTGTCCGTTGAGTTGTATTGTGCTGTTTTCACTCGGGATCAATGTTATGACTCTTTCTGACCCTCATTGTATTAATTTGGCATGATTTTGACCAAATTGGCTTCAAGTTGGTAAAATGACCATTTTTTCCCTCCAGGGGTTATCTACTGTGTTGGCACGGTCTTCGACTGCTTTCTCTGGGTTGTCTTTGAAGTTTTGATCCCAGCCGACTCTGTTCTTCCTCAGGGTTGTCTCTGAGGCTTTTTTGGCCTCCTAGGGTTGTCTCTCGGGTGACTGCATCTCCCGGGTTATGACCGGGGCTCGATTTGACATCCTGGTGTTGTTACTGAGGCTGAATCGGATCTCCCGGTGTTGTCGCCGGGGATCCTGTACCTCCCGGGTTGTGACCGGGGCTTGACTTGACATCCCAGTATTGTCGCTGGGGTTGCTTAACATCCCAGTATAGTGACCAGAGCTTCACTTCACATCCCGATGTTGCCAGGGTTTGACTTAACATCTCGATATTATGACTGGGGTTCAGATTAACCTCTTGGTGTTGTCGCCAGGGCTGCTTGACATCCCGGTATAGTGATCGGGGTTA
The DNA here is from genome assembly GCA_020205555.1 of Panax stipuleanatus. Taxonomy (NCBI): domain Eukaryota; kingdom Viridiplantae; phylum Streptophyta; class Magnoliopsida; order Apiales; family Araliaceae; genus Panax; species Panax stipuleanatus. The sequence continues at coordinate 71,294,092 of CM035126.1, forward strand.
AGGTTGACATCCCGGTGTTATCGCCGGGGCTGCTGCACCTTCCAGGTTGTGACCAGAAGGAAAAAGACAATTTTACCCTCCTTCAGGGTTAGTAACAGGAATGTAAAAATTTAAGTGTTTACAGCTGCCCCTCTTTATCATGTTTATGTGATGCAATGAAATGAACAGGATAAAGATTGCTAGACACTGGAAATATGATGGATGCAAAACGTAATACAATACGTGGCATGATATGTTATGAATGTTAGATACCTTCGAGGGAATAGGGCTATCACTGGTTGTTTACGTTATTTTCTACTGGGGATAACGTTGTTCGTGATAACCCTTGGTGCCATATTGGTTTGAGGTCGATGGTTTACCATGTTTGTTGATACTCTCTGTGGGGAAGATTTTCTCTTGGCTAATGCCGTTGAACATTTTTAAACTCGACGTTGGGGTTGTCATCAACACTCTTCACCCTCAGATAAGCTTTCTGACTTCCTTCTCTGCTGGGGATATTCTTTTTGTGATGATTTACCCTATTGGAGGTTCTTGATGCCTATCCTGATGATAGCTCTAATCTGTTTACATCATCAGACCTTTCCTGACGCTACATTAGAGTTGTCGCCAATGGTTTGAATAGTTATTCGATCGATGTCGATGTTCCGGTCGATGCCTACCCGAATGGTAGTTTTCAACAGTCGATTGGACTTGATTCCTACTCGAACAGTATATTACAGAGTTTAACCGTCACCGAACTTCCTCGGTGCCTACTTGATCGGTAGTTTGCAATGATCGATTGAATCACGATCCTTCTCGATGCTCCGTTTACGGATTTGTATAATAGATTCCATCATCTGTCCTCTGTGGGGATAAACTTATACGTTGTTTCCATCACTAGTTCATTTTTTATGCTTTACTGGAGTGATCGCCAATGGCTGATAATGTCATTCAATTTAACCTTCGTTGAAGTAACCTCCAACGGCTTTATCACCGGATTATTCCCGATACTTTGCTGGAGTCATCGCCAATGGCTGATAGCGTCACTCTCTAACCTTCACTGAAGTAGCCTTTAATGGTTTTCTTCATCATCGGATCGTTCCCGATGCTTCCCTGGAGTTGTTGCCAACGGCTAATAACGTTAGACCCTCTGACCTTCGTTGAAGTAGCCTTCAATGGCTGATACCACCAGATCGTTCCCGATGCTTCGCTGGAGTTGTCCCCAACGACTGATAACATCAGACCCTCTGACCTTCGCTGAAGTAGCCTTCAACGGCTGATACCACCGTATCGTTCTGGATGCTTCGCTGGAGTTGTTGCCAATGGCTAATAGTGTCAGACCTAATCGATCTCGACATGGGGGGGGGGGGGTACTCTTCCTAAAAAATACACCCTTGGATCAATCTGGGTGCCTTGACACACTCAAAACATGCCGGTCATACCGTCAGACCTTCCCGATGATCTGATAGAGGCAGTTTTTAGTAGTTTTCCACAGTTTTTCAGCAGTTTTCATTATTGGCCCCTTGAATATCAATTCAAGGCCTTAACCAATGGCTTACATGAAGTTCTATCCTTTTATCGTTGCTTATACACAGGATTTCAGGCCAACCTGCTCAATCACGTAGCAGTTTTTTTTATATTTGACTTTTTAGCTTCTGTAAAGTCTGTTTCCTCTCGAACTGGACCGAACTGGAGGGGGTGGGGCCCACCTTAGGAAGCCTCAGGTAGAGGTGCGACTGTCGTAGGTGGGGCCACTCCTTTTTATGATTTATAACTTGGTTCCCGTGGCTTTTCAAATTCATTTTCAAACTTGAATTCGAAAGGAAATCCAATTTTCTTCTTCAGATCTACTGGAGTTCGGGCAGCTTTTTTTAAATTCCGTCACCGTACAAACGTTTTGCACGTCTCTAGTAATGTTACATTCTTTCTTTTCCAGTTTTGACCGTTAGAATGTTATAAACCACATAATATGCTTTTAAACACAATGTATGGAATAGGCGTGCCTATATGACTTGATAAAAAATTTCAGGCTTAGTAAATATATTTGAATTCTGAGACAGTCAATTGACCCCCTTTTTGATCAGTTTACTCATTCTTTTTTGAGGCCAAGTGAGCCTGGATTTTCAACTAAAAATGTCCATGCTAATTTAGCTGCCATGGGGAGTTTACTTATGATTTTTTTTCGTAAATATGAACTGTTTCTATTTTTTGGTAGGTATGCTACTGAATGGCCACCTAGTCATGCATGTGTGCATACGGGCAGTCCATTTTACAAAGGAGAATCTGGCAAAAATTTTAAAAAATCAGAGCATTTAATAAACATGTAATTTTGACTCTACTGGGGATTTTTGTTAACTCATGCATCTTTTAGAGCTTGAAAATACATAAATTAATGATTTAATTAAATAAGCCATAGCTTTAAGGCTTAACTCACCCTTTCTGAGGTGATTAAGAGACTTTATCCAGGTTATGGACCCAGACAGACCCGGTAGTGCTAGCAGGGTCACTTCAGAAGTTAGGCGAAGAAGAGTCTGTGATGTTCCTCAGCCACGTCCAGCTCGGCCGCCTCGCCGGTTAGCAGAGTCTGTGATTCGTCCGATCAGGGCTAAGCCGCCGGTTGATGTGGATGATGAGGATGTCCCATTGTTTGATCCTGCCCCAGCTCAGGCTCCACGTGGGGAGCTTCCAAGCATTGTGGTACTGCTTCAGGAGCTTCTGGGAGATTTGAGGCGCCATCCATCGAGATACCTTCATTCCAACGAGGTGACTGAAGGTTTTCTTTTGGATTTTCTTTCTTTCTTTTGCCATTTTCAGGGCACGGGTTTGATCTAGAGTATCGGGCCATTGTCGACACCTGGGAGTTTCAGGCATTCTTTTCTATCCCTCCTTGTTGTTGCTCCTGGGGTTATCTGAGGGTTTTATCTGAGCGCTGGTTCCACCAGACCCAGTCTCTTTATTTATTGGATTGCGAGGTGATAATAATGCCTATGGACTGGAGGTTCATCACCAGGATAGAGTTTACAGGTGAGCCAGTGCTGGTTGTAGCTGACATTTCACCCACTGTCATTCGGTCCCACTTGAGAGTTCAAACGATGGCCATCAAGGGTCGAACGGTCCATTCTGGTCCCTTGAGCATAGATTCCCAGAGTGGGGCTTTGACTGAGTCTCTGCCTGATGATCAGAGGGTTAGAGATCGCATCCTACGATGACTATTTTTAGTGATCATCAGGGGTTGTTTCCTTGCAGACAACTCCTCAACGGTGTCCGTTGCCCTGGTTAGAGCTACTCGCTACGTGGAGCACCTCAGTGATTTTGATTGGGGTACCTACACCTTTGCCTATTTTCTCCAAGGGATGCACATTTTCTCGGAGGGTGTGACGGAGGCTTGGCTAGGGTTTTATCCATTCCTGCTGGTGAGTACATTTCTCTTTCACCTTTTTGATTTCCTCATTTGTGTTTTTTAGTCTTTATCACTGAAGCCTTTTAATATTTGCATGGCCAGTTTTGGGCATATGAGAGGCTCCCTTGCCTATGCCCAGCCACTACTTTAGGATTGGAGACTTATTTGAGGGGACGACGCTGGCATCACTCCACATTGAGGTAGGTCCCTGTAGCTGAGGGATTCACCCACTCCTGCTTTTAGCTAGAGCTATTGACGGCTGATTCGATCTCGTGGGTCCCTTATGCCTCAGACTTTTTGACAGTTGGGTTTGAGGATGGCTTTCCCACTGGCCGGGAGTTTGCATTATCCACTCGCCGAGTTTTATTTTTGACAGAGGGAGGTTGGGAACTCTATTTAGGAGAGCATGCTATTCAGAGCACCACGGAAGATATCCGTATTTCCTTTGTTCCTCCTGCTTGGCATCAATGGCCATTAGCTCCGCCACTCACAGACATTCCCATGGTGGGCGTAGATGGTTTTACCCTGTTAGAGGGTCCTTACATCCAGGAGGCATTTCACAGCTGGTGGAGTCCTCGTACCATTGGGGCTCAGACTCGTGCTATCCAGTTTATGGCAAACATGGTGCCAGGGTCTATGATGATGACAGACTGGATAGCTTGTCTCCAAGATCCGACTCATCTGGACCAGATTACTAGCGATTAGAGAGGGCTTATTTGTTCATCAGGCACCTTGGCTGGGATCCATCTGAGGCAGATTCTTTTGATCATTCCAGCTCTAGAGCTGGTCCCTCAGTAGGTCCATTTTCCAGCAAGTATGAAGGTGTTGATCCTCCCTTGTATCGACCGGACATTCCCACTAGCCGAGATTTTGTGACTCAGGAGGAGCTGGAGCAGGTTAATAGCCTGGAGACAGATATTCTAAACCACTTCGGATAGCTTTTCTCGCTATATCTTTTTATAGGCCTCTGTTAGTAGTTGGGCGGCTGTGCCCCATTTCCCTATACTTTTTATTTTTGTATATTATGAGTCGACAGAGATGATGCTTGCATTAGACAATTTATTCTAGATATGCATGATATTTCCTATCTATTGCATTCTATTTATCATTGTCATTATCCATATATTATGTCATGGATATGCACTTAGACAAATGAGTTTGGATTTGACCCTTGGATGGTCTTATGATACGGTGCTACAGATGTCTTCATCCACTGTTAGCCGTATTGAGCATTCGTCTCCGTCTTCGGTGGCATCTTCGTTGCGGTTATGGTATGACAGTCTGCCTCTCACAGCCAGAGGGACAGTAGACCAGATGCTAGGGCATTCTCTTGCCCTTCTAGCTTTCCAAGTTCTGCATGGATTTATGGATGCCATCTTATCATGCTGGATACCTAAGCGGCAGGTTTTCCATTTTGGCCTTCATAAGTTGACTCCTATCTTAGAGGAGTATGAGGTCCTTACAGGTTTGGCATTGGATCTGCCTTGCGCACGGACAGCCATCAGTGACATGAGGAGACCATTTATGACTATGTCGGGTGTGCGACGCAGAGTCGTCACTGAGGAGATCATTGCAGGACATATGATATCTATTGACTTTCTGATAGATCGCTTCGGCCGGCTAGACAGCTACGAGCAATATTCTCGAGATTTCATTATTCCTGCAGATGAGTGGCAGTTTGCCCGTGTAGACGTCTTGCTGATATGAATCACGGCTTATGTATACATGCCACTATATTTGGACCACTTGGATATTGGTTTGATGGTCGTGGTCTATGCCCTCAGACAGGGTTGCACTATTCTGCCAATGATATTAGCTGAGACCTTGAGTTTGACTACATTTTACAGCACCCATCCAGAAGGGTTTTTTAGAGGTAGCTCTGTTCTGTTGTATGTATGGCTCATAACGCATTTAAGTCTGATCAGCACCTTCCGCCACCATGGGTATTGCTTTACCTATGAGATAGCCATGTCATACTCCTTTCAGCCAGCGGAGTGCTCAGATGCAACGACATGGTCGGCCTTTTTATCAGATATTAAGCATCCCTTTTCAATCTTACCATGCTCAGAGCTCGTCTCCCCTTATAGCTTCATCACTCATGCAGTCGGCATGAATTATTTTCCCCTAGCGGGTTTGAGAGGGGTGACCACCTAGCATCCGCTGGCAGTTATGGCTTAGTTTGATCAGTTTGAGAGCCTCTACCAGTTTGAGGGGGCTATGGATCATCAGATATCAGCTTCATCTTTATCGTTAACAGACCTAATCAAGATTTATGAGTGTTGGACTCATAGGGAGAGTGTTGATTACTCTATTAGCCATCTAGATCGTTCTCTAGAGTATTCGGTATGGTTGGAGTCTGACATTGCATTGGCCGCGGCTATCCAGTCAGCTCTGAGTGTTGATTCAGATGAGGAGGAGCCTATGGAGGATCCTGATTCTCCCACGGAGGATGAGTTGTTTACCGGTTTAATAACAACTTTAGTTAGTGACCCTCCGAGCGTTCCTGCCAGGATAGATCCAGCTATTGCTGATTCATTAGCTCGGATGACTTTTGAGAGAGATCAGGCTAGGGCGTTGATGTTGATAGCCCTTTCTAGCATAGATACATCCTTTATCGCTAGAGACGAGGCTCGAGCTACTCGGGATGCAGCATTGGTTGAGAGAGATGAGGCTCGATCTTCCCGAGATGCGACTTTTGCTGAGATTGAGGAGACTTTGGTTGCCCGGGATGCCGCTTATGTAGAGAGGGATGAGGCCATAGCTGTCCGAGATATATATATGGCGGACAGTACGACACTCAGATTGTATACCCACAGCCTGGTTGCAGATATGAACACTTTCATAGATGGTCACAACAACATTATGCAGATGGTTGTGGATGTTCTTGCTCACATGGAGACTTAGGGTATTAAGCTTGCAGCTGCTCCTCCATCTTCAGAGAGGGAAGCCATGTTGGCACTGTTATCCCGCTTGTCCACTGGTTCATAGACTAGCTTTGTTTTTCCTGCACATAATAGATCAACCATTTTTGTCAAGTACAGGACACCATGTATATATTAAACAGTATTATATATCAGATAAATATATTTAGATTCACTTCTCTGTTGGATATGTATTGTCATTGCTTAGTGATTACCACTTCTTTCATGACTTGCTGTTGTTGATGTATCATGATCTTCTCCTTAATGGATTGACAGTGAGATGTTAGAGAGTACCTTAGTAGGGCCCATTGACTAGGGCGACTTGATAGTATTTGGGGTTTATAAGGTTTCAATGTCTTGGGACTTTTTTTATTAGTTTTTTATTTTTCTTTGAAGATCAGACCGCACCAGGAATGGTTGCCTACGTACTCCCGGGTTGAGGGAGATCAGGTCATTTGTAGTTCAGCTTTTTCCTGAATGGTTTGAGAAGTGTTTGTTTTGGGGTTTTAGTTTGGTTTGATGGGTATTAAACTTTTGTTTTGGTTTGAAGGGTTTTTTGAATTTTGTGTTTAGTTTGACCGCACCAGGAATGGCTGCCTACGTACGCCCGGGCGTAGGGAGATCAGGTCATTCGTAGTTGGATCTTCTAGTGAAAACCCGAACTGATTTATGATTCAAAAGACCAAGATGATGGTTGGTAGATGTTTTAGACATAATACCTTTTCACGGTGTCTGAGTTGATGAGTTGGGGAAATTCGCTCCCGTCCATCTCTTGCAATTTGATAGCTCCTCCTGTCAACACTTCTTTGACAATGAAAGGACTTTCCCAATTCGGGGTGAACTTTCCTTTGGTTTCGTCTTGATTGGCCAGAACTTTCTTCAATACCAAGTCGTTTTCTTTGAATTGTCGGATTCATACTTTCTTGTTGTATAATCGATCAATCCTTTGCTGATATAACTGCCCGTGGAAAATGGTTGTAGCCCTCTTCTCATCTATTAAGGATAGTTGGTTACCGTTCTTGCAACCACTGGTGTTCCTCTATCTGAGCGTCTATTAAGACTCGCAAGGACTCCATTTCTACGTCTATAGGCAGTACTGCTTCCATGCTATAGAATAATGAATAGGGGGTAGCCCCAGTAGAGGTAAGCATTGAGATCCGATATGCTAACAGAGTCAGAGGAAACAGGTCATGCCATCCTTTGTTATTGGCGGACATTTTCTTCATGATCTTCTTGATATTCTTGTTGGTCGCTTCGACAACACCATTCTTCTTGGGCCGATAAATGACGAAATTGAGATGCTTGATATGGAAATTACTGCATAAATCTCTCATCATCTGATTGTTTAGATTCTTAACGTTGTCTGAGACGATTACCTCTGGCTGTCTATATCGACAGACGATATTGTTTCTGATGAAACCAATGATTACCTCCTTGGTGACTTTGGGAAAAGAGGCAGCTTTAACCCATTTAGTGAAATAATCGATCATGGTGAAGATGAATCGATGTCCGTTGCTGGATTTGGGTTCTATTGGCCCAATCACATCCATTCCCCACATAGAGCAAGGGCATAACGAACTCATATTGTGCAGCTCATTTAGAGGAGTGTGGATAGCATTTCCATGGACTTGGCTTTGGAAGCATCTCCTGACGTGATCATCACAGTTAGTTTTGAGAGAGATCCAGTAATGCCCTGTTCTTAATATTTTCTTAGCCAGCAGATGATCACTCATGTGTGGACCACAGACTCCACCGTGAACTTCATCCATCAGTTTCTGAGCTTGCTCTTTATCGAGGCATCTTAAAAGGCCTATTCCAGCATCCCTTTTATAGAGTGCGTCTCCGCTCAGATAGAACTTCATAGCCATTTTGTGAATTAGCTTCTTTTCGGCTTGGCTTGCCCCAGCGGGTGTAGATCCGTCTTGGAGATATTCCTTGATGTCTTGATACCAAGGCTGCTTTATAGCAGGTATTTCATCTGATACTTCTCCAATGTAATTCCCATATGTTGGGTCTTTTGATTTGTGAATTTGATATTCGGGAATTCCCCTCTTACCCGATATGTTAATTAGGGAAGCCAACGTTGCCAACGCATCAGCGAAGTCATTCCTTCCTCGAGGGATGTGGATGAAGGTTATCTCTTCAAAATCTATGGATATGTTGATGACCTGTCGGTGATAAGGCAGCAAATGTAATTTTTTGGTATGATATGCCCTAGTAATTTGTCTGATAACCAACTCAGAATCTCCAAAGACTAATACATGCTGGATACCTATGGATTGGGCTAGCTTCAACCCCATTATGCAGCCTTTAACTCAGCCGTGTTGTTGGTGTTGACAAACTGCAACTTGGTAGCCACAGGATACTGTTCTTCTGTACCAGAGACAAGGACTGCCACAGCTCCAGCACCTTCCATGTTCACCGCTCCATCGAAATACATTTTCCAAGGTTGGACTATATTCTTCTGAGGTATTTGTTGAATTTCCATGATTCCGTCGTCCATGCCCTGACCTTTGATGGACTTCTGAGTCACATAGACAATGTCGAATTGTTGGAGGATCAATTGCCATTTGGACAATCAATAATTCAACATTGGTTTGCTGAATACATACTTCAGTGGATCCAGGCGGGATATGAGATAGGTCGTATGCCTATGCAGATAATGTTGTAGCCTTATGGCGGCCCATGCTAACGCACAACATGTCTTCTCAATCAGGGTGTATTTCTGTTCGCCACTGCTGAATCTTTTGCTGATGTAGTAGATAGCTCTCTCCTTGTTACTATCATCTTTCTGTCCCACCATACAGCCCATTGCGTTGGCATTAACGAACAAGTACATAAATAGGGGAACTTTATCCCTTGGGGGTACCAAGACAGGCGCTTCGATCAGTTGCTTTTTGATGGAAAGGAAAGCTTTTTGGCAATCCTCATTCCATTTCATGGAGGAATTCTTCCTTAGTAGCTTGAAGATGGGTTCACAAGTTGTTGTGAGCTGGGAAATGAACCTTCTTATGAAATTGATCCTCCCCAGGAACCCGCGTATCTCTTTCTCTGTTCGGGGTACTGGAATCTCTGTGATGGCTTTAATCTTGGCGGGATCCAGCTCAATGCCTATATTGCTTACCAGAAATCCCAACAACTTGCCCGATTTGACACCAAAAGCATATTTGGCCGGATTCAGCTTGAGGTTTTACTTACGTAACTTGTTGAACAGCTTCCTGAGATGATTGATGTGATCGTCCTCCTTCCGGGATTTGATGATGATGTCATTCACATAAACCTCTATCTCCTTATGCATCATGTTATGAAACAGGGCCATCATTGCTCACTGATATGTGGCACCAGCATTGATAAGGACGAAGGATAAACATCTATAATAGAAGGTTCTCCAGGGAGTGATAAAGGCTGTCTTCTCCATGTCCTCTTTAGCGACCATGATTTGATGGTACCCAGCAAAGAAATCCACAAAAGATTATATGCCATACTAGGCCATATTGTCTATCAAGATGTGGATAAAGGTACCGGGAAGTTGTCTTTGAGACAAGCTTTGTTCAAATCTCGATAATCCACGCATACTCGTACCTTCCCTCAGGGCTTAGGCACGAGAACTATGTTCGATAGCCACTCCGGATATAGTGATACCATGATGATTGTGACGCCCCCAAATTCGGATTCTCTAACCTCGAATTCAGTGCTCTCAATAAATCATCATCATAAGCACTCCATACACTATTGCGGAATAATAAACATACATTGTTCATTATAATAAAGTCTTACAAACATATCCCAAGTTCTATTACCTTAACTTAAACATACCTTACTTAAGTTACATATAGTAACACAAAAGGTTTACAAACCATCAAACATAGTATCTCATGATACATATACGTTTATATTAACTATTTCTGAACCTTTCCTTTGCTCTTGTCCTTCTTGGACGATTCTGGCTTAGCTAAAATAAATGTCATGATATAGCAAGGGTAAGTAACTAATTTTATTAGCAAGTTTAAATATGAAAGAGATATATCATGATTAAAAAAGAATTTAACTTTTAAAGTTCAATCAGATAAATGGATAGTGAAAGAACATGAATTAATTTCAATAACTGAATATTTGAATAATTGAATATCAGATGCTGAGTGGTTTAGAATAACCATGAACATATACTAAGGTTGTCAGTATTTAAACTAGTCCTTTTAGTAAGTTTTGGTAGTCAAGGGGATCAGCCTTTCATACCCGGTGAATTATGCATAATCACTCAATATACTAGCAACAATTGTTTTTCAGTAATGCTTTAGTAAAAATATTCTTTTTCTCAGTCAAGAGTCCTTACCATTTCAATTGGTTAGGCACCGCTTTCAAAACATATTTGATTTAACAAATTTAAACATACTTGATCTAGCTGATACAACTAGCATAGATCCATATCATAAATAGTTCATGAATGAAAGAACTTTAAACAATTCACAGTTCAATAATAATAGAACAGGAATTCAATTGCACAAAGTGCGATTTAACAACAATTAGTAAGGATGTGAATAATCATCAATAACTATTCACTAACATGCTTTGGAATATAACTCAAGTTTGAGTTAGAGAACTTGCCTCAATCGCAGTCTACAGCTATGCAATTTACTTTAACTTCTTTAGAGAAAAGACCTATAATTGATCTTTCAATTAGTCATAGCATAACTAACTTATAATCTTATTATCTTTTATTAACTTGTCTAACATTCAATCACATGGTTAAGTATTAGACATTACATTAAAGTCTTAGTGTTACTATTATATTTGGATAATCTTTTAATCATGTCATAACTTATACTTATAAGTTTTCCTTTTATATGTTATCTTAGTAAACTAGATAACATTTCAGTAAATAGAAATACTATTTCAGTAAACCAGATAATATTTCAGTATCCTGAAATCATCCTTTCAGCAGACCGAAATCAAGTTCAGTAAACCGAAATCATTACAGTACCCTGAATTCTCATTTCAGTCTACTACATGCATAATATAGTTCCTTGAATACCAAATTCAACAACGATATTTAAAAATAACTTAATTCTCTTATTTTAATTTTTGGTTTAATATTATTAATCAAGTAATAATATTTTCAAGCTAATGTTAATAACTTTTAATAACCTTTAAGTCATATACTACTAATAATAATTTAATCAAATATTATTAGGCATGTAAAAATATTTTAAATCATTTAATCAATTTAATAAATAATTTATTTTAATTATTTTTCTTTCATTAATTAATTCTTTTAAACATTCTAAAACACCATACGCATAATGACTGTTCATAACTGACCCAAACCTTCATCACAAATCTGCATAAATCATGCTTAAGGTGTTAGAGTTTATGCCTTAGAGGCCAATTCTTTGATGTAATTGCTTAATATTTTTGATATTATATTTGATTGAATAAATGAATTATTTTATTATGGTTTTATTTACTGCGTTATATAAATGTTAACATAATAAAAGTCCTTAGAATAGTGATAGAAATTATATGGCTTCAAGTGTGTGACTTGAACATGAGATCATATAATTACAATTAGTATCATTAATCTTAAATGTCCCTAGTCGAGTGTCATTGTTAATGGGACAACAATGATACATCGAGACTAGTATGTGGATTGACTGATGGCCAAATCTCATTGGTTATAAATATATGAGATATTGAGTCAATGCATAGGTACATGTTAGAGAACAATGTACTGGACAGACCCACCATGAGAATTCTACGTGGAGCATTATGCAAAGTGTCATAAGCAATTCTCATAGTGACAATGATGTAATGATCCTCCGACCTAAAATCACTATATTACTATACCGAAATTTATGTACTTTGATATCATCAAAGGTCACCTTTAATAGGGATAGACAATAAGGGTGATTATTGGGTACATCATGAATCGTGTGAGGAATATGAGTGATCTAGATGGAATTTAACCCTCCTATATATTAGGGGTGATATCCATAGGCCTCTTGATTGAGTAGGACTATGAAATGCATGGCCATGCTTAAATAGTGATTTATTTCATATAGTCTACTCATCGATCAAGAAAACTCAGATTAAATTATGAAGAGGATGACACATTCCATACCTCGAGTTTAATCTAGGATGTCAAGGTTAAAAGGATTAAATTACATTGAAACATTGGTCACGAAAAGGTTGTATCGAATCACCGATCTTTTTATTATTTGGGTAGCAGTGATGTATTACTAGATGCCGCTCACTGTTTATAAGTTTATAATATGATTTTAAAATTATTTCCAACATAATAATAACCTATAGGGTCACACACTTAGAACGTAATTAAAAGAAAATTAATTTAAATTGTAAGGATTTAAATATATCAATATGATTGATAGTATTTAAATTACGAATTTAAATTAATAGGATAATTTGTATATATATGTATATTAATTAAGTAAGACTTAATTAGGATATAATATATATATATATATATATATATATATATATAAATTCGGATTTTATTTTTCTAATTGGGTTAGGTTTTGGTTAATACATTTAACTTCTACATATATGATATATCAGCCATTTTTAGGGCATTCATTATAAACTCAAACCCTAGCTGCTCTTAGAGAGAGACTAGAGAGAAAAACTTCGAAAGTCCAGATCCTTGGCGGCTAGTACCGCAGCTTTCCTTGCTGCATATCGTGTGACGATTCGCAGGACGTTCGTGTGGATACCGTAGAGACCCAGTTCCTTTGGATTGCGTTGAAGATTCGAAGCTGTTCCAGAATCTCCATCGTCTCCATTCAGGTTGGAATAATTGGTAAAACAAATCTAAACTTCTGAATTAATATGTTTTCGCATGGATCCTGTTTTAGGGTTTCAAAAATTTTTTAATTTTCGCTGCGTTTATGTGCCGAAATACCTACAGTGGTATCAGAGCTACTTGCGAAACTATTAATTCAGATTATGTGTTTTAATTGTATTCAATATATATGATATATGATGGTGCATGTTTGCCTATCTAAAATTGAATATATGATATTCTGCATGTATGTGTATGCTGGAAATCTGTAATATATATGCATGTATATGATGTTCTGATAATCGTATCCTAGAAGGTGGAATAATAATTCAACTTCTGTTCTAATTGGATTAGAAACATGAAGATTCGATTTAATATGATTAATCAAAACTAGACATATATGATATGTTCTGGGTGTATTGTTATTATGAGTGTGTTGACGGATTGTATATGACTCTGGAATTGTTTCAGAGATTCGTATGAAAAATTCTACAATACAGATTGTAGTTCAAAAAAATTTGAATAAAATAGTGGGAGACCCCCCCTTGGACCCCCCGTCGTAGCGCATGATGGTCGTGACCCCAATATTTGATATATAGTTTTCTTTAATTATATAAATTTTGTCATATGCTTTTTGTGATATGCATGGTGCACAGTTATGGCCCTTTTGACCCATAGGTTAGTGGTTTTTGGTTTTGAAATACGGCTTGCATGTCGTGCCTTTCTATAAATTTTGATGTAATATTCTCTTCTCACCTAAATTCCCTCGAATGTAACTCGAGGTTTCTTTATGTCATGTAATGTACAATTGTAACCTATCAAGATGACAAGATGATGATGGAGAGGAGACACATGCATGAGGAAGGTCCAAGGAAGCTACTATTTTGAAGACCTTTTACCACCTTAGACTGACCTTCAATCTTTTCATTAGCTTGAAAAGATTGACATAGGGTTGGGCAATAACTGTGACACATTTAATTTTGCACTTTATTTATGCTTGTATACGATATGATATGATAAATAATGTGCATGTTTAATAAGATTAAAATCGGCGAGATCTAAATTAATTAATAAAATTCCTCATAAAATTATTAAGTCTAAATCAGATGCCTTCCAATGAAAAACACTCATCAAAACCTTGACCAATGGATCTAGGTTTGCCAAAGCAAAGTACCCCATTTATCTTGGTAAGATGCGATAGGATAATTGTGATATCCAAACTCTTAAAATCATTGGGCCAGACTTAACTAAGTTATCACAATAGGATTGTGGACTTAGAGGCATAGAGTTTGGTAGGTACCATTAGATGGACTAGAAACAAATATTGTTCACCAAACTATCTAAGAGTTATATATGATATAATTGACAAAGGGTTGTCTACCTAAATAATTATGTTTTGAGAGAATAGCCAAAGCTAACTTAAGGCATAATGAAATATGGATCTTAGCTCACTAGAAAGATTTAATTGAAAATGCTTTCCGAATTAATGGTAAGGGCTATTAATTTGAATAAAATAATGGGAGGTATATTTTGAATATACTATTATCAATTACATAATATCAAAATTCTACAATTTGACTTATTATTTTTGCACTTATAAATTGTAGATATCAATGGCAAACAACAACACAAATAGTCTTTCACTACGATCAGTCCTTGAGAAGGAAAAATTGAGTGGAATTAATTTCCTGGACTGGCATAGGAACTTGAGGATTGTCCTCAAACAGGAGCGCAAGCTATATGTCCTTGATGGGCCCATTCCTGCAGTACCAGCTAACACTGCACCACGTGTAGAGCATAATGCTTACAAGAAGCATCAAGATGATGCTCTGGACGTGAGTTATCTCATGCTAGCAACTATGAACTCTGAGCTTCAAAAGAAACATGAGTTAATGGATGCTTATGAGATGATCGAGCATCTCAAGAAATTATTCGAAGGGCATGCTCGACAAGAGAGGTATGATACAATCAAGGCGTTGTATCACTGCAAGATGGGTGAACGTGATCCAGTTGGTCCACATGTGCTGAAAATGATTGGGTATATTGAGTACCTTGGTAGGTTGGGTTTTTCGATTACTCTAGAAGCCCAAACTGATCTTGTTTTGCAATCTTTGAACAACAGCTACTCTCAATTTGTTATGAATTATCTCATGAATGAAATTGCAAAACCACTTACTGAGTTGTTGAGCATGTTAAGAACTGCTGAGAACAACATGAAAAAGGTAGGACCCGCTCCTATAATGATGGTGCAAAAGGGGAATGCTAAGGGAATGGGGAAAGGCAAGAAGAAGACAGGATCTAAATCTGCCAAACCCAATCCCAAAACCAAACAGGCTTTAAAACCTAATGGTGGAGTGGCTAAAGACGGTGATTGTCACTTCTGTGGAAAACCTGGACACTGGAAGAGGAATTGTCATGCTTATATGGAAGAACTGAAGAAAAAGAAAGGAAGTATGACTTCTGATTCAGGTATATATGTTATAGAAGTCAATTTGTCCACTTCTACATCATGGGTATTGGATACTGGATGTGGTTCTCACATTTGTGTTAATGTGTAGGAACTCCGAAGGAGTAGGACTTTGGCGAAAGGAGAGGTTGACCTACGAGTTGGGAATGGAGCAAAAGTTGATGCACTAACCGTAGGAACTTATCATTTATCTTTGCCCACTGGGCTAGTATTAGAATTAAAGGATTGTTATTATGTGCCTGCTATGAGCAAAAATATTATTTCTGTTTCTTTTTTGCACAAGAAAGGTTTTTCATTTTTAATAAAGAACAACAGTTGTTCGTTTTACTTAAATGAAATATGTTATGGTGTTGCACAATTGTTTAATGGTCTTTATATTCTTAATTTAGAAATGCCTATCTATAACATAAATACAAAATGATTTAAATCAAATGATTCAAATCCGATATATCTCTAGCATTGTCGTTTAGGCCATATAAATGAGAAACGCATATCCAAACTCCATAAAGATGGGTTTTTGGATTCATTTGATTTTGAATCATATGAGAAATGCGAGTCTTGTTTATTAGGCAAGATGACTAAAGCCCCTTTCACTGGACACAGTGAACGGTCTAGCGATGTATTGGGACTTATACATAGTGATGTATGCGGACCCATGAGTTCGTTAGCAAGAGGTGGGTTTTATTACTTCATTACATTTACTGACGACTTCAGTAGATATGGATATCTGTATCTTATGAGACATAAATCCGAATCCTTTAAAAAGTTCAAGGAATTCAAGAATGAAGTTCAAAACCAATTTGGCAAAAGCATAAAAGCCCTTCGATCCGATCGAGGAGGTGAATACTTAAGCTAAGACTTTGATGACCTTCTAAAGGAGTGTGGTATTATATCACAACTCACTCCACCTAGAACACCACAATGGAATGGTGTGTCTGAGAGGAGGATCGCACCTTGTTGGACATAGTACGATTGATGATGAGTCATGTAGATCTTCCAATAAGCTTCTGGGGTTATGCCCTAGAGACAGCTATATTCACACTTAACCGTGTTCTTACAAACACGGTTCAGAAGACACCATATGAGATGTGGACTGGGAAGCGTCCTAGTATGTCGTTCATGAAGATTTGGGGTTGCGAGGCATTTATAAAACGTCTGGCTTCTGACAAGCTCGGACCCAAATCTGACAAATGTAATTTTGTGGGATACCCAAAGGAAACAAAAGGGTATTATTTCTACAAACCTTTTGAGAACAAAGTATTTGTTGCTCGAACTGGTATTTTTCTAGAAAGAGAATTTGTCTCTAAAGGAAACAGTGGGAGGAAAGTAGAACTCGAAGAAGTTCAAGAACCACAAAATATCATTGAACCTGAGTTGGAACATGAGCAGGAACCACAAGATATTATGGAAAGTGAACCTGCTCAAATTACACGAGGCATTCGTAGATCTGGTAGAACATGCCAAGAGCCCTAGAGATATTATGGATTTCTTGTGACTCAAAACGGCGATGTGATGCTCATAGATCATGATGAGCCTGCTTCCTACCAAGAAGCTATGAATGGACTAGATTCTGAGAGATGGCTTGAAGCCATGAAATCTAAGATGGACTCCATGTATACTAACCAAGTATGGACTTTGGTTGATCCACCTGAAAGGGTAAAACCAATCGGGTGCAAGTGAGTTTTCAAGAACAAAACCGACATGGATGGTAATGTACAAACCTATAAAGGCCGACTGGTAGCAAAAGGTTTCAAACAAGTTCAAGGTATTGACTATGATGAAACCTTCTCTCCAGTGGCAATGGTTAAATCCATCAGGATCTTACTTGCTATTGCAGCCTTTTATGATTACGAAATATGGCAGATGGATGTCAAAACTGCTTTCCTTAACGAAAATCTGCTTGAGGATGTGTATATGACACAACCTGAGAGTTTTGCCAATCCAAAGGATGCTGGAAAGGTATTTAAGCTGCAACGACCCATTTATGGATTGAAGCAAGCCTCACAAAGTTGGAATCTTCGATTTGATTAAGCAGTCAAAGAGTTTGGCTTTATAAAAAATGAAGATGAACCTTGTGTATCTAAGAAGGTTAGTGGGAGTCACACTGTATTCCTGGTAATATATGTTGACGACATATTAATTATTGGGAATGACATTCCTTCCTTATAGGCTATAAAAACATGGTTAGCAAAATATTTCTCCATGAAAGATTTGGGCGATGCAACCTACATTTTAGGTATCAAGATCTATCGAGATAGATCGAGAAAAATGCTCGGCCTAAGTCAAACTACATATATTGATAAAGTGCTGAAACGGTTCAGCATGCAAGAGGCAAAAAGAGGACACTTACCCATGTCTCATGGTGTTAAGATCTCTAAGGCCCAATGTCCTAAATCATATGATGATGAGGAGCGTATGAGAAAGATCCCTTATGCTTTGACAATTGGATCTATCATGTATACAATGATATGTACTAGTCCGGATGTCTCGTATACTTTGAGCATGACGAGCAGATACCAGTCGAATCCAGGTGAAGGTCACTGGACAGCAGTCAAGAATATCCTCAAGTACCTGAAAAGGACTAAGGATTCATTCTTGGTATATGGAGGTGAAGACGAATTGGCAGTAAAGGGTTACACAGATGCTATTTTCCAGACTGACACAGATGACTATAAGCCTCAGTCAGGTTTTGTGTTTTGCCTTAATGGTGGTGCTGTTAGCTGGAAAAGTTTGAAGCAAGAGATAGTAGCCGATTCTACGACAGAGGCTGAGTATATTACTGCTTCTAGTGCGGCCAAGGAGGCTGTATGGATTAAAAAGTTTATCACTGAAATTGGTATTGTTCCAACCATTGTTGATCCGGTTGAGCTATACTATGATAATAATGGAGCCATTGCACAGGCTAAGGAACCCAGATCTCACCAACGATCCAAGCATATACTTAGGCGGTACCATCTCATCCGTGAAATCATTGATAGAGGAGATGTACATATAAGCAGAGTGCCAACAGATGATAATGTTGTAGATCCACTGACCAAAGCTTTGTCGCAACATAAGCACGAAGGTCACACTAGTTCCATGGGTATTAGATACATGAGTGATTGGCTCTAGTGTAAGTCGGAGACTGTTAGAGTTTATGCCTTAGAGGCCAATTCTTTGATGTAATTGCTTAATATTTTTGATATTATATTTGATTGAATAAATGAATTATTTTATTATGGTTTTATTTACTGCGTTATATAAATGTTAACATAATAAAAGTCTTTAGAATAGTGATACAAATTATATGGCTTCAAGTGTGTGACTTGAACATGAGATCATATAATTACAATTAGTATCATTACTCTTAAATGTCCCTAGTCGAGTGTCATTGTTAATGGGACAACAATGATACATCGAGACTAGTATGTGGATTGATTGATGGCCAAACCTCATTGGTCATAAATATATGAGATATTGAGTCAATGCATAGGTACATGTTAGATAACAATGTACTGGACATACCCACTATGAGAATTCTACGTGGAGCATTATACAAAGTGTCATAAGCAATTCTCATAGTGACAATTATGTAATGATCCTTCGACCTGAAATCACTATATTACTACACGGGAATTTATGTACTTTGATATCATCAAAGGTCACCTTTAATAGGGTAGACAATAAAGGTGATTATTGGGTATATCATGAATCGTGTGAGGAATATGAGTGATCTGAATGGAATTTAACCCTCTTATATATTAGGGGTGATATCCATAGGCCTCTTAATTGAGTAGGACTATGAAATGCATGGCCATGCTTAAATAGTGATTTGTTTCATATAGTCTACTCATCGATCAAGAAAACTCAAATTAAATTATGAAGAGGATGACACATTCCATGCCTCGAGTTTAATCTAGGATGTCAAGGTTAAAAGGATTAAATTACATTGAAACATTGGTCACGAAAAGGTTGTATCGAATCACCGATCTTATTATTATTTGGGTAGCAGTGATGCATTACTAGATGCCGCTCACTTTTATAATTTTATAATATGATTTTAAAATTATTGCCAACATAATAATAACCTATAAGGTCATACACTTAGAACGTAATTAAAAGGAAAATAATTTAAATTGTAAGGATTTAAATATATCAATATAATTGATATATTTAAATAACGAATTTAAATTAATAGGATAATTTGTATATATATGTATATTAAGTAAGACTTAATTAAGATATAATATATATATATATAAATTCGGATTTTATTTTTCTAATTGGATTAGGTTTTGGTTAATACCTTTAACTGCTATATATATGATATATCAGTCGTTTTTATTGCATTCATTATAAACTCAAACCCTAGTCGCTCTTAGAGAGAGACTAAAGAGAAAAACTTCGAAAGTCCAGATCCTTGGCGGCTAGTACCGCAGCTTTTCTTGCTGCAGATCGTGTGACGATTCGTAGGACGTTCGTGTGGATATCGTAGAGACGCAGTTCCTTTGGATTGCATTGAAGATTCGAAGCTGTTCTAGAATCTCCATCGTCTCCGTTCAGGCTTGAATAATCGGTAAAATAAATCTAAACCTCTGAATTAATATATTTTCGCATAGATCCGATTTTAGGGTTTCAGAAATTTTTTAATTTCCGCTGTGTTTATGTGCTGAAATCCCTACATAAGAGTCTCAAGTCATAAAATTTCGACATTATATATTTAATTAAATTCATTTATCCACGTAACATCATTTTTACGAAAAATAACAAAACAACTCCAAAATCATTCATTTTCTACAAAGCAACTATATATAATCCCCTCATGAAAATATATTTTTTAAGAAATTTTTAAAATACATTTACTATATTTAAATAGCTCATAATAGCCAAATATTGTCAGATTTTTCATTAATCGAGATTATCTCCAAAAATTTTGAAACTTTTAGGGTAAGCTCCTGTTATATACATGTACTTCCAGTAAAACTTTCATAAGTTTTGGACTCACACACAAAGAGTTATTCGACTAGATTTTTAAAAGTAGCCTTTTAGCCGTAAAATGCATAACTCTCAAACCGTATGGCCAAAAATTCTCAAATTTTTACAGGACCTACCTAACCTTTGATATTAACCCTCCTAAGTTTAGTCAATTTTTTAAAGCACAGAAAGTTATGAAATTGCCCTCGTGGCAGACTGATCAGAGAGCTTTTAAGCTTTCTTTGTCTACTACATGGACTATTTTGACTAAAACACACACCACGACTTTTCTACACATGATTTTTGAGTTCTACCACTTGGGTTTATTAGCCAACACATATATCTAGCACCCCTTTTTGACGAATCGTGAAAATAAGGTGTAGATTTTACATACTATTTGATTAAAGGGAGAGAAAGCTAGGATTTTCTAGATTTCTAGAAACCTAGTTTCATTTTTCTCCTTTTGATCTACTTTCTAATACTTAAACTAGTTAGATCCATACATGAATCACTATAAAACACATAAATTAAAGAGTTCTAAACTTCCAAATCATGAACCCCTTTTTCCATCAAATCCATAAAAGAAAAGAAAATAAAGTCTGGAGATTAGTTTATACCTTGTTTTCTTGGCTTCTCTTCTTCTCCAACCGTAATATGTTATGAATCTTGGGTGCATCTAGCTTAAGCTCTCTCCCTTTCTTCTTCTTCTTCCACCGAGTTCCTCCCTTTTCTCTCTATTTTCCTTTGCTTTCTCTTTCTTAACTTAGTAAATGAAAAGAAATAAAATAAAATGTTATGTTTACTTAATATAAAAAGTATAGATATATTACTTATATCTATATCTATTTGCCATCTTGCTTTTCTCTCTCTCTCTCTCTCTCTCTCTCTCTCATTATACAAAAGTTTGCTTGCAAGTAACCACTAAAGTGTTGGCCCATTAATTAATCAACACCTCAAAAGTAATTTACCAACTAAAGTAAAAGTAATCACCACATTCTCCCCACCCCTTTTCTCCTCTCATCAAATCCGGCCACTTGGCCTCTTATCCATTACTCATTTTGTTTTATATTAAGCTTTAATTAATGACTATAATACCCTTTACAAATGGGCCAAGCTTTGGGCTTTGAGTAAATTCTTTTGGGCTTGCATTTTTTTTCTTATTTTGCTTACTAACAAAAATGAACTTAGGTTTCCTCTATTAATTAAATTGGGTCATTATTATATTTATCTTATACATGATATATTGGGCTAATTCAATAATCTAATTGCCCTTAAATAAATTTATCTACAAGTCCAATGCTTAATTAAATAATTGGGCTTGTTTAAATCACTTAATCTTCTTAATTTATTATCTCTTAAGCTAATGCTCATTATTATTGATATTTTCCTATTATTATCCATCAATAATATTAATTTACTTACATAACCTAATTAGACTTGTCGTATTTAAGTTTATTGAGTATGTAATTAGGATTTAACACCTTAAATCCATTTTGTGGATTATTAAAATACTTAGGTTGGTTCACTAACTTATTTAACTTATTAGTGAGACTTCCTTTAAATACTTATAGCATATTATTCATATAATCACTTAATCATTAATAATATATCATAAATTATTTAATATATTTATTTACAATGCAACATAGAAATTCTTGGTTATTACATTCTCCCCTCCTTATAAGAATTCTGTCCCCAAAATTTTCCTAAGGTTACACAAAAAGATTCGGATAGTTCTTCCTTATCTTTTCCTCAAGTTCCCACGTAGCTTCCTCAGCATTGTGGTTTCTCCATAGGACTTTGACAGAATGTATAACCTTATTTCTCAGTTTCTGCTCTTTATTATCCAAAATTTTTACAGGAATTTCCTTGTATGATAAGTCCTTCTCAACTTTAATCGGCTCGTATGATATCACATGCTTGTAATCCGGCTTGTACGGACGTAACACTGAAAAATGAAACACATTATAAATATGTTCCTGTTCAAGAGGTAGAGCTACCTCGTACGCCACTTCACTTATCTTCTTCAGTATCTCAAACGGTCCAATAAATCTCGGACTCAGTTTACCTTTCTTCCCAAATCTTATCTTCCCTTTCCAGGGAGATACTTTCAGAAATGCATAGCTTCCCACTTTAAAGTCTCTTTTCTTGCGATGAATATATGCATACTTCTTTTGTCGATCCTGAGCTGCTACCAGTCGAGCTTTTATCACTTTGATGATCTCCACGATCTGCTGCACCAATTCTGGCCCCAACAGTCTTCGTTCACCTACCTCGTCCCAAAATAAGGGCGTTCTGCATTTTCTTCCATATAGGGCTTCATACGACAGCATTCCAATGCTTGCATAATAACTATTGTTATATGCAAACTCCACTAATAAAAGATGATCTTCCCAACTTCCTTTGAAATCCATCACACAGGCTCTGAGCATGTCATTTAGTGTTTGAATCGTTCTATTGCTTTGTTCATCTGTCTGTGGATGATATGCGGTACTTAACCTTAGCTGTGTCCCCATTCTTTCTTGAAGACTTCTCCAAAAGTTAGACGTGAAGCGCGGATCTCTATCAGATATAATTGATACTAGCACTCCATATCTCGAAATTATCTCCTTGATATATAATTTGGCTAACTGATCCAAAGTATACCTGAGCTTGATCAGCAAAAAGTGTGCTGACTTTGTAAGACTATCGACAATCACCCATATGGCGTCATAACCCTTATGTGTCACTGGAAGTCTTACCACAAATTCCATCGTGACGTGCTCCCATTTCCATTTCAGAATTTTCAACGGCTGTAATAATCCACTTGGTCGTTAATGCTCTGCCTTGACTCTTTGACAAGTTAAACATCTACTGACGCATTCAGCAACCTCTTTCTTCATGTTTGGCCACCAATAATGCTGACGTAAATCTTGATACATCTTCGTGCTTCTCGGGTGTATTGAATATCTCGTATTGTGTGCTTTTTGCAAAATATCCTCTTTTAACTCTGGTACTGCAGGTACCCAAATTCTTCCTTTAAATCTCAGCAATCCAGTGCCGTCAATCTTATACTTCAACTCTTCGCCTTCAGCCAACTGCTTCTTTATGTTACTACATTCTTCATCATTCTCTTGTGATTCTTTCACCTTGTCCAATAAAGTCGGACTTACTTCCATTCCTATTACTCTATCCGAATCTTTCAGATTTTTCACCTCCAACTTTATTTTCTCCATTTCTCTGATTAATTCTTCTTGTTTTGTCAATACAAATAACTTTTCTCGACTCTTCCTGCTCTAAGCATCTGCTACTACATTGGCCTTCCCTGGATGATATAGAATATCACAATCATAGTCCTTGATCAATTCTAACCATCTCCTCTGCCTCATGTCTAACTCCTTTTGTGTAAAGATATACTTCAGACTTTTGTGGTCTGTGTGTATCTCACACCTTTCTTCGTAGAGATAATGTCTCCAAATTTTAAGGGCAAACACTAACGCATCCAATTCCAGGTCATGGGTAGGGTATCCCTTCTAATAGTCCTTTAATTGTCGTGACGCGTACGCAATGGCTTTACCATTCTGCATTAGCACGCAACCTAGTCCCTTGTGTGACGCATCACTATACACTGTAAACCCCCCCCCCCCACTATCTGGTAAAGATAACACAGGTGCTTCACTTAATCTTTTCTTCAAATCTTGAAAACTCTGTTCACATTTTTCTGTCCACACATACTTAACCGTCTTCTTTGTCAGATTAGTAAATGGTGTCGCTATCTTCGAGAAATCCTGAATAAATCTTTGGTAATATCCTGCCAATCCCAAGAAACTTCTAATCTCTGTCAGTGTCTTTGATTGTCCCAAAATTTTCACTGCTTCTACTTTCGCTAGATCAACAGAAATTCCCTCGTTGTCGATGACATGTCCCAAAAATTGAACCCTCTTTAACCAGAACTCACATTTTGAAAATTTTGCATATAACTTCTATTCTCTTAATGTTTCCAATACAATTCGTAAATGTTCAGCATGCTCCTCCTCAGTCTTTGAATACACCAGAATATTGTCATTGAACACAACCACAAACTTATCCAAGTAGGGTTTAAATACTCTGTTCATCAAGTCCATAAAAGTAGCTGGTGCGTTCGTCAGTCCAAACGACATCACTAGGAACTCATAATGGCCGTTACGAATTCTAAATGCTGTCTTTGGTATATCCTCCGTCCTCACCTTCAACTGATGGTAACCAATCATTAAGTCAATCTTCGAAAAACATCTCGCTCCTTTAAGTTGATCAAACAGATCGTCTATTATTGGTAACAGATATTTATTCTTGATTGTCACTTTATTCAACTCTCTATAATCCATACACAACCTCATTGAACCATCTTTCTTCTTTACAAACAACACTGGTGCTCCCCACGGAGATACACTAGGTTGGATGTACTTCTTGTCCAATAACTCTTGTAGTTGGATCATCAACTCTTTCATTTCTATCGGAGCCATTCCATACGGTGCTTTTGATATCGGCGCTGTCCCCGGTACTAAATCAATCACAAACTCTATCTCTCTGTCTGGCGAAAGTCCCGAAAGTTCTTTTGAAAAGACATCTCCAAACTCATTAACTATAGGTATCTGTCCCATGTCCAAATTCATAACCCGTGTATCCACTACATGAGCCAAATAACCTTCACATCCTTTTCGTAACATCCTCCTGGCCTGCATCATCGTCAGACAACTTGTTTGTCTTGGCGACTTGCTACTATAAAATACTACCTTAGACTTATTTGGTGTCTTAAGGCGAATACTCTTCTTCTGGCAATCTATAACTGCCTCATGGTTAAACAACCAATCCATCCCTAAGATAACATCAAATTCTCCTAAGCGTATTGGAATCAAATTCACGCTTAACTTATGTCCCCTTATTTCCACACCACAACTGTTATGGACAAACTCTACAGGGATCACTTCTTTGTTTGCAACTTCTATATTCATTGGGTTCTTTAACTTTTCACAAGGTAAGTTTAATCTTCTAGCAAATTCATCAGACACAAATGAGCAGGTAGCTCCCGAATCAAATAATACATATGCATGTATATTATTGATCGGAATTATACCTGACACCACCTCCTTTGATGCCACTACGTCTTGTACAGTCATGTTGAATGTTCGGGCTATCGGCTTGCTCTGCTGCGTTGGCCCTCCAATTGTTAACTTTGGGGTACTGCTCATGTTTCCACTTCCTCCGTCAGTATTCTTCTTAAATGGACAATCCTTAAACCGATGTTCCGTTCCCCCACAAGAAAAGCAACCTCCCTTCTTTGGTTTAGGACAATTCGGTGAGATATGTCCTTCCTGGCCGCAGTTATAACATACATTCTTTACCTTCATACACTCCCCAAAATGATTCTTTCCAGACTTTACACATGATTGCTTCTTCTGTGGTGTACTCCCTTGTTGAGTTCCTGATTCATTGCCACTGTTCCACTTGTGTTTCTTACTATTACTGCCACCACTGCTGGCACCCTGATGTCCACCTTTAATCCTCTTCTTATTCTTCTCTCGGTTGCATCTAGATATTGCCTCACTAATACCTTCTGTAATGATAGCCTTTTCTAATAGTGCTGAAAACATAGCAATTTGTAGCACTGTGACTTTACTGTGTATCCACGACTTCAGCCCATTTTCAAACCTACGCGCCTTTCGTACTTCTGTATCCACCTGATGAGGTGCGAATATGGCTAATTCATTGAATTTTGCTACATATTCGGCAACTGTCTTGTTCTCTTGTTTCAATTCAAGAAACTTCACCTCCATCCTGGCTTGCATGCCTTCTGAGAAATAGCTTTCTAAGAACAACTCCTTAAATATTGTCCATGTGACTACTTCCGTTTTGGCTCTAGCTTGGTTCGACTCCCACCAGTAACTAGCCCCACCTTTCATCAAATAGGTAGCAAAAGTCGTCTTTTGCTCTTCGGCTACCCTAGCAAGGATAAAGGCCTTTTGCATCTCTTTCACCCAGGTCCGTGGTTCCGCTGAATTCTGGCTGTCCTACTGCCTTAAAATCTTTAAAATTTGCTAATCTATTATTCGTTTGATTCCTTACTGCAGCCTGCAGGTGTATGAGTCTGCATAGCTTGAGCTATCATATTTGTGAAGTTCTACATTGGGTCAGCTTGCTCTCTTTCATTATTTACAGATCGGTCCTCCCTCTGTTATAGTTTTGGCATCTTGGCAGCATTATCTGGTTTAAACAAAATCTTACATTATCACTTCGAGTTTCATTATATGTTATAAGTATTTAAAATACAACATGTAATTTAAACTTTAATAATCACATTATCATCATGTTCAACTTGCTGAACTATTCATTTCAGCTTGCTAAAATATTCTTTTCAGCTTGCTGAAATGACCTTTTCAGCTTAATAAAACTTTCAATTATCACAGAGATAACTTACTATCTTCATTCTCAAGACTTATCTACTTAATCAAACATTTAGTAAAAACAGCGCATTTATATTCATATACCAAATTTTTTAGTGTCATACACATGTCTGGCATATTTCTATAAATGCTAACTATCCCATTCTAAACATCTAGATATGGGATCTATCAAAAGGTATACTCCCATACACAACTAAGATGGGGATACATCATATTTACATACAACCTCTCACAGCTAGAGGTTTACATCATACTTAATCTAACCCTGCTAAACAAAAAATATACTATTGCATCTATATACATTACTACCAACCAACACCTCACTGGTTGTCAGGTACCCCTTGGGCATGCTTCTGCTCTTGCAGTGCATCTCCCATCACACGACGTCGCACTAAATAGCCAGACTCGCCGATCTCGAAATGCGACCTCACTTGACCAACCCTGGGACCTGCATATGCTGCATCTAAGGCTCATCCCAAAGACTCTAGTCTGACTTCCTTCTCTTCCAGAAGTAACTCCACCTGGTCCACCATATTTGCTACTCTAATCCATGCCTGCTCATTCCTGATCTTATCTGCAATCTCCAGATCAAACTCAAATCGCATTGCCTCATGCTCAACTCTTAACACTCCAAGCTTTACCTCTTCTTGATCCAGTCTCTCCCTCAGCTCAGCATTCATGGTAACCATCTACTGAGATGAGGTTTTCTGTCCCTACAACTGTATCTTCACTTCAGCAAGCTCTGACTGAGCCTGGTACGCCAACTCCTTATATTGAGTTTCAGTAAATTGATGAGCAGCATTCTCCTGCTCCAACTGTGTCATTCTATTCTCCAGCGCCATGTTCTCTTCTAACACTTCCATCATATTCTCATCATGCTCGCCACTATCAGCTTAATCCTCTATCGGATCTATCGGCTCCTGTTCGACTGTATGGCTATCTTGTCCTTCCTCAGGCATCCTATAACCAAACAAACACAACATCAGTATCACAATAAAATATATTCATTGATAAAATGAAACGATATTTTATTATGTACAATCTATACTAGATGAATCACCTCAATTCATCTCCTAGAACACTCAATACGAGTTTTCTTCTAAGGTTATAACCTAGGTTTTGCATCCTAATGTTTATAACCTACAGCTTTGATACCAACTTGTGACACCCCCAAATCCGGGTTCTCTAACCTCGGATTCAGTGCTCATGATAAATCATCATCATAAGCATTCTATATACTCTTGCGAAATAATAAACATACATTGTTCATTATAATAAAGTCTTACAAATATATCCCAAGGTCTATTACCTTAACTTAAACATACCTTACTTAAGGTAATAGTAACACAAAAGGTTTACAAACCATCAAACATAATATCTCATGATACATATACGTTTATATTAACTCTTCCAGAACCTTTCCTTTGCCCTTGTCTTTCTTAGACGATTCTGGCTTAGCTGAAATAAATGTCATGATATAGCAAGGGTAAGCAACTAATTTGCTTAGCAAGTTTAAATATGAAAGAGATATATCATGATTAGAAAAAAATTTAACTTTTAAAGTTCAATCATATAAAAGGATAGTGAAAGAACATGAATTAATTTCAATAACTGAATATTTGAATAATTGAATATCAGATGCTGAGTGGTTTAGAATAGCCACAAACATATACTAAGGTTGTCAGTATTTAAACTTCCTTTTAATAAGTTTTGGTAGTCAAGGGGATCAGCCTTTCATAACCGGTGAATTATGCATAATCACTTAATATACTAGCAACAATTGTTTTTCAGTAATGCTTTAGTAAAAATATTCTTTTTCTCAGTCAAGAGTCCTTACCATTTCAATTGGTTAGGCACCGCTTTCAAAACATATTTGATTTAACAAATTTAAACATACTTGATCTAGCTGATACAACTAGCATAGATTTATATTATAAATAGTTCATGAATGAAAGAACTTTAAACAATTCACAATTCAATATTAATAGATCAAGAATTTAATTGCACAAAGTGTGATTTAACAACAATCAGTAAGGATGTGAATAATCATCAATAACTATTCACTAACATGCTTTGGAATATAACTCAAGTTTGAGTTAGAGAACTTGCCTCAATCGTAGTCTACAGCTATGCAATTTACTTTAACTTCTTTAGAGAAAAGACCTATAATTGATCTTTCAATTAGTCATAGCATAACTCACTTATAATCTTATTATCTTTTATTACCTTCTCTAACATTCAATCACATAGTTAAGTAATAGACATTATATTAAAGTTTTAGTGTTACTATTATACTTGGATAATCTTTTAATCATGTCATAACTTATACTTATAAGTTTTTCTTTTATATGCTATCTTAGTAAACTAGATAACATTTCAGTAAATCGAATTACTATTTTAGTAAACCAGATAATATTTCAGTATCCTGAAACTATCCTTTCAACAGACCGAAATCAAGTTTAGTAAATCGAAATCATTACAGTACCCTGAATTCTCATTTCAGTCTACTACATGCTTAATATAGTTCCTTGAATACCAAATTCAACAACTATATTTAAAAATAACTTAATTCTCTTATTTTAATTCTCCGTTTAATATTATTAATTAAGTAATAATATTTTCAAGCTAATGTTATTAACTTTTAATAACCTTTAAGTCATATACTACTAATAATAATTCAATCAAATATTATTAGGCATGTAAAAATATTTTAAATCATTTAATCAATTTAATAAATAATTTATTTTAATTATTTTTCTTTCATTAAATAATTCTTTTAAACATTCTAAAACACCAGACGCATAATGACTCTTCACAACTGATCCAAACCTTCATCACAAATTTGCATAAATCATGTTTAAGGGTCTCAAGTCATAAAATCGTATTTTCCATAATTTTGGCATCATATATTTAATTAAATTCATTTATCCATATAACATCATTTATATGAAAAATAACAAAACAACTCCAAAATCATTTTTTTCTGGAAAGCAACTATATATAATCCCCTCATGAAAATATATTTTTCTAGAAATTTTTAAAATACATTTACTATATTTAAATAGCCCATAATAGCCAAATATTGTCAGATTTTTCATTAATATAGATTATCTCCAAATATTTTGAAATTTTTAGGCTAAGCTCCTGTTATATACATGTACTTCCAGTATAATTTTCATAAGTTTTGGACTCACACACAAAGAGTTATTCGACTAGATTTTTAAAAGTAGCCCTTTGCCGTAAAATGCATAACTCTCAAACCGTATGGCCAAAAATGCTCAAACTTTTACAGGACCTACCTAACCTCTAATATTAACCCTCCAAATTTTCCTCAAATTTTTAAAACAAAGAAAGTGGATGAAATTTCCCTCGTGGAAGACTAATCAGAGAGCTTTTTAGCCTTCTTTGTCTACTACATGGACTGTTTTGACTAAAATACACATCACGACTTTTATACACATGATTTTTGAGTTCTACTACTTAGGTTTATTAGCCAAACCATATATCTAGCACCCCTCTTTGACGGATCGTGAAACGAAGGTGTAGAATTGACATACTATTTGATCAAAGAGAGAGAAAGATAGGGTTTTCTAGATTTCTAGAAACCTAGTTTCATTTCTCTCCTTTTGATCCACTTTCTAACACTTAAATTAGTTAGATCCATACATGAATCACTATAAAACAAATAAATTAAGGAGTTATAAACTTACAAATCATGAACCCTTTTTCCATCAAATCCATAAAAAAAAAGAAAATAAAGTCTAGAGATTAGTTTATACTTTATTTTCTTGGCTTCTCTTCTTCTCCAACCATAATATGTTATGAATCTTGGGTGCATCTAGCTTAAGCTCTCTCCCTTTCTTCTTCTTCTTCCACCGAGTTCCTCTCTTTTCTCTCTCTATTTTCCTTTGCTTTTTCTTTCTCAACTTAATAAATGAAAAGAAATAAAATGAAATGCTATGTTTACTTAATATAAAAAGTATAGATATATTACTTGTATCTATATCTATTTGCCCTCTTGCTTTCCTCTCTTTCTCTCTCTCTCATTATACAAAAGTTTGCTTGCAAGTAACCACTAAAGTGTTGGCCCATTAATTAATCAATACCTCAAAAGTAATTTACCTACTAAAGTAAAAGTAATCACCACATTCTCCCCCCTTTTTCTCCTCTCAACAAATTTGGCCACTTGGCCTCTTATCCATTCCTCATTTTGTTTTACATTAAGCTTTAATTAATGACTATAATACCCTTTACAAATGGGCCAAGCTTTGGGCTTTGAGTTAATTCTTTTGGACTTGCATTTTTTCTTATTTTGCTTACTAACAAAAATGAACTTGGGCTTCCTCTATTAATTAAATTGGGCCATTATTATATTTATCTTATACATGATATATTGGGCTAATTCAATAATCTAATTGCTCTTAAATAAATTTATCTACAAGTCCAATGCTTAATTAAATAATTGGGCTTGTTTAAATCACTTACTCTTCTTAATTTATTATCTCCTGAGCTAATGCTCATTATTATTGATATTTCCCTATTATTATCCATTAATAATATTAATTTACTTATATAACCCAATTAGACTTGTTGTATTCAAGTTTATTGAGTATGTAATTAAGGTTTAACACCTTAAATCTATTTTCTTAATTATTAAAATACTTAGGTTAGTTCACTAACTTATTTAACTTATTAGTGAGACTTCCTTTAAATACTTATAGCATATTATTCGCATAATCACTTAATCATCAATAATATATCACAAATTATTTAATATATTTATTTACAATGCAGCATAAAAATTCTTGGTTATTACAATGATGCTTGCTTTGACTTGTTTGACAACCTCTTCTTCGACTTTCAGACTCCATTTAGGTTTCAATCGCCTGAGTTTCTGCTTGACTGGATTGAATCCATCTTTGATGGGGAGTCGTTTGATGACAATGTCAGTAGACAATACAATCATATCTTCGTGTGACCATGCAAACACATCTTGGAACTGAATTAAGAGTTCAATCAGGTCGGCTTTTTGATCATGGGTGAGGTCTAGGACTATCTGGATTTCTTTGAGGTTTTCTAAGGTTTAAATATTGACAGTTGTGATTTGATCGAGGTTTGGTTTGGGTTTGTCTTCGACCCATTCTTTGATCTCCTCAGGCACCTCGTAGTCATCTATCTCCTTTTGATCAATTTTCATCAAGTCGAAGTTCAATTATACATTAAAGTTGTAGTCACTGTAACAGTTTGGCATCTCATCAGCAGTGACAAACAAATCCAATTCTGGAGTCCTGAAAACAAAATGCTTTCACTTTAATATATGATATTGTTTAAACTTACAAAGCATTTAGAAAAAGCATGACAAAAGTTATTGCTATAGTTGTACAACAAAAATAAATAGTAAATGAAACCATGTTTCAGGACAGATGGACTCTGTGCCCTTTTACCCTCTTTGAATGAGACATGGGAGGCTGCTCCAATTGTCCACTGTCAAGTCCTCATGAATAGGGAGGATAAAGGAGTTGTGCTCATTTGTCTCATCTCTGATGATGACTGAGACATCCTTCAGATTAGGGTCGGGGTTCTTCTTTGAACTGCCACCCTTCCCCTTCTTGATGTAAGGAATTCGGGTTTGATCTTCTTCATCACTGTCCGGGATATCATCGTTCATACCCTCTTAATGCATCAGAAAATACATGTTAGCAAATGGGTCTCGTCCTTCATGCATGAACTTTTCTTTTCCCTTTTTGCTCTCCCCCTCAATCTTTGGGGCTTTTCTCTCACTTATCGGTATGATTGGAGGAAACAACATGACAGCGAGAATCTTCCTTATTGTTCTTACAAATCCTGCATCAGTGAGGTTTTGTAGCAGAATCGTGGAAGTAGGAACTTTGGGATGCTTGTGTGGGTTCCGATGGTTTGACCCTGCTAAATAGCCCAATCCGGCTTTCCCTTACTGTCTCAGGATTTGCACCGGACTCTTGATACCTTGCTAATTTTTTCCTAACCCTTCTCTAGGGCGGAAAGCCAAAGATACCATCTCCTGCCCAACCGTCATTACTTCGAGAGAGACTTTTGGTTTCAGAGCTGGTGCCCCAACAGGTAGGTACTAAGTGTTGCTCACCTCCAAAGCCTGGAAACTAGCAGGTTCAATCCATTCATCTAAACTGATCACCGGCATGTCTCCCTATATGCAGACAGGGTATTCTGGCTTGGCATTTATCGTGATTAGATTGCCATTAATGATGTACTTGAGTTGCTGATGGTGTAATGACCGTGAATTTTAAACTCCATTATTAATTTAATATGTGATTTAAATTTTAATGAGTTAGTTTTGTGAGCTTATTTAAACCTTATGTTATTATGTGTTTATGTGAGTTGAGCCTATGCGAATAAATGCTAGGATTATATTAAAGGGAGTCACTAATGGTCTAATTAAATTAGTGGACTAGCCTTAAGTTTTGTATCAAAAGAATTTATAGGATGATTATTAATTAAATATTCAATTTGCTTGAATATAGTGAAAGGATTAATTGTGATTACAAAGGATAAACGATTAACAAGTAATTAATTGATAATATGTCGATCAACTATTATTGTGAATAAATAATATATTAGCGAGTAAAGGATTAATAAATATAACAAGATTATATTTACCCGATTAATTATTTTATACAAGCATGCGATAATTAAACCTTTAATATATGATAGTTATCTATATATTATATATAGTACAATGTGACGTATTAATATGGCTATATATATTATATATATAGACTATATAGTAAGATTAATTTTATTAGGAGAGTTACATAATATTATTGATTATGTGACATGATGATAACCTTATATTAATATCAATAAACAATTGATAATTGATAATGATTTCAATAAGTTATTATGATTATAATAATAACCGTTGGGATAATGAGTAATAATAATACCCAATTAGCATATAGTAAAATGAGATAAATTGAAAATGTACATAGATTGTATGTATGTACCTTACTTATATTATTATTTGCTCATTAGAAATGACATTGTGACTTAAATATATATGGAATGAATACATATAGCCTAAGTATATACTATATGTATACGTATATAACATTAGTAAGTTCAATTGCAAGTTGCTAAGTTATATGAACATTGTCCCAATATTAGAGTCACTCTTCCTCAATTTCCTCTTCACGTGGACACACATGGCTAGTCTATCTCCTTCTCAATTTCATCAACAATCTAGCAAATGAGTAGATGGGAAGTGGGATTCATGATTGAACTCACCAACTTCTTGTTACCCATTATACAATCTTGCAATCCTTTGGTTTGATTTGGAAGATAATTGCATTATCTGGTTATTGAATTGTCTATATAATGAGCCTTCTCTTTTTCTCATTTCAATTGTTGAGAGTTTATATTGAGTTAAGGAGGAGTCATTATAGCAGCATTATAGAAACTGTTTAACAGCAAAGCAATTTGCAAGGGTATAAAATTTACATTCTTGTTCTTCAATGTCAGCTTCCTGAATTTTGCTAGATAAGATGTTAAGTCGATTTGGGATATGTTGTTAAGTATTATATAAGATTATAAAAATGTTGGAACTTTTATATGGCTGGTATAGAATGATTTTCGTTAAGAATTTCTGAGTTGGGCTTGTTAAACTGCCGAAGCAGTTCAATTTCTGGTTTAGCCGGACACTGGCGCAGCTGCACCGGGTTTATACCTGGGAGCAGCGCAGCTGCGTAGGGTCCTGAAATTTGTTTTATGTTTATGCTAAAATCTGTTATATGCTATCATGTGATATCTTATTAGAGCAAGCATGTGAACTAGATTAACACACATATATGAGTACATTCATGTAGTATGAGCATGTATAACGATGTTAGTACACACGATCGATGAAAAACTTATGGTTTTGAAATGAAACTTTTAAGTCTCGAATATGAACTTTGACATATACGTAACATATGTATATTCTGACCTTGTGAGCATGATTGTATGGTCTAAATAGATATGAAATGCATGTTTAAAGTGTTGAGCACACACTAGCATACCTAATTGAAGACTATGTTGATTTCAAAGGACAAACCTAGAGTTTTTTACATATATATATAATGTTCACATTCTGACCATTTGAGTATGTATATGTGGCTTATATATGTGTTCTAATACATATGAGTTATGGCTACGAGACCCTTTACATGTACTATGTTGCCTAAGTTGACTTAGTGCAATTTTTAATGAAAATTTAGATTTTGAGAACTAATATCATCGATTGTTTTGTAAGCTATGTTATGATTATGCAAGTATATATAATAGGATTCATTATGCCTATAGACATGTTGACATGAGTATCACTTGGTTAAGCATGAATTTCACCTATGCACGCATATTCATAGAAAATGAATTTCTAAAGCATAAACTATATGATTAAAGTATACATGAGTAGTATACACACGAGCATGCTTACTAAGTATTGTTAATCTCGATATGTGGTATTGTGACTTTAATAGTGACCCTTGAGACATGAACTTGAATTTTTCTTAAAGTATAAGAATGTCCGGCATTAAACCATGTAACCTTGAGTTATGGACAGAATCTTGCAATAAGTGTAGCATAAACTGTATTGCATGCTTAAATTGAAATGCTATGTTTTCAAGCCTATGTTGATGCATAGAGACTATATATTCTAAAGTTATTAATCTAAGACAGGATTAAACGTTTATAAACTCAGTCATAGTAAATTGACTTACGTGAATTATGGGATAGACCTATATGATGATTAGATTCTTGTAAGTGTAGACTCATATTAGTTTACACATACTAATTGAGAGACTGACTTGTTAATATTAGGTCGTTTCAACGCAGTTTAATTAAAGCTAGAATTATTTGTAGCTGAGCAAACAGGCAAGTTCTCTAACTTACACAAACATGTAATGTGCAAGTTTCCTAAGTTCATTTGATTGTTATATTGAAAGCAAGTTTCTGAACTTCACTCTATATTGTGCAAGTTTTCTATCCTTCTCATATTGTATTGAGTAGGTTATTATTGTATTGAAAGTTATTTATTTAAGCTTGAACCTTATTTCCAAGCATGCTTTAGGTGGTTTAATTACTTTACAATTATTCCACATCGATCTTATTGATATTCGCACTTGGTGCACTTGAGTTCGTACAGTTTTGGACTTGTACATTATTTAAAGTTCTATAATTCTTGAACTGCGTCAGATAGAGTCTGAACCCTTGTTCGGTCAGACAATTGTATGAAATTTTATAAAAGTTATCCAAACCAATTGATGGTAAGGATTCTTAGACTGAAGAGAACACCCTTATATTGTAGGGGAGTACCCAGGTATCTAATATAAAGATATAAACAACAGAGTTGAATGTTATGCATATACATGGTGTACGCGAGGCTGATCCCCTCAAGTACTTATTCTGTAGCCAGTAACCAAAGGGTCAATCAGCTATTGATTTCATTGGAGTTTTATAGTTCAAAGTCTACTTCACTATCAGTTATTCCAAAAGCAATTATTATTCTTGCTTCCGATATTTATATTGTTGAATTCATTGTCAGATATATTCCTTTCATTATGATATATCCTTTATTGTTGTATTTAAACTTGCTGAGCAAACTTGTTGCTCATTCTTGCTATATCATGACATCTATTGTAGTTAAGCCCGAGACTTCAGGGAAGGACAAGGTAAAGGAAAGATGTAGGATTAGTTTGCAAGGAGAAGACTTTACTTTATGCCTAGTTAAATTATTGTTGTGTATTATGAACCATAATAACTATTCTAGGGTACGTTTGTATGATTGTATTAAGGTTATCGAATCTTGGGACTAGTTACACCTTTTGAATGAACGACATACGTTTATTATATTTCGCATTTAGTTATTTTATGTTGTTTAAAGGTAGATATTTGTATTGTATCGTGACGACCGAATCGGGGTTAGAGAACCCGAATTTGGGGGTGTCACAGATGGAGGGTGGATGGAACTGCTCCTACCATGTGGATCCACGGCCTTCCCAGCAACAAATTATATCCGATAGTAATGTTGAGTACCTGGAAGGATACATAGAAAGTGTGAGGACCAATCTCAAGTGGAAGCTCAATCTCTCCCACAGCCTCTCAGTGAGACCCATCGAAAGCCCGGCTAACTACATGACTGGTACGGATCTGGTTCGGGTTTATTTTCATTCTCTCCAAGGTATCGTAAGGATAGATGTTTAGGGACGATCCTCCATCTATCAGCACACCTCCGATCACATACCCTGAGGACATCACTGCTATATGCAGTGACTTGAGATGACCCATCCCCTCTGTGAGAACCCGAATTTTCAGATATTATTAAATAAGGATTTAATAAATAAAATTCTTAAACTGTGAGATGGGTTCGAATAATAGTATATATATGTGATATGAGGTATGTGGTATTATATTACATAGGGTAATATGGACTTTGTAATATGTGTGTTTGTGATTTATAAATATACTATTAATATATATTTGTTACTTAGCGTAGAGACGATTCAGTTGAGATAAAGGAAGTGGATAAGATTTATCTATCGGTATTAAATAATTTATATAATTATTTATCATGGTAAGATTGGTGACATTAAATATCCTTAATGTATAATCACCATATTCTTGTGTATGTGTATTAATAACTAGTATGTTTATAATAGCACTTAATCTATCCGTGAATAGGTTTGGATAGTGAAACATGAGTTAGTTAAGAAATTAACTAATAAGAATAAATATTAGTTAATTTAAGTTGGGAGTTATATTATGGAATAATATAATGTGAATATTGAACCTTAATTAACTATGATGATATAGTACAGTGTTTAATTTACTTAAGTAAATGAGTGAATTAATATGTGTGTTGAATATGTAATTATAGTTGATACTTTTTATATATATTACTTAGAGTGGTAATATGTGAGAAAGTTTGACGTGCGAATAGCGTGAATAAATATATATACGTTATTAAAGGAAGATGGAAATCATTATATCTTTAAATGAATAATTAATATTTGAAGAAATTATTTTTGGGGACAATTTAGAGAAAGAAAAGAGAAATAAATATTATATATTTCTAATAAAGGATATTAAAATAATTTCTAATATTGAATCATTTTAATAAAAGGAGAAAATGTTATTTTTGAATAGTAATATTACCTTATATATTTTGTATAATGTGTGATTGATTAATATGATAGATATATTACATATTTGTTATATGTAAATAAATTGATGGAAATAATTTATTATAATGGAAAATAAACTTATTACCTATTTTTTATATATAATGTACATGTGCCGTACATGTGATAATTTCTAATAGATATCTTGAGACAATAAGTAAATTATTTTCTAATAATGAATATCCTTATTTGGAGAAAACATAATATTTTATGTTATGGCTAAATACATAATTTCTAATGTATTTTCAAAAGAAGTTTAATTTATAAAAAGAAACTAAGTTATTTTAATAACTTGAGTTGCTATAGTACCGTAAGTGTTATAAATAATATTTGAATATTCTATTCGTAATATATTTATATGTGGACCTTGGACTTAATAGTTCTAATTTAATTGAATATGTTATAAGTAGTAATGTGGTGAGAGATGAGTAAGTGATGAGAATAATGATAATCTTAAGATTGAGCTTGTGAGAGATGCCTTGTGTGGCACAATAATAGATTCGGTAATGAATTGACTAATTCAATGATGGAGGAATTATTAATTAAATAATTAATCTATATTAATTATTAACTATTATTATAATAGTATGTTAAATTATTATTATGGCTAGTGATATTATAATAATAAGAAAATTGATAATAAATATAATCGGAATTGTATTGATGAGGAATGAGATAGATTGTCTTATTATATTAATTATTGTTATGGACAATATACTGTTATCAAGTAATTATGTGATAATATGTTGATTAATGAATAAATGAATTGTAAATATTATAAGATTTATATTAATCAATTGATATAGAGATTAATAATTGATTTACGAGGAAGTGATTAATTAATATTATTATTAATTAATTGATAAGATAAGTAATTTATTAATTTCTATGTGCAAGCATGCGATATTAAAAGTATAACGTATGGTAGTTAACTATATATTATACGAAGTGTAAAGTGCGATGTGACTATGTTATTTAGGTATATAAACTATATAATAAAGTTTATTGAGTTGTAAGAGTTACATGAAATGTGTGTGTGACAATGTGTATATAAGTATACAATAAAATAATATATCATGGATATATTGTAAAAAATTATTGAATTAATAAAATTTAATAATAAAGGAGACAATGTAATATGATAATATCCGATCAAATTATATTCGGTGTTAATAAGATGTACATGAATTATATGTATACCCCTACTTGGTAATAGTAATTGTTTATTGGGACTACATTGTGACTATATTATACCAAGTGTATGAAATGTAATGTGCATATTTTATATAACCTAAGTAACTACACTTGCTAGTTGTCAAGTTGCTGAGTAATTGGCTTGGCCCAAATTGAGTATCCATCTCATTTCTTCCTCACGTGAACCCCCTAGCTAGCTACCCTCTTCTCAATTTCAGCAATGTAGAGCCAATGATCATGGGAGGAGTAGAGATCATGATGAGATTTACCAACTCTCACCTACCATTCCTAAACCATTATACAATCTTGCTATCCGTTGGTTTGAATTGGTGGAGAAAGTTATGGACTGTGTATTAGAAATTCTATAAATATAGCTCTCCTTCTTCTTTTCTTTTTGCTGAGTTTTTTCTGCTAGCTAAGCATTTAGAGATAGTATATCAGTGAAGTGAGGAAACTTAGAATTCATAGTAATTCATCCAAGCTTTAGTAAAGGTAATCCTCCTACACATTATTCTTAATTTTTGAAATTCTAGATTCTTAATCATACATGAATTCGTGTTAGTTGGATTGAGGATTCTTATCAACTTGTTATATAAGTTAGTAATTATGTTAGTAGTACAATGTGGCTCAGTTAAGATGAATTTCGTATAAAAATTTCTGAGTTGGGCTAGGAACTACCGATGCAGTTCAGGTTCTGTTTTTGGCCAGACCCCGGCGCAGCTGCGCCGGGTTTATGCATGATAGCTGCGCAGCTGCGCATGTTCCTGTAATCAATTTTTGTTTTCTGTTTCAGTTTTGTTAAGTGTTAGCATGTGGCTTCACTTGGAACAAGAATGTGAACATGATTAAACTATAAATATTAGTACATTACATGACATAAGCATGAATAATCATGATAGTGTACACGATTGACGAAAAACTTATGATTTTCAAATGAAACTTATAGTTTCGATCGTGAACTTAGACATATATGTAATATGTATATATTCTGATATTTTAAACATGATAGTATGGTTTATATTGACATGAAATGCATGTTTAAAGTATTAATCGTACACTAGTATTGGAAGTTAAGACAATTTCCGAAATAAGAAACTTAAGACTTTCGAAAACGAACTTGACCAAGACTAATATCTTTTAAATTCTGACCATATGAGAATGTTTATGTGGATTAAATATGTGTTTCTAGTGCATATGAAATATATATCGAGATGCCTTGCATGTATATGATGCCTTTGTTGACTTAGTGTGATTTCCAATGAAAAGCTTAGAGTGTGAAAGCTAAGGACATCAATTACCATATGAATTATGTTATGGTCATGCAAGCATATACATTAGGATGTCATTATGCCTATAGATGTGTTGACATGAACATTATTTGGTTGAAACATGAATACCACCTATGCACATGTATTCAAGTAATGAAAATCTAAGGCATGAACTAATGTGGGTTAAGGTATACACATGTAGTATACGCACAAGCATGACTACTTAGTATTGTTTAGCCTCTTTATATGGTAATATGACATTAGTGGTTGACCCTTGAGGCATGAACTTGATTTACTTAAGGTATATGAAAGTCTGACATGAGAACCATGTGATTTTGACTTGGACTAAAATGAGCATGCTAGATTTTCAAACTTGCGTTAGTAACCTTATAAACATGTAAACATGATGAACATAGTAGTCTTGCATGACTAGTTTAAATACGACAAGGATTTTGAAAGGTGAAACTTAGAAAGTTTGAATGTAATGGTTTCGATAAGGTTTGAGAAACGTAAGAGCAATATGGATTATAGATTTATGAGTTTTAAATATGTGTCGAACACTTAAATAGTTAAGTGTGTTAATATTGATATTGAGTATGGTTAAGATATAACTATACGTACCTAACGACACTAAGCGTATGATAGGAAAGTGAAACAAGGTTCTAAGAGCCAAGATAGAAAACAATGTAATACTAATTATTATATTGAGAATGTATGAAAGTGTATAACTGATAAGTGTGATCTCTGTGATTAATATAATTGTGTAGGATTACACGAAGTGCAGATATTCTTAAGCAGTTAAGTCGTAGTTGTTAAACTACGAATCAGGCAAGTCTTTCAGTTTCTATTTGATATATAAATTCAATAACTGTTAGTTGAATTATATTATGCTGTGATAATGTGAACTTATATATGAACTGTATATGAGATATAAATGAGATTGAAAGTTGATCTTTGAGGATATACTTGTTATGTGAAAGTAACATGCGTAGTAAATATAAATTGTTTATAAATGCATGAACTGAGTATGATGTTGTATGCTATGTGATGTATGAAAACTGTTAGAATTGCTAAGCTGTCGAGCTCACTCTTGCAAATAACCACTTTTGCAGGTTAAGGACTTACGATAAAGATTTCGTGCTTCTTGATTGATAAAGAGAGATAGTATCGCAATGAAGAATACTGTTTAGATTATTACTTGAACCACGTTTAGGTTCTAGGAGTGTTCTTGATATATACTTACGATGTTTAATACTTGTTGCATTGTAAAGATGTATTAGTTAATACATAAGGATATCAAATTGAGATGTAAACGTTTATACAATAATTCGGATATAATGAATCATATTATATAGTTGATTCGAGAATTATAATTGATTCAAAGTTATGAAATCAATAAAAAGAATTTATTCAAAGGATATTGAAAAGTTTAAATTATTCCGTATTTTAGTAACATCAAATATGATGTAAAGACGAGATCTTGGATATGAATAGAATTTATATTCTAAATTGTAATAAGCAAAGTTGTATTCTTTTACTAATGATTAAAAGATGTAATAGTTTGACGATAGTAGTATCGTGACTGCACTGGATCCGAGGTTTCGAAGGAACGTGGATTTGGGGGCGTCACACCCTCCGCGGGTATATCATCATCAGTGAAAGATATCACATTGCTATTGAAGATGTGTTCTATCAAGTGACGAAATTTTTTAGTATTGATCGTCTTTGGCAAAGGGGCTTCGTCCAGTACTTTCACCAAAATGTTGCGATGGTCCACAAAGGATAATACCAGATCTAGGATGGATACCTGTTTAGGTGCATCTTTCAAGCTTTGCACCACCTTGATCTCGTTATGGCCCATTTTGCTGAGGACTTGTTCAATTTTCTCTTCAGCCACTTTCCCTTTGGCTTTGATAACTGAATTGATCACCCACTGGGGCAGGTACAATGGATTCTCCTTTGATACACTGGAAATGTTGTTTGAGGTTAAACCTTCATCCTTCCCGTAGTTCCATGGGACTCTCTTCAGGTTGACAATCGGATACTGCAGTCTGAAGGGCAATATTAAAGGCTCGGGCGCAGTTACTTTTATGGGATTATTCCTTCTTGGACCCCCTTTTCTTGCAGTATCAGGAGTGTGATGGCTACATCCTTCTCACAGGAAATAACATCCACTGTTTCTAGATTCCATGTCATGGGAATAAAGAGTGCTTCTTCATCGGGATAGCCAACGTCTTGATTTCCTTAGATTAGCTCACCACTTTCAATCAAATTCTGAATCAGGTGACGAAGTCCACAACAATCCTCGGTGTCATGACCGGGCGCATTGATAAGTAGGTTTTATACCTACGAATTGTTATCGGGTAAACCTAGGATGTCATGGCTTTGAGTATATTTTAGGATCTTTTCATGTATGTTTGTCGGTTTTGTGTGCAGGGAATGAATGGGAAAGAAATGGACAAAAGTGGCAGATTATAAGGCAAAATGGGCTGGACTTTTATTACACGTGCCGGGGCGAAGTTCAAGGCATAATATTCCGCCGGGGCGCGGCTTGCTGGGGCGCGCATCTAGAGGTAAAATGGTGCGCCGGGGAGCGTGTTCGGTAGAGGAGACAGACTTGTCCTATTGTGTGTAGGATTGTGAAGATAAGGTGGTCGAGATTATGCTGATATATACATAAAAGGAGGTTTATATGGGAAGATGGAGACTTTTGCAAACCCTATTTTGAGACTTGAGTAACAAAGGAGAATTGAAGCGAAGCTTGATCGGACGATTACGGAGCGACTTGGAGACGAGTAACGACAGGAGGTTTATATTCCGTTCTTTCTCTATTCATCTTACTTTGTATTCATAATGATTAATACTCTGCGGATTATGGGTTTTTATTCATTCGTTGTGAACTAATTACTTATTTAAACCTATGATGGATCTTATTATGTAATGGATGACTTAATGTTCTTAAATTCAGTTTATGGATGTTATTCCCAGGTTATTTGCTATGTGTGTGCTTAATCTATATAATTGCCTGATCAACAATTATTTTGTTATCCCATATGAAATCGAGAGAGGACATATGGGATTAGAACTAGCCATAGTGACATATGTTTGTGATTTCTGCGTAGATGGAATTCATGATTCGTGTTTAGGATAGAGATATACCTTTACCCCATATGTAAGTTGTTAAGAACTTGTTAATAAACTCTCTTTAATTGTAATTCACATAGAGATATAGTGAATTAGTTAATTAAGGGTGTCTTGCTTAATTCTATCATATGTGTATGCGAGTGAGTATGGATATTATACATCGAGAGGTGGTTTTATCTGCTTAAGTGTTCATGATTAATAATCTGGGATAATTGAAATAAACTTGGGAAAAGGATATTATTTGAAGTGAAATAATAAGTGAAGTTGTAGGCTTAATTCTCTCAAACTTATGAACATCTTGAGTTAGTGTTGCGATTGGTTAAAGTAGTGATTTAGTTATAAAAATATCTTTTAATTGTTAGTTTGATAAAGCTGAGATATTATAAAATTGGTATTTGTTCGATTAAATAGGAATTATTGTCTCTGTGGGATCGATATTTGATTTATCATTATATTACTTGTTGACCATGTATACTTGCGTGTTGCGCGTAATTAGATTTTACCCAACAAGTTTTTGGCGTCGTTGCCGGGGACAGTAATTGCGTTTATTACTTACAATATCAGTTTAAGTTGATCAGTTTTAATTAAACATATATATATATATATATATATATATATATATTATTCTTATTTGTGTTTGTCTGGTTATTTTAGGTATAATCGATTAGGGCATGCAAACTAGATCGAAGAAGCCAGAATTGTTGCCATTTGAGGACGACATTGACAAACGGTTTAAGAAGCTAACTAAGTGTATTGCAAAGAATCGAGTAGAATTTGAAACACCTAGAACAAATATGGGTGAACATGAAGACAAACCAATGATGGACTATGCTATACCAAAGATCTCAAAAATTCACTCGAGTATAGCCAGGCCGGCAATCAATGCGAACAATTTTGAGATCAAGCCTGGAACAATACAGATGGTGCA
Source organism: Panax stipuleanatus (assembly GCA_020205555.1). NCBI lineage: Eukaryota > Viridiplantae > Streptophyta > Magnoliopsida > Apiales > Araliaceae > Panax > Panax stipuleanatus. Next base: position 71,338,771 of record CM035126.1, read on the forward strand.
GAATATATGCCAGTTTGGGGGTCTTCCAAACGACGACTCGAACGAACACATCTTCAGCTTTATAGAAATCTGTGACACCTTCAAGTGCAACGGTGTGTCAGACGATGCGCTCAGATTAAGGTTATTCCCATTCACACTTAGAGACAAGGCGAAAAGTTGGCTCCATTCCCAACCACCGGGGTCAATCACTATATGGAATGATCTGGCTCATAAATTTTTGGCCAAGTTCTTCCCGCCATCGAAGACACATAAGATGAGGACAGAGATATCTTCATTCGCACAGATGCAAGGTGAGCCACTCTATGAAGTATGGGAACGGTACAAGGAACTGCTGAGAAAGTGCCCACATCACGGACTCCCGCACTAGATGCAGCTTAGTATTTTTTACAACGGGGTATCGAGTCAGATACAGACTAGCATTGATGCAGCCTCAAGTGGAGCTTTTATGATGAAGTAATTTGAGGAGGCATGGGCATTGATAGACACGATGGCTTCAAATGGCTATCAGTGGCCGACTGAAAGATTGACTCAGCCCACCGTAGCAGGTGTTCTGCAAGTGGATAATACGACAGCCATATTGGCACAACTAGCAGCATTACAAAAGAGTATGGACACCATGTCAAGGGGAAACGTGCAACAAGTAGCAGTCATATGTGAACTTTGTGCAGGAGAACACCCGACAGAACAGTGTGCAATTAACCCAACTTCAGTTCATTATGTGGCTAACTACAACAGGCCAGCCAACACATACCAGAATATATACAATCAGGGAATAGGAACCATCCAAACTTTTCATGGAGCAACAACTAGACTCAGAACCAGCAGCAGGCTCATCGACAAGCATACCCTCCTGGTTTTTAAAATCAGCAGCAACAGGAAGTTCCACAGAAGGAGAAAAAGCTAGATTGGGAAGAGGCTGTGGCCAGAGTCAGAGCAGAAAATGAAGTGGCGATGAAATCTCTAGCGGCAAAAATTAAGAATCTAGCAATTCAAATGGGACAGATGGCGAATGCAATGAATAGTCGACCCCAAGGAGCTTTTTCCAAGTGACACAGAAAAGAATTCGAAGGGAGGCCATGAGAAATATCAAGCTGTTACACTCCGGAGTGGGAAACAGTTAACTGAGCAGGATTGGGATAAGCATAAAAACTGAAGGGCAAGCTGAGACCAGTAAGGAACCAACAGTGGAAGGAAAAATTTGTGAAAAATCTACAGAAAAGGAACAAGTGGCTACACCAGTAGTTTACCCTCCACCACCATTTCAACAACGAATTCGTAAGCAGAAATTAGAGCAACAATTTACTAAATTTCTGGAAGTATTCAAGAAGCTGCACATAAACATTCTGTTTGCAAAGGCATTAGAGTAGATGCCCAGTTATGCAAAGTTCATAAAGGATATTCTGTCGTGGAAAAAGAAACTAGAGGACTTCGAAAATGTAGCACTAACAGAGGAATGCAGTGCAATTCTGCAAAAGAAGCTTCCACCAAAGTTGAAGGATCTGGGTAGTTTCACCATTCCATGCACTATAGGGAGTTTGGCCTTCAACAAATGCCTATGTGATCTAGGTGCCAGTATAAACCTCACGCTATTATCAGTTTAAACTCAGCTAGAGTTACCAGCACCTAAACCTACCAACATCTCACTACAGTTGGCAGACAGATCACTAACGTATCCACGGGGGATTGTCGAGGACGTCTTGGTAAAAGTGGACATATTCATCTTTCCAGCAGACTTCATCATCCTCGACTATGAAAAAGATAAGGATATTCCAATAATCCTTGGGAGACCATTCTTGGCTACTGGCAAGGACTCTCATTGAAGTTCAAAAAGGGGAGTTGACCATGAGTGTGCAAGATCAAGAAATCACCTTCAATGTATTCAAGGCCATGAAGTTTTCTAAGGAAGATGAGGAGTGTTACCAAGTGGATATAATAGACACAGTGGTGGATGAGGAGCAACTTCGGATACTTAATTCAGACCCACTAGAAATAGCATTAATGGAAGATTGTGATGAAGGGGATGCAGAAATAATAGAGTATCTGCAATTGTTAGAATCTTATCCTAGAGCGAATAGGTTCAAACTACAATTTGAGCCTTTGGAAACAGCAGGAGCTTCATCAGAAAAGATAAAGCCATCTCTTCAAGAACCACCTAGACTTGAACTAAAGCCCTTACCTAATCTCCTTAGGTATGCGTATTTAGGCAATTCATCTACTTTATCTGTTAGCATTGCATCTACACTTAACCAAATGCAGGAAAGTAAGCTGTTAAGAGTGCTGAGGGAATATAAATCTGCTATCGGCTGGACAATCGCCGAAATTAAAAGAATCAACCTATCATTCTGTATGCACAAGATTCTGATGGAGGAGGATAGCAAACTGACAGTAGAGAAACAGAGGCTGCTCAATCCTATAATGAAAGAGGTTGTGAAGAAAGAGATCCTGAAATGGTTGGATGCGGGAATCATCTACCCAATTTTAGATAGTGCATGGGTGAGCCCGGTCCAATGTGTACTAAAAAAGGGTGGTATGACAGTGGTGAAGAACGAGAATAATGAACTGATATCAACAAGAACAGTGACCGGCTGGAGGGTCTGTATGGATTATAGAAGACTGAACAAGGAAACTAGAAAGGAATCATTTCCCCTTGCCTTTCATTGATCAGATGTTGGACAGACTAGCTGGCCACGAGTACTACTTCTTGTTGGATGGGTATTTTGGGTACAACCAGATCGTCATTGCACCTGAGGATCAAGAGAAGACGACGTTCACATGCCCATATGGGACCTTTACCTTCAGAAGGATGTCATTCAGACTGTGTAATGCACCGGCGACATTTCAGCGTTACATGATGGCGATCTTCTCAGATATGGTGGAGCGTAGTGTTGAGGTTTTTATGGATGATTTCTCAGCATTTGGGGAATCATTTGATAGGTGCCTCGAGAATCTGGTATTGGTATTGAAAAGATATGTGGAAACAAACGTAGTGCTCAACTGGGAGAAGTGCCACTTTGTGGTCTAAGAGGGGATAATTCTTGGCCACAAAGTTTTTGTAAAGGTTTGGAAGTTGACCGAGCTAAACTTGAAACAATTGAAAATCTTCCACCGCCTACATCGGTAAAGGGTATTCGGAGTTTTCTCGGACATGCCGAATTCTACAGAAGGTTTATCAAGGACTTCTCGAAAATCACCAAGCCACTCTGCAGTATATTTGAAAAGGATGTCCCATTCCAATTTGGTGAAGACTGTCGAGTGGCCTTTGAGCAATTAAAGAAGAAGTTAACCACTGCCCCAATAATCATAGCACCTGATTGGACCAAGCCATTCGAACTCATGTGTGACGCTAGTGATTTTGCGGTTGGAGCAGTACTTGGACAAAGATAGGATAAAATCTTTCACCGCATCTACTATGCGAGCAAGACTCTAACAAATACACAGTTGAACTACACAACCACAGCAAAGGAACTACTTGTAGTTATGTATGCATTTGACAAGTTCTGCTCGTACTTGGTGGGGACAAAGGTGGTGGTTTACACAGATCACTCGGCTATTTGGTATTTAGTTGAGAAGAAGGACGCAAAATCGAGGCTTATCCATTGGGTTCTGCTACTCTAGGAATTTAACTTAGAAATTAAGGATAGAAAGGGGACAGAAAATCAGGTCGTCGACCATCTTTCATGATTAGAGAATCCAATGTAGGACGAGACAGACAAGGTAGCAATAAATGAGTCTTTTCCTGATGAGCAGCTATTTTTGATACACGGCGAGTTTCTGTGGTACGCAGATTTCGCTAATTATCTGGTCAGTAACATCCTCCCACCAGACTTGACCAACCACCAAAAGAGGAAATTTCTATATGATGTAAAGTGGTATATGTGGGACAAACCATATCTGTTCCGCCAGTGTGCTGATAAAATAATCCGGCAATGTATACCGAAAAGTGAAGTGGAGAGCATCCTACAGGCATGTCACGCATCACCATACGGGGGACACTATGGGAGTGAGCGCACAGCAGCAAAAGTTCTTCAATCAGGGTTCTTCTGGCCCATGTTGTTCACAGACACACATCAATGCGTGAAGAACTGCGACAGATGTCAGAGAGTGGGGACTATTTCGAAGCGGAACGAAATGCCACTAAACATGATCTTGGAAGTCAAAATTTTTGATGTATGGGGAATCGACTTCATAGGGCCATTTCCATCTTTATTCAGTAATCTGTACATCTTGTTGGCTGTAGACTACGTCTCAAAATGGGTTGAGACTGTTGCATTACCAACAAACGATGCAAAAGTGGTTTTAAGGTTCTTGCAAAAGAATATATTCACCTGTTTCGGCACCCCAAGAGCAATCATTAGTGATGAAGGGAGCCACTTTTGCAACAAAAACTTCACTGCTCTCTTGGAAAAGCATGGAGTCAAACACCGGATTGCCACAGCCTAAAACTCTCAAACGAGTGGACAAGCGGAGGTGTCTAACCGGGAAGTCAAGCAAATATTGGAAAAAGTGGTCAACCAGAATCAAAAGAATTGGTCAGTGAAGTTAGACGATGCTTTGTGGGCATATCGGACCGCCTACAAAACTCCGATAGGCATGTCTCCCTATCAGCTAGTTTACGGGAAGGCATGCCATCTTCCGGTAGAACTTGAGCACAGAGCTTATTGGGCAATTAAGAAGTTGAACTTCGATCTATCAGCAGTAGAGGAGAAGCGGTTGTTGCAACTCAACGAACTAGATGAATTTCGCCTGCAGGCCTATGAAAATTCGAAGTTGTACAAAGAAAAGGTTAAGAAGTGGCATGATTAGAAAATAATGAATTGAGAGTTCGTACCGGGACAATCAGTACTGCTATTCAACTCTCGGTTGAAATTATTTCCCAAAAAGCTAAAATCCAGATGGTCAGGTCCTTTTACAATAAAGAATGTATTTCCACATAGCGCCATTGAGCTCTATAGATAGGATCAGACAAAACCATTTAAGGTGAACGACCAATGCCGCAAGCACTATTGAGGTGGAGACATCGATCGCCAGGCAACCACGGTGTACCTGGCTGAACCACACTGAACCAGGGAGTAGTCCGGCTGAAGACTATAAATTAAGTGCTTAATGGGAGGCAACCCAATCATTACTTCATTTTAGATTATTTGATTTGTTTGTTTTTAATTACTAATTATTTGATTTGATTTAAGTATGGTACAGTAGACTAGGATATATGTAGCATAGGAAGGGTGTTTATCAAATCACTTTCGTACCAATACTAATAAGATTATGTTTTGTTTATAGGGGGGAGTCAGGAAGGTGATAAGTGGTTTTTATGACCACTTATTTAGATATTTTCTAATTTGTTTTATTGCTTAAACTCAAGTATTTTTATGCTTTTCATGCATTTTTACTTTCTTTTGTAGATTTCATATTTTGGGACTCCTCTTGCTGCAATGAGCTAGAAATGATGCAAGAATGCCAAAAGGGAACAAGAAGCTAAAACATGAGCTGATGGCATGTTGATGAACAGAGTAAAAAGAGGCTGGAATCAAGCATTGGAAAGGATCAGAAAAGTGTTGCAGCAGAAAAAAGAAGATATCAGAACCTGAAGCACGACGCAGCTGTGCCAGCTCCATACCTTAAGGCTGCGCAGCTGCGCCAAAGGTCTAGGCCAGTTCCCCTGCTGCGCAGCTGCACCACATTTTCACTCCTTGCCTGCGCAGCTGCACCGGTCCACTTCTACAGTTTGACTTTCACTTAAGCTGGCCAATTGGAATTGTTTGGGCAAGAAGGCAGACTCGATTTTGGGGGCTATAATGGGGCTTATTTGGCACATATCAGATATACTCCCCTCAAGGGAGCCCTAGCTTTGTTCTTGCATTTTACTTTTCTTTACTTTACTTGTCTAGATTAGGAGTAGTTTAATTCTAGGTTTAAAATAGTTAGTTTCTTAGGGCTGATTGGATCGAAGATTGAAACATTTGGTGAACATCAAGGATTTATATTTTGATCTAGAGGAGTCAGATTTGCATTTTCTATCCTTATTTTCTCTTTGATTCATATTTGTATTCTTATGATGATTATTCAATATGTGGATGGTATATCTAATTCTAGTATGAGTTAGCTTATATTTTGAGATTTCGATGGAACCTAATGAGTAGTTTATATTAATATTCTTCCATGCTGGTCTTATTGATTGTTATGAGATTGTTTATTATGATTCGTGCCTTCATTGCTTAATTGCTTAGCTACCAATTACTGTGATAATTTATACGAACTTGAAAGACGAAGTATGAATTTAGATCTAATCATAGTAGCTTGCGATTGTATGTTCTACATGGCGTTGGGATGTATGATTTGTGTTTAGGATAGACATATACAGAAGCGTCGCTCGTTGTTAATTGAGAACCTAAGCTTAAACCCTAATTATTTATAAATTACATAGACATATAGGGGTTTAGATAATGGTTCATGTGCGTTCTATCATCTGTGGAGTGTATGTGATATGGATTAGGTGCAGTGAAAGATGGCCTTCTCTCACTTTCGTGTTCTCGACTAGCGATCTTTGACAATTAAGTTGACCTAACGGGAAGTGCATTGACTTAGATGAATCAATAGGGGAAATTGAGATCTCATGTCTTCATTATTTAATTTTACCCTAGGTTTATTTAGTTTTAGTTTAATTACTTGCCTAGTTTTAATTCAAACAATTTAATCGCTCATTTAGATAAGACTGAAATGGTTATGGGCTAGTGATTTGGTAACTTTTATTAGTTAATTCTATGTGGGAACGATATTTGTACTTACTCTTTATTACTTGTTGATCGTATATACTTGCCACGCATATATTGATCGGTAAAACGACCAACAACTTTTTGGCGTCGTTGTCGGGGAAATAGGTTCGTTACACAAAGCAGGCTATAAATGAAATTTTCAAAGTGGACACTGTTCCTCCTAGTCCAACAAATTGGGCAGAGTCCCAGCGTATAGAGACTGACCTGGACAGACTGATCAAGGAAATGTGCAAGCAAGGCACTAAGTGGACGACATACTCAGGCACAGACAGAAAAATTAGCTTCCCTCAGACGGCCTTGAGTCGGTATGCTAAGGCTTGGTACAATTTTATTTGCGCAAGCATTCTCCCATCCAGTCACCACGCTGAGGTCCCTATTGAGAGAGCTACCCTACTTTATGTCATCATCAAGAATAAAAGAACTGACATAGGACATATTCTCAATCAATCCATGCTGAAGTTCATGAGGGGGAGCACCTCAGGAGGGATCCCGCACGCCTCGGTGATTACAAGCCTATGTTTAGCTGCTGGAGTGGTCTGGGGCAATGAGGAGTTGCAAGCGCCCGATGCGCGACATAGATCATACAGCCATCCAGCAGTACACTATCTGGAAGGGTGCAGAGTCTCATCCCCGAGGGCTGGGATTCATTCAGGGAGATGCTGATGATGATGAAGAAGAGGAAGAAGAAGAGGAAGCAGAAGGTACTCCAGGGTAGGCTCAGCAGGCAGCTGGACCGACTCCCGTGGAGTTTGCTATTAAGGAGAGGGAGATCAGGCAGCTGAGGAGACGGATGGACACCACATACATCGGACTTCCAGACTTACACATCCGAGTTCTCCCACCCAGGCTCTATCTTGGGCATTCAGGATGTTGGGAGTGCATGCAGAGTTCCTGACTTTTGGCACAGGAAGCCAGTACCCTCCTCCAAACACACCACCTGAGGAAGCAGAGGAGGAGGACGACGAGTCCGACTAGGGGAGTTCCTTTGCCTTTTACCTTCATTGAGGACATTGAATACTTTAAGTTTGGGGGTATTAGGGTTTATTTTTGCATTTAGTATAGTACATTTTATATTGAATATTGTTTAGTTCATATAGTGCATATTAGGTTGTATAGTGCATATTTTGTTAAAATTTTCAAAAATTTTGTTTTGTTTTAGTTAACGGTTGTAGGACATATTGCATGAATCCAATTTCAGTTGGTTTGTTATTTATTTGGCATATGAGGAAACTAAAATTACTTGATTTTTGAACTGATTTGAGACTTAAGCTTGTTTATAATGTCATATATGTAAATCCTTATCTGTCAAATACTGTGTAACCGGTTAGCACTATAAAAGTAACCATCATGATATGCTTAGTTTAAATTTTCACATACTTGTCTTCTGGTGGGAAATCTATGTTTTAATGAATGAGTTTCAGTTCTCATATGATAATAACTAAACTGTTAAAAGCTTAAGTTTGGGGGAAACAGGGGGTAAGCTTGCCAGTTGTTGAAAAAGAAAAAAGAAAATAAAAAGAGAAAAAGTGAAAAAGAATAAAGAAAAGAAAAAGAACATTGATTGTGAATAAACACTTTGGCTATGTCAAGTTCTGTGGCTTTTGATATTCGAGCAAGTAAGCCCTAGGGGTGTCTCTACACCCAGGGCCCTAATGGCCTTTGGGTTTGGGAGTCGTTGGTCGAAAGCTCGCTACACGGGTATCATTGAAAAGCCTAAGAGGACTAGGCATTGCATAGTCGATTGTGTACACGAGAAAGTGTAAAAACGCCCTCATGAGTAAATAAAAGCATAATAAACCCTCTGTGACTCTTAGCTTAAGCAATGCATAGTATTGGTTAAAACTTATCTGATTTACTGCTTTTCTTGAGTTAAAACTTGTTTTCCCCTAAGAAGCATAGTATGTGATATATTTTTTTAAAAGCATGTTTAATGGTTGCTAGGCACACACACACTACATCAGTGATGACAGGTTTGGATTTGCAAGGATATGCCTTATAATCTTGTCTTGAGTAGCTTCCTGTTTGATTATCTTGTGATTTTTCTGAGGCATTTCATTTGACTATCAATTCTAACTGATTCTTGGATTCGCATTCATGATAGGATAGGTTGCATTCATTGTAGATACTGCATTACATCTTTTGTTTGGTTTTGTTTTGGTTACTTGAGGGCAAGCAACGTTTAAGTTTGGGGGTATTTGATAAGTGGTTTTTATGACCACTTATTCAGATATTTTCTCGTTTATTTTATTGCTTAAACTCAAGTATTTTAATGCTTTTCATGCATTTTTACTTTCTTTTGTAGATTTCATGTTTTGGGACTCCTCTTGGTGCAATGAGCTAGAAATGATGCAAGAATGCCAAAAGGGAACAAGAAGCTAAAACATGAGCTGATGGCATGTTGATGAACAGAGTAAGAGGCTGGAATCAAGCATTAGAAAGGATCAAAAAAGTGCAGCAGCAGAAGAAAGCAGATATCAGAACCTGAAGCATGGCGCAACTGCGCCAGCTCCATGCCTTAAGGCTGCGCAGCTGCGCCAAAGGTCTAGGCCAGTTTCCCTACTGCGCAGCTGCGCCACATTTTCACTCCTTACCTACGCAGCTGTGCCGGTCCACTTCTGCAGTTTGACTTTCACTTAAGCTGGCAGATTTGAATTGTTTGGGCAAGAAGGCAGTCTCGATTTTAAGGGCTATAAAGGGGCTCATCTGGTACATATCAGATATACTCCCCTCAAGGGAGCCCTAGCTTTGTTCTTCCATTTTACTTTTCTTTACTTTACTTGTCTAGATTAGGAGTAGTTTAATTCTAGGTTTAAAATAGTTACTTTCTTAGGGTTGATTGGATCGAAGATTTAAACTTTTGGAGAACATCAAGGATTCATATTTTGATCAAGAGGAATCAGATTTGCATTTTCTATCCTTATTTTCTCTTTGATTCATATTTGTATTCTTATGATGATTATTCATTATGTGGATGGTATATCTAATTCTAGTATGAGTTAGCTTATATTTTGAGATTTCGATGGAACCTAATGAGTAGTTTATATTGATATTCTTCTATGTTGGTCTTATTTATTGTTATGAGATTGTCTATTATGATTCGTGCCTTCATTGCTTAATTTCTTATCTACCAATTACTGTGATAATTTATACGGACTTGAAAGACGAAGTATGAATTTAAATCTAATCATTAGTAGCTTGCGATTGTATGTTCTACATGGCGTTGGGATGTATGATTTGTGTTTAGGATAGACATATACCGAAGCTCCGCTCGTAGTCAATTGAGAACCTGAGCTTAAAACCTAATTATTTATAAATCACATAGACATATAAGGGTTTAGATAATGTGCGTGTTCATATGCGTTCTATCATCTGTGGAGTGTATGTGATATGGATTAGGTGCATCGAAAGATGGCCTTCTCACACTTTCGTGTTCTCGGCTAGCAATCTTTGACAATTAAGTTGACCTAACGGGAAGTGCATTGACTTAGACGAATCAATAGGGGAAATTGAGATCTCATGTCTTCATTATCTGATTTTACCCTAGGTTTATTTAGTTTTAGTTTAATTACTTGCCTAGTTTTAATTCAAATAATTTATTCGCTCATTTACATAAGACTGAAATGGTTATGGGCTAGTGGTTTGGTGACTTTTATTAGTTAATTCTCCATGGGAACGATATCTGTACTTACTCTTTATTACTTGTTGACCGTGTATACTTACACGCATATATTAATCGATAAAATGACCAACAGAAGGCTAACAAGACAAAAGGGGTGATCACATGTATTGCCAAAACAAAACAATCAACGGCTGCAGATAACTCAATACGCGCCCCGCCAGTGACAAGTCAGAATTATGCGCCCCGGCGCCAAGCTCTCGGGCCAAATTCGGCCCGGCAAAAAATCAGGAAGAAAATCATGCGCCCCGACCCAGACTTCTCTGGCCATCTGCTCCTTGGCATGTGTACAAGAACAAATTATTCTGCCCCGGTGCGCACAGCGAAAATCAGTTTTGAAAATACCCGACTGCAGCAGTTTGCAAGCCAAATCTCATTACACTTTTACCACTCAACTTCCTTCTATCCATAACCAAAAGAGGACAAACGAATTGACTCACTACCAAGTATCAATCCAACCTCAAAGGAATTTTAATACTCCTAACCACCACAGACGACTATGTTCATCTTCGAGGGGTCACTCTTCAACTCAATTCCAAGGCAACTAGGGAATTGACACTTATACAACCCATTCATCCTTAATTCATCAACAATTAGTCCGAGGTAATAATAATTTGTGAGATAGTCGGTTACTAATTCTCAGGTTGCTACACTAGCTTCTGTCAAATTCATCAGTGGGCACAACAATTCGAGTTTGGGGGTAAGCCATTCAAGCCCTAAACAATTGCACACCAAGTGTTTATAAAAAGGCCTCAACAACCATTCCATCATCCCATTACAAGTAGAGACACGCCGGCGACAAAATGACATTAAGGAAATAGAAAAGACAACGTGGAGAAGGATCGTCAACCGCCACGCGGCCATTCGACAAACGTAAATTTCTAAATGTCAAGGCGGCGGACCGATTTGAATACCTCGCCAATAAATCATTGGTGCTGGAGCGTGGTTTTGCTCTTGACGAGTTTAATGGATAGATGTTCAACCAGATTCGTGAACGAAAATGGGAGACGCTTGTGGCACATTCGGATGCCACCGTAGTGGCGGTGGTCAAAGAATTATATGCAAATGCGCCCGACAAATCCCCATTCTTTGCCTTCGTATGAGGCAAAATGGTCCCATTCATTGTTCAAGAGATCAACGACTATTATCATGTTCCATAGATAACATATGAATACCAAGTCCTCAAGGAAAGTGGTCCCAACTATGATCAGATTTTGGTAGAATTGTGCAAGCCGGACGCTACATGGGCATCGAATAGGTTGCGTTTTCTAAGCAGCCACCTGAGTTTATATGGAAAAATATGACATGCGTTCTTGTGTGCCAAATTGCTGCCCAACACACACGTGAGCGATGTCACGAAAGAAAGGGCGGTGTTACTCTACACCATATGCAAAGACCGATCCATTGATGTCGGCTGCCTCATCCATCACAACATCCGCCGCAACCTTCGTGGATCAGTCCAGGGTGGTTTGGCTCATCCCTCCTTAATTTGCGCACTATGTGCCAGGGCAGGGGTACAATGGCCATGGAGCCCATCGAGCAACCTCTACTGTATCTCGACCCCAATTTGATTCAGAGGTATTCAAAATGGAAAGAAGCGGTGTCCCACCCGCAAGGTCTTGGCTATATATTTTCGGAAGATGAGGGTGGTGACGAGGAGGATGAGCAGGATGCAGATTTTAATGAGGACGAGGAGTAGGAATATGACCATGAATCTCGCCCACAGTATCCTTTCAGTGGCCAATTCCAAGTTATGCAGCAATATGTCGACGAGCAGTTTCAAGGATTAGCTGCAAGGCAAGACCATATGTTTGCCACGCAGAATGCATTCAACGCTTCTCTCGCTGCCACCTTTGCCCGACTTAACACCACAAGTGAAGGATTCTAATTTCCAATACCACAGCCATTCCCATCATTTGTTCCCCCACAACCCGTGGCGGACCCACCTACCGATGATCCACCGGTTGAGCATGACGCTTGATCGCTCAGGGCAGTCCTCGAACTTTTCTTGCTTTATCTAATGAGGGCATTAAACTGTTTAAGTTTGGGGGTAGTTTAGTCATTTAGTTAGTAAATTTGCATATTGCATGTCATGTTAGTTAATTGCACGTAGAAGAAGCATGTTAGTATTATTTCTATTTTGCATTAATTACATATAAAAAAATGTATAAAATCAAGGAAAATCATAAAAAATTTGCTTTGCATTTAGGTATATAGGTTGCATGAGTTGAGCAATGGATTGACATGTTTTTAGCTCGGCCGATGATAGGATTGGTATTGCATCTTAATTCGAACAAACGTGAAAATGAATTAACAGTTTTGAGGTTAATCAAAATGAAAGTCCAATTTTGTCTGAAACTCGTGTAACTGGTTAGCACGTAAGAGTTTAACTGTCTAATCAACGCAGTTCAAGGGGTCACAACTTATTTTTAGGGGGGAAATCTTAGTAAAATTTGATGAAACTGTTTTATTGACATGAAAAGTAAAAGTAAGTAAGAGCTTGAGTCTGGGGGAGTTAGTGGGGTGACAAAAAAAAGAGAAAAAGAAAGAAAATAGAAAATAAGAAAAAATGTAAGGAAAAAGAAAGAATAAACACATGGACTAGTTTGTATTTATGGCCTTTATTACTTGAATAAGTAAGCCCTTGGGGTGTTTCTACACCTAGCGCCCTAAAATCGTCTGGTTTGGGAGTCATTGGTCGAAAGTTCGTTAAACGGGTAGCATTGAAAAGCCTAATAGATGCAGACATTGCACGGTCTATTGTGAGCACGGGATGGAGCATAAAATGCACCCGTGAATGAGAAATAAGAAAAATAGCTCTATCTAAAGTTCCCGAACTCGGTAATTACTATGATTGTTGGTTTTGTCATAAATGCAGAATATTCAAAGTTTAACTAAAATTTTCTAGCTAAGAAGTTTATTTCTGATGTTTTTGAACTGTTGTTAGTTAGAATAGTTAACAATCACACACGCACAACATGAGTAAGGACAGGGTTCGATGGACTAATATTTTTATTTTTTTGTTATTGTGGAGTTTCCAACCCGCGGGTCGACAAATCTCCACAGCCCGATACTAGAGCGATTTGCTACCTGACTTATGTCAGGGGTATTGTGGCCATACAAAATTACTTCTACTTCCTCACATTGTTGCTAGCGGGGTTTGATCCCAGTATGTCCGGGTTTACGGCTCATCCCAGGGCGATCCTTACCGCTGCGCCAATGCTTGTGGTTGTTAGATGGACTGATTGAGTATTATGAACTATAAATTGACTTTTCGGTATTATTTGAGTATCATATGATATCGTTGAGGCCTGTGTTGAATATCATGTGATCTGTTGCTAGAAACGTAGGCATGTAGAGAGTAGGTTATGCATATACATATATATAGATACATTATTTGTTTTCAGTGTTGTTGTTTTTGTTTTCACTTGAGGACAAGCGAAATCTTAAGTTTGGGGGTATTTGATAAGTAGGTTTTATACCTACGAATCGGTATCAGGTAAACCTAGGATGTCATGGCTTTAAGTATGTTTTAGGATCTTTTCATGTATGTTTGTGGGTTTTGTGTGCATGGACTGAATGGGAAAGAAATGGACAAAAGTGGCAGATTATAAGACAAAATGGGTTGGACTTTTATTACACGCACCGGGGCGAAGTTCAAGGCATAATATTTCGCTGGGGCGCGGCTCGCTGCGGCGCGCATCCAGAGGTAAAATGGTGCGCCTCGGCGCGCTGCGGATTATTGGTTTTTATTCATTCGTTATGAACTACTTACTTATTTAAGCCTATGACGGATCTTATTATGTAATGTATGATTAAATATTCTTAAATTCAGTTTATGGATGTTATTCCCAGGTTATTTTCTATGTGTTCTTAATCTATATAATTGCCTGATCAACAGTTATTCTGTTATTCCATATGAAATCGAGAGAGGACATATGGGATTAGAACTAGCCATAGTGACATATGTTTATGATTTCTGAGTAGATGGAATTCTTGATTCGTGTTTAGGATAGAGATATACCTTTACGCCATATGTAATTTGTTAAGAACTTGTTAATAAACTCTCTTTAATTGTACTTCACATAGAGATATAGTGAATTAGTTAATTAGGGTGTCTTGCTTAATTCTATCATATATGGATGCGAGTAAGTATGGATATTATGCATCGAGAGGTGATTTTATCTACTTAAGTGTTCTTGATTAATAATCTGGGATAATTAAAATAAACTAGGGAAAATGATATTATCTGAAGTGAAATAATAAGTGAAGTTGTAGGCTTAATTCTCTCAAACTTGTGAAAATCTTGAGTTAGTGTTGCGATTAGTTTAAGTAGTGATTTAGTTATAAAAATATCTTTTAATTGTTATTTTGATAAAGCTGAGATATTATAAAATTGGTACTTATTCGATTAAATAGGAATTATTGTCTCTGTGGGATCAATATCTGATTTATCATTATATTACTTGTTGACCACGTATACTTGCGTGTAGCGCGTAATTAAATTTTACCGAACATGCATTGGAATGATACTGACAGATCCTGTCAGGCTTGAATTTTTTAGATCAAGGGTTCATAGGGGGTAACAAATCTGTAACCATCCCCTCATTGATCAGCATCTGAAGGATTTCTTTCATCGGCTGGTTCAAATTAGTGAAGTTCCTTTGAAAGGCAAATTCCTTATCTTCTTGAAACTTCTCTTCCTTGGCCACCTTGTCGGCCCAGGGTTCATGCTCATAAAATCGGTAATGGTCCCTCATAGAAATTGGGCTAATTTTTGGTGTAAGAAGACTTGCTTCATGCTGGTTGGTCTGATTTATCAGCTGCCTAGTTATCTGATGTTGATACACAATCAGATCCGCCAAATGTCCAATCTAATCCTTGATAGACTTGATTTCTTGTTCTATCAGGAACCGCCTCTCTAAGAACTCCAAAATGTCTGGCCTATTGGTGCTTGATTGAGTGGACTCTCCAACATAATGAAAATATTTGGATCCTTCTCCACTACTAGTGCTAATCATGTTGACACTCTCATCTTTGTGCTGAGGGAGAGGATTATCTTGCACATGCGGTTGCTCTAGTTTGGTCACCACAATCTCTCCGTTGTCTATTAAGTCTTGGATTTTGTGCTTGAGAGACCAACAGTCTTGTGTATCGTGGCCCGGGGATCCGAAATGGCATGCACACTTTTTACTTGGGTCAAAATTTTTTCCACCGGTACTGGTTGGTGGAAGAAGTTGAACAATCTTCTTTTGATGCCGTCAACAATTTTAGCACATTTTCTAATGAATCTCCTAATGGGGTGAACGTTCTTCGACGTCTGGCCTCCAAATTTTTCTGAAACAGAGGATTTAAAGGTTGTGCTGGAGTTTAAAGAGGGGAATAGTTTCTCCTTTGAATGGGCATGCTGCTTAAATCGCTTCTCTGATTCTATCTTTGCAGTACTACGGACACTTCTTCTTTCTT
The DNA here is from genome assembly GCA_020205555.1 of Panax stipuleanatus. NCBI lineage: Eukaryota > Viridiplantae > Streptophyta > Magnoliopsida > Apiales > Araliaceae > Panax > Panax stipuleanatus. The sequence continues at coordinate 71,354,686 of CM035126.1, forward strand.
CTTCTGTACTCTACAAGGATTACTCCCATAACTCCCAGATTGGATATGCTCGGCAATAGCTTCCAAGGCGGTAAGATCTTTTATCTTCCCAGATTTTAGCCCTATTTCAGCCATCTCTCCGTGTTTGATCATTTCCGAGAATGGTTTTCTTATGCCTGCTAGAACCTTTTCGTAATACGGAGCTTCTTGAATGTCGATGAAGGTAATGACTATCTCAGACTCAGTTATAGGCGGGGTGACTTATGCTGCCACTCGCCTCTATTGTTGATCATACTCTCTGAATGACTCGGTGTTTTGCTTTTTGATTTTGCTGATTTGATATCTGTTTGGAGCCATCTGAGACTGAAAACTATATTGATTAAGGAAGGTATGTGCTAACTCTTCCCAGCTGTGAATTTTGGAATTATCTAGATGAGTATACCAGGCTGTAGCCTCCCCGGTCAAACTCTTCTGGAAAAATTGCATTCTGAGCTTCTCGTCCTCTGCATAGGATCCGAGTTCTCCAATGAATACCTTCAAATGGGTGTAGGGATCTCCTAATCCATCATATTTCTCAAAATTAGTGACTTAAAATTTTTCTTGATAACGATCCCTTGGGAATATGCATAAGTCTGAGTAGTTGACAGTTCCAAATGCCCCAGTCCCTTTGATGGATCGGATGGTTTCATCCATTTGTTGGACCTGCTTTAGAATATCATCAGCCTCCTGTTCTTTGTTGAGGTTGATGATTTCAGGGGTTTTGTTTGTAAGATCTTGGTTTTGAGGATCAGGAATCTGAGTGTCTTTCTTTCCAGTCTCTTGACTGCCACTGGGTGTAGATGGTTTTATATGACCGGGTGTTTGTTTCCCTTGAAGGCCTTTGCATTGTTCTTTCAAGAAAATAGCCAATTCGGCTATCTGGTTTTTCAGTCCTTCAAACTCCTCCCTAGAAATAGGGGTAAATTCAGTTTGAGCCCTTGAAGTCATGTCTGGAGATAGACTTAGTACTTTCTTAGATTTTGATCTGGTGACAGGACCAATTTTTACCTACAACAAACATAGGTGTGTTAATTTCCTGATGTAGGTATCGGTCGGATGCATGTTATACAATGTGTTTGTTTTTGAAGTTTTTTAATCTTATCCTATAAAACAAAGGTCGGTTGTTTTGATGACTGGATAGTATGATAGGATTCATAATGAAATGTATATTTACATTGTGAAATTTACACTAGAATTTTGGAAAATTGACATTGAATTGAAAGAGGAAGGCATGAAGAAGCTTCCCTTCGGATTTGGTTAATCAGAGGCTGACCTATCTTAGGCTAATCTAGCGGTTTTTTGGCATGAAGGTCCCCAGATCATTGCAATCTACTAGAGCAGAAATTAATCCGATCTTTTAATTGGAGCGGATTTGAGTCCAGTAATCAAACACCGACGGTTCGCCTCCTGGTGGAGGAATCACACAACATTCATTCACATACATCGCGTCTCACCGTATGAAATGATGACATTGTGCAAAGCACTAATATAATGCAGTAAAGCATTCATGCACATCCATTTAATGTAAAACGCAGCATCCACACACACGCATATATAAAAGGAAATTTTGAAAATATTTGAACGCGACCTAAGCCCTCTACAGTCCCAGCAGAGTCACCACTTGTCGACGTCGGGAAAAAATTCGGTCAGCTTTAAACCCGATCTTTCTCTTTTCCTAAGACTTTTGTTGTTTTCTACCCTTATTGCCTTATCTGTTTTATGAAAGGGTGAAGTTTTGTAGAAAAAGGACAACATGTATCATGTCGACGATTTGAACGGTTTACAGAGTCGCCAGTTGGTAGATTTGAAATGGTTGTACCAACTTAACCGAGTTTTGTTTGTAAGTTGACCCAATTGTTGGACATTGTCAAAACTTGATCTTTGAAACCGAAATTCTTAAGTTCGGGGGCTTGGTTAAGTGACGGGAAGGTGTTAGGTACCCCCCAACTCCCGTGAAAACACGGTACCCCATATTTTCAATATTTTCCTTTTTATTTGAAATGTGTGTGTGTGTGTATGCTGGAAGAAAATGGGCCTACGCTTGTTTGATTTGAAAGTATTGTTGTGCTTCGTTGAACCTATATACGAAGAGTTTGATTTGATTTGCAAAAGTCCTTTTTAGACAATGTATGAAAATGATATTTTGAAATGTTGGTTTTCAAACCCTTACGCTCACGTAGGAATTGAAGCATGTTAATACCTCCATTTTATTCTTTTCGGTCTTCAGCTTGATTGGAATAGTGATTGTCGGGCTGCGAAGCATCCTCGACCACAAAAAAATATATACAAGTGTCGGTCTTCTCATGGGCATGACAGCCATCGGAGTGACTCTAGCACGACAAACCAAATTTCATTATGTTTGGAACCTTAAATCCGGATAACAGTTTTAAGGTCCCTCGGCTGTACATTTTTACAGAAAAATGGGCAGGGTACATTTGTAATGTGGAGTTTGTCCATCGTGGGAATCAGATTCTGATCAGTTTGATCATGAATCCCACGATTCCTAGGCTCACAGAGAGAAGCCAAGAGAATCTGCACAGCACAGATATTCACAAAGAATGTATATTTACATCTAGACGTCACAAAATCAAGGATTCATCAGTTAAATCCTTGCATGCACATAGCCAAAGCTTCCTGTTCCCACTAGATAGGGATCTAAGGGCCGCGGGGTTGCTTTAATATTTAACAAAACTACAAAGAAAGCTAGATTTAAATAAATCTTAGCCATTCTAGCTTCCCGGTTCCTGTTGGATCTATTTTGAACAGTTTAAAAGGCAGAAAGGGCTAGATTTAAATAAATCTAATTCAACAAATTTATATTAAATAAAATTCATATCAAATGAATAATTAACAGAAATTTAATCACAATGAATAAAGAATATATATATATATATATATATATATATATATACGAAAGCCGTAAAGGGCGACAGATTTCAATCCCAGGCCCGGACAGAAATGTAAATATATATATATATATATAAGCTATAAAGGGCGACAAATTTTCAATCCCAGGCCCGGATAGAAAAAAATAAATATATATATATATATATATATATATATATATATTTATAAAAGCCGTAAAAGAGTCACAGAATAATCCAAGCTTGACAGAATGTAGATATATATATATATATATATATATATATATATATATATTTAAAAGCTATAAAAGAGCCACGGAATAATCCAGGCTTAACAGAATGTAAATATATATATATATATATATATATATATATATATTTATAAAAGCGGTAAAAAGGTCACGAATTTCCAATCCAGGCCAAATTGAAATATAAATGTTAATATATACAGTTAGTGTATATATATATATATATATATATATATATATATATATATATATGCAATAAAGGTCACAAATTAGCAATCCAGGCCAAACAAAGTCAGAAAAATTTATATATATATAGTTATATATATAAAAGCAGTAACTGCCACGGATTTGCAATCCGGGCTTGATAGAATTGAAAATTAGTATATATAGTCAATTATATATATAATAAAGCTAAAAAAGGCCACGAATCAGCCATCCAGGCCGAACAAGTTAGTACGTATATATATAGGTACATAAAAGCGAGTAAAAGCCACGGATCGACGATCCAGACTGTGCAAATGCACAAAAAATGTATATATGTACTAAAATGTAGTAAAAATTAAGCAAAAATGGCCACTGAACTGAGTTCCGGGCAAGCCCAGGAGATGAAACTTTACGTGTAAGTGCAAATAGACGTAATGAAGTAGAAAATGAGTTTTGATCATAAAAATACTTACAATAGACTGCTACACAGGCTTTTTGCAACTTAGTAGGCTTCAAATAGACGTTTCCATCGGTTAATTTTTGATATGTCGTAGAATATATGTATACCAATGTGTTAGAAGAATAAAATTGAAGTTTGGAGTACAAGAAGTAGGGCTAAGGGACGAAATGGGTGGAGTTTTAGAGCGTTTTCCTCTTCTTTTTTTTCTCTTTTTTTGGCAAGGGGGGTCTTATATTTAAAGACCCGATGGTAGCGGCTCTACCCGCGGCTATCTCACCTCTACCTGCTACTCCCCAGGTGGGGCCCACTCTCATGGGTCCCGTCGTCTCGAAGTACATGCACTCCGAGCAAAGCAGTGTCAAGTTCGAACCTTCCTAACTTTTGATCAGAGCGTCCGTTTGAGGCGTGCTATACCTTTTCGGAAAGCCCTTGACGAGAGCATAACAATGACATGGGACCTAACATTTTTTGAGTCCAAGAATATGGGTTTATAACCGGATCTTCATTTCTTCACAGTTTATCCATTGAGCTATATTGTGTTGTTTCCACCCGGGATCAATGTTATGGCTCTTTCTGACCTTAATTGTATTAATTTGGCATGATTTTGACCGAATTGGATTTTAGTTGGTAAAATGACTATTTTGCCCCTCCAGGGGTTGTCTCCTATGTTGGCACGGTCTTCGACTATTTTACCGAGGTTGTCTCCAAAGTTTTGATCCCAGTCGACTCTGTTCATCCTCAGGGTTGTCTCTGAGGTTTCTTTGGCCTCCCAGGGTTGTCTCTGGGGTGACTGTAACTCCCGGGTTGTGATTGAGGCTCGATTTGACATCTCGGTGTTGTCGTCGGGGCTAAATTGGATCTCCCGGTGTAGTCGTCGGGGTTCTTATACCTCCCGGGTGTTGGGTTTGTACGAAATCATGGTGCAATCAAATTGCAAAAATTAGCGGAACCATAAAATATCAGAGTTTAAAATTTTCTACAAAACCATTAACCGGATCATCCTTTATGCAAATTATTAATTTAAAACTGAAAGTAGTATGCATACAAGCCAATCATGTATGATGATAAACTATATACTTTGGAGACAATCTTATTTATTTATTAATAAAAATATTCATTTATTAAAGGACATTTAATTATCTACATGGTGCTATTTTTATAATATGTAAATAATCCATAGTTTTAAGTAATGCTTTTAGAATCATGATGATGATCACGAAAATGAGATCTAAATTCTTAGAAAGCTTTAAAACTAAAATAGTTCCCAATCGTGGGATTACTAAAAAGAGAATTAGTAAATACGGATAGATTGGTACATATGTTGCTTGCTCATTGGATGAGGATGATTGATCTCATGATCATTTGTGTGGAGACACTAAAGCAAGTATGTAGGTGCTTATTGGAGAATAAGTTCACTGAATGTGACTCGCTATGGAATACCTAATGGAGTTTTACTCGCCTGTCAATAGAAATTCCTAATGTGATAGTAGTACAAGTGATCCTTGGACTTGAGATCATCATAGTATCTTGTATGTAATGAATTATACTTTGACTTATTCCTTAAAGCCCTTTATGGTATATAAAAGGGTATGCTTGGGTATAATAAGTTACATATGAAGATAATGAATGATCAATAAAGAATCTACCACCTCTAGTAAAAGAGGAGATATGTCCTATGTGATTCGGTAAATGACAACCCAGGAATCCTTGGCCAAGGTGGAATGAAATTAGAAAGGAGTTTCTAATTTGCATTAAATGGAGTTGTGTATTTTCTAATCGAAATACATATAATTAAATAAAATAAGACTTGACAGAAAATCCATGTCTTATATTTTAATTGGAACATTGTATTGTGGAAGGATTGAATTGTACGATAACTATTAACTCACATGTTCTTTTATGATTAATGTTGAGATCTATATTATCTGAAAAGTCGTTGACCGCTAGGGAGGCTTATCCCTATTGTAGAATAAATATTATTTATTTAAATAGATTATTAGTTTAATTTATTTATTTAAATAAGATTAGAATTATTCTAATTGATATATTCACAACCGGTTTAATATGGAGAACCTAAAGGGTCACACCATAAAATGAAGAACAATTATTTAAGAAGATAATGACGTAATCGTAATAATGCATTAAGTGTAATTAATTTAATCTATGGTGATATAATAAGTTAAATATCTTAATATTTATTATTTAAAATTTCAAAAATATTAAATATAAATTAATAAGAGGAGACTTATTAATATTATTACAATTATTATTATTATTAATTTCTAAAGGAGTTTAGTAATTAATTTAATATTAGTACTATCATTTATTCCTAATAAGATTAGGAGACAAATTAATTAAATGAATTTAATTAATTATTCCCAATGTGGTAGGAAGTCTAAATTAATTAAAGGAGTTTAATTAATTAAATGAAATTTCATGTCTAATAGGATTAGAAGGGTTGACCAATATTTATATAAGAGGAGTCTTATAATAGATATCAGTTGATGCAATTCTAATTGTTGGAGAGTACTCCTTTTCTATAGAGGATAGAAAACTAAGTCAACCACCCTCCTTCTTGATAATTCATCTTCCTTGGTGGATCACCTCTAGAGGCCAAACACTTGGGTGGCTAACGTTGATCAAAGGAAGGAATCTAACCCGGAAATTCAAGGAGATCACGAAGAACAAGGAGTTGAACTCGTACCTGTGAAAGCTTCGTTCTATAAGGGTATGATTCCATAACTTCTTATTTATCGTTTTAAATTAATAATTTGCATAAAGTATGATCCAGGTAATGGTTTTGTAAAAAAAATTTAAACTCTGATATACCATACTTCCGCTAATTTTTGCAATTTGATTGCGTCACGATTTCGTACAAACCCAACAGTGGTATCAAAGTCAAACTTTTATGCAATTATTAATTGTTTTGATTTCATATATATATGGGTATGTATTTAGAATAATTTGTTGGGCATAATTTTAGTTTTATAAAAAATTTTGTTTTATGAAAAAAAAGGGAAAAGACGAAAACTTTTTTTTTTCCGCTGCGAATTGTTTTTTTTAAAAATGTTGATAACTATTCGTTTTACAAGGGGAATTGACCTGTTTAATGATTCCCACGGAATTGTTTTAAAAAAAAAAATTCTACAGGTTTTGAAAAAGTGGGTAATCATTATTTCGATTTTAAAAAGGAACGAACATGCAGCTTAAATGAATTAGGATATAACATCCTGAAAAGTTTTTCACTTTAATATATAATAATAATAATAATAATAATAATAATAATAATAAAGGTACTATTACTATATATATATATATATATATATATATATATATTGGTATAGTACTTTATAATTATATATATTATTACTATATATATATATATATATATATATATGGTAACTATATAATATATATATATATATATATATATATAATATTTTTAATAATTTTATAATTAAAATAAAGAGTTTAATTTAATCTTGAAATTGAATTTCATGCAAATTAAAATTGTCCATTAAATGATACTCATCTATATATGGAATATTTTTAATTCATGAGATGAATATTTATTTATTGTTGCATATGGTGATATGTATGATAATAAATGGAGTTCATTATGGACTATTGACCAATGTGATTGGATTTTAATTTAGTTGAATGCATGAATGAATGAATTTTATTAAATGAGGTGTAGCGTACCTCGTCTTCTCTGATTTTTCTCGATGTAAATTCTATCTTCCTATTATGTACTTCCCCTTGACTGATGATCAAGGTTTTTATTTAATTTTAAATTGTTTATGTAATAGAGATAGTTGAATTATCTTGAAGAAACTGGAGACTAAGGAGCTTGAAGCGCGTGAAGACCCGTTTGTATGGAGCCCGGGTTTAAATGTAATAGTTACGTTTAAATCTTATTTCTTGCACCCTTAGGTTTGACCTTTTGGTTCACTTGGTGGCTCGAGTGAACCAAACTAGAATAAAAGTCCATAATCAATCAGGGTAAAATATAGTATTCTATATGTGCATGCTAAATATTATATATATTATATTTTATACAAACATGTTTTGCATGTTTAATAAAATGATGCGTATTTTATATATATATGTGCATGCGCGCTAAATAAGACGAAACAAATAATAACAAACCCCTCAAGAAAATTATATTAAGTCGAAAAACGTTCAAGTGATATTTGGAATATCGAACGTCGCCTTCTAGCATGATAAATTAATAGAGTATTAAATATTTAATATGAGCTTGTTGTGCTATCCACAAGGCGAGTATTGCGTATTTAAGATATTAATTAATCACATTTGATGCTTATCAAGAAAATTAAACGATCTAGTCTTGTTGTGCTATCCACAAGGACAAATATTTTTCTTTTTTGAATTTATGGAAGTGCTGGGCTGGACTTAAATTAAATCATTTTAGTTCGGATGTGCACACACTTGACCATTATGATTTAAGAGACAAAATAAAAGGAGTTACATGGTGATGTAATTGACAAGAATTGTCTACCTATTTATTTGTATATCGCTTGTTGTGCTATCCACAATGTTATATACATTTGAAATGGGATCCTTATTCTCACTAGCAAATCTTTAATTAGATATTGCCAAACTATATAAGTGAGGGCAATATAGTTTGATGAAAATAGTGGGAGATACCAATTTAAAATAAAGACCTAAATTTATTTTGGTATGCAAAAATTAATTAAAAAAAATGTTTGCTAAAATGTTGTCTTTTCACATGCAGAATTTTAAAAATGTCAAAATCACTAATCTCACTACGAAGCATAGATGCAAATATGCTTACCGACCCGAATTATGAGGGACTAGCTAAGAAATCTGAGAATTGTTCTCACTGCTAAAAATATTTTTTATGTCCTAAATTTAACTGTCCCTGAATCTGTTTCGGAAACAGCCTCTGAGGAAGAGATTGCCACTTTCAATAAGTGGCAAGATGATGCATCTGTGGCTCAATGCGTCATGCTCGCATCCATGAATAACGAGCTTCAGCGTTAGCACGAAAAAATGGATGTGCCTGCTATGCTGCTTCACCTCAAGGAGTTGTATGGTGAACAGAGTAGGACTGCTAGAGATGAGATATCTAAAGAGCTCTTCCGATCTCGGATGACCAAGGACACTGCCGTCGAGACTCATGTCCTAAAGGTGATCAATTTGATTGAACGCCTTGGACAGCTAAGGTTCATCATGGATGGGGACTTGAGTCAAGACTTGGTCTTGCAGTCACTCCCTGAGACCTTCTCGCAGTTTATGGTAAATTTTCACATGAATAAGCTAGATGTCAGTTTGCCTGAGCTGCTTAACATGTTGAAAGTTGCAGAAGGTCACTTCCCATCCAAGAAGAACCAAGTCTTGATGGTGGATTCTTCCAATAAGGAAGAGGCCCAAGGTGTTTTCTAAAAAGAAAAAATCCAAAAAGGCTAAGGGAAAGGGGAAAGAAATGGAGCAAAAGGAACCTGAACCAGCTGGCAACGGAATGTGCTTCCATTACAACGAGCCGGGACATTAGAAAAGGAACTGCAAGAAGTATCTAGCAGAGAAGAAGCTTGGATAAGCTTCGACTTCCAATCAAGGTTTGTTTATGATTGAAATTAATTTTTCAAAAAGTCAACATTCTACTTGGGTATTGGATACCGGCTGTGGTTCTCACATATGTAATACTATGAAGGGACTAGTCAGAAGTAGAAAGCTGAACAAGGATGAAGTTGTCCTACTAGTGGGAAATGAAGCAAAGGTTGTTGCATTAGCTGTAGGCACTTATTGTTTAGCACTGCCTACGGGCAAGTCCATTTATTTAAATAATTATTATTTTATTCTGAATATCATTAGAAACATTATTTCAAATTCTATTTTAGATATGGATGGATTTGAAATTATAATAAAGAACAACAGTTGTTCAATTTATAAAAATAATGTTTTATATAGTATTGGAAATCTGCGAAATGGACTTTATATACTTGACTTGCATGAAAATATACTTCAAATAGAACAAACTAAGAAAAGGAAAAAGAGATGATATTAATTATACCTATATGTGGCACTGTAGACTCGGTCATATCAATGAGACGAGATTATCCAAGTTGCATAAGGATGGGCTCTTAGAGCTATCTGATTATGAATCATATCCAACGTGTGAATCTTGTCTTATGGGTCAACGACTAAATCTCCTTTTAGTGGAAAAGGAGAAAGAGTTATAGAGTTGTTAGCGTTGGTTCACACAGACGTTTGTGGACCTATGACAACGATTGCACGGGGTGAGTATTCTTATTTTATTACTTTCACCGATGATCACTCATGATTTGGATATGTGTATTTAATGAAATATAAATCAGAATCATTTAAAAAGTTCAAAGAGTTCAGAAGTGAAGTAGAGAAACAAACGGGGAAAGTGTATTAAGACTCTTCGATCAGATCGAGGTGGAGAATACTTCAGCGGTGAGTTTCTCAATTGTCTCAAAGAAAATGGTATAATCTCACAATGGACTCTACCAGGTACACTACAGTTAAATGGAGTATCTGAAAGGAGAAATCGAACATTGTTGGATATGGTTCGATCCATGATGAGTTTTACCAATCTTCCAATTTTATTCTGGGGTCATGTCCTAGAAACGACTCATATTTACTAAATAAGTTTCCCTCAAAATCCGTCCCCAAGACCCCATATGAGATGTGGACAGGGAGGAAACCTGGTCTTAAGCATGTTAAGATCTGGGGATGTCCAGCTTATGTGAAAAAGTTTTAAAATGATAAGCTAGGGACAAGATCTGATAAGTGCACGTTTGTGAGATATCCTAAAAAAAGTTTGGGATACTATTTCTACAATCCTACTGAGCAAACGGTGTTTGTTGCGAAACACGCTGCCTTCTTGGAAAAGGAGTTTATCCTTGAAGGGGCTAGTGGGAGAAAAATAGATCTTAAAGAAATTCAAGAACCACAAACCACTACAAATAAAGTGGATGAACCTGTCCAAGTAGAAACACCTACTGTATAACACCCTATTCGTAAATCTGGAAAAGTACCGAAGATACCTAAAAGGTATGGATTCGTCATAGAGGATGACGATGAGGTACACATCATGGATGATGATGATCCATTGAATTACGAACAAACTATGAGTAATAAAGACTCAGAGAAATGGTAGATGACCATAAAATCTAAAATGGATTTTGAAGCTATGCTCAAGTCCATTTGGATTTTTCTTGCGATTGCAGCTTATTTTTACTTAATCTGGCAAAATGGACGTGGAGACGCCCTTCCTTAAATATACATTATTAAAGGAGAATGTATTTATCATACAGCCAGATGGTTTTTTGTTTCAATGGTTGAAGCAAATCATGTATATGAGCTACAACAATCCATTCATGGATTGAAGCAAGATTCTCGTAGATGGAACATTCTTTTTGATTAGACAATCAAAGAGTTTGATTTTATCAAAAAATGAGGATGAACCATGTGTGTACAAGAAGGTTAGTGGGAGCGCTGTTTCATTCCATATATTATATGTTGATGATATATTACTGATAGGGAATGAAATTCCTATGCTAAAATCGATCAAAATAAAGTTGTCTAAACATTCCTCCATGAATGATTTGGGTAGAACATCCCGCATTGGGGATATAAATCTGTATTAATAGATTTAAAAAAATGTTCAGCTTAACCCAAGGAAACGTATATTCATTAGATGCTAAAGGCGTTTAGCATGACAAACTCTAAAAGGTGTCTCATGATGATAAGCCATAGGATGAATCTCTCTAAAATTGTCCTCAATAAAAGAGAGATCGCATGAGCTACTATCATGTATGCAATGAAATATACAAGACTTGATGTTGATCAGTCATATTCTGGAGAAGATCACTGTGAGACAGTGATAAACATCTCAAAGTACTTAACTGACACTAAGGATGTCATCATGACACATGATGGGTCTAAATTAAACTAGAGGACTAAACAGACTCAAGTTTTTAGACTGACCAAGACGATAGCAAATCAACTTTAAGGTAAGTCGTTACCTTGAAAGATGGTGCAGTGAATTGGAAAAGTTTCAAACAACAAAAGGTTGCTAGTTTAGTGACAAAGACAAAGTATATAACTGTAAGTGAAGCTGCAAAGGAAGCTGTTTGGATGAAGAAGTTCATAACTGAACTAGGAATAGTTTCTAAGTCTCATCTTGAATCTAAACATGTGTTGCGGCACTTTGATTAAAGAAATCACTGAAAAAGGATCATTTAGACTCTTAAGATAACATTGCAGATCCATTTACTAAAGCTTTAACATAACAGCAGTTTGATCGTCACTTAAAGAAGAAGAGTATGAGATAACATGGCGATTAGCTTTAGTGCAAGTGGGAGATTGAAAGTAGTATGCATACAAGCCAATCATGTATGATGATAAAGCATATACTTTGTAGACAATCTTATTTATTTATTAATAAAAATATTCATTTATTAAAGGCATTTAATTATCTACATGGTGATGTTTTTATAATATGTAAATAACCCATAGTTTTAAGCAATGCTTTTAGAATCATGATGATGATCATGAAAATGAGATCTAAATTCTTAGAAAGCTTTAAAACTAAAATAGTTCCCAATCGTAGGATTACTAAAAAGGGGATTAGTAAATCTGGATAGATTGGTACATATGTTGCTTGCTTATTGGATGAGGATGATTGATCTCATGATCATTTGTGTGGAGACACTAAAGCAAGTATGTAGGTGCTTATTGGAGAATAAGTTCACTGAACGTGACTCGCTATGGAATACCTAATGAAGTTTTACTCGCCTGTTAATAGAAATTCCTAATGTGATAGTAGTACAAGTGATCCTTGAACTTGAGATCATCATAGTATCTTGTATGTAATGAATTATACTTTGACTTATTCCTTAAAGCCCTTTAGGGTATATAAAAGAGTATGCTTGGGTATAATGAGTTACATATGAAAATAATGAATGATCAATAAAGAATCTACCACCTCTAGTAAAAGAGGAGATATGTCCTATGTAATTCGGTAAAGGACAACCCAGGAATCCTTGGCCAAGGTGGAATGAAATTAGAAAGGAGTTTCTAATTTGCATTAAATGGAGTTGTGCATTTTCTAATCGAAATATATATAATTAAATAAAATAAGACTTGACAGTAAATCCATGTCTTATATTTAATTGGGACATTGTATAGTGGAAGGATTGAATTGTACGATAACTATTAACTCACAGGTTCTTTTATGATTAATGTTAAAATCTATATTATCTAAAAAGTTGTTGATCGCTAGGGAGGCTTATCCCTATTATAGAATAAATGTTATTTATTTAAATAGATTATTAGTTTAATTTATTTATTTAAATAAGATTAGAATTGTTCTAATTAATTTATTCGCAACCGGTTTAATATGGAGAACCTAAAGGGTCACACCATAAAAGAAAGAATAATTATTTAAGAAGATAATGGCATAATCGTAATAATACATTAAGTGTAATTAATTTAATCTATGGTGATAGAATAAGTTAAATATCTTAATATTTATTATTTAATATTTTGGAAATATTAAATATAAATTAATAAGAGGAGTCTTATTAATATTATTATAATTATTATTATTATTAATTTCTAAAGGAGTTTAGTAATTAATTTTATATTAGTACTCTCATTTATTCCTAATAAGCTTAGGAGACAAATTAATTAAATGAATTTAATTAATTATTCCAATGTGGTAGGAAGTCTAAATTAATTAAAGAAGTTTAATTAATTAAATAAAATCCCATGTCTAATAGGATTAGAAGGGTTGACCAATATCTATATAAGAGGAGTCTTATAATAGATATCAGTTGATGCAATTCTAATTGTTGGAGAGTACTCCTTTTCTATAGATGATAAAAAACTAAGCCAACCACCCACCTTCTTGATACTTCATCTTCCTTGGTGGATCACCTCTAGAGGCCAAACACTTGGGTGGCTAACGTTGATCAAAGGAAGGAATCTAACCCGAAAATTCAAGAAGATCACGAAGAACAAGGAGTTGAATTCGTACCTGTGGAAGCTTCGTTCTACAAGGGTATGATTTCATAACTTCTTATTTATCGTTTTAAATTAATAATTTGCATAAAGGATGATCCGGGTAACGATTTTGTAGAAATTTTTTTAAACTCTGATATACCATGCTTCCGCTAATTTTTACAATTTGATTGCGTCACGATTTCGTACAAACCCAACAAAAACGATAAATTAGAAGTTATGAAATCATACCCTTGCAGAACGAAGCTTCCACAGGTACGAGTTTAACTACTTGTTCTTCGCGATCTCCTTGAATTTTTGGGTTAGATTCCTTCCTTTGATCAACATTAGCCACCCAAGTGTTTGGCCTCTAGAAGTGATCTACCATGGAAAAGGAATTATCAAGAAGGAGGGTGATTGGTTAAACCCTAATTTTCTATCCTCTATAGAAAAGGAGTACTCTCCAACAATTGGAATTGCATCAACTGATATCTATTATAAGACTTCTCTTATATAGATATTGGTCAACCCTTCTAAACCTATTAGACATGGGGTTTTAATTAAACTTCTTTAATTAATTTAGTCTTCCCGCCACATTGAGAATAATTAATTAAATTTATTTAATTAATTTGCCTCCTAATCTTATTAGGAATAAATGAGAGTACTAATATTAAATTAATTCCTAAGCTCCTTTAAAAATTAAAATAATTATAATTATAATAATATTAATAAGACTCCTCTTATTAATTTATATTTAAAATTTTCAAAATATTAAATAATAAACATTAAGCTATTTAATTTATTCTATCACCATAAATTAAATTAATTACACTTAATGCATTATTATGATTATGCCATTACCTTCTTAAATAATTATTCTTCCTTTTATGGTGTGACCCTTTAGGTTCTCCATATTAAACGTGTTGTGAATAAATCAATTAGAATAATTCTAATCTTGTTTAAATAAATAAATTAAACTAATAATCTATTTAAATAAATAATATTTATTATACAATAGGGATAAGCCTCCCTAGCGATCAATGACTTTCTAGATAATATAGATTTCAACATTAATCAATAAATGACCTGTGAGTAAATAGTTACCGTATAATTCAATCCTTCCACCATACAATGTCCCAATTAAATATAAGACATGGAATTACTGTCAAGTCTTATTTTATTTAATTATATGTATTTCGATTAGAAAATGCACAACTCCAAATAATGCAAATTAGAAACTCCTTTCTAATTTCATTCTGCCTTGGCCAAGGACTACTGAGTTGTCATTTAACGAATCACATAGGACATATCTCTTCTTTTTACTAAAAGTGATAGATTCTTTATTAACCATTCATTATCTTCATATGTAACTTATTATACCCAAGCATACCCTTTGATATATACCCTAAGGGTCTTAAGGAATAAGTCAAAGTATAATTCATTACATACAAGATACTATGATGATCTCAAGTCCAAGGATCACTTGTACTACTATCACCTTAGGAATTCTTATTGACAGACAAGTAAAACTCCATTAGGTATTCCATAGCGAGTCACGTTCAGTGAACTTATTCTCCAATAAGCACCTACATACTTGCTTTAGTGTCTCCACACAAATGATCATAAGATCAATCATCCTCATCCAATGAGCAAGCAACATATGTACCAATCTATCCGGATTTACTAATCCTCTATTTATTAATCCAACGATTGGGAACTATTTTAGTTTTAAGCTTTCTAAGAATTTAGATTTCAATAGCATGATCAACATTATGATTCTAAAAGCATTGCTTAAAACTATGGGTTATTTACTTATTATAAAAACAGCATCATGTAGATAATTAAATGCCTTTAATAAATTAATACTTATACTAATAAATAAATAAGATTGTTTACAAAGTATGTGCTTTATCATCATACATGATTGGCTTGTATGCACGCTATTATCAATCTCCCACTTGCACTAAAGTCAATCGCCATGGTATCTTATACCCATCTTCTCTAAGTGACGATCAAACTGCTGTTATGTTAAAGCTTTAGTAAATGGATCTGCAATGTTATCTTGAGAATCTACGCGTTCCAAGGTGACGTCTCCTCTTTCAATGATTTTTTTAATCAAAGTGCCGCAACATATGTTTAGATTCAAGATGAGACTTAGGAACTATTCCTAATTCTGTAATGAACTTTTCATCCGAAACATCATTTTGCAGCTTCACTTACAGTTATATACTTTGTCTTTGTCACTAAACCAACAACCTTTTGCTGTTTGGAACCATTCCAATTCATTGCACCACCTTTCAAGGTAACGACTTACCCTAAAGTGGATTTGCTATCGTCTTGGTCAGGCTGAAACCTTGAGTCTGTTTAGTCTTCTAGTTTAATTCAGACCCATCATGTGTCATGATGACATCCTTAGTGTTAGTAAGTACTTTAAGATGTTTATCATTGTCTTAAAGTGATCTTCTCCAGAATATAACTGATCAACATCAAGTCTCGTATATTTTATTGCATACATGATATTAACTCATGCGATATCTCTAATATTGAGGACAATTATAGAGAGATGCACTCTATGGCTCATCATCATGAGACACCTTTTGGAGTTTGCTATGCTAAACGCTTTTAACATCTAATGAATATACGTTCCTTGGGTTAAGTCGAACATCCTTTTAAATCTATCTATACAGATTTATATCCCCAATTTAGGATGTTCTACCCAAATCATTCATGGAGGAATGTTTAGGCAACTTTATTTTGACCGATTGTAGCAAAGGAATGTCATTCCCTATCAGTAATATATCATCAACATATAATACAAGGAATGGAATAGTGCTCCCACTAACCTTCTTGTACAAACATGGTTCATCCTTATTTTTAATAAAATCAAACTCATTATTTGTTTCATCAAAACGAATATTCCATCTACGAGAAGCTTGCTTCAATTCATAAAAGGATTGTTGTAGCTCATATACATGAATTGCTTTAACCATTAAAACAAATCCATCTGGTTATATCATACATACATTCTCCTCTAATAATTTATATTTGAGGAAGGGCGTCTCCACGTCCATTTTGCCAGATCTAGTAATAATTGTGACACCCCCAAATCCGGGTTCCCTAACCTCGAGTTTGGTGCTCACTATCCATCATGCATAACATCTAACTACCCATTCAGTGATGAATTACATCATTCATACCATTACTTAATATAAATTATACCAATCTCCCAGGTTAACTAACCTTAACATAACTTACATAACCTTAGATACTCAAAAGGTTTACATAATTAATTTACATAAAGCAACATAATAATTAAAGTTCATAATAACTACTCTTGAACTTTGCCTTTGCCTTTGTCTTTCTTCGACCCTTCGGCAACCTCGTCCTTAGCTGAAATATTTTATTTAAGCAAGGGTGAGCAACGAATTTGCTCAGCAAGTTAAAGTGTACAATAAAAGATATAGAAGAATCTAACTTTCTAGAATGTTAATAATGTTCAAAAGATTTCGAAGTAGCTGAACAATAAATCATTTTCAATAACAAGACTTTTCTTAAATTCCAAGATGGATAACTTATCAAGAATGAAAGAGTAAAATTCATTCAAATGTTCAATAATATTTAATTGATTAAGAAGTTATCAATACTGCAACACTATTCAATAAAGTGGGATATTCCCAGATTTCATGCTGAGTGATCACTAATGGATCAAGAACTAATAGAGGAATCATTAGTTATTAAAACTAAATTACCTCAAGAATATAAGTTAGTTATAAAAACTAATTATACTCTTCTGCAAGTACATGAAGTGATCAGCTCCGTTGTACCCTATATTATGCATAATACTCAAAAAATAGCGCAAGGGTCGGATGTCTGACAATAAAATTCCCCTTTTTATAAGGGTTGTTCATCTCAGTCTTACATCATAAGTCCGTACCACAACAATATGGTTTGGATTACTTTTAAAGAAATGTTATGATTTCAACATATAATATCAATATTGATTTAGCCGAAATAAATGGCATAAATCTTTCAATAACAACGTAGTTCAAATAATAGAACGATTCATCAATTATTAGTCTAGCCGATATGAATAGCTGAGACATGGCTTATAAACAGTTTATGAATAAAAAAACTTTAAATTTATTTCATATTTCAAATAGTAGAACATGAAATCAAATGCACTATGTGCGAATAACAATAATCATTACGGATGTGAATAACCAACAATAATTATCCACTAATCATGCTTCGAAATTAATAACTCAAGTTGAGTTAAGAAACTTGCCTTGGTCGTTGACTACTGCTACACAATTCTATAATCCGCTTAATGAATTTAACTTATCCTCTTTGGAAAGACCTATCATGGATCCTTCAATTAGTATAACATATAATTATTCATAACATATAATTATTCTCATATATTATCTAATATTAATCACATAATTAAATATTAGATATCACATTAACTCCTTAATAATATCATCATCCTTTGATAATATTATTATTAAGTATGTATTTTAACACTTGAATAATATTATTAGCCTTGTAATAATATTTTATTCGCTTCTTAATATTATTAATTATTTAATAATATTTTAGTCTCTCTCTAATATTATTAATCTTTTAATAATATTTTAAGTATCTAATATTATTAATCCTTTAATAATATTTTAACTTTCTAATATTATTAATCATTTAATAATATTTTAAATAATTTAATATTATTAACCTTATTATTATTTAATATCAATTAAATAATAATTGATTAATATTTGTACTTATTTATTATTAATTAAATAATAAATACTTAATCTATTTAACTTTATAAGTCTTTAATTATTATTCAACTTTAAATAAATAATAATTAATTAAAATTTATCTTTATTTATTATTTAATATTAATTAAATAATAATTAATTAATTAACATTTATCTTTATTTATTATTTAATATTAATTAAATAATAAATAATTAATTAATATTTATCTTTATTTATTATTTAATATTAATTAAATAATAAATAATTAATTAACACTTATCTTTATTTATTATTAATTAATAAATAATTAATTAACATTTATTCTTATTTATTATTTAATATTTAATTAAATAATAAATAATTAATTTATTAACTTTATAATACTTAACTAAAATGTGAGTAAGTAATTATAATTATTTATTACTTATTCTCACTTAAATAACAAACAATTTATTTATTTACTTTAGACATTCTTTAATAATTATTTAATATTAATTAAATAATAATTAATAAATTATTTAACTCTATTTATTATTTAATCTTAATTAAATAACAAATGGTTGGCTTAATTACACTAATTTTTATTCTTTTATTACTTAATGTTAATTAAATAATAATTAAAAAAATAATCATACTTACATAATATGTAATTAGCTTAATAATCATTGATTAGTATTAATAATTATTAATTAGTAAGTTTTAAATTATTTAAATGAGTTTAAACCATTAATTACTTAATAATTACATAACTGTTCCGAAAAATTCTGCGTAAAATATCTTAATGTTCTTCAGAATTTTAGAAAATTCTCTGTCCAAGACCCACCCCAAGAACCGGCCGGAACAGTGATGAACCGATCGTCGGAAAATTTTTCGGTTCGCCGAAAAATGCTGAACCGGTCATTTTCTTTATTTTTCTTAAATGTTTTAGGCTTTGTTGATAGTTTCGGGGTCCTTCACTACAACCTCCACAAAATGAAATCTACAACTCCGTTTTAGGTCTAATTGGTATCGTTGGATTCGTATTTTCCTGAACTACAATTTCCATATATCAAACACCAAATTTGGACACGTTTTGGTCACTGAAATTCGCCCGGAAATGGACTGTTGTGCACAGATTTCTAACAGTGAGGTATTTTGGTATACAATTCATATCTTGCTCATTTTAAAACATTTTTGCATGCTTCAAAAGGGATTTTGGTCTTAACTTAACCCTTTAATACCAGAAAAAAAATATCACAAAAATAATTTATAGATTTCAAAATGAACAATTTATTCAAACATGTTACGGTTTGTTCGTCGGTAAAAATATTTTCAAACATTTTGCTAAACTTTTCTACATAAACACATATCAATACCCAAGTTAAACCCATTAAACTATATATCTATCATTCTAACATGATTCTATCCATTTACAACTTGAACCTCAAGAATCTAACACAAAATATATATATATATATATATATATATATATATAGCATACAAGAGTAGGATTTTCTTAAACCATTTCGAACATAGTTTACTTTTCTTTCTTTAGATCAAATTTTTAACTTTAAAAATAGCTAGATCCACATATGAAACACTCATTAACATATAAATCTAAGGTTTTGGACTTCAAGAACATAAGTCTTATATTTTGAAAATCAACAAAAATAATTAAACAAAGTTTAGATTTAGGGTTTATACCTTTGATCATTGGGCTATCCTTCTCACTCTTCCTTCCAAGTGAGCTATGAAGATAAAAGAAACTCTCTTCCTTCCTTAAGGGTTGTTCGAACCCTCTCTATTCTCTCTCTCTCTCTCTCTATTTTTCTTTTTAGGAGAAATGAGAAGTAATGAAGTAAAATTTTATTTTTATCTAAGAGAGGTGTATATATAGATGATGAAAATATATAGATATAATATGATATGTATGTATTTTCTCCTAGCAATCTTCATCTTCTCTCTCCCTTATCCTCCTTTACTTGCTTGTAATTGTGGAGAAATGATAAGGCTTATTAATATAATGACACATAGCTTGAGTGTAGAGTTTAACTTTGACAAAATAAAAACATGTGCCCAATCGCTCTCTCTCCTTAAGTGGCCGGTTCATGCACCTCCAAATTGCCAAGTTTTGATTTTATTTTGATTGCAATATTTTGATTAAATAAATGACCCCAAAGTCCCTCCCAAGTTGGGCCAAATTTGGGCTATTATATAATTCATTTGGGCTTCCTAATTTAATTATTTGGGCCATGTAAAATTAAATTAGGTCTAACACTTTTAATTTTGTCCTACCCTAATCATTTAATTAGGGTTTTCATTTGCTCATTTGTAATTTAAATCATTACTTTTGAACATTAAATTTTATAACCCAATTGGACTTGCTTTAATTAAGTTATAAAATTAACTAATTGAGATGTATAAAATAAATCTCTTAGGGTTAGTGTATATTTTAAATACTAACCTTATTCCATATTATAACCCTTAGGTTATTTAATTCGCATACCTAAAATATATATTAGGTTACAAAGCTGTCTTTTTAATTCACTATCTATAATAAATATATATACACATCTATAATATATATATATTATTTATTTAGTCACATACATCTCTTACATATGTCATAACATATTTATCAACATTGATAAATAATTATTATATTTATTTACTCACATACACTTTTAACGTAAATCATAACACATTTATCATTCACACTATGTCACAAAATTTTTAATATCATTAATATTTAATTAATATATTCTTATTTCTTGGCTTTCCGTTTTGTTCCATTAATTCATTAACTTAATTAGCTCTAATTGGATTAATAAATTATTACATAATCATATAATCACTTTATATTAGTCATGTCAATTTAATCACTTAAAGATTATAAATCTTTTTAATTTAACATTCAAGTTATGTTAATTCTCAACATAACTTATCTTACTCTTCCTTAATCAAATTGATTAAGTATTCATCTTAGTTAACTTAAAATAATTAAATTAACTAACTCACTTAATTCACATATATTCACTTATATGCTTAAAAAAATTTATTCATAAAAATATAAATATATAATCGTATAAAATTCTCGGTCCTTACAATAATAAGCTACAATCGCAAGTAAAATCCAAATGGTCTTGTGCATTACTTCAAAGATCCATTTTAGATTTTATGGTTATCTACCATTTCTCTGAGTCTTAATTACTCATAGCATGTTCGTAATTCAATGGATCATCATCATTCATAATGTGTATCTCATCGTCATCCTCTATGATGAATCCATACCTCTCAAGTATCTTCGGTACTCTTCTAGATTTACGAATAGGGTGTTGTACAGAAGGTGTCTCTACTTGGACAGGTTCATCTAATTGATCTATAGTGGTTTGTGATTTTTGAATTTCTTCAAGATCTATTTTCCTCCCACTAGCCCCTTCAAGGATAAACTCCTTTTTCAAGAAGGCAGCGTGTTTCGCAATAAACACCTTTTGCTCAGTAGGATCGTAGAAATAGTATCCCAAACTTTCTTTAGGATATCCCATAAACGTGCACTTATCAGATCTTGTCCCAAGCTGATCATTTTGAAACCTTTTCACATAAGCTGGATATCCCCAAATCTTAACATGCTTAAGACCAGATTTCCTTCCTGTCCACATCTTATATGGAGTCTTGGGGACGGATTTCGAGGGGACCTTATTTAGTAGATACGCAGCCACTTCTAAGGTATAACCATAGAATGTTACTAGAAGAACGGTAAAACTCATCATAGAACGAACCATGTCCAACAATATTCGATTTCTCCTTTCAGATACTCCATTTAACTTTGGTGTACCTGGTGGAGTCTATTGTGAGATTATACCATTATCTTTGAGACAATTGCAAAACTCACCGCTTAAGTATTCTCCACCTTGATCTGATCAAAGAATCTTAATACTCTTGCCCGTTTGTTTCTCTACTTCACTTCTGAACTCTTTGAACTTTTTAAATGATTTAGATTTGTATTTCATTAAATACACATATCCAAATCTTGAGTGATCATCAGTGAAAGTAATAAAATAAGAATATCCTCCCCGTGTATTCGTTGTCATAGGTCCATAAACGTCTGTGTGAACCAAAGCTAACAACTCTGTAACTCTTTCTCCTTTTCCACTAAAAGGAGATTTTAATCATTTTACCCATGAGACAAGATTCACAAGTTGGATATGATTCATAATCGGATAGTTCTAAGAGCCCATCCTTATGCAACTTGGATAATCTTGTTTCATTGATATGACCGAGTCTACAGTGCCACATATAGGTATAATTAACATCATCTATTTGAAATATATTTTCATGCAAGTCAAGTATTTAAAGTCCATTTCGCAAATTACCAACACCATATAAAATATTATTTTTATAAATAGAACAACTGTTGTTCTTTATTATAAGTTCAAATCCATCCATGTCTAATATAGAATTTGAAATAATGTTTCTAATGATATTCGAAACAAAATAACAATTATTTAAATAAATAGACTTGCCCGTAGGCAGTGCTAAAAAATAAGTGCCTACAGCTAATGCAGCAACCTTTGCTCCATTTCCCATTCGTAGGATAACCTCATCCTTGTTCAGCTTTCTACTTCTGACCAATCCTTGCACAGTATTACATATGTGAGAACCACAGCCGGTATCCAATACCTAAGTAGAAGTTTGACTTTTAGAAAAATTAATTTCAATCATGAACAAACCTTGATTGGAAGTCGATGCTTCTCCAAGCTACTTCTCTACCAGAAACTTCTTGCAGTTCCTCTTCCAATGACCCGACTCGTTGCAATGGAAGCACATTCTTTTGCTAGCTGGATCAGGTTTCTTTTTTTCCTTTGTGTTCACCTTGCCCACAGCCTTCTTAGATTTCTTCTATTCAGAAAATACCTTGGGCCTCTTCCTTTTCTTGGAAGAATCCACCATTAAGACATGGTTCTTCTTGGATGGGAAGTGACCTTCTGCAGTTTTCAATATGTTAAATAATTCAGGAAAGCTGACATCTAACTTATTCATGTGGAAATTAACAACGAACTGCGAGAATGTCTCAGGGAGTGACTGTAAGACCAAGTCTTGTCTCAACTCCCCATCCATGACGAACCCAAGCTGTGACACCCCCAAATACGGGTTCTCTAACCCCGATTCGGTCGTCACGATACAATACAAATATCCACCTCTAAACAACATACAATACTTAAATGCGGAATATAATAAACGTATGTCGTTCATTCAAAAGGTGTTACTAGTCCTAAGATTCAATAAACTTAATACAACATACAAATATACCTTAAAATAATCATTAGGGTTCATATTACATATCAATAATTAAACCAATCATAAAGCAAAGTCTGCTCCTTGGAAACTATTCCTACATCTTTCCTTTACCCTTGTCCTTCCCTAATGTCTCGGGCTTAACTGCAATAGAAGTCATGATATAGCAAGAATGAGCAACAAGTTTGCTCAGTAAGTTTAAATATAACAATAAAGGATATATCATGATGAATAGAAAATATCTGACAATGAATTCAATAATATGAATATCGGAAGCAGGAATAATGATTGCTTTTATAATAACTGATAGTCAAGTAGACTTCGAACTATAAAACTCCAATGGAATCAATAGCTAATTGACCCTTTGGTTACTGGCTACAGAATAAGTACTTGAGGGGATCAGCCTCGCGTACGCCATGTATATGCATAACATTCAACTCTGCTGTTTGTATCTTTATACTAGATACCTGGGGTACTCCCCTATATATAAGAGGTGTTCTTTTCAGTCTAAGAATCCATACCATCAATTGGTCTGGATAGCTTTTATAAAACTTCATACAATTGTCTGACCGAACAAGGGTTCGGACTCTATCTGACGCAGTTCAAGAATTATAGAACTTTAAATAAGGTACAAGTCCAAGACTGTACGAACTCAAGTGCACCAAGTGCGAATATCAATAAGATCGATGTGGAATAATTGTAAAGAAATTAAACCACCTAATGCATGCTTGGAAATAAAGTTCAAGCTTAAATGAACAACTTTCAATTCAACAATAATCCTGCTCAAGACAATATGAGAAAGATATGAAACTTGCACAATAAAGAGTTTGTGTAAGTTATAGAACTTGCAAATAATAATACAAGAACGAGTTCAAAAGAACTTGCTCACAAGATTTATCGAATAAAGTAATGCAAGGTTTTAGAATACTTGCAACACAATAAAAGTAGGGTTCGGATACTTGCCTGTTTGCTCAGCTACAAATAATTCTAGCTTTAATTAACTTGCGTTAAAACGACCTAACATTAACAAGTCGGTATTCCAATTAGTACGTGTAAACTAATATGCGTCTACACTTACAAGAATCTAGTCATCATATAATTCTAGAACATAGTTCACGTAAGTCAATCTAATCCCGTCTTAGATTTAATAACTTTAGATTATTTAGTTCCTATGCATCAATATAGGCTTGAACACCTAGCACTTCAATTTAATCATGCAATACAATTTAAGATACACATATCGCAAGGTTCTGTCTATAGCTCAAGGTTACAAGGTTTAATACCGGTAACCTTAAGTTAAATCAAGTTCATGCCTTAAGGTCAACTATTAAGGTCATATTACCACATAACTGAGGCTAAACAATGTTAAGTAGTCATGCTTGTGCATAAACAACACACGTATACTTAAACCACATAGTTCATACTTCATTTTCTATGAATAAGCATGCATAGGTGATATTCATGTAGGATGCTCATGCCAACATGCCTATAGGTATAATGAACTCTAATATACATGCTTGCATGCTTAGAACGTATCTCACGTATTGATCAATGACATTAGCTTCCAATTTCTAAGTTTTCTTTGAAAATTACACTAAGTCAACAAATGCATCATAGTACATGCAAGGCATCTCGATATATATTTCATATGCATTAGAAACACATATTTAAACCACATAAACGTTCTCATATGGTCAGAATCTAAAAGACATTAACCTTGGTCAAGTTCGTTTTCAATGTTCTTTAAGTTTTTTTCTTGAAAACCTCTTGAATCTTTCAATCAAGTATACTAGTGTGTTCAACACTTCAATCATGCATTTTATATCAATATAAACGATACTATCATGATTTAAAAATCAGAATGATCATATGTTATGTTCGTGATAAGGTTCACTTTCGAACTACAAGTTTCCTTTTAAAACATACGTTTTTCTTTCATAAAATATACTAACATGGCCACGACATATACGTGTAGCACCAAGGAATATATACTTATATCATGTCATTGTACAAGTTAAATCATGTTCACAAGCTTGTCCTAAGTGATGCTACATGCTAGTACATATCAGCAGCTTAACAGAAGCAGAAAATAAATTCCAGGACCCTGCGCAGCTGCGCAGGTACCAGGTATGAACCCGGCGCAGCTGCGCTGGTGTCCAGCCAAACCAGAAACATCATCCTGTTCGGCAGAACTGGAAACCCATCTCATAATTTCCTACGAATTATAGTCTAATCATGATACATTGAGATTCTAGCATATATATATAAGCTTGCATAACTCTTAACAAGTATACTCCAAACACATTAACATCCAATTCCAATGAAATCAATAACTTTGGAAATTTGCAGAGAATCAAGAATGAAGAGCATAAATTATACCTCTATTAAGAAATGGACTTCACTTGTTGCTATATCAACTCCTTCTCTACTCAAGAATGCTTATCACATATATGTATATATATATATATGCTCTCAATCCTCACTTAAGGCAAAAATCTCAGCAATGTTAACAATGAAGGAAGAGAGTTCTTTATATAGAGATTTCATTATACGGTCCATACAATTGTTCATCAATTCAAACTAATGGAAGAAGCAAGAACATGAAGGTTAATGAAATTAGTTGGTAGAGTAGTTAAGAAACACTATTTTGCCCACTCCCCTTGAAATCATTGGCTACACTTGTGAAGAAATTGAGGAGAAGGTAGAGTAGTATAACTAGGGAGTTCACGTGAGAAGAAGTTGGGCTCTTACTATGGGACAACCAAATACTCAGCAACTAGTAACTAGTAAGTGTAGTATACATAATTACTTAAGTTATATAATACATGTACACATTTTATTTCATGTATATTTAGGTTATACATTTAATTAGTGTCACAATGTCATTTCAAATGAGTAACTAATAATACAATGTATCAATAGGTACCTATACACAAATCATATAATCCATGTACATTTTTCTTAATACCAACTGTACTTTAATTGGTTATTATCGTTGTTCATTAACATAACAGTTATTATTACTATTATAATAACTTTATAGAAATCAATATTAATTAACAATTGAACTTACTATATGTTCATAGGGTATATATTAAGGTCACATCATGTTACATAAGCAAAATATTATGTAACTTACATAATGCCATTAATCTTATTATATAATATATATTCACATTAATGTGTCACATTGTATTATATACAATATTGATAACTACTATATATTAAAGGTTTAACATATCGCATGCTTGTATAAAATAATTAATCAAGTAAATATAATCATATTATATTTATTAAATATATTATTCTTGACAACAATAATTTCATACGTTATCGATTAATTACTCAAAATATAAATTAATCAATCACGATTAAACCTCTACACTATATTCAAGAAATTGAATATTTAATTACTATCAATTCTTTTGATATTAAAACTTAGGGCCAGTCCACTAATTTAATTAGACCATTAGTGACTCCCTCTAATAACATTCTAGCATTTTATTTGCATAAGCTCAATTCCCATAATCTCATAACCACATAATGTTTAAATAAGTTCATAAAACTAACTCATTAAAATTAAATCACATATTTAATTAATAATGAAGTTTAAAATTCACAGTTATTACACAAGCTGTCCAAGGCGTTCAATCAAATTGATCGCCCTTAGGACATAAGTCTCAACGGCAGTGCCCTCGGTCATCCGAGATCGGAAGAGCTCCTTAGATATCTCATATCTTGCAGTCCTACTTTGTTCACCGTACAACTCCTTGAGGTGAAGCAATATAGTAGGAGCATCCATATTTTAATGATGACGCTGAAGCTCGTTATTCATGGATGTGAGCATGATGTAATGAGCCCAAGATGCATCATTTTGTCACTTTACAATGGTGGCAATCTCTTCCTCAAAGGCTGTTTCTGGAACAGTTCCAGAGACAGGTTAATTTATGACATAAGAAATCTTTTCAGCAGTGAGAACTATTCTCAGATTCCTTAACCAGTCCGTGTAATTCAGTTCGGTCAGTTTGTTAGCATCAAGTATGCTACACAATGAAATTAGTGATTTCAACATTTTTAAATTTCTGTATGTGAAAAGACAATATTTTAGCAAACACTCATTTAATTAATTTTATATACCAAAATAAATTAAGTCTTATTTTAAATTGGTATCTCCCACTATTTTCTTCAAAATATATTATCCTCACTAATATAGTTCGGCAACATCTAATAAAAGATTCGCTAGTGAGAATAAGGATCCCATTTTAAATGTATATAGCCTTGTGGATAGCACAACAAACGATATATAAATAAATAGGTAGACAACTCTTTGTCAATTACATTAACATGTAACTCCTTTTTATTTTGCCTCTTAAATCATAATGGTCAAATGTGTGCACATCTGAACTAAAATGATTTAAGTTAAGTCCAGCCTAGCACTACCATAAATTCAAAAAAAGAAACATATTGTCCTTGTGGATAGCACAACAAAATAATATTGTTCAATTTTCTTGATAAGCATCAAATGTGATTAAATTAATATCTTAAATACGCAATACTTGACTTGTGGATAACACAACAAACAAGTGTTAAATATTTAGTACTCTATTAATTTATCATGCTAGAAGGCGACGTTCGATATTTCAAATATCTCTGAATGCTTTAGACTTAAAATAATTTTTTTGAGGGGTTGTTATTATTTGTCTCATCTTGTTTAGCGCGCGCGCACACACACACACACACACACACACACACACACACACACACACACACACACATATATATATATATATATATATATATAAAATACGCGTCATTTTATTAAACATGCGAAGCATGTCAGCATAAAATATAATATATATATATATATATATATATAATACTTAGCATGCACATATAAAATACTATATTCTACCTTAATTGATTATAGACTTCTATTCTAGTTTGGTTCACTACAGCCACCAAATGAACCAAAAGGTCAAATCTAGGAGTGCAAGAATTTAAATTTAAACGTACCTATTACATTTAAACCCAGGCTCCATTACAAACGGGTCTTCACGCGCTCCTTGCTCCTTGGTCTCCAATTTCTTCAAGATAATTCTAACTATTTCGTTTACATAAACTATTTAATTTAAATAGAAGTCTTGATCAGCAGTCAAAGGGGAGTACATAGGAGGGAGATAAAATTTTACATCAAAAAAAATAGAGAAGACGAGGTACGCAGACCTCATTTAATAAAACTCATTCATTCAAGCATTCAACTAAAATAAAATCCAATCACATTGGTCAATAGTCCATAATCAACCTCATTTATTTTTATACATATCACCATATGAATCAATAAATTAATATGCATCACATTAATTAAAAATATTCTATATATATATGAGTATCATTTAATGGAAAATTTTAAATTGCATGAAATCCAATTTCAAAATTAAAATAAACTCTTTATTATAATTATAAAATTATTAAGAATATTATATATATATATATATAACAGTATTCTTTTGAAATCATTCATTCCGGAATACTTAATATATATATATATATATATATATATATATATATATGTTAACAGGTAATGCACCTTTAAAACATGATTTGCTTTTTAAAATCGTGGGCCACTTTTTAAATCACCTATTTCTGCTATTGCAGGTCACTTTTTTTACGGATGACCTGCAAGTTTTAAATTTTTTTTTTGAAAAAATTCGTTTTCCATATTTTTTTTTCTTTCTTCTATAAAAAAATAATTTTATACAACTAATTATGCCCAATAAATTATTCTAAATATATACCTATATGTATATGAAATCAAAATAATTAATAATTGCATAAAGCTTTGGCTCTGATAATAGTAGTGTGCATACAAGCCAATCATGTATGATGATAAAGCACATACTTTGTAAATAATCTTATTTATTTATTAATAAAATATTCATTTAAGGCATTTAATTATCTACATAGTTCTATTTTTTATAATATATGAATAACTCATAGTTTTAAGCAATGCTTTTAGAATCATGATGAGATCATGCTAATGAGATCTAAATTCTTAGAAAGCTTAAAAACTAAAATAGTTTTCAATCGTAGGATTACTAAAATGGGGATTAGTAAATTCGGATAGATTGGTACATATGTTGCTTGCTCATTGGATAAGGATGACTGATCTCATTGTCATTTGTGTGGACACTAAAGCAAGTATGTAGGTACTTATTGGAGAATAAGTTCACTAAACATGACTCGCTATGGAATATCTAATAGAGTTTTACTCGCCTGTCAATAGGAATTCCTAATGTGATAGTAGTACAAGTGATCTTTGGACTTGAGATCATCATAGTATCTTGTATGTAATAAATTATACTTTAACTTATTCGTTAAAGCCTTTTAAGGTATATATAGGGTATGCTTGGGTATAATGAGTTACATATGGAGATAATGCATGATCAATAAAGAATCTACCACCTCTAGTAAAAGAGGAGATATGTCCTATGTGATTCGTTAAATGACAACCCAGGAATCCTTGGCCAAGGTGGAATGAAATTAGAAAGAGGTTTCTAATTTGCATTATTTGGAGTTGTGCGTTTTCTAATCGAAATACATATGATTAAATAAATTAAGACTTGACAGTAAATTCATGTCTTATATTTAATTGGGACATTGTATGGTGGAAGGATTGAATTCTACGATAACTATTAACTCACAGGTTCTTTTATGATTAATGTTGAAATCTATATTATCTGAAAAGTCGTTGATCGCTATGGAGGCTTATCCCTATTGTAGAATAAATGTTATTTATTTAAATAGAGTATTAGTTTAATTTATTTATTTAAATAAGATTAGAATTATTTTAATTGATTTATTCACAACCGGTTTAATATGGAGAACCTAAAGGGTCACACCATAAAAGGAAGAAGAATTATTTAAGAAGAAAATGGCATGATAGTAATAATGCATTAAGTGTAATTAATTTAATCTATGGTGATAGAATAAATTAAATAGCTCAATGTTTATTATTTAATATTTTAGAAATATTAAATATAAATTAATAAGAGGAGTCTTATTAATATTATTATTGTTATTATTATTATTTTAATTCTAAAGGAGTTTAGGAATTAATATAATATCAGTACTTTCTCTCAATCCTAATAAGATTAGGATATAAATTACTTAAAAGTGTTTAATTAATTAATTAAATAAAATCCTATTCTAATTGGATTAGGAGGGTTAACCTAATATCTATATAAGAGTCTTATATCAGAAATAAGGTACGTGAATTTTTTCAAGGGTTGGGAGTACACATATTCTTTAGAGATAGAAACAAGGGTTAAGCCAATAACCCATCTTCCTGAGTTCTTCATCTTTCTTGGTGGATCACCGTTAGAGGCCAAACATTTGGATGGCTGACATTGATCAAGGGAAGAAGCCACTACAGAGGAATCAAAGGAATCAAAGGAGTAGAACTTGTACCTGAGGAAGTTTGGATCTTCAAAGGTATAATTCCATCTTCTTCTTTTACGTATTGACTGACAATTAATGCACAAGAAAGATCATGGTTAAGGATTTGTAAGAAATTTTAAAATCTGATATTTCATCTCTTCCGCTGCGTTTATGTAATTTGATTGCATGCTTATGTTTCTAGCAAACCCAACAGTGGTATCAGAGCCAATCTTGTGCTAATTATCAGTCTATGTGATTCCATACATGTATGATATGCGATTTGATCGAGTTCTAGGCAAACAGAAAAAGGTTTCTATTTCTGCGATGCGGCGCAGCTGCGCCGTTTCCAGTTCTGTTTGCTGCGCAGCTGCACCGGTGCCCGGGTCTAGTTTTGACTGACGTGCTACGCAACTGCGCCGTGTTCCTATACATTCTTGGCGCAGCTGCGCAATTGGCAGAAACTGAATTTTTTTTTATTTTATTTAATTAAATGAATGGTTTATTTAATTAATAAAGGTTTAAAATAAAGATATTTATTTTATATGAAATGAGATTTCAGATTTGCTAAAATTAAAGAGTTTAATTTGGATTTGTTTTTGATTAAAATAAAAGAGTTTATTTTCAAAAACAAACTTTAGCAAACTTTTGCCTATTAACTGATATTAATATATATATATATATATATGGAATGATTTTAATTTCATGAGATGAATGATGTTTTATTGATACGTATGATGATATGTATGTTAATAAAAGGGATTGATTATGGACTTTGATAAATGTGATTGGATTTTATTTTGGATGAATGCTTGAATGTATGGGTTTTATAAAATGAGGTATGCGTACCTCGTCTTTTCTAGTTTTCTTCTTATTGTAAATTCTATCTCTCTCCTATATACTTTTCCTTGACTGTTCATCAAGGTTTCTATTTAAATGAAATAGTTTATGTAGTAGGATTAGTTAGAAAGTTTGAAGAACTAGAGATCAAGGAGCAAGGAGCGCTTGAAGACCTATTTGTATGGAACCCGGGTTTAAATGTAATAGTTACGTTTAAATTTAAATTCTTGCACTCCTAGGTTTGACCTTTTGGTTCACTTGGTGGCTCTAATGAACCAAACTAGAATAAAAGTCCATAATCAATCCGGGTAGAATATAGTATTCTATATTGCATGCTAAATATTATATATATTATATTTTATGCAAACATGCTTCGCATGTTTAATAAAATAACTCGTATTTTATATATATATATATATATATATATATATATATATATATATATATATATGCATGCGCGCTAAACAAGATGAGACAAATAATAACAAACCCCTCAAAAAAAATAAGATTAAGTCCGAAGTGTTCAAAGATATTTGGAATATCGAACGTCGCCTTCTACCATGATAAATTAATAGAGTATTAAATATTTAATATGAGCTTGTTTTGCTATCCACAAGGCGAGTATTGAGTATGTAAGATGTTAATTAATCACATTTGATACTTATCAAGAAAATTGAACGATCTAGTCTTCTTGTGCTATCCACAAGGACGAATATTTTTCTTTTTTGAATTTATGGAAGTGCTAGGCTGGACTGAACTTAAATCATTTTAGTTCGGATGTGAACACACTTGACCATTATGATTTAAGAGGCAAAATAAAAGGAGTTACATGGTGATGTAATTGACAAGAGTTGTCTACCTATTTATTTGTATATCACTTGTTGTGCTATCCATAAAGTTATATACATTTGAAATGGGATCCTTATTCTCACTAGCAAATCTTTAATTAGATGTTGTCGAACTATATATGTGAGGGTAATATAGTTTGATGAAAATTGTGGGAGATACCAATTTAAAATAAAGACCTAAATTTATTTTGGTATGCAAAGTTAATAAAATAAATGTTTGCTAAAATGTTGTCTTTTTCACATGCAGAATTTTAAAAATGTCTAAATCACTAATCACACTACGAAGCATACTTGATGCAAATAAGCTTACCGGGTCAAATTATGAGGACTGGCTAAGAAATCTGAGAATTATTCTCACTGCTGAAAATATTTCTTATGTCCTAAATTCAACTGTTCTTGAATCTGTTTCGGAAACAACATCTGAGGAAGAGATTGCCACTTTCAATAAGTGGCAAGATGATGCATCTGTGGCTCAATGCATCATGCTCGCATCCATGAATAACGAGCTTCAGCGTCAGCACGTCAAAATGGATGCTCCTGCTATGCTGCTTCACCTTAAGGAGTTGTATGGTGAACAGAGTAGGACTGCTAGATATGAGATATCTAAGGAGCTCTTCCGATCTCGGATGACGGTGGGTACTGCTATCGAGACTCATGTCCTGAAAGTGATCAATTTAATTGAACGCCTTGGATAGTTTGGGTTCGTCATGGATAGGGAGTTGAGTCAAGACTTGGTCTTGCAGTCACTCCCTGAGACCTTCTCGCAGTTTGTGGTTAATTTTCACATGAATAAGCTAGATATCAGCTTACCTGAGCTGTTTAACATGCTGAAAACTGCAGAAAGTCACTTCTCATCCAAGAAGAACCATGTCTTGATGGTGGATTCTTCCAATAAAAAGAAGAGGCCCAAGGTGTCTTCTAAAAAGAAGAAATCCAAGAAGGCTAAGGGAAAGGGGAAAGAAAAGGAATAAAAGAAACCTGAACCAGCTAAAGGAATGTGCTTTCATTGCAACGAGCCGGGACATTAAAAGAGGAACTGCAAGAAGTTTCTAGCAGAGAAGAAGCTTGGGGAAGCTTCGACTTCCAATCAAGGTTTGTTTATGATTGAAATTAATTTTTCTAAAAGTTATAATTCTACTTGGGTATTGGATACTGGCTGTGGGTCTCACATATGTAACACTGTGGAGGGACTGGTCAGAAGTAGAAAGATGAACAATGAAGAGGTGATCATACGAGTGGGGAATGAAGCAAAGGTTGCTGCATTAGCTGTAGGAACTTATTGTTTAGCAATGCCTTCGGGCAAGTCCATTTATCTTAATAATTGTTATTATGTTCCGAATATTATTAAAAACATTATTTCAATTTCTGTATTGGATATGAAAGGTTTTGACGTTATTATAAAGAACAATGGTTGTTCTATTTATAAAGACGATATTTTATATGGTATTGGAAATTTGCGAAATGGGCTTTATATACTTGACTTGTAAGAAAATATATTTCAAATTGAACAAACTAAGAAAAGGAAAAGAGATGATATTAATTATACCTACATGTGGCATTGTAGACTCGGTCATATCAATGAAACAAGATTATCCAAGTTGCATAAGGATGGGCTCCTAGAGCTTTTCGATTATGAATCATATCCAACTTGTGAATCTTGTCACATGGGTAAAATGACTAAATCTCCTTTTAGTGGAAAAGGAGAAAGAGTTATAGAGGTGTTGGCATTGATTCACACAGACGTTTGTGGACCTATGACAACAAGTGCATGGGGTGGGTATTCTTATTTTATTACTTTCACTGATGATCACTCAAGATTTAGATATGTGTATTTAATAAAATACAAGTCAAAATTATTTAAAAAGTTCAAAGCGTTCAGAAGTGAAGTAGAGAAACAAACGGGCAAGAGTATTAAGATACTTCGATCAGATCGAGGTGGAGAATACTTAAGCGGTGAGTTTCTCAATTGTTTCAAAGAAAATGGTATAATCTCACAATGGACTCCTCCAGGTACACCACAGTTAAATGGAGTGTTTGAAAGAAGAAATTAAACATTGTTGGACATGGTTCGATCCATGATTAGTTTTACCGACCTTCCAATTTTCTTCTGGGGATATGCCCTAGAAACGGCTGCATACCTACTTAACAAAGTACCTACCAAATCTGCCCCAAAGACTCCATATAAGATGTGGAAGGGGAGAAAACCAAATCTTAAGCATGTTAAGACTTGGGGTTGTCCAGCTTATGTCAAAAAGTTTGAAAATGATAAGCTACAGTCTAAATTCGATAAGTGTAGATTTGTGGGATACCCTAAAGAAACTGTAGGGTATTATTTCTATCATCCAACTGTTCAAAAGGTGTTTGTTGCGAAATATGTTGTCTTCTTGGAAAAGGAGTTTATCCATGAAGGGGTCAGTGGGAGGAAGATATATCTTGAAGAAGTTCGAGAACCACAAATTACCACGAATCAAAGTCAGTTATCTGACCAAGTAGAAGAACCTACTGTACCACACCCTGTTCGTAAATTTGAAAGAGTACCGAAGATACCTGAGAGGTATAGATTCGTTATAGAGGATGACGATGAGGTACACATCATAAATGATGATGATCTATTGAATTACGAACAGGATATAAGTAATAAAGACTCAGGAAAATGGTTTGAAGCCATGAAATTCGAAATGGACTCCATGTATGAAAATAAAGTATGGACTTTGGTTTCACCACCTAAAGGCATTAAGCCTATTGGGTGTAAATGGGTCTTTAAAAGAAAGACTGGAGCAGACGGGAAGGCAGAGACCTATAAAGCCCGACTGGTTGCAAAAGGTTTCAAACAAAGACAAGGAGTTGACTATGATGAAACCTTCTCACCAGTAGCTATGCTCAAGTCCATTAGGATTTTTCTTGCGATTGCAGCTTATAACGACTATAAAATCTGGCAAATGGACGTGAAAACGGCCTTCCTCACTGGGAAACTTGAGGAGGATGTGTATATGACATAGCCAGAGGGATTTGTTTCAAAGGTTGGAATAAATCAAGTCTGTAAGATACAACGATCCATTTATGGGTTGAACCAAGCTTCTCGTAGATGGAACATTCATTTTGATGAGGCAATCAAAGAGTTTGATTTTATCAACAATGAGGATGAATCATGTGTATACAAGAAGGTTAGTGGGAGCGCAGTATCATTCCTTGTATTATATGTTGATGATATATTACTGATAGGGAATGACATTCCTATATTACAATCAATTAAAATCTGGTTATCTAAAAACTTCTCCATGAAGGACTTGGGTGAAGCATCCTATATTTTGGGGATAAAGATCTATAGAGATAGATCTAAAAGGATGCTCGGCTTATCCCAAGGAATGTACATTGATACGATGCTAAATAGGTTTAGCATGGATATTCCAAAAGAGGTCTCATGCCGATGAGCCATGGAATACATCTCTCCAAGAAACAGGCCCCAAAGACACCTGAGGAGAGAGACCGTATGAGTAAGATCCCTTATGCTTCTACAATAGGATCTATCATATACGGTATGATATGTACTAGACCGAATGTTGCTCATGCACTTAGTGTAACGAGCAGATACCAGTCGAATCCTGGAGAAGAGCACTGGAAGGCAGTGAAGAATATCCTAAAGTACTTGAGAAGGACTAAAGATATTTTTCTTGTCTACGGTGGGTCTGAATTAAAACTCAAGGGATTCACGGACTCAAGTTTTCAAACAGACCAAGATGAAAGTAAATCTGTTTCAGGGTATGTGTTTACCTTGAATGGAGGCGCAGTGAGTTGGATGAGTTATAAGCAGCAAACAGTAGCTGATTCAGTGACAGAGGCAGAGTATATAGTTGCAAGTGAAGCTGCAAAGGAAGCTGTTTGGATGAAGAAGTTCATAACTGAACTTGGTGTGGTTCCTAGCATAGGAGAAGCAGTTCCCGTATATTGTGACAACACCGGAGCGGTTGCACAGGCTAAGGAGCCCAGGTCTCATCAGAAATCCAAACACATGTTGCGGCGATTTCACTTGATCAGGGAGATTATTGAAAGAGGAGACGTCACCTTGGAGCGTGTGGATTCTCAAGACAACATTGCAGATCTATTTACTAAAGCTCTAACACAACAGCAGTTTGATCGTCACTTAGAGAAGATGGGTATGAGATACCATGGTGATTGGCTTTAGTGCAAGTGGGAGATTGATAGTAGTGTGCATACAAGCCAATCATATATGATGATAAAGCACATACTTTGTAAATAATCTTATTTATTTATTAATAAAATATTCATTTAAGGCATTTAATTATCTACATGGTGCTATTTTTTATAATATGTGAATAACCCATAGTTTTAAGCAATGCTTTTAGAATCATGATGAGATCATGCTAATGAGATCTAAATTCTTAGAAAGCTTAAAAACTAAAATAGTTCCCAATCGTGGGATTACTAAAATGGGGATTAGTAAATTCGGATAGATTGGTACATATGTTGCTTGCTCATTGGATGAGGATGACTGATCTCATGGTCATTTGTGTGGAGAAACTAAAGCAAGTATGTAGGTGCTTATTGGATAATAAGTTCACTGAACGTGACTCGCTATGGAATATGTGACAAACAAGATTTTTGTAATTTATTATGAATATTTATTGAATTAAATAAATATTTTTTGATGATTTAATTATTGAGTTAAATAATTAATTGATGAATTTGTGGTAGATTAATTTAATTATATGTGTCACATTAGTTAAATTAATGTGGTGAATTTTTATATTCAAAGTATGTATTTAATTGAGCTTACTTGATTAATATATTAATTAATAAGCATAATGTTATTCTAATTAATTTATTAATTAATTAGAGATTTATGATTAGACATAATTAATAAATAAGAATTTTAATT
Organism: Panax stipuleanatus; assembly: GCA_020205555.1. Classification (NCBI taxonomy): domain Eukaryota; kingdom Viridiplantae; phylum Streptophyta; class Magnoliopsida; order Apiales; family Araliaceae; genus Panax; species Panax stipuleanatus. The sequence continues at coordinate 71,392,545 of CM035126.1, forward strand.
ATGTGACTATGTGATTTAATGTAGATTTATGCTATTTTATTTAATTGATTTAAATAGCATTATTTGATTTAATTGGGTGTGACATTAATTAACTATATTATAATAAATTAATTAAAATAAATGAGAAGGGATTCCTTAAGCTAGCCAAACAAGGCCTTAAGGGGAGTTGGTCAGTTAACCCACTAAGGGACCAACTGACAACCACTCACCCATTATATATTATACGTATTATACTTATATACATATATACTATATCAATTCATATATTCATATCAGAGAGAATTTTGAGAGAAAAGATTGAGGAAGAAGAATTGGAAAAATTTATATCATCATCCTTGAATCATCTTCACCAACTAGCAAGGGTAAATTCAGTTATATTAAGTTTTAAGCTTTCTATTTTTACGTACTTTGAAGTTCTCTGTAATCGTCAATTTTGAATCATTGTTGGTTATATGGTTTTATATGGGTTAAATTATGTTTATAACATGTTTTATACCATGTATACATAAATCACAGTGATCAATTTTATGTAATTACGTCTTAATTAAGTTTTCAAAACTTCCATTAACGTACTTTGAAGTTTTCTGTAAAAGACTAAATTGATGACTTGTTCATGATATGGCTATATATATATTAATTGATGTCCATAACATATTATATGCCATATATGCATAACTTTCAGTGATCACACCATGGAATTTTGTTGATAATTGGGTTTTCAAAAGTTACAGAGTGTAAAAATTGTACATATGGCCCATATGGCCCTTACGTACAAAATTTACACACCTTATGCGTTTATTTAACTTAAATTAACACTTGAATGTGATTGTGTACATTTAAACGAACAAAATGGAAGTTAAACGAACGGATTCGGTGTTATAACGAATCCGTAACGTTGAATTCTTGTTTTCTTTCAAAACTTTATAAAATGTTGAAAATAGTGAAATTAAATGTTGTGATTTGTGTAATTTCGTGATTTAAAGTGTTAAAAGCATGCTTAGAACATGGTATGATGTTTCTGTAAATTCTATATCTCATGGGTAGCCTTAAATTCATTTCGTTAGTTTAATTTGGATTTATTTGGGTTGCTCTGTGTGTCATTCGCGAACTGGAAATCTGGGTCTGCGTTGCCGCGCGGCCGCGCTGGTCCCAAGGGTAACTGGCGCGCGGCCGCGCCCCTTGCAGAAATTTGAAATTTTTTGCTAAGTGTTCGTGTGTTCTAAGAGGTGGTTTAAAACCTAATGTAATGAACATAAAGATATGCTAAACATATAATAAGAGGTTAATAACTTATATTACGTGAGTAATTAATAAGTTAATTACATGACTTGAATCGTTAATTGTATAGTCCAATAACGTGCTCAAGACCGATGTGTGTGATTCGATACGTATATCGAGTTATTGATTAATTTGTATTGTGAACGTATTGATATGTAGGATGTAATAAAGAACGTGAATTATAATTGTAGCTTGTGCAAGAGGCAAGTATCCTATCCCTAATTTATTGATTTAGCAAGTTCCCTAAATTCTAATTTATTCATTTATTAAGCCTTAGACTTGTGTTTCTATATCGAGTAAGCTCGTATTTTTTTAATTGTTCAAGTTCGAAATTCATATTACATATTGTAACTCTTTTAAAAGCATGATTCAGTGATACAATACTTATTCGATTGTATACTCTTGAGATTTATTATTCAAGTTGAATATCGATGTTATTGTTGAACCTTATAGGACTAGTGAACCCTTATTGATTCGACTAGTCCATAGTTGATGAACGTTCTAAATTCCAAAATACTTATTGAGCTTATCCAAACCAAACTTCCTTTGGTGCGGACTCTGATGTCAAAACTGAGATGAACAACCCTGTAAAAGGGGATTATTTACGCTTTAGCGTTGAGATATTGTGCACAATATGGTACTAAGGGCTGATCCCCCTAAGTACGAGAAGTAGAGTCCATAGTCTTATGACTGTTAAAGGTTTAAAGCATAAAAACTTTACAACCTAGGACATAGTTCAAGGTCTTATGACCCTCAGACGTTCTTTTGATTCCTGTTATTCGTTCTTGAGTCAAAAGTTGAGTTTCTTTATTCAGATGTCTTTGATTCACTCGCATGTTATTATATTGTCGTCATATTATTATACTTGTGGGCAATCGTGCTCACTCTTGCGTAATAATAACATTGCAGTTAAGAACGAAAGGTCTGACGAGCCTTCTACTAGCAAAGGCAAGGGCAAGGTCAACAAGTGATGAAGACTTGTTGTTTATTTTATGTGTTTATGTTTCAGACTTATGTTAAAGTTGTGTAAAACTTATTTAATTAGTTATATTTCCGCATTTGATATTTAAGGTTAAGTACGACCTGGGATTGATGTATTTCTTTTCAGATGTTGTAACCCCATAAGGGGAGGATTATTTCTATTTATTTCATGGTTTGCATTTACTATGGGTAGATAGATAGATGATATTTGTACAGTGAACACCAAGTCCCGTGGAAATTGAAGTACCCGGATTTGGGGGTGTCACAGGTTGGTATCAAAGCTGTAGGTTATGAACCTTAGGTGGGGAAAAACCTTAGGATAGTAGCCTTTTTAGAGATCGAGAACATAGTAATGATAACTCTTATCGAGTTCTAAGAAAGATAATAACTTACCTTATGTGCTACGTGCTTATACTTATATATTCGAGTCTCGATTAGCATCACGTAATTACTAAAACTTAAAATTTTATTTGTCAGGATGACGAATGCTGGAGAACCTAGTCAGTCCAGGGACCTTGTACCCCTAGAGGCTAGAGAGGAGGAGCCCCGAGATATCCACGTAGTTTGGGAGCAGTTAGTCCGACGAGAGCCATCACCCTTGATCACAGTCATTGGTCAGGAGATTGTGCCGGTGTCTAATTCAGAGGAGGACTCTGAGGAAGACCCTGAGGAGATTGAAGTTCAGGCTGAGGCAGCTGAAGAGGAGGAGGAAGACCCTGAAGAGTTCCCGCCGAGCTCTATCAGTGCTGAGATGTATGACGAGCTGTATGACCGTAACATAGAGTTACGTGATACTGTTCAGGAGCTGAGGGAGGCTGTTCAGGAGCTGAGGGAGCGGTCGGTTACTCAACAGTCTACCATCGAGCTGAGGGATGGAGAGGTTGAGGCTCTTCACACACGTTTGGGAAATGTAGAGTGGAATTTGGCTCACGAGAAGGGCCAAACCGAGCAGAAGTCAGAGGAAATTGAGGAATTGAAGAATGAACTAAAAGAGAAATCAGCAAGGCTGGCCATAGCAGAGGAGGCTTGGGTAAGGGAATCACGACGAGCAGATCTCGCAGAAGATAATTGTCGGGCGAAGAAGGCCAAGCTTGAAGAGACGTACTCTATACTTCAGTATGCAATTGACGAGGCCCAGGATCGGGTTATGAGGTACCCAATTCAGTTTGAAGGACTACCGTCGTACATGCTAGATCGCAGGACGATGTCTCGGATTATGGAAGAAGAGCGTGGCAAAGCTGTTCGTCGCCTTAATGGGCAGTGATAGGAACATTTGATTTTGTGAAACCTATCTAGTAGTTAATAATGTAAATTCCAATGTGTTTATAAACAGAGGAATATTTTATGTTTTAAATCCTGTAGATTCTTTATCTCAGGATAGTTGATGTAAATAGCAGTGATGCTATCGTATTATGTTAAAACTTTTGATTTAGTAATATATCAGAGTTTATTTGAGATAATGTGTTGACTGATTGTGTCTAAATGTTTAAGTTAAGCCTTAGATATTTAAAAGATTGAATAAAGTTCTAATACGCGTATTTCTTAACAGTAAAATGCCGCCAAGGAGACGATCTAACCGTCAACAGGCCCAAGAAGGGTCAACTAACAACAACAACGACGCCAATGCTAACCCCGTTCAGCAGTTAGCGAACTTACTTGCTGGAGCGCTTAACAACCAACCTCAAGCTCCACCGACCACAACGTTCAAGGACTTCAAGGCGGTGGGACCGCCAGAGTTTAAAGGCACCATGAACCCGATAGAAGCTCAAACCTGGGTCATGGAGATGGAAAAAGTTTTTGACGTCGCCAGAGTCAGAGAGGACCAGAAAACCGCCTATGCAACGTTCATGCTGAAATCTGAGGCCAGCTATTGGTGGCAAGCGAATAAGGTCCGGGGAGGTGAAGGTGTGATTACCTGGGAGAGGTTCAAGGAGATGTTCTTCGAGATGTACTTTCCGACCAGCTCGCAGAATCAAATGGAGGTCCAGTTCTTGGAACTGAAACAGGGAAATATGTCCGTACCAGAATATGCGGCGAAATTCAATGAGTTGGCTAGGTTTGCCACGTATCAAGTGCACACCGATCAGAGGAAGGCAAGGAGGTTTGAACAGGGCCTGAAGCCCTGGTTGTATAGCAAAGTGTCAATGTTCCAATTGAACACTTTTGCTGGGGTGTTGGAGAAGGCCATTCTCGCTGAAGGCGGGAGTGATGCAGTTACAAAGTATAACCAAGATCAGAAAAAGAAGAAGAGTGAAGGTGAAGGAATTAACAAGGCTAGTGGTAGCAACACGGGAGGGAGTAATAATCAGAAGAGGAGGTGGAATGATAACTCATCGACTGGGAATCAGCAAGGTGGTCAGAAAAAGAGGATCGAAGCTTGTTCGACCTGCGGGAAAGCTCACCTGGGGGTCTGTATGAAGGGAAAACGAGTATGCTATAATTGTGGTCAGGAAGGCCACATAGCACCTAACTGTCCGAACCCAAAGAAGGGCGCTTGCTTCACTTGCGGCTCAAAGGACCATCTGGCAAGGGACTGTCCCAAGAAGGGATCTGGAAGGGAAGGATCAGGTGGAAACAGGGGAAACAGCGGTGGAAGTGCTTTAACTATCACGGGACCAACCGCAACCAACCGACCAACCGCCAGGACCTTCAACATGACCGTGCAGGATGCTGTGCAGTCTCGCGATGTGGTGTCAGGTATCATTCCGATCAATAAAGTTAATGCTTATGTACTATTTGATTCGGGTGCTACTTGTTCATTTATATCCGATGACTTTGCTAAGAACTTAGAACTTCCTATGGACGAGTTAGAATACCCCATGAATATAGAGATTGCGAATAGAGAAGTAATCCCTGTTAAATATGTACACAAGAACTGTAGAGTAGATATTAAGGGTAACATTATGAACGTAAATCTTATCCCGATTAGACTTGGGGAATTCGATGTTATTCTGGGAATGGATTGGCTAGTCAATTATGGGGCTGTAATTGATTGCCAGAGGAAGTGTATCAACCTTATGACCCCGTCAAAGGTTGTGTTTTATGGCAGTAAATCGCCTAGACAAGCGAGTTGTCTGACGATGATGCAGGCCAGGAAGTTGTTAAGACAAGGCTGTGTAGGATATTTAGCCTACATAGTCGATAGTCGTAAAGAAAATTCGAAATTAGAAGATATACCAGTCGTGAGGGACTTCTTAGACGTATTTCCGGATGATCTGCCAGGACTTCCGCCAGACAGAGAGGTTGAGTTTGTGATCGATTTGGCGCCAGGGACGGCCCCAATATCGAAGGCACCATACCGGATGGCTCCGGTAGAGATGAAAGAGTTAATGGTACAACTACAAGAGTTACTGGACAAGAAGTACATCCAACCGAGCGTATCGCCGTGGGGAGCGCCGGTGTTATTTGTGAAGAAGAAGGACGGGACGATGCGGCTTTGCATCGACTACAGAGAACTGAATAAGGTCACAATTAAGAATAGATATCCATTACCGAGGATCGACGATCTGTTCGACCAATTGAAGGGTGCAAGGTACTTTTCAAAGATAGACTTGAGGAGTGGCTATCATCAGCTGAAGGTGAGGCCAGAGGATGTTCCAAAGACAGCATTTAGGACTCGATATGGTCACTACGAATTTTTGGTAATGTCATTTGGTCTAACGAATGCTCCTGCAGCATTCATGGGCTTAATGAATGGAGTGTTCAAGCCGTTTTTGGACAAATTCGTGGTGGTCTTTATCGACGATATTTTGGTATACTCGAAGACCAAGGAAGAACATGTAGAACATCTGAAGTTAACATTAGAGGCGTTGAGAAGAGAGAAGTTGTACGCCAAATTTTCTAAATGTGAATTCTGGATTGAAAGAGTGCAATTTCTTGGACATGTGATCGACAAGGACGGAATTTCGGTAGATCCCTCTAAAGTCGAAGCTGTGATGAACTGGGATCTGCCGAAAACACCGTCGGAAGTGAGGAGTTTTCTTGGATTGGCGGGTTATTATAGAAGATTTATTCAGGACTTTTCCAAGATCGCAACTCCGCTGACAAATTTGACTAGAAAATCGGTGAAATTCGTTTGGACAGAGAAGTGTGAGGAAAGTTTCCAAGAGCTCAAGAGGAGGTTGAGTTCAGCACCTGTGTTATCCCTTCCGGACGACACAGGCAATTTTGTGGTTTATAGTGATGCGTCGCATAAAGGACTTGGCTGTGTGCTTATGCAAAACGGCAGGGTCATTGCGTATGCGTCACGACAATTGAAAGACTATGAGAAGGGGTATCCGACCCATGACTTGGAGTTAGCTGCCGTGGTATTTGCTTTAAAAATTTGGAGACACTATCTCTATGGGGAGAAGTGTGAAATATATACAGACCACAAGAGTCTGAAATATATCTTTACACAGAAGGACTTGAATATGCGCCAGAGAAGGTGGCTGGAGTTAATTAAGGATTATGACTGTGAAATCTTATACCATCCGGGTAAGGCTAATGTGGTTGCCGACGCCTTAAGCAGAAAGGGTCGGGAGAAATTGATGATGTTGACTACTCAGGAGGAACTAATTTCAGCAATGGAAAAGCTGAAATTGGAAGTGAAGTATTCGATGGAGATTGACGAGAAGTTGTTTCAGATTCAAGCTGGTACAACCCTATTGGATAAAGTTAAGGAAGCTCAACTTCAGGACGAAGAATGTGAGAAGGTTAAGAAAAAGATATCTGAAGGAACCGAACCGAGATTCAAGATAGACAGTGAGGGACTACTGAGATTTGAGAATAGAGTTCGGGTACCGTCAGTGCCAGAAATTAAGGATGACATTTTGAGAGAGGCTCATAGCTCACGGTATTCAATTCACCCCGGTAGTACCAAGATGTACCAGGATCTTCGACAGCACTTCTGGTGGCCAAATTTGAAACGAGATGTTGCTGAGTGTGTTGCAAAGTGTCTAACCTGTCAGAAAGTGAAAGCAGAACATCAGAGACCAAGTGGTTTGCTACAACCCCTGGAAATCCCAGAATGGAAATGGGAACACATTACGATGGATTTCGTGGTTGGCCTTCCGACGACTCAGAAAGGCTACGACGCAGTATGGGTTATCGTTGACCGACTGACGAAATCCGCACACTTCCTTCCGATTAAAATCAGATTCAACTTAGACCAGTTGGCAAGGCTATATGTGAAAGAGATTGTTTCGAGGCACGGAGTTCCGGTGTCAATTGTTTCCGACAGAGATCCGCGTTTCACATCGAACTTCTGGAAGCGACTACAAGAATGCATGGGGACACAGTTGAGAATGAGTACGGCTTATCACCCTCAGACAGATGGGCAGAGTGAAAGAACGATCCAGACATTGGAAGATATGTTGAGAGCATGCATCATGGATTTTAAAGGAAATTGGGATGATCACCTACCGCTTGTGGAATTCGGTTACAACAACAGTTACCACGCTAGTATTGGCATGCCGCCTTACGAAGCGTTGTACGGAAGAAAATGCAGAACCCCGCTATACTGGGATGAAGTTGGCGAGAGACAACTATTAGGTCCAGAACTGGTACAGCAGACAGCAGAGATAGTCAAAGTGATCAGAACAAGACTGGTAGCAGCTCAGGATAGGCAGAAGAAATACGCCGATCCACACCGTAAGAACGTTGAGTTTGAATCGGGTAGCTATGTGTTCTTGAAAGTCTCTCCCTGGAAGGGGAAGATCAGATTCGGTAAGAAGGGAAAATTGAGCCCAAGGTTCATTGGACCCTTTGAAGTACTGCGAAGGATTGGAGAAGTTGCGTATGAGGTAGCCTTACCTCCGGCGCTTGAGAATGTCCACAACGTCTTTCATGTGTCAGTTTTACGCCCCTACAAACCCGATTACAAACATGTGATTGAATATGAACCCCTACATTTTGAGAAAGACTTATCCTATGAAGAAATTCCTGTTCAGATTGTTGACAGGAAAGAGCAAGTCCTCAGAAATAAAATTATACCTTCTGTTAAGGTAATTTGGAGGAACCACAATGCTGAAGAAGCTACGTGGGAACTCGAAGAGCATATGATGAAGAATTACCCAGATTTATTTACTTAATTTTTTGTTTATGCGATTCTGGGGACAGAATCTTTGTAAGGGGGGGAGAATGTAACGGGACGAAATTTAATTGAACCGTGATTCTGGGGACAGAATCCTTTTAAGGGGGGAAAGATGTGACAAACAAGATTTTTGTAATTTATTATGAATATTTATTGAATTAAATAAATATTTTTTGATGATTTAATTATTGAGTTAAATAATTAATTGATGAATTTGTGGTAGATTAATTTAATTATATGTGTCACATTAGTTAAATTAATGTGGTGAATTTTTATATTCAAAGTATGTATTTAATTGAGCTTACTTGATTAATATATTAATTAATAAGCATAATGTTATTCTAATTAATTTATTAATTAATTAGAGATTTATGATTAGACATAATTAATAAATAAGAATTTTAATTATGTGACTATGTGATTTAATGTAGATTTATGCTATTTTATTTAATTGATTTAAATAGCATTATTTGATTTAATTGGGTGTGACATTAATTAACTATATTATAATAAATTAATTAAAATAAATGAGAAGGGATTCCTTAAGCTAGCCAAACAAGGCCTTAAGGGGAGTTGGTCAGTTAACCCACTAAGGGACCAACTGACAACCACTCACCCATTATATATTATACGTATTATACTTATATACATATATACTATATCAATTCATATATTCATATCAGAGAGAATTTTGAGAGAAAAGATTGAGGAAGAAGAATTGGAAAAATTTATATCATCATCCTTGAATCATCTTCACCAACTAGCAAGGGTAAATTCAGTTATATTAAGTTTTAAGCTTTCTATTTTTACGTACTTTGAAGTTCTCTGTAATCGTCAATTTTGAATCATTGTTGGTTATATGGTTTTATATGGGTTAAATTATGTTTATAACATGTTTTATACCATGTATACATAAATCACAGTGATCAATTTTATGTAATTACGTCTTAATTAAGTTTTCAAAACTTCCATTAACGTACTTTGAAGTTTTCTGTAAAAGACTAAATTGATGACTTGTTCATGATATGGCTATATATATATTAATTGATGTCCATAACATATTATATGCCATATATGCATAACTTTCAGTGATCACACCATGGAATTTTGTTGATAATTGGGTTTTCAAAAGTTACAGAGTGTAAAAATTGTACATATGGCCCATATGGCCCTTACGTACAAAATTTACACACCTTATGCGTTTATTTAACTTAAATTAACACTTGAATGTGATTGTGTACATTTAAACGAACAAAATGGAAGTTAAACGAACGGATTCGGTGTTATAACGAATCCGTAACGTTGAATTCTTGTTTTCTTTCAAAACTTTATAAAATGTTGAAAATAGTGAAATTAAATGTTGTGATTTGTGTAATTTCGTGATTTAAAGTGTTAAAAGCATGCTTAGAACATGGTATGATGTTTCTGTAAATTCTATATCTCATGGGTAGCCTTAAATTCATTTCGTTAGTTTAATTTGGATTTATTTGGGTTGCTCTGTGTGTCATTCGCGAACTGGAAATCTGGGTCTGCGTTGCCGCGCGGCCGCGCTGGTCCCAAGGGTAACTGGCGCGCGGCCGCGCCCCTTGCAGAAATTTGAAATTTTTTGCTAAGTGTTCGTGTGTTCTAAGAGGTGGTTTAAAACCTAATGTAATGAACATAAAGATATGCTAAACATATAATAAGAGGTTAATAACTTATATTACGTGAGTAATTAATAAGTTAATTACATGACTTGAATCGTTAATTGTATAGTCCAATAACGTGCTCAAGACCGATGTGTGTGATTCGATACGTATATCGAGTTATTGATTAATTTGTATTGTGAACGTATTGATATGTAGGATGTAATAAAGAACGTGAATTATAATTGTAGCTTGTGCAAGAGGCAAGTATCCTATCCCTAATTTATTGATTTAGCAAGTTCCCTAAATTCTAATTTATTCATTTATTAAGCCTTAGACTTGTGTTTCTATATCGAGTAAGCTCGTATTTTTTTAATTGTTCAAGTTCGAAATTCATATTACATATTGTAACTCTTTTAAAAGCATGATTCAGTGATACAATACTTATTCGATTGTATACTCTTGAGATTTATTATTCAAGTTGAATATCGATGTTATTGTTGAACCTTATAGGACTAGTGAACCCTTATTGATTCGACTAGTCCATAGTTGATGAACGTTCTAAATTCCAAAATACTTATTGAGCTTATCCAAACCAAACTTCCTTTGGTGCGGACTCTGATGTCAAAACTGAGATGAACAACCCTGTAAAAGGGGATTATTTACGCTTTAGCGTTGAGATATTGTGCACAATATGGTACTAAGGGCTGATCCCCCTAAGTACGAGAAGTAGAGTCCATAGTCTTATGACTGTTAAAGGTTTAAAGCATAAAAACTTTACAACCTAGGACATAGTTCAAGGTCTTATGACCCTCAGACGTTCTTTTGATTCCTGTTATTCGTTCTTGAGTCAAAAGTTGAGTTTCTTTATTCAGATGTCTTTGATTCACTCGCATGTTATTATATTGTCGTCATATTATTATACTTGTGGGCAATCGTGCTCACTCTTGCGTAATAATAACATTGCAGTTAAGAACGAAAGGTCTGACGAGCCTTCTACTAGCAAAGGCAAGGGCAAGGTCAACAAGTGATGAAGACTTGTTGTTTATTTTATGTGTTTATGTTTCAGACTTATGTTAAAGTTGTGTAAAACTTATTTAATTAGTTATATTTCCGCATTTGATATTTAAGGTTAAGTACGACCTGGGATTGATGTATTTCTTTTCAGATGTTGTAACCCCATAAGGGGAGGATTATTTCTATTTATTTCATGGTTTGCATTTACTATGGGTAGATAGATAGATGATATTTGTACAGTGAACACCAAGTCCCGTGGAAATTGAAGTACCCGGATTTGGGGGTGTCACAGGTTGGTATCAAAGCTGTAGGTTATGAACCTTAGGTGGGGAAAAACCTTAGGATAGTAGCCTTTTTAGAGATCGAGAACATAGTAATGATAACTCTTATCGAGTTCTAAGAAAGATAATAACTTACCTTATGTGCTACGTGCTTATACTTATATATTCGAGTCTCGATTAGCATCACGTAATTACTAAAACTTAAAATTTTATTTGTCAGGATGACGAATGCTGGAGAACCTAGTCAGTCCAGGGACCTTGTACCCCTAGAGGCTAGAGAGGAGGAGCCCCGAGATATCCACGTAGTTTGGGAGCAGTTAGTCCGACGAGAGCCATCACCCTTGATCACAGTCATTGGTCAGGAGATTGTGCCGGTGTCTAATTCAGAGGAGGACTCTGAGGAAGACCCTGAGGAGATTGAAGTTCAGGCTGAGGCAGCTGAAGAGGAGGAGGAAGACCCTGAAGAGTTCCCGCCGAGCTCTATCAGTGCTGAGATGTATGACGAGCTGTATGACCGTAACATAGAGTTACGTGATACTGTTCAGGAGCTGAGGGAGGCTGTTCAGGAGCTGAGGGAGCGGTCGGTTACTCAACAGTCTACCATCGAGCTGAGGGATGGAGAGGTTGAGGCTCTTCACACACGTTTGGGAAATGTAGAGTGGAATTTGGCTCACGAGAAGGGCCAAACCGAGCAGAAGTCAGAGGAAATTGAGGAATTGAAGAATGAACTAAAAGAGAAATCAGCAAGGCTGGCCATAGCAGAGGAGGCTTGGGTAAGGGAATCACGACGAGCAGATCTCGCAGAAGATAATTGTCGGGCGAAGAAGGCCAAGCTTGAAGAGACGTACTCTATACTTCAGTATGCAATTGACGAGGCCCAGGATCGGGTTATGAGGTACCCAATTCAGTTTGAAGGACTACCGTCGTACATGCTAGATCGCAGGACGATGTCTCGGATTATGGAAGAAGAGCGTGGCAAAGCTGTTCGTCGCCTTAATGGGCAGTGATAGGAACATTTGATTTTGTGAAACCTATCTAGTAGTTAATAATGTAAATTCCAATGTGTTTATAAACAGAGGAATATTTTATGTTTTAAATCCTGTAGATTCTTTATCTCAGGATAGTTGATGTAAATAGCAGTGATGCTATCGTATTATGTTAAAACTTTTGATTTAGTAATATATCAGAGTTTATTTGAGATAATGTGTTGACTGATTGTGTCTAAATGTTTAAGTTAAGCCTTAGATATTTAAAAGATTGAATAAAGTTCTAATACGCGTATTTCTTAACAGTAAAATGCCGCCAAGGAGACGATCTAACCGTCAACAGGCCCAAGAAGGGTCAACTAACAACAACAACGACGCCAATGCTAACCCCGTTCAGCAGTTAGCGAACTTACTTGCTGGAGCGCTTAACAACCAACCTCAAGCTCCACCGACCACAACGTTCAAGGACTTCAAGGCGGTGGGACCGCCAGAGTTTAAAGGCACCATGAACCCGATAGAAGCTCAAACCTGGGTCATGGAGATGGAAAAAGTTTTTGACGTCGCCAGAGTCAGAGAGGACCAGAAAACCGCCTATGCAACGTTCATGCTGAAATCTGAGGCCAGCTATTGGTGGCAAGCGAATAAGGTCCGGGGAGGTGAAGGTGTGATTACCTGGGAGAGGTTCAAGGAGATGTTCTTCGAGATGTACTTTCCGACCAGCTCGCAGAATCAAATGGAGGTCCAGTTCTTGGAACTGAAACAGGGAAATATGTCCGTACCAGAATATGCGGCGAAATTCAATGAGTTGGCTAGGTTTGCCACGTATCAAGTGCACACCGATCAGAGGAAGGCAAGGAGGTTTGAACAGGGCCTGAAGCCCTGGTTGTATAGCAAAGTGTCAATGTTCCAATTGAACACTTTTGCTGGGGTGTTGGAGAAGGCCATTCTCGCTGAAGGCGGGAGTGATGCAGTTACAAAGTATAACCAAGATCAGAAAAAGAAGAAGAGTGAAGGTGAAGGAATTAACAAGGCTAGTGGTAGCAACACGGGAGGGAGTAATAATCAGAAGAGGAGGTGGAATGATAACTCATCGACTGGGAATCAGCAAGGTGGTCAGAAAAAGAGGATCGAAGCTTGTTCGACCTGCGGGAAAGCTCACCTGGGGGTCTGTATGAAGGGAAAACGAGTATGCTATAATTGTGGTCAGGAAGGCCACATAGCACCTAACTGTCCGAACCCAAAGAAGGGCGCTTGCTTCACTTTCGGCTCAAAGGACCATCTGGCAAGGGACTGTCCCAAGAAGGGATCTGGAAGGGAAGGATCAGGTGGAAACAGGGGAAACAGCGGTGGAAGTGCTTTAACTATCACGGGACCAACCGCAACCAACCGACCAACCGCCAGGACCTTCAACATGACCGTGCAGGATGCTGTGCAGTCTCGCGATGTGGTGTCAGGTATCATTCCGATCAATAAAGTTAATGCTTATGTACTATTTGATTCGGGTGCTACTTGTTCATTTATATCCGATGACTTTGCTAAGAACTTAGAACTTCCTATGGACGAGTTAGAATACCCCATGAATATAGAGATTGCGAATAGAGAAGTAATCCCTGTTAAATATGTACACAAGAACTGTAGAGTAGATATTAAGGGTAACATTATGAACGTAAATCTTATCCCGATTAGACTTGGGGAATTCGATGTTATTCTGGGAATGGATTGGCTAGTCAATTATGGGGCTGTAATTGATTGCCAGAGGAAGTGTATCAACCTTATGACCCCGTCAAAGGTTGTGTTTTATGGCAGTAAATCGCCTAGACAAGCGAGTTGTCTGACGATGATGCAGGCCAGGAAGTTGTTAAGACAAGGCTGTGTAGGATATTTAGCCTACATAGTCGATAGTCGTAAAGAAAATTCGAAATTAGAAGATATACCAGTCGTGAGGGACTTCTTAGACGTATTTCCGGATGATCTGCCAGGACTTCCGCCAGACAGAGAGGTTGAGTTTGTGATCGATTTGGCGCCAGGGACGGCCCCAATATCGAAGGCACCATACCGGATGGCTCCGGTAGAGATGAAAGAGTTAATGGTACAACTACAAGAGTTACTGGACAAGAAGTACATCCAACCGAGCGTATCGCCGTGGGGAGCGCCGGTGTTATTTGTGAAGAAGAAGGACGGGACGATGCGGCTTTGCATCGACTACAGAGAACTGAATAAGGTCACAATTAAGAATAGATATCCATTACCGAGGATCGACGATCTGTTCGACCAATTGAAGGGTGCAAGGTACTTTTCAAAGATAGACTTGAGGAGTGGCTATCATCAGCTGAAGGTGAGGCCAGAGGATGTTCCAAGGAATTATCAAGAAGGATGGTGGTTAGCTAAACCCTAGTTTTCTATCTTCTATAGAAAAGAAGTACTCTCCAACAATTAGAATTGCATCAACTGATATCTATTATAAGACTCATCTTATATAGATATTGGTCAACCCTTCTAATTCTATTAGACATGGGATTTTATTTAATTAATTAAACTCCTTTAATTAATTTAGTCTTCCCACCACATTGAAAATAATTAATTAAATTCATTTAATTAATTTGCCTCCTAATTTTATTAGGAATAAATGAGTACTAATATGAAATTAATTCCAAAACTCCTTTAAAAATTAAAATAATAATAATTGTAATAATATTAATAAGACTTCTCTTATTAATTTATATTTAATATTTCTAAAATATTAAATAATAAACATTAAGCTATTTAATTTATTCTATCACCATAAATTAAATTAATTACACTTAATGCATTATTAATAATATGTCATTACCTTCTTAAATAATTATTCTTCCTTTTATGGTGTGACCTTTAGGTTCTCCATATTAAACCGGTTGTGAATAAATTAATTAAACTAATTCTAATCTTATTTAAATAAATAAATTAAACTAATAATCTATTAAAATAAATAATATTTATTCTACAATAGGGATAAGTCTCCCTAGCGATCAACGACTTTCCAGATAATATAGATTTCAACATTATTCATAAAAGAATCTGTGAGTAAATAGTTACCGTATAATTCAATCCTTCCACCATACAATGTCCCAATTAAATATAAGACATGGATTTACTGTCAAATCTTATTTTACTTAATTATATGTATTTCGATTAGAAAATGCACAACTCTAAATACTGCAATTTAAAAACTCCTTTCTAATTTCATTATGCCTTGGCCAAGAACTACTGGGTTGTCATTTAACGAATCACATAGGACATATCTCTTCTTTTACTAGAAGTGGTAGATTTTTTATTGACCATTCCTTATCTCCATAGGTAATTTATTATACCCAAGCATACCCTTTGATATACTCTAAGGGTCTTAAGGAATAAGTCAAAGTATAATTCATTACATACAAGATACTATGATGATCTCAAGTCCAAGGATCACTTGTACTACTATCACCTTAGAAATTCCTATTGACAGGCAAGTAAAACTCCATTAGGTATTCCATAGCTAGTCACGTTCAGTGAACTTATTCTCCAATAAGCACCTACATACTTGCTTTAGTGTCTCCACACAAATGATTATGAGATCAATCATCCTCATCCAATGAGCAAGCAATATATGTACCAATCTATTCAGATTTACTAATCCCCTATTTAGTAATCCAACGATTGAGAACTATTTTAGTTTTAAGCTTTCTAAGAACTTAGATCTCATTAGCATGATCAACATCATGATTCTAAAAGCATTGCTTAAAACTATGGGTTATTTACATATTATAAAAACAGCATCATGTAGATAATTAAATGCCTTTAATAAATTAATACTTTTACTAATAAATAAATAAGATTGTTTACAAAGTATATGCTTTATCATCATTTATGATTGGCTTGTATGCACACAACTATCACCGGGTTGTGACCGGGGCTTGACTTGACATCCCGGTGTTGTCACTGAGGTTGCTTGACATCCCAGTATAGTGACTAGGGCTTCACTTGGCATCCCGGTGTTGTCGGGGTTTGACTTGACATCCCAGTATTGTGATCGGGGCTTCACTTAACATCCCGATGTTGTCAGGGTTTGACTTGACATCCCGGTATTGTGATCGGGGTTGAGATTTACCTCCCGGTGTTGTCGCCGAGGCTGGTTGACATCCCAAAATAGTGACCGTGTTGAGCTTGACATCCCGGTGTTATCGTCGGGGCTGCTGTACATTCCGGGTAGTGGCCAAAAGGAAAAAGACGGTTTTACCCTCCTACAGGGTTAGTAAAAGGAATGCAAAATTTTGAGTGTCTACAGCCTCAATGCCTCAGCTAGAGATTTCTTTTATAAAAGATTCCATCATCTGTCCTTCTCGATGAAGATAGTTTTCTCTAGTTGTCCTCACCAGGTTTTCCCGATGCTAAGCTGGTAGTTTACGACGGTGCCTACCCTGTTGGTAGTTAACAACGACGCCTATTCTGCTGGTTTCGATATCCTCGTTGAAATAGTGTTCAATGGCTTACATCATTAGATCCCTCTCCGACGCTACGCTGGGGCTGTCACCAATGGTTTACAATATTATATACTCTGACCTTTATTGAAGCAGTTCTCAATGGCTTACATTGTCGTACCCTTCCCAATGCTGCGTTGGAGTTGTCGCCAATGGTTTGTACTATCAAATACTCTGACCTTCGTTGAAGCAGTTCTCAATGGCTTATATCACTGGACCTTTTTCGATGCTACGCTGGAGTTGTCGCCAACGGTTTACAAAAGATTTTCAGACTTCCGAAGTTTGGTATCCTATTTCAGGATTTCAGGCCCTTTCTGCTTAATCGCGTAGAACCTTTTTTGCTGATTTAACTTTTTGGCTTCAGGGGACCCTGCTGTAACTCATATTTGATCGAGACAGAGGGGGTGGAACCCACCATGGGTTGTCGTAAGTAGACTCGCGGTAGACCGCGAGTGGATTTAAGCCCTTCCTGGCCCTTTCAAAAGTCTTTTTTAACTTGAACCTCTACTGAAAAATCCAAAATTCTCTCTCAGATCTACTCAGTTCGGGCTGCTTTTCATGAAATCCGTCACCGTACAAACGTTCTGCACAACTATGGTAACGTTTACATTTTTTCTTTTCAAGTTTTGACCGTTAGAAAGCTTTATCTCATGTATAATGGGTTTAAACAAAATGTATCAAATATGTATGCATAGATGACTTAATAAAAATGAACAGACCTAGTAAACACTTGTATTTTAACATGTTGAACATTTTGGTATAAAAAAATTTCATTTTCGTGACAATCAATTTTCACCATTTTTGCTATTTTATTCATCCTATTTGATGACAAATGAACATGATTTTTTCTAAAAAATGCACATGGTGATTTTGTTATGTTTGTAAGATCAAAATAGCATGCAACAATTACAAACATAGCAGTGAAAATGTAAAATTAGAGTTTTAAAAACTTACAAACCATGAACCTGGATCATCCTTTATACGCAATTATTAATTTAAACGAAAGAAATGAAGAACGAATCATACCCTTGAAGATTCAAGCTTCCTCATTGACGAGTTCAACTCCAATCCTTTCCTTCTTCGACTTGAATCTACCAGGTGTGATTTCTTCCTTTGATCAACGTCAGTCACCCAAGTGTTTGGCCTCTAGAGGTGATCCACTAAAGATGAACAAGTATTAAGAAGGTGTGTTATTGGCAAGACCCTAGTTTTCTCTCTCTATAGAAAAGGTGTGCTCTCCCAACAACTTAAAAAAGCATTAGTCCTTAATCAAAATAAGACTCCGCTTGTTTATAGATGTAGACAACCCTCCTAAATATTATAAGATTATGATTTCATATTAATTAATTAAGCTCTTTTAATTAATTAGGCATCCTAATCTTAATAGAAGTAATTAATTAAAATTCTTTAATTAATTTATCTCCTAATCTTATTAGGAATATGGGAGAGTACTTTTATTAAATAATTCCCAAACTCCTTTAGGAATTAAACAAATAGTAATAGTAATAATAATAATAAGACTCCTCTCATTAATTTATATTTAATATTTTTAAAATATTAAATAATAAATACTAAGATGTATAATTTATTCTATCACCATAGATTAAATTAAATCCACTTAACATTTTATTACGATTATGCCATTTGCTTCTTAAATAAATATTCATCATTTTATGATGTGACCCGTTTAGGTTCTCCATATTAAAACGGTTGTGAATAAATTAATTAGAACAATTCTAATTTTATTTAAATAAATAAATTAACTACTAATTCATTTAAATAAATAATATTTATTTTACAATAAGGGTAAGCCCCCTTAGCACTCAACGACTTTCTAGATAATATAGATTTCAACATTAATCAAAAAAAAACCTTTGAGTAAATAGTTACCGTACAATTCATTCCTTCTACCATACATGTCCCAATTAAATATAAGATATGCATTTACTATCAAGTCTTATTTTATTTAATTATATGTATTCCGATCCTAAATGCACAAACTCCGATAATAAAAATAAGAAACTACTTTCTAATTTCATTATGCATTGGCCAATGACTACTGAGTTGTCATTTATCGAATCACATAGGACATTCACTTCTTTAACTAGAAGTGGTAGATCCTTTATTGATCATTCATTATCTCATGTATTTATACCCAAGCATACCATTTAATATACCCTTAGGGTCTGAAGGGACATGTCAAAGTATAACTCATCATACATAAGATATTATGATGATCTCAAGTCTAAGGAATACTTGTACTACTATCACTAAAGGAATTCCTAATTATAGCTGAGTAAAACTCCATTAGGTATTCCTTAGCGAACCACGTTCACTGTATTTATTCTCAAATAAGCACCTACATACTTGCTTTAGTGTCTCCACATAATTGATTATTAGATCGATCATTCTCTTTCAAAGAGCAAGCAACGTATGTACCAATCTATCAGGATTCACTAATCCCCTATTTAGTAATCCATCGATTGAGAAATATTTTAGTTTTAAGCTATCTAAGAATTTAGACCTCATTAGCATGATCATCATCATGATTCTAAAAGCATTGCTTAAAACTATGGGTTTATTATATTTAAATATAACATCATTATGTAGATAATATAAACGCCTTTAAATAAATAATTCTTTTATTAATAAATGAATAAGATTGTTACAAAGTATATGCTTTATCATCATACATGATTGGCTTGTGTGCATAATACTTTCAATCTAACGCTTGCACTAAAGCCAATTGTATGGTATCTCATACCCATCTTCTCTAAGTGACGATAAAACTGCTGTTGTGTTAAAGCTTTAGTAAATGGATCTGCAATATTGTTTTGAGTGTCCACACGCTCTAGGGTGACATCTCCTCTTTCAATGATCTCTCTAATCAAATGAAATCGCCGCAACACGTGTTTGGATTTTTGATGAGACCTGGGTTTCTTGACCTGTGCAACAAGTCTGATGTTATTAGAGAATAAAGGTACTGCTCCTCTAATGCTAAAACCACGCCAAGTTCAGTTATGAACTTTTCCATCCAAACAGCTTCCTTTGCAACTATGTACTCTGCCTCTGTCACTGAATCAACAACTATTTGCTGCTTGGAACTCTTCCAACTCATTGCGCCATCGTTTAAGGTAAATACATACCCCAAAATGAATTTGCTGTCATTTTGATATGTTTGGAAACTTGAGTATGTATAGCCCTCTAGTTTTAATTCAGACCCATGGTAGACAAGAAATACATCCTTAGTTCTTCTTAAGTACTTTAGGATATTTTTCACATCCTTCTAGTGCTCTTCTCCTAGATTCGACTGATATCTACTCGTTACACTAAGTGTATGAGCGACATCCGGTCTAGTACATATCATACCGTACATGATACATCTTATTACTGAAGCATAAGGTATCTTACTCCTACAGTCTCTCTCCTCAGGTGTCTTTGGGGCCTATTTCTTTGAGAGATATATTCCATGGCTCATCGACATGAGATCTCTCTTGGAATCTTCCATGCTAAACCTCTTTAGCATCATGTCAATATACGTTCCTTAGGATAAGCCAAGCATCCTTTTAGATCTATCTCTATAGATCTTCATCTCTAAAATATAGGATTCTTCTCCCAAGTCCTTCATGGAGAAGTGTTTAGATATCCAAATTTTAATTGACTACAACATCGGAATATCATTCCCTATCAGTAATATATCATCAACATATAGTACAAAGAATGATACAGCGCTCCCACTAACCTTCTTGTACACACATGGTTCATTCTCATTTTTGATAAAATCAAACTCTTTGATTGTCTCATCAAAACGGATGTTCCACCTTCGAGAAGCTTGCTTCAATCCATAAATAGATCGTTGTAGCTTTCAGATTTGATTTGTTCCAACCATTGAAACAAAACCCTCTGGTTGTGTCATGTACACATCCTCCTCAAGTTTTCCATTAAAGAAGGCCATTCTCACATCCATTTACCAGATCTCGTAGTCGTTATAAGCTGCAATCGCAAGTAAAATCAGAATGGACTTGAGCATAGCTACTAGTGAGAAGGTTTCATCGTAGTCAATTCCTTGCCTTTGTTTGC
Organism: Panax stipuleanatus; assembly: GCA_020205555.1. NCBI lineage: Eukaryota > Viridiplantae > Streptophyta > Magnoliopsida > Apiales > Araliaceae > Panax > Panax stipuleanatus. The sequence continues at coordinate 71,413,362 of CM035126.1, forward strand.
AACCAGTCTGGCCTTATAGGTCTTTGCCTTTCCATCCACTCCAGTCTTTCTCTTAAAGACCCAATTGCACCCAATAGGCTTAATGCCCTCAGGTGCTGAAACCAAAGTCCATACTTGGTTTTCACACATAGTGTCCATCTCGGATTTTATGGCTTCTTGCCATTTCTTTGAGTCTTTACTACTCATAGCATGTTCGTAATTTAATACATCATTATCATTCATAATGCATACCTCATCGTCATCCTCTATGACAAATCCATACCTATCAGGTATCTTCGATATCCTTCCAGATTTACGAATAGGGTGTTGTACAATAGGATCTTCTACTTGGTCAAGTACCTGACTTTGACCTGTTGTAACTTTTGGGTCTTGAACTTGTTCAAGATATATCTTACTCCCACTGACCCCTTCAAGGATAAACTCCTTTTCTAAAAAGATAGCATATTTCGCAACAAACACCTTTTGATTAGTAGGATGATAGAAAAAATACCCTGAAGTTTGTTTTGGGTATCCCACAAATCTACACTTTTTAGATCTAGTCTGTAGCTTATCATTTTCAAACTTTTTGACATAAGCTGGACAACACCAAGTCTTAACATGTTTAAGATTTGGTTTCCTCCCTATCCATAACTCATATGGAGTCTTTGGGATGGATTTGGTAGGTACCTTGTTAAGTAGGTATACAACCGCTTCTAGGGCATAGCCCCAGAATGATATTGAAAAATTGGTAAAACTTATCATGGAACGAGACATATCCAATAATGTTCGATTTCTCCTTTCAGATACACCATTCAATTGTGGTGTTTCTTGTGGAGTCCATTGTGAGATTATAACATTTTCTTTGAGATAATTGAGAAACTCACCGCTTATATATTCACCACCTCAATCCGATCGAAGAATCTTAATACTCTTGCCGGTTTGTTTCTCTTCTTCACTTCTGAATTCTTTAAACAATTTCAATGATTCGGATTTGTATTTCATTAAATACACATATCTATATCTTGAATGATCATCAGTGAAAGTAATTAAATAAGAATACCAACCTCGTGCATTTTTGTCATAGTTCCACATACATCTGTGTGTACCAACGCTAACAACTTTGTAACTATTTCTCCTTTTCCACTAAAAGTGAATTTAGTCATTTTACATATGAGACAAGATTCACAAGTTGGATATGATTCATAATCAGATAGATTTAAGAGCCTATCCTTATGCAACTTGGATAATCTTGTTTCATTGATATAACCGAGTCTATAGTGTCACATAAAGGTATAATTAACATCGTCTCTTTTCCTTTTATTAGTTTGTTCAATTTGAAGTATATTTTCATTCAAGTCAATCACGTAAAGTCCATTCAATAAATTACCAACACAATATAAAGCATTCTTATTATAAATGGAACAACTATTGTTCTTAATTATAATATCAAAACCTTTTCTATCCAATACAGAAATCGAATTAATGTTTCTAGTTAGTGTTGGAACATAATAACATTTATTTAAATAAATGGACTTGCCCGAATGCAGTGCTAAACAATAAATGACCTTCAGCAGTTTTTAACATGTTAAGTAACTCAAGCAAGCGGACGCCCAACTTAATCATGTGGAAATTCATAACAAATTATGAGAAGGTGTCCGGGAGTGAGTGCAAGATCAAATATTGACTTAACTCCCCATCCATGCTGAACCCCAATTGTTCCAATTGTTCAGTCAAATTAATCAACTTGAAACAATGAGTCTCAACAATAGTGCCCTCGGACATGCAAGATCGAAAGAGCTCCCTAGTTATCTGATACCTAGCAGTCCTGCTTTGCTCACCATATAATTCTTTTAGGTGTAGCAAAATAGAACATGCATCTATTCTGTCATGCTGACATCGTAGCTCGTTACTCATGGATACGAGCGTGATGCATTGTGCTATAGATGTATCATCTTGCCACTTTCTAAAAGTAGCAATCTCTCCCTCAAAGGCGTCTGTAGCTTTTGTAGGGACAAGTGAATCTTGGATATAAGAAAGCTTTTTAGCAGTGAGAATATTTCTCAAATTTCTTAACCAGTCCATGTAATTCGGTTCGGTCAACTTGTTAACATCAAGTATGCTACGCAGTGATTGTGAGTGTGATATTTTTCAAATTTTGGATGTGAAATAAAATAACATTTTAGCATACATTCATTTTATTAATTACTAAAATAAATTAGGTCATATTTTAAATTGATATCTCCCACTATTTTCATCAAACTATATTACCCTCATAATATATAGTTCGGCAAAACTATTTAAAATTTTACAAGTGAGAATAAGGATCACATTTTAAATATATATAGCCTTGTGGTGACACAACAAACGATATATAAATAAATAGGTAGAGGCCTATTGTTAATTACATCATCATGTAACTCCTTTTATGCCTCTTAGATTATTTTGATCAAGTGGTGACACATCCGAACCAAAATTATCTAAGTTAAGTTCAACCTAGCACTTTCATATATTCAAATAGAAAAATATCATCCTTGTGGTGACACAACAAAACAATATTGTTCAATTTCATTATAAGCATCAAATGTCATAAATCAACATCTTAAATATTTAATACTTGTCTTGTGGTGACACAACATACTCATATTAAATATTTAATACTCTATTAAATTTATCACGCTAGAAGGCGACGTTCGATATTCCAAATATCTTTGAATGTATAGGACTTAATATAAATTCTTTGAGGGGTTTGTTATTAATTGTCTCATCTTGTTTAGCGCGCATGCACACACACACACACACACACACACACACACACACACACACACACACACACACACATATATATATATATATATATATAATACGCATCATATTAATTGACATGCGAAGCATGTTGCATAATATATATATATATATATATATATATATATATATATATATATAGTATAAGCATGCATATAGAATACAATATTCTATCCGTATTGATTATGGACTTTTATTCTAGTTTGGTCCACTAGATAACGATCTAAGGGACACGAGTATGCTTTCAAAGCTAAAATTATAAAAAAAAAACTAGATTTAAAGAAATCTCAGCCATTATAGCTTCCAGGTTCTATCGGGACCAGTTTGAACCGTCGAAAGCTAGAGTTGGCCAGAATTGGATGAATCTAGTCCACCCGCAGATATGTCAGTGCAAATTAATATACAAATGAATGTTAAATGCAGCAATTGAATAAATTTAATTAAATCAACATATATATATATATATATAATTATATATATACAAAAGCTGTAAAAAGGGCGATGGAATTTCACTCGCAAGCCCGGACTAGAATTGAAATATATATATATATATATATATATATATAAACTGTAAATAGCCAAGAAATAATCCAGGTTGTGACAGAAATGTAATATATATATATATATATATATATGTATATAAAAACAGTAATAAGGGCGACGGGTTTTCACGCCGGTGCCCGTACTGGAATTGAAATTGACAGAAAAGTAGTCCACCAGTGACTGGGGAGAGCACCCAGTATGGCGAAGTTTGCAAAAGCAGTAAAATGGCCACGAAGTAATCCGTGCAGGACTAAAAAATATAAATATATATATATATATATATATATTAACAGAAATATAGTAAACCAGAACTGATATGAGAACCAGTGATGGTGAAAGTCGCTTACATATGCGTAAATATATGTAAAAGCGGTAAACTACTTCGGATTTGACATCCGGGCTTGACAGAATTGAAATGTTAGTACATAAACAGTTAAATATATACAAAAAAGGGCCACACCCGGACTGGGAAGATAACCCAATTCGGCAGAGATGCCAGAATGTGTGTGCTAGTGCATTGAAGCTGCTGGAGCTGACGGATCGTCAATCCGAGTTGTAGAAATGCAAAAATTTGCATTTATGTACAGAAATGTACCAAATTTTAATGAAAACGGCCACGGAACTAAGTTTCGTGCATATTTAGAAGATGAAACTTCGTGTGCAAGTGGAAAATAGTGCAAAGTAGTAGTATTGACTTTCTGATCGTAAAAGTACTTACAATGGACTGCAATACGGGCTTTTTGCCAAATTATAGGCTTCAAACATCCAAATCTACTGGTTATTTTTTGATATGTGGTAATATATGGATATCTACGTGTTGGAGTGAAAATATTTGGGTTTGGAAGAGGTGTAAAAGTTAAAAAATCAGACGAGCAAAACTTCGCTGCGTTTTTGAATTCTTGAAAATGAAGTGGGGTGCACGTTTATTTATATGCCAAGGATACCTAGCTCTACCTGCGGCTGCAGCAAGTAGAAGTGCGGCTACCCTAGGTGGGGCCCACGTGCCAGGTTCTGTCATCTCAAAGTACGGGCACTCCGGACAACGCGCAGTCGAAGTCAAAACTTTTAAACTTTTGATCAGAGCGTCCGTTTGAGGTGTGCAATACCTTTTCCGAAAGCCCTCACCGAGAGTGTCGCAATGACATGGGATAAAACATTTTTTGGGTCCAAGAAGACGGGTTTATAACCAGGTCTTCTATTCCTCGCAGTTTGTTCGTTGAGCTATTTTGCTTTGTTGGCACTCGGGATCGTTGTTGTGGTTCGTTCTGACTTCGATGGCATCAATTCATCTCGAGTTTGAATGAATCGGTTGAGAGTTGGTAAAATGACCATTTTGCCCCTCTTGGGGTTGCTTGTGGTGTCAGCACGTCCTTTGATGGATCTGGCTTCTCAGGGTTATCTCTAGGAGTGAACTGTACTTCCCGGATTGATGCCGGGGATGACTTGACACATCCTTGGTTGATGTCTAGGTTGACCTGCACTTCCCGGGTTGAGACCGGGGCTATCTTGAAGGCCCGATCGACGATCGAATTTGAGTTGATAGCCTGATATTGAGATCAGGGTTGATATAACGGTCCGATTGGAGATCGGAGCTGGATTGACTGTCCGATTGGAGATCGGAGCTGGATCGACGGTCTAATTGGAGATCGGAGCTGGATAGACTGTCCGATTAGAGATTGGAGCTGAATTAAGGTCCGATTGGAGATCGGACCTGGATCGACTGTCCGATTAGAGATCGGAGCTGGATAGACGGTCCGATTGGAGATCGGAGCTGGATTGACGGTCCGATTGGAGATCAGAGTTGGATCGACGGTCCAATTAGAGATCAAAGCTGGATTGACTGTTCGATTGGAGATCGGAGCTGGATTGACGGTCCGATTGGAGAACGAAGATGGATTGACGGTCCGATTGGAGATCGGGGCTGGATTGACGGTCCGATTACAGATCGGAGCTGGATTGAATACCGACATTGGTAATCGGATTTGGCTAAATTATCGATATTGGGGATCGAATTTGGTTGGAGTACCGATATTGGGGATCAAATTTAGGTTACCGATATTGGGGATCAGATTTAGGTTTAAGGACCGGCATTGGCAGTCGGTTTTGAGTTGAAGGACAATTTTGCCCTCCTACAGTGTTAGTATTGGGCAAGGAAAATTTAGAGTGTCTACAAGCATTATGTAGATAATATAAATGCCTTTAAATAAATAATTCTTTTATTAATAAATGAATAAGATTATTACAAACTATATATGCTTTATCATCATACATGATTGGCTTGTCTGCATACTATTTTTAGATTTAGCTACCATTATGAGTTTAATTGTAATGTTTTTCATATGTCATATGAAATACTCATGATTTTGGATTAGTGTGCTACTGAATGGCCACCTAGTCATGCCTATGTGCATACGAATAGCCCATTTTACAGGTGAGACTTTGGCAAAAAAATTTCATGAGTCTGGGTATTTAATGAACATGCAAATTTAACTCTACTGGGGATGTATGTTAAACTAATGCACATTTTAACACGTATGTTATGCATGATGCAATGACTTGAATTTAATGAGTTTTAAATTTTAAACGTACCTCACCATTTCTGAGGTGATTTGGAGATTTTGTTCAGGTTATAGATTCAGATAGGCCGAGTAGCTCTCAAAGAGTTTCCTCAGGTGTGAGGAGGACGACTTCTGATGTCCCTTTTCCTCTTCTGGCCAGGCAGCCTCGTCGGTTGACTGAGTCAGTGATTCGTCTTATTTGGGTTGATATGACGGATGCTATAAACGAGGAGGAGGATGTTCCTGTTGTGGACCCTGCTTCTTCCTCTTTTACCCTACGTCGAGACCTCCCTGGTATTAATGTGATGATTCCCGATCTCCTTGATGATTTGAGACACCACCCATCAGTCTACCTTCATGCGAATGAGGTAAAAAAAATCTTCATTTTTGAATTTCTTCTTTTTCCACTTTTGGGGAAATGGTTTAATCTTGATTTAAAATTTATGCAGGGTCCCGGCTTCACCCAACCCAGAGAGAACTGGTTTAGTATTCATTCTTTATACTGGACCCTTCATCCGGAGTATCAAGCCATCGTCCATTTCTGGGGTTTCCAGGCCTTCTTTTCTATTGCTCCCCGTCGCTGCCCCTGGGGTTATCTACAGGCTTTATCTGAGCGCTAGTTTCACCTGACTCAGTCTCCCTATTTATTGGACTGCAAGGTGATGATGATAATGATGGATTGGCGGTTCATTACTGGATTGGAGTTTATAGGAGAGCCGATGCCTTTATTGTCTAACATTTCACCGGCTGCAGCTCGATCTCTATTAGGAATTCCTCCTTCGGCCTTCAAGGGTCGGGTTGTCCGTTCTGGTCCCTTGAGCTTTGATGCTTCGAGTGGAGCTTTGTCCGAGTCTCTGCCTGCTGATCAAAGGGATAGAGATCGCATTATTCGGCAATTGTTCTTGATCATCATTAGGGGTTATTTCCTGGCGGACAACTCCTCGACGATCTCTTTTTCTTTATTCAGCGCTACCCGTGATGTGGATCACATCAGAGACTTTAACTGGGGGGCTCATTCACCTTCTCCTATTTCCTTCGAGGGATGGATCTACGCTCAGAGGGCATGACAAAAGCTTGGCTATGTTTTTATCCATTTTTGTTGGTGAGTAATTTCCCTTTATCTTTCAATTTCCCTCGTTCGGGTTGTCAATCTTCATAACTAATGACATTTAATCTTTGCATTCTTAGTTTTGGACATACGAGAGGCTCCCTTGCCTACGCCTAGTTACTACTCTAGGTTTGGAGACCTATCCTCGGGGACAGCGCTGACATTATTCCACTTTGGCAGAGGTCCCTGTGGCGGAGGGGTTTACCCATTCCCGTTTACAGTTGGAGTTGTTGAATGTCGACGTCGTCACATGGGTTCCTTATACTCCTGATCATCTGACAGTAGGTTTCAAGGACGACTTTTCGACCGGGGCAGAGTATGCATTATCCACTCGTCAGATCCCTTTCTTGACTGAGGGAGGCTGGGAGCTTTACTTGGGAGAGCGAGCTATTAGGAGCACTACAGGGGAGATTCGCATTCCATATCTACCTTCTGCTAGACGCCACTGGTCTTTATCTCATCCAGTTGCAGAGATTCCCCCGATGGGCTTAGATGGCTTTACTTTATAAGAGGGTCCTTAAACTCAGATTGCCTTCTATCGCTGGTGGACTCCTCGTACCATTGGGACTCAAACTCGCGCCACTCAGTTCATGGTAGACATGGTTCCCGGGTCTGTGACGATGACAGACTGGATTGCCTGTGTCAGAGAGCCTACCCACTTGGGGCAGATTGCTAGCTTGACCAAGCGGTTGGACCAGGCGCATCATTTCTGTAATACTTGTGAATTTTATAAATAATATTAAAAATTAAATTAATAAAGGTTTGAATATTTATTTGAATATAAATATATATTGTTGTGACATGGGATGTGATAATTCAATCGTATTGAATTAAGTATATGACAATTGAGTAATATGGTGGAGTTGATAATGAAGCTTATTAAAGCTTATGATACATGCCTAGTGTGGCAATGTGATGAAACAAGTAAATTGTTAATTAAATTAATAAAGGGGTTTAATTAAATAATATGATGGAATAATTACTATTATTCTTAGATGAGTAATTATTATGTGTAAATTGTATTGGTAGTATGAACTGGCTTCTGCATTAGCTAAACCTAGTTTGAGATTTTCCTAGAGTGGCGCAGCTGTGCCACTTCTTCAGTATAAACCAGCGTAGCTGCGCCGGTGGCCAATTCTTGAAAAATTATTATTTCCTTGCTTCATGCATAAAATACAATGTGGGAAATTAACTATAATAACATAATGTGAATAATTAAAGTATAAGACTATATGATAAAATAAACTTGAATAATATAATTTACTGAGTAGTATAAAAGAGCCTTGTGTGGCATTATATTACATGGGGAGTTAATTAAATGTGCATCTCAGAACTTCGAAAGGAATTTAAGTTTTAGAAAATAAACATTTAGTGTTAAATATCATTATAATATTTGAGTGTAATAATAAGTTTATGGGAAATAATGGGTTAATAATACCCAGCTGAATTATATTATAACCTAAATTAAATACTATTTGGACTAACCTAATGTACATGGATTATATGATTATAGGTATATGTACCCCTAACTTATCATATGGTAATAATATTACCTAATTTAAATTGCACTTGTAAACCCAAAAGGAATTGACCTTAGTATAATTGGTAGCCATTTTGATAACCCAACAAGTTAAAAGGGTTGTCCCATATTCATTGACCCATTTCAGTTAACTGTCGTGTATAGGGCATTGGCCTAGCCTATTTCTTCTTCCTTAAACTCAGGTAATCAAAATGATGGCTATTGAAATGGTAGGGAGGGAGTGGTTTGCCACTTTCCACCAACTTCTTCTTAACCAATGGCTTCTTCTTCTTCCTGTTAAATAAAAATTGTGGACAAAAGCTTTGTTTGTGTATTTGATTTTCTATAAATTGAGACTCCTCTCTTTATAATTCATTTGGATAAAGTGTCTGATAAGTTCCAACTAGAGAGTGATTGGCTAAATTGAGAGAGTTAGTGAGTTGAGAGTGAAGAAATTTCCAAAGGAGCCCTAGCAATTTAGGTATTTAAGTAAAAAGGAAGAGTACTCTATTAATTGAGGAGAATCATCAAATGTACTTAACATTTAATCTTTATGTTTTTATAAGCATCAATATGTATTTAATGGTGAAAGCATGATGATTAGGTGATTAGAATGTAAGAATGTATAATTTGCCAGTTTGATGAATTCTTAGAAATTTCTTAAAGTTCTTGTCAATTGAATTGGTAACTGATGTTTTTATGTTATCTGGGAGATATATGTATTTTGGAGTCAATGTAATGGGTCTGAGCATGCTAAACCAAAGGAGTGTGTATTAAAATTTTTGGAGTTCTGCAGAAGTAGAGACCTTCCTGGGTTGTCCAGGGAAGAGCGCAACTGCGCGCTTTCTGCAGTTCAACACGACGCAGCTGCGCCGTGCACTAGGAAAGGATTCTGACTTTTGCTATAACCTAATAATTTCTAACATGTTGATATGGCTTAGTCATGTATGAAAATGAGTATGACATGTGGTTTAGAGTCTTTTTTCATTTCATGAGTTGCTTAGTTGCTTTAGTTACTTTAATGTGCATTTTCTAAAAATAACAGTGAAGCTTTGAAAAAAACTTTGATGGAATTGGTGTACCTTAAGCTCTGTTCCTTGTAGCATATGTTTACAGCTTAGTTATGTATGCAAATGAGTATGAGATATGATTCAAAGTTTCTTCACCTATTTAGTTGGTTTGATATGGATTTTAAAAAGAGAACTTAGAGATTTTGAAACTAAGATTGAGGAATATTGAGTTACTTATGTTTTGACCTTATGTGCAAACATGTTAAGACTTTTTATTCCTCTAAGCATTATTGACATGTGCACCCAACTACTTAGACATTATATGGACTATTTAAGCATGTTTTAAGGTAAGTTTCAAGTAATGAACTAGGCTAGCTATGTGTAAACGAAGTGGATACATGTGAGCATGTGTATTTTGAAAGTAATATGCATACAAGCCAATCATGTATGATGATACAGCATATACTTTAGACACAATCTTATTTATTTATTAATAAAAGTATTCACTTATTAAAGGCGTTTAATTATCTACATGATGATGTTTTTATAATATGTAAATAACCCATAGTTTTAAAGCAATGCTTTTAGAATCATTGTAAGAACCCGAATTTTCAAATATTATTAATTAAGGATTTAATGAAAAAAATTCTTAAACTGTGAGATGGGTTCAAATAAGAGTATATATATGTGATATGAGGTATGTGGTATTATATTACATAGGGTAATATGGACTATGTAATATGTGTTTTTGTGATTTATAAATATACTATTAATATATATTTGTTATTTAGCTTAGAGACGATTCAGTGGAGATAAAGGAAGTGGATAAGATTTCCTATCGATATTAAATAATTTATAGAACTAGTTGGTGACATTAAATATCCTTAATTTATAATCACCATATTCTTGTGTATGTGTATTAATAACTAGTATGTTTATAATATAGGTTATTAATAGCACTTAAACTATCCGTGAATAGGTTTGGATAGTGAAGCATGAGTTAGTTAAGGAATTAACTAATAAGAATAAATATTAGTTAATTTAAGTTGAGAGTTATATTAGGGAAGAATATAATGTGAGTATTGAACCTTAATTAACTATGATGATATAGTACGGTGTTTAATTTACTTAAGTAAAGAAGTGAATTAATATGTGTGTTGAATATGTAATTATAGTTAATACTTTTTATATATATTACTTAGAGTGGTAATATGTGAGAAAGTCTAATGTGCGAATAACGTTAAATATATATATACGTTATTAAAAGAGGATTGAAATCATTATATTTTAAATAAAGATTTAATATTTGAAGAAGTTGTTTTGGGGAATAATTTATAAAAAAGAAAGAGAAATAATTATTTTATATATCTAATAAAGGGTATTAAAATAATTTCTAATGTTGAATTATTTTAATAAAAGGAGGAAATGTTATTTTGAATAATAATATTACCTTATATGTTTTTGTATGAGGTAATAGGTATGATTAATTAATATGGTAAATATATTAAAATATATTTGCTATATGTAAATAAATTGATGGAAACAAATTATTATAATAGAAAATAAACTTGTTATCTATTTTCTATAAATAATATATGTACATGTGTCGTACATACTTTTAATAGATATTATATTAAGAATAATATCTTGAGACAATAAGTAAATTATTTTCTAATAAAGAATATCCTTATTTGGAGAAAACATAATATTTTATGTTATGGCTAAATACATAATTTCTAATGTATTTTCAAAATGAGTTTAATTTATAAAGGAAACTAAGTTATTTTAATAACTTGAGTTGCTATAGTACCGTAAGTGTTATAAATAATATTTGAATATTCTATTTGTAATATATATATATATATATATATATATATATATATATGAACCTTGTGGCTTAATAGTCCTAAGTATATTGAACATGTGGTGGAAATAAATAAGTGTCGAGAATGAGAATAAGCTTAGTGTAAGCTTGTGAGATATGCCTAGTGTGGCAAAGTGGTGGAATAAGCATTCATTAAATAATTTTATGAATGAATAATTAAAGGAATTAATTAATATTATTTTGTGGATTAATTGCTAGGTGCAATGATGTGAAATTAAAAGTTATATAGTAGCTACATCTATATAATATGGAATGAAGTGTGACACTTTAAGAAAACTATATAATATAGAAAATTATATGGTAAAGTGAAATGAGTCACATGAGATACATAAATGGACCTACGTGACAATGTGTTATGTGTGGTACACTAATGTGTACTTTATGAATGATATTAAATTAAACTAAATAAATAATTGTTGTTAATAATTATTTCAATGGTTAAGTATAATTGAAATAATAAAATTTACAATAATGGGGTGTGACACTACTCAATTAAAATATATTTGGTATTGTCAAATGTACATGGAATATATGATTGGGTGTATGTGTGACCCTATCATATCATATGGTAATAACATTAAGTTATTAGATATAAACTTGCAAGTTAGCCCATGTGAGAGCAATGATGGTTAACTAAATGGCTAGTACAATGAATAGTAGTAGTTGGTGGGAGTTAGCCACCAACTCTTCTTTGCCCATTGGGTATTGCCCATAGGAGGGTAATAGATTTACTATAATTAGAGAACATGTAAATAAGCATTGTAATGGTATTACAACATGAACTTATTATAAGATGTGACATTGAGAGTAATATTTTGTAAGCTTGAGGCCTATTAAATACTAAGCTTACATAATTGAGCCTTGTGTGGCATGAGTGGTAAAGTTAAATCAATTAGAGGTTTAACTATGATTATTAAAAGAAATGACAAGTTAATAAATAATTGATATTAATTATCATTATAATATTTGGGTGTAATTGAGATAATAATTTATGGAAAATTTTGGGATGAGAATAACCAAGTATGTTATATCTAGTCCAATTAAAATACTAATTCAATGTACATGAGGTACATGATTATATGTGTTGTTGTATATCTAAAGTATGGATATACTTAGGTGGGTGTACATATGTGTTTGTGTATATGTACATATGACTTATATTAATGTGTTAATATTAAGTAAGCATAATGTGAATTATAATGTCCAAATGGATATAACCTAAGTGTACAATTATACATTGATATAGAAGTATATGTAATATACATATGTATATTGCACAAAGGAATACAATGTTGAGTTTATTAAGCCTTGTCCCATAATGAGAGGCACACTTCTTTCTCACGTGAATAGCTATAAGGCTAGTCTAGCTTATTCCTTCTCAAACTCAGCAAGAATTATAGCAATGATGAATAGGGAGTGGACTAAACAGTGGAAATCAACCACTCTTACCAACCCTTCTCAATCCAGTGTATTCTTCTTCTTCCCTTTGGTTTAATTTGTGAGGTAATTGTAATACCTGGGTAACCAATTGTCTATAAATAGAGCACTTCTCCTTCTTAATTCAATTGCTGAGAATTATATTGCTAAGGAGGTTATAGAAAGTGAGTATACTGTCATTGTGAAGGAGACTAAGAATTGCTTTAGCAGCTTGAGTGTTTAACAGAGGTATAACATTATATCCTTGTTCTTAATTTTCTGTAAAATTTCCAAATTCTTAAATTATTGATTTCATTTGAATTGGATGTTAATTGATTTGAGAGATGTTATTAAGTGGTATATAAAGATTATAAGCATGATAGGAATGTATTATAGCATGGCTAAGATAGAATTCGTAAGTGTTTTCTGAGATGGGTTAGCAGAACTGCCGAAGCAGCCTGTGTCTGCCTCTGGCCAGAGCCCTGCGCAGCTGCACCAGGCCTGAACCAGAAACTTTGATTTATGTTTTCTGTTAAGTATTGTTAAGTGCTAGCATGCGATATATAATTAGAACAAGCATGTGGACATGGATAACATACATATATGATTACCTTGATATGAAATGAGCATGTTTAACGATATTAGTACACACGATTGAAGGAAAACTTATAGTTTTGAAATGAAACTTATATTTTCTATTGTGAACTTAGACACATATGTAATATGTATATAATCTGATATTTTAAACATGATAATATGATTTATATTAACATGAAATGCATGCTTAAAGTATTAACCGTACACTAGTATTGGAAGTTAAGACAATTTTCGAAATAATAAACTTAAGACTTTCAAAAACGAACTTGACCAAGACTAATGTCTTTTAGATTCTGACCATTTGAGAATATTTAGGTGGTTTAAATATGAGTTTTTAGTGCATATAAAATATATATAGATGCCATGCATGTACTATGATGCCTTTGTTGACTTAGTGCGATTTCCAATGAAAAGCTTAGAGTGTGAAAGCTAAGGACATCTATTACCATATGAATTATGCTATGATCATGCAAGCATATGCATTAAGATGTTATTATGCCTATAGACATGTTGACATAAGCATCATGAGATGAAACATGGATTTCACCTATGCACGCATATTCAAGAAAATGAAATTTCTAAAGCATAGACTACGTGATTAAGTATACGTTTGTAGTATAAGCACGAGCATGACTACTTAGCATTGTTTAGCCTCTTTATGTGGTAATATGATGTTAGTGGTCGACCCTTAAGACATGAACTTGATTTACTTGAGGTATATGAAAGTCCGGCATGAATGCCATATGATTTTGACTTATAATGAGCATGCTAGGTTTTAAAACTTGAGTTAATGCCCTTATATACATGTATACATGATGAATATAGTAGCCTTGCATGACTAGTTAAGTATGACAAGGATTTTGAAAGGTGAAACCTAGAAAGTTTGAACGTAATGGTTCTGATAAGGTTTAAGAAATGTAAGAGCAATATAGATTATATATTTATGAGTTTTAAAAATGTATCGAACACTTAAATAGTTAAGTGTGTTAATATTGATATTGAGTATGGTTAAGATATAACTATACGTACCTAACGATACTAAGCGTATGTTAGGAAAGTGAAACAAGGTTCTAAGAACTAATATAAAAAATAATGTAATACTTATTATTATATTGAGAATGTATGAATGTATGACTAATGGATATGAATCCATGATTATATAACTGTGTAGGATTACATGAAGCGCAAATATCTTAAGCAGTTAAGTCGTAGTTGTTAAACTACGAATCAGGCAAGTCTTTCAGTTCCTATTTGATATGTGAATTCAATAACTGTTAGTTGAATTATATTATGCTGTGTTAATGTGAACTTATATATGAACTGTATATGAGATATAAATGAGATTGAAAGTTAATCTTTGATGATATACTGGTTATGTAAAAAGTAACATGCGTAATAAATATAAATTATTTATAAATGCATGAACTGAGTATGATGTTGTATGCTATGTGATGCATGAAAACTGTTAGAATTGCCGAGCTGTCGAGCTCACTCTTGCAAATAACCACTTTTGCAGGTTAAGGACTTACGATAAAGAATTCGTGCTTCTTGATTGATAAAGATAGATAGTATCACAACGGAAAATACTATTTAGATTATCGTTTGAACCCTGTTTAGTTTCTAGGAGTGTACTTGATATATGCTTACGATATTTAATACTTGTTGTATTGTAAAAGATGTACTAGCTAATACATAGAGGATATCAAGTTGAGTTGAAAACGTTTATACAGAAATTTATGTAGAGCGAATCATAATATAGTGTGATTCAAGGATATGTAATTGATTCAAAGTTATGAAATCAATAAGAAGAATTTATTCAAAGGATATTGAAAAGTTTAAATTATTCCGCATTTTAGTAACATCGAATATGATGTAAAGACGAGATCTTGGATATAAATAGAATTTATATTCTAAATTGTAATAAAGCAAGTTATATTCTTTTAGTAATGAATAAAAGATGTAATAGTTTGGCGATAGTAGTATCGTGACCGCACCGAATCCGAGGTTTCGAAGGAACCCGAATTTGGGGGCGTCACAATCGTGATGTTGATCATGCTAATGAGATCAAATTCTTAGAAAGCTTAAAACTAAAATAGTTCCCAATCGTTGGATTACTAAATAGGGGATTAGTAAATCCGGATAGATTGGAACATATGTTGCTTGCTCATTGGATAAGGATGATTGATCTCATGATCATTTGTGTGGAGACACTAAAGCAAGTATGTAGGTGCTTATTGGAGAATAAGTTCACTGAACGTGACTCGCTATGGAATACCTAATGGAGTTTTACTTGCATGTCAATAGGAATTCCTAATGTGATAGTAGTACAGGTGATCCTTGGACTTGAGATCATCATAGCATCTTGTGTGTAATGTGTGACGAACGAGAATTTTATAATTTAATTTAAATATTTATTGAATTAAATAAATATTTTGATGATATATTTATTGAGTTATCGATGTTTAATTATTGAGTTAAATAATTATGTGCTGGAATTGTGGTAGAATAATTTAATTATATGTGTTACATTGATTAAATTAATGCGGAGAATTTTTATAGTTCAAAGTATGAATTTAATTGAGTTTATTTGATTAAATGAATTATTTAATAAGCATAATGTTATTCTAATTAATTTAATAATTAATTAGAGATTTAATGATTTGACATAATTAATAAATGAGAATTTTAATTATGTGATGATGTGATTTAATATGGATTATTATATTTTATTGAATTTAAATAAGATTATTTGAGTAATTAAAAGTGTGACAAATTAACTATGTAATAAACACTTTAATTAAAATAAATGGGAAGGAACATTTTGTATGCTAACCAAACAAGGCCTTAGTGAGTGGGAGCAGTTAATTCTTTGTGGGAATTAACTGACGACCCACTAAACATCAGTTAAAATTAATAGTTGGGTATGATTATACATGTTTAAACAAACAAAACGAAATTCAAACGGACAGATTCAGAGTTATAACGAATCTGTAACGTTGAATTTCATGAATTGTCTCGAAACTTTGCAAAATACCAAAAATAGTGAGTTTAAATGTTTTAATCTGAGTGATTATGTGATCTAAGGTGTTAAAAGCATGCTAGAATCATTGTGTGATGTCTCTATGAAGTTTATACTTCATGGGTAACATTAAAAAATCGGCGTGTTGGTTTAATTTAGATTTATTTGGGCTACAAAATGTGAAATTCGTGAACTGTTGTTCCTCAAAGTGCAGACACCCGCCCCCAGCCGACTTAAAACCCTCCCCAGCGGGCCTCCTACCGAGCCCATACCCGCCCGAGCGGGCTAATACCTTCCCCAGCGGGCTTCCTTGTTGTCCAAAATGTATTTTGTGTGTTTTAAGCCCTTACATGATGAACTAACTGATTGTAATAAACCTAATGACGTGTTAAGTGTATGAAACAATAATATAACATATTGTTTACATGTATGAGATAATTTGAAGTCTCGTATTAACAAGTTATGTGTGAATTTAGATATTGTTGTTGTAAGGTATGATTATGATGGTTTAAAAGATTATGCACGTGTGATATGCATGTTGTGAGTTTAGATTTAAGTTAGGTGGTTAGTTAACAAGTTAATATCACGAGCCACGTTGTTAAGTTGAACTTAAGTGAGAAGTTCAATAGTTAAACGTAATGGTAATGAAACTAATCGATGTTGTAAACGTAATGTAATGTGTAGGACGTTGAGGAATTGAATTATAATTATAACCGTAGCTTGTGCACGCGGCAAGTTCCTAAACCTTTCTTTTACATTAAGCAAGTTTTCCTAACTTTACTCTTTAAATTGAGCAAGTATTCTATCTTTAATTTACTATTGTGAAGCAAGTTTTCTTTGTAAAAACCCGAATTTTCAGAAATTATTAAATAAGGATTTAATAAATAAAATTCTTAAGTGTGAAATGGGTTTGAATAAAAACATTTATGTGATACAAGTTATGTAGTATTGTGTTACATAGGGTTTTATAAGCTATGTATTATGTGATTAATAGATAAATATTGTTATTTATCGTAGAGACAACCCAGTTGAGATAAAGAAGTGGATAAAATTTCTATATATATTAAATAATTTATAGAATATTTTATCATAGTAAGTTGGTGACATTAAATATCTTTAATGTGTGATCACCATTTTCTTGTATAAATATACTAATAACTAGTATATTTGTGATATAGGTTATTGATAGTGTTTAAGTTATCCGTGAATGGATTTGGATAGTGAAGCATGAGTTAGTTAAGGAAATTAACTAATAAGAATAAATATTGGTTAATTGATAGTTGAGAGTTATATTATGGAATAACATAATGTGAGTATTGAACCTTAATTAACTATGATGATTTAGTACAGTATTTAATTTACTTAAGTAAAGGAGTGAATTAATATGTGTTGGATATGAAATTATAGTTGGTACTTTTATATATATTACTTAGAAAGGTAATATGTGAGAAAATCCTAATGTGCGAATAACGTTAATTAATATACATACCTTATTAAAGGGAGATGGAAATCATTATATCTTTAAATGAATATTTAATATTTGAGATATTATTAAATGTATAGATTAAAGAAGTTGTGTTGGGGCAATTTATAGAAAGAAAAGAGAAATAGTTACTATATATTTTTAATAAAGGATATTAAAATAATTTTTAATATTGAATTATTTTAATAAAAGGAGGAAATGTTATTTTTGAATAATAATATTACCTTATATGTTTTTGTATGAGGTAATAGGTATGATTAATTAATATGGTAAATATATTAAAACATATTTGTTATATGTAAATAAATTGATAGAAACAATTTATTATAATAGAAAATAAACTTATTATCTATTTTCTATATATGTACATGTGCCGTACATGTAATTATTTTTAATAGATATTATATTAAGAATAATATCTTGAGACAATGAGTAAATTATTCTCTAATAATGAATGTCTTTATTTGGAGAAAACATAATATTTTATGTTATGGCAAAATACATAATTTCTAATGTATTTTCAAGGGAGTTTAATTAATGAAAGAAAACTAAGTTATTTTAATATATTAAATAACTTAAGTTATTTTTTTATCGTGGATATTATTATAATTATTAGAGTAAATCTTAATTACTTTAAGCTTAAAGGTTATACATATTGATGTAGCTTAGCATTTAAATGCTTAAGTCACACAAGTATTATATTAAAAGAATAATAAGTGTGGAGAATGAGAGAAGCTTAAGATCGAGCTTGTGAAATATGCCTTGTGCGGCACGATAATAGATTCGGTGAGGAATTAATTAATTCGAGGATGGAAGAATTATTAATTTAAACAATTAATCGATATTAATTGTTATTATTATAGTATGTTGATTTATTATTATGGCTAGAAATGGTGTAATAATAAGAAAAGTGATTATAAATATAATGGGAATTGTATTGATGAGGAATGAGATATACTGTCTTATTATATTAATTATTGTTATGGACAAAATATAATTATCAAGTAATTATTTGATAATATGTTGATTAATGAGTAAGTGATTTATAAATATAATAAGATTTATATTTATTTAAGGTGATAATAAATTATAATCAATTGTTATAGTGGTTAATAATTGATTTACGAGGAAGGGATTAATTAATATTATTAGTAATTAATTGATAAGATAAGTAATTTATTAACTTCGATGTGCGAGCATGCGAATTAAATGTTTAACGTATAGTAACTAACTATATGTGAAGTGCTATGTGACTATATAGTTATATATATATAAAATTATATAGTAAAGTTTATTAAGTTGTAAGAGTTACATGAAATGTGTATGTGACAATTGTATGTGAAGAGTACATTAAAATAATGTATCATGCATATATATAATAAATAATTATAATTAATGATTACCTATATAATGGAATAATAGAATTTAATAAATGAGATAATGTGATGTGATTATATCCGAGTAAATTATACCAGTATGTTAAAAATGTACATGGATTATATGTGTGCAAATTACGTTTACTACATTATGGGGATTACATTGTGACTTAAATGTATATCGAATGAATATATAACCTAAGTGTTGGCATACATTATTTGTATATTTCAAGTTGCTGAGAGTTTAGCAATTGTCCCAAATTGGGTGCACATCTTCATTTCTTCCTCACGTGAGCTCACAAAGCCTATGCTACTTCTACACTTAGCTCCAATGATAGCAAATGATCATGGAGGGAGTGGGATTCATAATGAATCCACCAACTCTCAACCACTCCCCCTTAACCATTGTACAAACTTGCAAACCATTGGTTTGATTTGTGAGGTAATTGTATTACCTGGGTAACCAATTATCTAAATAAAGCACTTCTCCTTCTTAATTCTATTGCTGAGATATTGAAAGGTAGAGCTTGTGTGAGGATTGAGAGTAGGTATATATGTATCATAGTAATAAGAGTCTAAGATTGAGGAAGATTGAAGCAGCAAGCTCATATCCCAATTAAGAGAGGTATACTCCCATTTCTCTAACTTTTAATTTCTTGAATTAAACATGAGTCCTTATTAGCTTAGCCACAAAATTGATGGTGTTGGCTTGTAGTAATCTGTGAATTCTGGTCAATCATGGTTAGTATACTCAAATACGAACCCAACGGATGTTAAACGAACCAAATTGATTCAGAAATGAATCTATTGTGGAAAAGTTTGAACATGGGAAAAGTATAGAAAAGTTGCATGATTATGAATTTTGGTTAGTGAAAGCAGTTAGTTATTTGATAGAAATACTTACTTAGTGTTTATATATGCTCACAAGTATGTCAGTAAGGCAATATGGCCGTTTCGTGAAGTAAATTTTTGTGATTTGGATGGATTCCTGCCAAAGCAGGGAAGTCATTCGCACGAACTGCAAACGGCGCAGTTGCGCCGGGTTTATACTCAGGCGCAGCTGAGCTGCACCGGCAGCCTGCTCCAATTGGGGTTTTCTGCTACAAAACTGCTAGGTGTTGACCAATTGCTATAGCTTGGGCAGGCATACAAGCATGTGTAATGTATATATATGAGTACATTAGCCTAGTGTAAGCGTGTTCCAATATGATTTCACACACGATTAATGAAACGACCTATAGCTTTCAAAATAAACTTAGAGTTTCAAAGGGGCTTGGCATGTTGTATCCGTTTTAACAAGAGTGCATGTTATTGATGTTCTGATTTTTGATGTATATTAGTAGGATCTAGCAAGGCTTGGAAAGTATGTTAATAGGTGTATACATGCTTCAGAAGGTAACATGAGCATGTGGACCGCGTTAACTGAACTTAGAGTTTTCAAAAAAAAATGAATTTGGATATAGACATATCATGTTTAAATTATGACTTTTCAAGCATGACTATATGATTTAGGAATGCATGAGAAGCGTATTAACTTACGAATATATGTTTCAAAGTATATCATGAGCATATCGAACCTCGTTAGTGAACATTTCTAACAAAAATGCAAGTTTTGAAGGTGGATCTTGACATGCAAATACCATATACGCATTCTGATTTTTGCGGGCACGTTTAGATGACTTAGAAATGCATATCAGGCATGTTAACATATGTATATGAATAGCGTGAACATGTTAGGTCTTGTTAATGAGCTTCACTAATGAAAATGCGAGCTTTGAACGTGGACGTTAACATGTTACCATAAGATTTGGATTTTGATGTTTATGGACATATGTGATAGCACGCTTGGACTCTCTCATGAATCATACATGTATATATACCATGACTACATGTCGTGAATCCAAGTTTAGCATAAACGAAGCATGTTTTCAAACTAATAACTATGATAGCTACATGTATGAAATATGAATATTCATGAACATGCCTAACATAGGTTATATGATTACCTTATGTGTTTAAAGGCGAGCATGTTAGACTTTGTGACTTTATAACCTTGAAGGGACTTAAGTTATTAAGGGTATTAACTTAGAACCTATATCATGTGAATTGAACGTGAAAAGGTTGAACGAGCATGAAAGTAACATTTAATATGTATACATGCTATGTAAGATCATATGTTAATATTTGAATTCGATTTCGACGGTTAATAGAGTATGTTTACTAATTGTTATGGTCTTATGTGTTAGTAATGATATATGAGAATGATTAACTCAAAGGATGGACTGCACTAGCTATATGTAAATAGATTAGTGGTAGGTGGGCATGTGTATATGAAGAATGTTAGTAAGTACATGTGGTTAAAGTATACTCATACATACATAGTTATTCTAAGAATACGATAAGAAAGTGAGACGAAGGTTCTAAGAACCAAGTTAGACAAACAATATAACTCAATTGTTATAACATATGAAATGTATAGAAGTGTATAACTAATAAGTGTGATCTCTATGATTAATATAACTGTGTAGGATTACACAAAGTGCAGATATCTATAAGTAGTTAATTCGTAGTTGTTAAACTACGAATCAGGAAAGTCTTTCAGTTCCTATTTGATATATGCATTCAATAACTGTTAGTTGAATTATATTATGCTGTGATGATATGAACTTATATATGAACTGTATATGAGATATGTATGAGATTGAAAGTTGATCTTTGATGATATGCTTGTTATGTGAGAAGTAACATGCTTAGTAAATATAAATTAATTATAAATGCATGAACTGAGTATGATGTTATATGCTGTGTGATTCATGAAAACTGTTAGAATTGCTGAGCTGTCGAGCTCACTCTTGCAAATAACCATTTTTGCAGGTTAAGGACTTACGATAAGGATTTCGTGCTTCTTGATTGATAAAGATAAATAGTATCGCAACGGAGAATACTATTTAGATTATCGTTTGAACCCTGTTTAGGTTCTAGGAGTGTACTGATACATGCTTACGATGTTTAATACTTGTTGTATTGTAAAGATGTATTAGTTAATACATAGAGGATATCGAGTTGAGTTGTAAACGCTTATACGATAACTCAAATAGAATGAATCATAGTATATAGTTGATTCAAGAATTGTAATTGATTTAAAGTTATGAAATCAATAAAAAGATTTTATTCAAGAGGATTGAAAAAGTCTAAGTTATTCCGCATTTTAGTAACATTGGATATGATGTATAAACAGGGACGGTATATGACCGGGATTTGAAACTTGTAAAAGTTTGGAGTCTTTATACAAGATCCTAGATATAAATAGAATTTATATTCTAAATTATAATAAACAAAGTTGTATTCTTTTACTAATGACTAAAAGATGTAATAGTTTCGCAATAGTAGTATCGTGACTGCACCGAATCCGAGGTAATAAAGGGACCCGGATTTGGGGGAGTCACATCCTTACCCTAACTCGATTACGATTACGCAAGCTTTCTAATTACACTCTTTACATTGAGCAAGTCTTAAGGTTATGTTCTTATACTGAACGAGCTCTTATCCTTGTTTATTCAAGACAAGATTTCATATGAGATGTTATAATTCTTTTAAAGCATGATTTCAGTTATACAATACTTATTCGATTGTATACCTCTTGAGATTCATTATTCGATTTGATTATCAGTCTACTGTTGAACCTTGTAAGACTAGAGAACCCTTATCGATTCGACTTGTCCATAGTTGATGAACGTTCTAAATTCTAGAACTGTTATTGAGCTTATCCAAACCGAACTTTCTTTGGTGCGGACTCTGATGTCAAATTGAGTTGAACAACCCTTTTATAAGGGATTATTTACGCGTTAGCGTTGAGATATTGTGCACATTATGGTACTAAGGGCTGATCCCCCTAAGTACGAGTAGTAGAGTCCATATAGTCTTATAACTGTTAAAGGTTTAAATTAGAGATACTTGACAACCTGGGACATAGTTCATGGTCTTATGACCCTCAGATGTACTTTTGATTCATGTAATTCATTATTGATTCAAAAGTTGAGCTTTCTTTATTCAGAACTCTTTGATTTACTCGCATGTTATTATTACTTTCATATTGTTATACTTGTGGGCAATCATGCTCACTCTTGCATAATAACATTGCAGTTAAAAATAAAAGGTCTGACGAGCCTTCTACTAGCAAAGGCAATGGCAAGGTTAATAAGTGTTGAAGACTTGTTATGTAATTGTTAACGTTATGTTTAAGACTTTGGTGATTAAGACTTATGTAATTGTTTATGTTCCGCACTTATTGTATTAAGGTTAGATGACCTGGGATTCAGTTTTTTAGATATTGTAACCCCTTAAGTGGAGGATTTTTATTTAATTATGTTACCGCATTTATTATGGGTAGATAGATATGTGATGATATTTGTACAGTGAACATCAAATCTCGTGGAAATTGAAGTACCCGGATTTGGGGGTGTCACATAATGAATTATACTTTAACTTAATCCTTATGACCCTTAGGGTATTGTTGGGTTTTGTACGAAATCGTGACGCAATCAAATTGCAAAAATTAGTGGAAGCATAGTATATCAGAGTTTAAAATTTTTTACAAAACCATTACCCGGATCATCCTTTATACAAATTATTAATTTAAAACGATAAATAAGAAATTATAGAATCATACCCTTGTAGAACGAAGCTTCCACAGGTACGAGTTCAACTCCTTGTTCTTCGTGATCTCCTTGAATTTTTGGGTTAGATTCCTTCCTTTGATCAACGTTAGCCACCCAAGTGTTTGGCCTCTAGAGGTGATCCACCAAGGAAGATGAATTATCAAGAAGGAGGGAGGTTGGCTTAGTTTTCTATCCTTTATAGAAAAGGAGTACTCTCCAACAATTGGAATTGCATCAATCGATATCTATTATAAGACTCCTCTTTTATAAATATTGGTCAACCCTTCTAATCCTATTAGACATGGGATTTAATTTAATTAATTAAACTCCTTTAATTAATTTAGGCTTCCCACCTGATGAGTGGGTTTAACACCCACGAATTGGTATTAATTATAGCTTGGTTTTTGTTATTTTCAAGTAATTTGTCTCCGAATCTTATTAGGAATAAATGAGAGTACTAATATTAAATTAATTACTAAACCCCTTTAAAATTAAAATAATAATAATTATAATAATATTAATAAGACATCTCTTATTAATTTATATTTAATATTTCTAAAATATTAAATAATAAATATTAAGCTATTTAATTTATTCTATCCCCATAGATTAAATTAATTATACTTAATGCATTATTACGATTATGCCATTATCTTCTTAAATAATTATTCTTTCTTTTATGGTGTGACCCTTTAGGTTCTCTATGTTAAACTGGTTGTGAATAAATCAATTATAACAATTCTAATCTTATTTAAATTAATAAATTAAACTAATTATCTATTTAAATAAATAATATTTATTCTACAATAAGGATAAGCCTCCCTAGTGATCAATGACTTTCCAGATAATATAGATTTTAACATTAATCATAAAAGAACCTGTGAGTAAATAGTTACCGTATAATTCAATCCTTCCACCATACAATGTCCCAATTAAATATAAGACATGGATTTACTGTCAAGTCTTATTTTATTCAATTATATGTATTTTTATTAGAAAATGCACAACTCCAAAAAATGCAAATTAGAAACTCCTTTCTAATTTCAATCCACATTGGCCAAGGATTCCTGGGTTGTCATTTAACGAATCACATAGGACATATCTCCTCTTTTACTAGAGGTGGTAGATTATTTATTGATCATTCATTATCTCCATATGTAACTTACTATACCCACACATACCCTTTTATATACCCTAAAGGGCTTTAAAGAATAAGTCAAAGTATAATTCATTACATACAAGATACTATGATGATCTCAAGTCCAAGGATCACTTATACTACTATCACATTAGGAATTCCTATTGACAGGCGAGTAAAACTCCATTAGGTATTCCATAACGAGTCACGTTCAGTGAATTTATTCTCTAATAAGCACCTACATACTTACTTTAGTGTCTCCACCCAAATAATCATGAGATCAATCATACTCATCCAATGAGCAAGAAACATATGTACCAATCTATCTGAATTTACTAATCCCTTTTTAAGTAATCCCACGATTGGGAACTATTTTAGTTTTAGAGCTTTCTAAGAATTTAGATCTCTTTAGCATGATCATCATCATGATTCTAAAAGCATTGCTTAAAACTATGGGTTATTTACATATTATAAAAATAGCACCATGTAGATAATTAAATGCATTTAATAAATGAATATTTTTATTAATAAATAAATAAGATTGTCTCCAAAGTATATGTTTTATCATCATACATGAATGGCTTGTATGCATACTACTTTCAATCTCCCACTTGCACTAAAGCCAATCGCCATGGTATCTCATACCCTTCTTCTCTAAGTGACGATCAAACTGCTGTTATGTTAAAGTTTTAGTAAATGGATCTGCAATATTATCTTGAGAGTCTATATGCTCATCTTTCAATGATTTCTTTAATCAAAGTGCCACAACATATGTTTAGATTCAAGATGAGACTTAGGAACTATTCCTAGTTCTGTAATGAACTTTTCATCCGAAACATCAACTTGCAGCTTCACTTACAGTTATATACTTTGTCTTTGTCACTAAACCAATAACTTTTTGTTGTTTGGAACCTTTTCAATTCACTGCACCATCTTTTAAGGTAACGACTTACCCTAAAGTGAATTTGCTATCGTCTTGGTCAGTCTGAAAACTTGAGTCTGTTTAGCACTCTAGTTTAATTCAGACTCATCATGTGATATGATGACATCCTTAGTGTCAATTAAATACTTTAAGATGTTTATCACTGTCTCACAGTGATCTTCTCTAGAATATGACTAATCAACATCAAGTCTCGTATATTTCATTGCATACATGATAGTAACTCAAGCGATCTCTCTTTTACTGAAGACAATTTTTGAGAGATACACTTCATGGCTCATCATCATGAGGCACCTTTTGGAGTTTGCCATACTAAAGGCCTTTAACATCTAATGAATATACGTTTCCTTGGGTTAAGCTGAACATCCTTTTAAATCTATTAATACAGATTTATATCCCAATGCGGGATGTTCTACCCAAATCAGTTCATGGAGGAATGTTTAGACAACTTTATTTTGATCGATTTTAACATAGAAATTTCATTCCCTATCAGTAATATATCATCAACGTATAATACATGGAATGAAACAGCACTCCCACTAACCTTCTTATACACGCATGGTTCATCCTCATTTTTGTTAAAATCAAACTCTTTGATTGTCTCATCAAAATGAATGTTCTATCTACGAGAAGCTTGCTTCAATCCATAAATGGATTGTTGTAGCTCATATACATGATTTGCTTCAACCATTGAAACAAAAACAATCTGGTTGTATCATATATACATTCTCCTCTAATAATGTATATTTGAGGAAGGGCGAATCCACGTCCATTTTGCCAGATTAAGTAATAATAAGTTGCAATCGCAAGTAAAATCCAAATGGACTTGAGCATAGCTTCAAAATTCATTTTAGATTTTATGGTCATTTACCATTTCTCTAAGTCTTTATTACTCATAGCCTGTTCGTAATTCAATGGATCATCATCATTCATGATGTGTACCTCATTGTCATCCTTTATGACGAATCCATACCTCTCAGGTATCTTCGTACTTTTCCAGATTTACGAATACGGTGTTGTACAGTAGGTGTTTCTACTTGGACAGGTTCATCCACTTGATCTGTAGTAGTTTGTGGTTCTTGAATTTCTTCAAGATCTATTTTTCTCCCACAAGCCCCTTCAAAAATACACTCTTTTTCCAAAAAGACAGTGTGTTTCGCAACAAACACCTTTTGCTCAGTAGGATTGTAGAAATAATATCCCAAACTTTCTTTAGGATATCCCACAAACATGCACTTATTAGATCTTGTCCCTAGCTTATCATTTTGAAACTTTTTCACATAAGCTGGACATCCCCAGATCTTAACATGCTTAAGACCAGGTTTCCTCCCTGTCCACATCTCATATGGAGTCTTGGGGATGAATTTCGAGGGGACCTTATTTAGTATATGAGCCGTTTCTAGGGCATGACTCCAGAATGAAATTGGAAGATCGGTAAAACTCATCATGGATTGAACCATATCCAACAATGTTCAATTTTTCCTTTTAGATACTCCATTTAACTGGGTATACCTGGTGGAGTCCATTGTGAATTATACCATTTTCTTTGAGACAATCAAGAAACTCAACGCTTAAGTATTCACCACCTCGATCTGATCGAAGAATCTTAATACTCCTGCCCGTTTGTTTCTCTACTTCACTTCTGAACTCTTTGAACTTTTCAAATGATTCTGATTTGTATTTCATTAAATACACATATCCAAATCTTGAGTGATCATTAGTGAAAGTAATAAAATAAGAATACCCACCCCGTGCATTCGTTGTCATAGGTCCACAAACGTCTGTGTGAACCAACGCTAACAACTCTGTAACTTTTTCTCCTTTTCCACCAAAAGGAGATTTAGTTATTTTACCCATGAGACAAGATTCACAAGTTGGATATGATTCATAATCGGATAGCTCTAAGAGCCCATCCTTATGTAACTTAGATAATTTTATTTCATTAATATGACCGAGTCTACAGTGCCACATATAGGTATAATTAATATCATCTCTTTTCCTTTTCTTAGTTTGTTCTATTTGAAGTATATTTTCATGCAAGTCAAGTATATAAAGTCCATTTCGCAAATTTCCAATACCATATAAAACATTATTTTTATAAATTGAACAACTGTTGTTCGTTATTATAATTTCAAATCTTTCCATATCTAATACAAAATTTGAAATAATGTTTCTAATGATATTCAGAATAAAATAATAATTATTTAAATAAATGGACTTGCCCGTAGGCTGTGCTAAACAATAAGTGCATATAGCTAATGCAACAACCTTTGCTTCATTTCCCACTCGTAGGACAACCTTATCCTTGTTCAGCTTTCTACTTCTGACCAGTCCCTTCATAGTATTACATATATGAGAACCACAGCCGGTATCCAATACCCAAGTAGAATGTTGACTTTCTGAAAAATTAATTTCAATCATAAACAAACCTTGATTGGAAGTCGAAGCTTCTCCAAGCTTCTTCTCTGTCAGAAACTTCTTGCAGTTCCTCTTCCAATGACCCAGCTCGTTGCAATGGAAGCACATTCCTTTGCTAGCTGGATCAAGTTTCTTTTGTTCCTTTATGTTCACCTTGCCTTTGGTCATCCAAGATCGAAAAAGCTCCTTAGATATCTCATATCTAGCAGTCCTACTCTGTTCATCATACAACTCCTTGAGGTGAAGTAGCATAGTAGAAGCATCCATATTTTCGTGCTGAAGCTCGTTATTCATGGATGCGAGCATGATGCATTGAGCCACAGATGCATCATCTTGCCACTTTATAATGGTGGCAATCTCTTCCTCAGAGGCTGTTTCTGGAACAGTTCCAGGGACATGTGAATTTAGGACATAAGAAATCTTTTCAGCAATGAGAACTATTCTCAGATTTCTTAGCCAGTTCGTATAATTCGGCCCGGTAAGCTTATTAGCATCAAGTATGCTTCGCAGTGAAATTAGTGATTTTAACATTTTTAAAATTCTGCATGTGAAAAATAATATTTTTAGCAAACATTCATTTTATTAATTTTGTATACCAAAATAAATTTAGGCCTTTATTTTAAATTGATATCTCCCACTATTTTTATCAAACTATATTACCCTCACTTATATAGTTCGACAACATCTAATTAAAGATTTGCTTGTGAGATTAAGGACCCCATTTTAAATGTATATAGCCTTGTGGATAGCACAACAAACGATATATAAATAAATAGGTAGACAACTCTTGTCACTTACATCAATATGTAACTCCTTTTATTTTGCCTCTTAAATCATAATGGTCAAGTGTGTGCACATCTGAACTAAAATGATTTAAGCTAAGTCTATCCAAGCACTTTCATAAATTCAAAAAAGAAAAATATTTGTCCTTGTGGATAGCACAACAAGACTAGATCGTTCAATTTTCTTGATAAGCATCAAATGTGATTAATTAATATCTTAAATACGCAATACTCGCATTGTGGATAGCACAACAAGCTCATATTAAATATTTAATACTCTATTAATTTATCATGCTAGAAGGCGACGTTCGATATTCTAAATATCACTTGAACGCTTTCAACTTAATATAATTTTCTTGAGGGGTTTGTTATTATTTGTCTCATCTTGTTTAGCGCGCATGCACATATATATATAAAATACGCGTAATTTTATTAAACACGCGAAGCATATTTGCATAAAATATAATATATATAATATTTAGCATGCACATATAGAATACTATATTCTACCCGAATTGGTTATGGACTTTTATTCTAGTTTGGTTCACTAGAGCCACCAAGTGAACCAAAAGGTCAAACCTAGGAATGCAAAAATTTAAATTTAAACATAACTTTTACATTTAAACCCGGGCTCCATAAAAACGGGTCTTCACACGCTCTTTGCTTCTTGGTCTCCAATTTATTCAAGATAATTCTAACTATTTCTATTACATTAAACTATTTAATTTAAATAGAAACCTTGATCAGCAGTCAAGGGGAAGTACATTTGAGAGAGAAAGAATTTTACACATCAAATTTTTTTTGAGAAAACGAGGTACGCAGACCCCATTTAATAAAACACATTCATTCATGCATTCAACTAAAATAAAATCCAATAACATTGGTTAAATAGTCCATAATCAATCCCCATTTATTATCATACATATCACTATATATATCAATAAATAAATATCCATCTCATGAATTAAAACATTCCATATATATATGAGTATCATTTAATGTACAATTTTAAATTGCATGAAATTCAATTTCAAGATTAAAATAAACTATTTATTTTAATTATAAAATTATTAAAATATTATATATATATATATATATATTATATAATATTCCTACAGGTTCCTTATATATATATATAAGTTCCTTATAAGATATATGCAGGTTCCTTTTATATATATATATGTATATAAACGTCCCCTTTTTAAAAAAACCATCCTGGTAACGTTTTTTTTTTAACTTTTTGGAATCCTACATGTCACTTATATCATATATATTAGATTACTGATGTGATAAAAATATGTAACTGCAAGTGCACAGTGTCAAGTTGAAGAACTGGCAAGTACAGGTCGAATCCACAGAGACTAGATTAATTTTAATATATCCTTAATATCTATTTTAGGCGAATTAGAAATAAATATTGAGAGTTGATTAATTAGAATATGAAAACTAATAATGAGGAAACAATCTAGGAATCCGAATCCATTAAATAATAAACATAACATATAATTCAATCTATTCTATTTTTATAACTTAATTATGATTTTGATCTCCCTTCCCTTTAATTTAGTAATTTTATAATTAACGTGGGCAAGCATAGACTATGAAAATTTAAGGATTAACTATAACCCATCAAAACTTCTTTGAGCAAGCATGGATTATGAAAAACTCATGTCTTAACAATAATCTATCAAAACCTCTTAATTAATTTAAAATTACATGAGAACTATAAAACGAAGGTATTCCAATAACGAAACATGAAGGCGAAATCAATTAAATATAAAAGTATAAATAATAGAAGAGATGAAAAATATTATCATGAATAATTATTTAATTTCATCTTCATCCTAGATTAAAGAAATTAACTAGACATGAAAAATATAAATTAACTAACTAAAATAAAGAAGAGAAGAAGATTAAAAATAAATAAGAAAACTCCCTTTATTGACGATTCTCTAACAAGCGTATAATGAAGAAGTAATTTAATCTACTCCTACTCCTAACCTAAACTAATACAATACCTAATCCCCCTTTCTCTCTAAAACAAGAGACCTATTTATAGGGAAAATAAATTTGTGCCATAATTTAGATACATTGAACTTGGACACTTTTATTCCCATGTAGGTTTTAACTTCCTAGTGGTAATCAACTTCTCAAAGAGATCTTCTAGATAGACTTTCTTTTCTCTTGTTGGATTTGACTTGCACACCAAGATTTTGATTTCACCTCTTTCCTTCTCCTTGTAGGATTCTTCTTGGATATTTCTTACATGAATAAGAGTATTAAATATCGCTTGATCACCAAGATTTTGACTTTATTGCAATAATTATTAAACCCTACAAAATAAAATAAAACATATTAATTTAATAAACTAATATAATTAAAAGAACAAAATTAGGGATAATAAAATGTATGAATTATGTGTCTATCAATTACCTTTTGTAAAACACGTGACTCAGCGAACAAACGGATTCCAACGAAAGAGAAAAAAAATTATTTCCGTTTTTCTTTTATTTCATAAAAATAATTTTATACAATTAATTATGCCCAATAAATTATTCTAAATACATACCCATACATATATAAAATCAAAATAATTAATAATTGCATAAAGGTTTGGCTCTGATGCCACTGTTGGGTTTGTACGAAATCGTGACGCAATCAAATTGTAAAAATTAGCGGAAGCATAGTATATCAGAGTTTAAAATTTTTTACAAATCCATTACCCGGATCATACTTTATGCAAATTATTAATTTAAAACGATAAATAAGAAGTTATGGAATCATACCCTTGTAGAACGAAGCTTCCACAGGTACGAGTTCAACTCCTTGTTCTTGGTGATCTCCTTGAATTTTTGGGTTAGATTCCTTCCTTTGATCAACGTTAGCCATCCAAGTATTTGGCCTCTAGAGGCGATCCACCAAGGAAGAAAATTTATCAAAAAGGAGGGTGGTTGACTAAACCTTAGTTTTCTATCCTCTATAGAAAAGGAGAACTCTCCAACAATTGAAATTGCATCAATCGATATCTATTATAAGACTCCTCTTATATAGATATTGGTCAACCCTTCTAATTCTATTAGACATGGGATTTCATTTAATTAATTAAACTCCTTTAACTAATTTAGGCTTCCCACCACATTGGGAATAATTAATTAAATTCATTTAATTAATTTGTTTCCTAATCTTATTAGGAATAAATGAGAGTACTAATATTAAATTAATTTCTAAACCCCTTTAGAAATTAAAATAATAATAATTGTAATAATATTAATAAGACATCTCTTATTAATATATATTTAATATTTCCAAAATATTAAATAATAAACATTAGGCTATTTAATTTATTCAATCACCATAGATTAAATTATTTATACTTAATACATTATTACGATTATGCCATTACCTTCTTAAATAATTATTCTTCCTTTTATGGTGTGACCCTTTAGATTCTCCATATTAAACCGGTTGTGAATAAATCAATTAAAACAATTCTAATCTTATTTAAATAAATAAATTAAACTAATAATCTGTTTAAATAAATAATATTTATTCTACAATAAGGATAAGCCTCCCTAGCGATCAACGACTTTTCAGATAATATAGATTTCAACATTAATCATAAAAGAACCTGTGAGTAAATAGTTACCGCACAATTCAATTCCTCCACCATACAATGCCCTAATTAAATATAAGACATGAAATTACTGTCAAGTCTTATTTTATTTAATTATATGTATTTCGATTAGAAAATGCACAACTCCAAATAATGCAAATTAGAAACTCCTTTCTAATTTCATTCCACATTGGCCAAGGATTCCTGGGTTGTCATTTAACGAATCACATAGGACATATCACCTCTTTTACTAGAGGTGGTAGATTCTTTATTGATCATTCGTTATCTCTATATGTTACTCATTATACCCAAGCATACCCTTTTATATACCCTAAAGGGCTTTAAAGAATAAGTCAAAGTATAATTCATTACATACAAGATACTATGATGATCTCAAGTCCAAGGATCACTTGTACTACTATCATATTAGGAATTCCTATTGACAGGCGAGTAAAACTCCATTAGGTATTCCATAACGAGTCACGTTCAGTGAACTTATTCTCCAATAAGCACCTACATACTTACTTTAGTGTCTCCACACAAATGATCATGAGATCAATCATCCTCATCCAATGAGCAAGCAACATATGTACCAATCTATCCGGATTTACTAATCCTCTTTTTAGTAATCCCACGATTGGGAACTATTTTAGTTTTATAGCTTTCTAAGAATTTAGATCTCATTAGCATGATCATCATCATGATTCTAAAAATATTTCTTAAAACTATGGGTTATTTACATATTATAAAAATAACACCATGTAGATAATTAAATATCTTTAATAAAAGAATATTTTTATTAATAAATAAATAAGATTGTCTCCAAAGTATATGCTTTATCATCATACATGATTGGCTTCTATGCATACTACTTTCAGGTATATCAAAGGTTATGCTTGGGTATAATGAGTTACATGTGAAAATAATGAATGGTCAATAAAAAATCTACCACTTCTAGTAAAAGAAGAGATATGTTTTATGTGATTCGTTAAATGACAACCCATTAGTCCTTGGCCAAGGCAGAATGAAATTAGAAGGGAGTTTCTAATTTGCATTATCTAACCGAAATACATATAATTAAATAAAATAAGACTTGACAGTAATTCCATATCTTATATTTAATTGGGGCATTGTATGGTGAATTGTGCAGTAACTATTTACTCACAGATTTTTTTATGATTAATGTTGAAATCTATATTATCTAGAAAGTCGTTGATCGCTAGGGAGGCTTATCCCTATTGTAGAATAAATATTATTTATTTAAATAGATTTTTAGTTTAATTTATTTATTTAAATAAGATTAAAATTGTTCTAATTGATTTATTCACAACCGGTTTAATATGGAGTACCTAAAGGGTCACACCATAAAAGGAAGAATAATTATTTAAGAAGGTAATGGCATAATCGTAATAATGCATTAAGTGTAATTAATTTAATCTATGGTGATAGAATAAATTAAATATCTTAATGTTTATTATTTAATATTTTAGAAATATTAAATATAAATTAATATGAGGAGTCTTATTAATATTATTACAATTATTATTATTTTAATTTCTAAAGGAGTTTAGAAATTAATTTAATATTAGTACTCTCATTTATTCCTAATAAAATTAGGAGGTAAATTAATTAAAAGAGTTTTAATTAATTAATCCCAATATGTTGGGAAGCCTAATTAATTAAAAGAGTTTAATTAATTAAATGAAACCATATATCTAATAGGATTAGAAGGGTTGACCAATATCTATTTAAGAGAAGTCATATGTTAGATATCGATTGATACAATTTCAATTGTACTCCTTTTCTATAGAGGACAGAAAACTAGGGTTTAGCCAACCACCCTCCTTCTTGATAATTCCTCTTCTTTGGTGGATCACCTCTAGAGGCCAAACACTTGGGTGGCTAAAGCTGATCAAAGGAAGGAATCTATCTTGAATATTCAAGGAGATCGCGACGAACAAGGAGTTGAACTTGTACCTGTGAAAGCCTCGTTCTACAAGAGTATGATTTCATAACTTCTTATTTATCATTTTAAATTAATAATATGTATAAAGGATGATCCGGGTAATAGTTTTTTAGAAAGTTTTAAACTCTGATATACCATATTTTCGTTAATTTATGCAATTTAATTGCGCCATGATTATGTACAAACCTAACAGTGGCATCAGAGCCAAACTTTTATATAATTATTAATTATTTTTTGATTCATATATGTATAGGTATGCATTTAGAATAATTTATTGGGCATAATTAATTGTATAAAATTATTATTTTTCTTTGAAAAAAAAGCGTCTTTTAATTCCGAACTGAAAAAAAAGCGCGAAAGCATTTTTTTTTAGCAGGTCACGTTACTTTGCATGTAAAGTAAGGTGCTTGTTTGTTTACATCTGATTGTCTCTTAATGGTCTGCCTTTTATTCGCTAAGAGGCATGATGCTGTTTGTTTTTTTTTTGTTACCTCTGAATGCCTCTTAATCGGTAAGACAGAAAATGAAATCTTAATAATTAAGAGGTACCTCTTAATGAATTTTTTTTGATAATTTTTTTTTATATAAATATATTCAACAATATTATTCACTCATTTTTATTAAATTGAATATTTAAAATTATTAAATAAAAATTTACCCTTTAAAATAGTAAAATAGTGTCATTAAGAGACAACTTACTTTTTAGTTATCAAACAGTTTTTTAGATTTAGACCTCATAATCATTTAGATGATCTAATTTATTAAGACATCATAATCATTCAGATCTTAATTGTCAGATTTATCAAACATAACCTAACCCACGAAAGTGACCTAGGTATCTCTTTTTTTAAAACAAATTCGACAGGTTCTTTAAAAAAAATAAAATAAAATTGTCAGTGTGCTTTAGTGGTTACATGAAGGAATAGAAAGTTGATTATATATATATATATATATATATATATATATTTATAGTCCAAGTGACTTGAACCATTAATTTCAAAAAGGTGGAAGCTAATTGTTTTTCAAAAGGTCACGTTACTGTACGTTGCCAAAAAAAGTAAAAGTTATATACTACCTCCCTCTCATAATAAGTACCTTTTTAGCTTAAATCACACATACCAATACATAAGTTAAAATGGCAAAAATACCCTTAAAATACTTTTTTTGTTTTGTTTGAGACTTTTTTTTATTGTCTTTTGGTCTCTCTTTCTCTTTCATCAATCTTTCAACTTCCCAATAAATACGCAATGAACACCATTGGTTGCATAAGGGCATATATGGAAAAATATTATAAAAATTGGATTGAAATTCTAACACATCACTTATTTTAAAAAAAATGTTAAGCCTAAAAAAATACTTATTGTAGGACGAAAATAGTATATACTAATTTACTATTAATATATATATATATATATATATATATATATATAGAGGGGATCAGGAATATTACCCCTTATATCACATTACCCTCTTATATCACATTACCTTCTCAAAGCCCTCTGCCTTCTTTATTTTTCTGAGTTTCTCTCTCCTCGCACCTTCGAATCAGACAATCCTAGGTCGCGAAATTGCTCACTTCTCTCCAAATACAAATCCGTCCCTCTCTTCTCGCAGCTTCGAATCAAACGATCTTAGGTCTAACATTTGGGGGTTTTGCCATTTGGGAGTTTCGCGATTTGGGGGTTCCTCTGTTCACAGCCTTCCACACTTGAGGGTGTCGCGATTTGGTAGTCTAACATTACATCGACTCCCCTCCTTCTCTTCAAATCAAATCACCTCACTTCCTCTGTTCACATCATTTCGGATTCGCGAATCAACTTACTGGTGAGTTCTTACTTTATGAGTTTTTACTGCATGTTGAGGAAGCCTTTTGGATTGATGTGAACTGTTGTGCAATTTAATTACAAGATTTCAGGTTGTATATTTAGTTTAAAATAACACTTGGCTTAAAAAATACTTTTAATGTTTTCTAGTATTAGAAATGATATTTCATTTCAATTAGCTAGTTTAGATCAATGTTATGTCAAAAATGAAGGAAGCACGTCTAAATAATGTCTCAGTACTAGTAGTAAAATTCAAGGAAACTAAGATATTACTTGCTGCTTGTAAAACAAGGATTGAGAAGAATCTCATCAGATGAGCATTACTTCACATTATTTATTTTCTTTGTGTATTGTTATTATTGTTTAATATTTTTTGAACTTTATCAAGTCATTGAAATTATTACTAGTCTCAAATATGATGTCTTCAACATGTGAGATGTTTGTTTTATGTTTGTCCAGGAGCAAATATAATGGATGACATGGACCATGAAATAGGGAGTTGCGGGGATAATGTAGAAAAAGAGTTGGAAATAGAAATGGATGGGGATTACTTGATTGAAGATGGGTTGAATGTGAACAATACAGAAACTTTTGTGTCCTATTCTCAAGTCGCCGATGAGTATACACCTAAGATAGGTCAACAATTTCAAAGATTAGATGATGTTCACACGTTTTACAATATATATGCAATGCATGCTGGTTTTAGTGTACGAAGGTTTCTTGCAAAAAAAAAGGGCGGGAAACGATGAGATTTTTAGGAAAAAGTATGTTTGTTATAAGCAAGGAAAAGGCAAACTATTGGCCGATGTGGTCGTAAAAAGAAAACGTGGATCTACAAAAGAAGGTTGTCGAGCAAAAATTGTAGTGGTCAAAAGAAATGAGTTATGGGTACTTACCAAAATTGAGGAGGGTCATTATCACACATTGTCAACCCCGCATAAGAGACAACTTTTACGATCGCATCGGAATATGTCAAGTGCCCAAAAATCTTTGAGTCAACAACTTGGCATTGTGAATGTACCACAATGCCAATAATACAATTTTCTTGCAGTGTAAGCGGGAGGGTTTGAAAATGTTGGTTGTACGCAACGCGATTTATATAACTTTGAAAGAGACAAGCGTCTTGAGTTGAAGGGATATGATGGTGCTATGTTGAATGAGTACTTAAAGTTAGAACAACAAAAAAAATTCTTCATTCACTTATATAATTGACACAGATGATAAAAAAAGGATTACTCGTTGTTTATGGGCCGATGCAAGTTCTAGACGGGCTTATAGATTTTACGACGATGTTGTCATCTTTGATACCACATACAATACTAATCGTTAAGGAATGATATTTGCACCACTAATGGGGGTTAATAACCATGGTCAAACTACTATATTTGGTTGTGCTTTCTTAAGTAATGAGACCATAGATAATTTTGTGTGGCTGTTCAAGTGTTTTTTGGAAGCAATGCCAGGTGATGCACCTCAGATGATTATCACCGATCAGGATCCGGCTATGACAAATGCCATTTCACATATCCTTCCTAATACATTTCACAGATATTGTAGTTGGCATATTCTGACAAAATTTTCAGAGAAGATTGACTCACTAAAATTCAGTGCTTATTATAAAGAGTTTTCAGATTGCATTTGGAATTTGGAGACTGTGGAAAAGTTTGACTCAACTTGGGTGGAGCTGGTGGAGAAAACTGGGTTGACAACTAATAAATGGCTACAATCAATGTATGACAACCGGTCTAGATGGGTACCCGCACATGTGAATCATGTTTTCGCAGCCGGCATGTCAAGTAGCCAACGAGCTGAGAGTTCTCATTCATTCTTTAAGAAATTTATTTCTAAAAGAAATTCTTTAGTGGATTTTATGATTCAATTTGGTCGTGGCCTTCAGCATCAACGACATCAAGAGTTGGTTTCGGATAACAAAGATTTGGTGGAGAGGCCGACAATGAAAATAGGTCATGACTTTTTAGTTCAAATGGTTGACATTTATACACACTCTATATATTATAAATTTGAAGATGAGTTGTGTGAGAGCTTTAATTATAGGTTTGAACTTATGAAGGAGGGTGTAAACTACAATGATTATAAGATTTACCGGAGGAATGTAAACAATTTTAAAGTAAGAGAAATTCATTATGACAAAACTTAGGATTATGCAACTTGCACGTGCAAAAAGTTTGAGAGTTTGGGAATTCTATGTCGACATGTGATAGCTTACTTGCGTAAGTATCACGATCTTGACAAATTGCCTAAACAATACATTTTGAGGAGGTGGACAAAGAAAGCAAACTCAAGTGGTGTAATTGAGTATAATGGTGTGGCAATACAAGATGACAAGCCATACTTCCTCTTGCGGAGTCAATTAATTCAACATTCGTTGGATTTGATTGATATGGCTCTCATAAATGAAGAAGCCACAAAGGTTTTACAAGAATGTTTAGGTGGTGTTGAGGAAAAAATTAAACAAATTATTCGGAAGCCTGGTCCCGAAAGAAACCATGAAATGGAGTCTGGTGGAATGAGTGCATCCAAGTCAGTTAACATGACTTGTACTTATGAACACAGTTACATTGAGCCGAACCAAGTGCGAGCAAAAGGGTGTGGCAAAAGGCTTAAGGGTGGCAAAGAAAAGGCTTTGGGGAAAGCAAAAAACCCCAAGGGGAGACGTTGTAATGGATGTGACAAAGTTGGTGTGACACACGACAAAAGAAACTGTCTGGCGCTTAATAATGGGTAATGTCTTTTACTTATTTTGAATTTGCTATTTGTGTGGCCCCCCATATTTGACTTTTCCCTTTGTCATGGATGCGCACTTATTTTAAATTTGACTTAGCTATTTGTTATGATGTAGAATTGGAGCATCAAATGTTGATGCTACTCAAGAACCAAGTATAGATGATGATATTGATTCACCCACAGGTACAACTAAGATTGAATTTACAACACTTGTATATCTATATTTTTGTATTAACTGGCTATTTGTTTTTGTACAGATTGTCCTTCAGAATTGCAGTAGCCTTATTTTGGATTTGGGCATCTTTCTCTTTGCTTAACGGTGTTCTAGTGCTTACGAGGTAATATTTACTTTAAACCATAACCCCCCAATCCCCTTCTTTTGTTTCGTAATGATTGTTATTGTTGTTCCTTAAGTTTTCGTAATTCTGAGTTGGTGTTTTGTTAATCTTTTAGGTATTCTATTTAAGAGATGGAAGAAAGCCCATCGTCTGATATTGCGGATGGTATTATCACCGGAATCATGGCAATCTTGACACTTGTATTATGTTTCATTGTGAATTCTGGAATGAATTTCCAAAATATATGATGTGGTTAACTTTTTAGATGAAGGGTGGATATTAAGATAGTGTGTTCTGGATGGAATTTAGTATGGTTCATTTTCTGAAATGTGAACATCTGAAGATTGGATAGTATTTTATCTAAATGATATGTTTTGTTAGCAATGTTATAATTAATTACATGTTTATGGAATTTTGGTAAAACTTTTTTAGTGAAGTTTTTTGATGGATGTAGTTGCATTAGTAGCCTTTTTATGTTATTTTGATGGATGCAGAGCAACAGTAGCTTATCACAATAAAATGTCTTCAATTATTGAGTTATTTGCTCCTACTCGTGAAATTCAATGAGCTCATCTTGTATACTTGGTGGGCATGCTTGTGGGCTGTTAAAGGTATGATACCGTGAAAGAACTAATATAAATGGAAGGTGTATTTTTAATTCTTTCCTTCTTTTTAATTTTTTTAAAATTTTAAAAGTTATGAATAGATCAAAATCTGAAGGAATTATCGAACTGCTGTTAGTCCTCCAAA
Organism: Panax stipuleanatus; assembly: GCA_020205555.1. Lineage (NCBI taxonomy): Eukaryota > Viridiplantae > Streptophyta > Magnoliopsida > Apiales > Araliaceae > Panax > Panax stipuleanatus. Next base: position 71,453,828 of record CM035126.1, read on the forward strand.
ATGAAATTGAGGGTTTAGCAAGCTTTTGGGTAAATCGACTGGGGGAACCTCTGAAATCGATCAGTTAGGAATTCTAGGTCTTCGTTCTGCGCGCTTTCGAAGTCGAGATTTAGGGCTTCGATTTCTTACACGGAGACAGAGAAGTAGCTTCACGAAATTGGGTTTTAGATGTTAGGGCTTCGGTGGTAGCGTGAGAGAAGTAGCGATTTGGAGAAGAAGGAGAAGAAGTATGGAGAAGGAAGGGTCTGATTTGGAGAAGGAAGCGAGAGAGAAGTAGCGCAGAGAGAAGTTTGTTAAAAAAAACACGGATGTAAGACCCCAACTTTTATGGATAAAGATTTAATTTTCTTTATATATTATTTCGAAACAGTAAGGTGTTGTTTTGATAAATATGAAAGTTATGGGTGAAATGTGCAAACATTTTTAAAATGAGCAAGTGGTTATAAAATATTCTTGTTGTCGGGGAATATTCGTTTGGTTGTGGAATATTCTTGTTGTCGGGGAATATTCGTACGACGACGCGGCTATTTGTGGGCCCCACAACGGAATAAATGTCGGATATAGAAAGCGACAGAAATAACTTTTTTACAAGATAACGATGTGGTTATTACCGTTAGTACTGTTGAAATACCCGGTGGTTAAAATACAGTGATACACGGTGTTGCATAGTAGCACACGGTATTGCACAGTAATTCTAATTATTGATTTTTACGTGAGAAGCCATTACTCAATAATTGTTACAGTAATTACTATTCAATATTTTATATTATTGACTCAATAATTGCTACGTTGATATTTTATTGACTCAATAATTGCTACGTTGTCATTTTATATGATTGATTCAATAATGGCTACAGTTGATATTTTGGTATTATTGATTCAATAATTGTCACTGCACAGTATTTCACATTATCAACTCAATAATTCATATTATTTGAATAATATTATTAGATAGCATTATTGACAATGTCTAAGGAAGTTCTGTCTAGGAGGGGTTATTTAATTGCGCGCCAGTAAGGAGAAGTCCTTATCGGAAGGCCCCCTCTTTCCTGGGAACGACCTGGTTGTCAATATTGTAGTTTTGTAATATTATCTGTGAATAATTAATTATTGATTTATATGATAAGGAAATATTTATTTTGTGGATATTAAATAAGGAATTGGCGCTGATGAGTTTTTATCAATATTTTGGTGTGAGAAATCATCTGGTTGTGGATTTCGGATAATTTATGTTTGGAATTTGGAAAAACTTCCTTCTACAAAGTTGTAGAGAATTAAATTTTCTATAGAAGGACATAGAATTTGTATTTTTCTGACAAAGGGGCTATTTTTTATGTATTATTGAAGTTTTAGAAAATATATATATTTTTTATGGGCGGGCCCCACTTTTGTTGGAAAATTTTTAGCCGCCAGGCGGCGGGAATTTTTAAAAAAATATATTATTTTATTATTTTAGTCTCCTTTGGCATCCTAAGCTTTTCCTATAAATAGGGTGCTTAGGTTAGAATTGAAAATCACACCAGAATCAGAAGTTTTCTCTCTCTATAATATCGAGCGTATTTTCGTGAGTATTTCAATACTTTGAGTATTAGTATTCAGTGCAAGTTTTCTTCGGCATTATATCCGATATTCCAGTCAGAGGTACTATCTTTTTGAGGTAAGGGATGTTATTTCTTTCGTAAATGATGTTATTCTTTTCAATATCATTATACCAAAATATTGTCATGGATTTTATGTTGAAATTATTACTTTTTCCGTCGGGGTTACTATTCACGTATACGGCACTATTCACGGAAAAATTAAATTTTCTTCTATTTGTCCAGATTGTTTGTTAAGGTTATTATCTTTGGTTGGATCTAAGTTTTGAGCTTTATTCTTGAATTTTACTCCACAATTGATTATTTCGAAGTATTTTTGAATTGGATATGCTAAAATACGAATCCTTAATCTTATCCTTTATTTCACTGGATTCGTTATCTATATGGTTTTTCATCATCCTTAGTTCTAAGTGGTGATATAACTGAATATCTTTGGCCTGTAGAGCAAAGATGAATGATTACCTGATGAATATCTTTGGCCGTAGTGCAAAGATGACAGGTGTTGAGATGAACATGACCATTGGTGATACAAATGAATATCTTTGGCCTGTAGTGCAAAGATGAATATTGATTCGAGATGTATATTGATTGATGTTACAGGGATAAAATATTGATGATGGACTTTTAAATCATAGAAGATAGTAGACTTCATTCTCTACTTAACTCTTCTAATGAATTGTTATTTTCGCTGCGAATATTGATCTAAGATTGGTTGTCCATTATATTTTATCTGATTTATTGAAGGCTAACGATAATTTATTTTCCATTATCTTAGTCATAATATTCTTTACTGGGCTAGTTGAGCTCACCCTTTTCATCTGTTGTCCTCTTCAGGAAATGAGAATGTTGCGGGAACTAGTCGGGGGACAGAGTGATGGTCCGAGTTAGAGCAGTAGTAGTCCTCATTATTTCTGATAAATAGTGTGATAATAATTGTAACGAGGACTTAGTTTGAATTTTAATATTTTCTACATATTTGTATTGACACTCACAGTTGTGTGGTCGTATTTTGCACGACCGTTTGATATAAAGTTGTATTTGAATTCCGTACCATGTATTTGGCGACTCAGAATGGGTTGGGTTGACTGGACCTATTCTGGGGGCGTCACAGTTGGTATCAGAGCTTAGGGATATGATCTCTGGCGGAGATCAGGGAATAGAATTAGGAGGGGAGAAACGAGTAAATCCTTCGCTAGTGTGTCCTACCTAAGCTTATGTGGTATTTAATTGGTCAGTCGGAGCATAGGGTTAATATGTGATATGTTGATTTGTTTAATTAACCCTTGTTTTATGGCAGTATTTGAGAATGGCAGCTGAGAATGTTAACAACGAAGTGAATTAGACCGTGGAGACACCTTTAATCACTAACCAGGAGAACGTGCAACAAGAAGGCAATGTTCATCCTGAAAATAACGCTGGTTAGACGATAAACGATGAGATGTTTAGAAGTTTTATGTAGTTCATGCAAAACCAGACGAGGGAGACTCGTGTGCAACATATAGGTGGCGATAATAACAACTCGCGAATTGTTACTGCCAAGCAGTTCAAAGAATTGGGACCACCAGAGTTTCTGGGAAAGCCAGATCCGATAAAGGCGGAGACGTGGATTAAACAAATTACCAAGATATTTGATGTCTTGGGATGTACGGAGGAACAGAAGGTTCCATTTGCCACGTTTATGTTCCGTGGAGAGGCAGATTACTGGTGGGAATCCGTGAAGCGTACCCAGCCTGCCGCACTCAAGATGTCTTGGGAAGCGTTCCAGAAATTATTTAATGACAAGTACTTTCTTGAAAGTATTCGTCATATGAAGGAAGTAGAATTTATTAGACTCGAACAAAATAACATGACGGTATCCCAGTACGAGGCTAAGTTCGCGGAGTTGTCCAGGTTTGCACCTCATTGGTGGAGAATGAGGAACGTATGACGCGGATGTTTCTAAGAGGTTTGAAACCTCGAAATACGTCAATACCTCATTTCTCATAAATTTTCTTTATATTCGGATGTAGTAAACAGGGCCCAGTTATTAGAACGAGATAATGATTATGTTCAATCGAGGGACCACAACCAAGGTCGTACCGATGGCAGCAGTCATCGGAGCAATGACAACCAGCGAGGAGGAAAGTATGACAGAAACGGTAACCACTCCGGTGGTAATCGTGGCTATGATAGTAGAAGAAGCGAATCGGGAGGAGATTTCAAAAAGAGAAGGCATAACAATGAGAACGTGAAGATGTCAACATCAGCACCAGCATCAACTGTTTCGAGGGGAGGAGAACGACCACCGGTCGTATGCTATAAGTGCGGGAAAGAGGGACACATAAGCCCAAACTGCCCACAACATTTCAAAGGATGCTATAACTATGGAAAAGAAGGACATATAGCTCGAGATTGTCCTGTTACGAAACCAAGTTCAGCGGGGGTGGTGATTCCAAAGGCGGTTGCAGACAAGTCAAAGTCTGTGATTCCTGGAAGAGCGTTTGTCGTGACAGCCCAAAACGCGAGGAATCCACACGAGGTGATTACGGGTAAGCTGATCATAAACTCTTGCGAAGTTTACACCTTGTTAGATACCGGTGCTACCCATTCTTTTATTTCACCTGCTTGTGCTCAACGTTTGAACTTGACTTCTGATAAATTATACTTTGACTTATCTGTTGAAACTCCGTTAGGAGAAACCTTCGTTACATCTACAGTTTACAAATCTTGCTTGATTCAGATTGGTACCCTTACCTTACCTGTTGATCTTATATCTTTGAAAATACTTGCATTTGACGTGATTTTAGGAATTGACTGGTTAACCACTTACCATGCCAAAATTGATTGTTTTCGTAAGGTTGTTAGTTTTCATATTCCTAATCAACCTGTTGTGCGAATCCAAACCACTAAACCACTAAAATCAGTCAATATCATTTCAAATCCCTAGGCTATTCGTTTATTGAAAAACGGATGTCAAGCTTTCTTAGCTCATGTCACTGATCTAAACCAGAATACATCAGATTTGAATGATATTTCCGTTGTTAATGAGTTTCCTGATGTATTTCCCGAAGAACTTCCTGGTCTACCCCCAGAACGTGAAGTTGAATTCTTTATTGACCTTGAGCCCGGTACAAAGCCCATTTCTAAAACCCCATATCGAATGGCTCCTATTGAACTTCAGGAGTTAAAGATCCAATTACAAGAATTGTTAGACATCGGTTTTATTCGTCCTAGTACGTCTCCTTGGGGTGCTCCTGTTTTATTCGTAAAGAAGAAAGACGGGAGTATGCGACTTTGTATTGACTATCGGGAGTTGAACCATGTCACCATTAAGAATAGGTATCCATTACCTCGTATTGATGACCTGTTCGACCAGTTGCAAGGAGCACAATTCTTTTCAAAGATCGATCTTCGTTCTGGATATCATCAGTTGAAGATTAAAACTGAGGATATTCCAAAGACTGCTTTCAGAACACGGCACGGGCATTATGAGTTCTTAGTCATGTCTTTTGGATTGACTAATGCTCCTGCTGCTTTCATGGATATGATGAACCGTGTATTTAAGGAGTATTTAGATCAATTCGTTGTTGTCTTTATTGATGACATTCTCATCTATTCTAAAAGCCGTGAAGATCATGAACACCATTTGAAGTTGGTACTTCAAAAGCTTCGTGAGAACAAGCTATAAGCCAAGTTAAAGAAATGCGAGTTCTGGCTTGAGGAAGTAGCATTCCTTGGGCACGTGGTATCGAAACGTGGAGTATCTGTTGACCCGGCGAAGATTGAAGCAATACAAAGCTGGGAGCAACCTAAGTCGATGACCGAAGTATGAAGCTTTCTGGGCTTAGCTGGTTACTATCGGACGTTCGTAGAGGGATTTTCTCGAATCGCTACTCCATTAACTCAGTTGACCCAGAAAGATACGAAATTCGTTTGGAGAGAGGAATGCGAGAAGAGCTTCCAAGAGCTCAAGAGGAGACTTATTTCGGCACCTGTTCTAACAATACCATCTGGTTCGAATGGATTTGTTATCTACAGCGATGCTTCGGGCAAAGGGTTAGGATGTGTTCTCATGCAACATGGGAAAGTCATAGCCTATGCCTCGCGATAACTCAAAGAATATGAGAGGAATTATCCTACTCATGATCTAGAGTTGGCAGCAGTCGTTTTTGCGTTGAAGATCTGGAGACATTACTTGTACGGAGAGAAAGTGGAAATTTATACGGATCATAAGAGCCTTAAATATTTCTTCACTCAGAAGGAACTCAACATGCGGCAACGACGTTGGCTTGAGCTGTTGAAAGATTACGATCATACCATCCAATACCATCCTGGAAAAGCGAACGTGGTAGCTGACGCGTTGAGTAGAAGATCATATGTGGGAACAAATGCAATGATGTCAAATATACGCGTAGAACCAGCTTTGATTGATAAAGTTAAAGCTGCTCAAGCTACGGATGCGGAGCTGATGAAGATGAAGAAGAAGGTGCAAGAAGGTGCAATTCCAGAAGCAAGAATCGATGAAGATGGAATACTTCGAGTCAACTCCAGACTTTTTGTTCCTAACGATTCCGACTTGAAGTATAGAATCATGATGGAGGCACACAACACACCGTTTGTGATCCATCCTGGGAGTACTAAAATGTATCGTGATCTTCGACATACATTTTGGTGGAGCAATATGAAGAGAGAGATCGCGGAGTTCATCTCGAGATGTTTAACTTGTCAACGTGTAAAGGCGGAGCATCAAGTGCCGAAGGGTCCATTGCAACCACTGGAGATTCCGAAATGGAAGTGGGAACACATTACGATGGATTTCGTTACGGGTCTTTCCAAGGTTTCTCAAGGCTTAGATGCGATTTGGGTTATTGTTGATAGATTAACCAAGTCTGCTTATTTCTTGCCGATACGAGAGACTTATTCCCTTGAATGTCTTGCTCATATGTACGTGAATGAGATTGTGAGATTGCATGGCATGCCAGTATCCATAGTTTCGGATCGTGACCCCAGATTTACTTCACGATTTTGGATCAGTTTGCAGAAAGCTATGGGCACGGATTTACGATTCAGTTCGGCTTATCATCCTCAAACAGACGTACAATCGGAAAGGACTATCCAAACTCTTGAAGATCTATTGAGACTCTGTGTTCTAGACTTCAAAGGGAGTTGGGATAAGTACTTACCATTGGTAGAATTCTCCTACAACAATAGTTATCAGGCAAGTATAGGCGTAGCTCCATTCGAAGCGTTGTATGGGAGAAAGTGTCGCTCTTCAGTATGTTGGAACGAGGTGGGTGAAACAACATTGTTGGGACCGGAGTTAGTACGTATGACTACGGAAAAGATCCAAATAATCAGACAACGTATACAAACAGCACAAGATCGACAAAAGAGTTATGCGGATCTTCATCGAAAGGACGTGGAATTTAATGTTGGAGACCATGTGTTATTACGTGTTGCTCCGTGAAAAGGAGTTACAAGGTTTGGGAAGAGAGGAAAGCTCAATCCACGATTCATTGGTCCATTCAAGATTCTTGACCGAATAGGAAATGTGGCCTATAGACTCGCTTTACCTCCAAGCATGTCTCGTGTTCATAACGTGTTTCACATATCCGTGTTACGTAAATATGTGAAGGATCCAAACCGCATTATTGAGTTAGAACCAGACGAGATAGCCGAAGATTTAACGTACGAGGAGGTACCTGTCAAGATCTTGGATAGGAAGGAGCATGTCCTACGCTCGAAAATTATACCTCAAGTTAAAGTTTTGTGGAGAAACCATGCAATTGAGGAAATGACGTGGGAGTTGGAATCGGAAATGAAAGCGAGGTATCCTCACCTTTTCGACATACCAGGTACGTATGTCAATTTCGAGGATGAAATTTCATAAGGAGGGGAGGTTGTAAGACCCCAACTTTTATGAATAAAGATTTAATTTTTTTATATATTATTTCGAAACAGTAAGGTGTTGTTTTGATAAATATGAAAGTTATGGGTGAAATGTGCAAACATTTTTAAAATGAGCAAGTGGTTATAAAATATTCTTGTTGTCGGGGAATATTCGTTTGGTCGTGGAATATTCTTGTTGTCGGGGAATATTCGTACGACGGCGCGGCTATTTGTGGGCCCCACAACGGAATAACTGTCGGATATAGAAAGCGACAGAAATAACTTTTTTACAAGATAACGGCGTGGTTATTACCGTTAGTACTGTTGAAATACCCGGTGGTTAAAATACAGTGATACACGGTGTTGCATAGTAGCACACGGTATTGCACAGTAATTCTAATTATTGATTCTTACGTGAGAAGCCATTACTCAATAATTGTTACAGTAATTACTATTCAATATTTTATATTATTGACTCAATAATTGCTACGTTGATATTTTATTGACTCAATAATTGCTACGTTGTCATTTTATATGATTGATTCAATAATGGCTACAGTTGATATTTTGGTATTATTGATTCAATAATTGTCACTGCACAGTATTTCACATTATCAACTCAATAATTCATATTATTTGAATAATATTATTAGATAGCATTATTGACAATGTCTAAGGAAGTTCTGTCTTGGAGGGGTTATTTAATTGCGCGCCAGTAAGGAGAAGTCCTTATCGGAAGGCCCCCTCTTTCCTGGGAACGACCTGGTTGTCAATATTGTAGTTTTGTAATATTATCTGTGAATAATTAATTATTGATTTATATGATAAGAAAAAATTTATTTTGTGGATATTAAAGAAGGAATTGGCGCTGATGAGTTTTTATCAATATTTTGGTGTGAGAAATCATCTGGTTGTGGATTTCAGATAATTTATGTTTGGAATTTGGAAAAACTTCCTTCTACAAAGTTGTAGAGAATTAAATTTCCTATGAAAGGACATAGAATTTGTATTTTTCTGACAAAGGGGCTATTTGTTATGAATTATTGAAGTTTCGGAAAAATATATATTTTTTATGGGTGGGCCCCACTTTTGTTGGAAAATTTTTAGCCGCCAGGCGGCGGAATTTTTTTTACAAATATATTATTTTATTATTTTAGTCTCCTTTGGCATCCTAAGCTTTTCCTATAAATAGGGTGCTTAGGTTAGAATTGAAAATCACACCAGAATCAGAAGTTTTCTCTCTCTATAATATCGAGCGTATTTTTGTGAGTATTTCAATACTTTGAGTATTAGTATTCAGTGCAAGTTTCCTTCGGCATTATATCCGATATTCCAGTCAGAGGTACTGTTTTTTTGAGGTAAGGGATGTTATTTCTTTCGTAAATAATGTTATTCTTTTCAATATCATTATACCAAAATATTGTCATGGATTTTATGTTGAAATTATTACTTTTTCCGTCGGGGTTACTATTCACGTATACGGCACTATTCACGTATACGGCACTATTCACGGAAAAATTAAATTTTCTTCTATTTGTCCAGATTGTTTGTTAAGGTTATTATCTTTGGTTGGATCTAAGTTTTGAGCTTTATTCTTGAATTTTGCTCCACAATTGATTATTTCGAAGTATTTTTGAAATAGATATGCTAAAATACGAATCCTTAATCTTATCCTTTATTTCACTGGATTCGTTATCTATATGGTTTTTCATCATTCTTAGTTCTAAGTGGTGATATAACTGAATATCTTTGGCCTGTAGAGCAAAGATGAATGATTACCTGATGAATATCTTTGGTCGTAGTGCAAAGATGACAGGTGTTGAGATGAACATGACCATTGGTGATACAAATGAATATCTTTGGCCTGTAGTGCAAGGATGAATATTGATTCGAGATGTATATTGATTGATGTTACAGGAATAAAATATTGATGATGGACTTTTAAATCATAGAAGATAGTAGACTTCATTCTCTACTTAACTCTTCTAATGAATTGTTATTTTCGCTGCGAATATTGATCTAAGATTGGTTGTCCATTACATTTTATCTGATTTATTGAAGGCTAACGATAATTTATTTTCCATTATCTTAGTCATAATATTCTTTACTGGGCTAGTGAGCTCACCCTTTTCATCTGTTGTCCTCTTCAGGAAATGAGAATGTTGCGGGAACTAGTCGGGGGACAGAGTGATGGTCCGAGTTAGAGCAGTAGTAGTCCTCATTATTTCTGATAAATAGTGTGATAATAATTGTAATGAGGACTTAGTTTGAATTTTAATATTTTCTACATATTTGTATTGACACTCACAGTTGTGTGGTCGTATTTTGCACGACCGTATGATATAAAGTTGTATTTGAATTCTGTACCATGTATTTGGCGACTCAGAATGAGTTGGGTTGACTGGACCTATTCTGGGGGCATCACAACGGAGCTGTTGCTATTAGTAGGTAATGTGATATAAGGGGGTCATACCCTTTAAGGGTCATACCCCTGATCCGACCCCTCTCTCTCTCTCTCTATATATATATATGTATGTAACGGTTATGTATATACATATATAGTATGGTTATATATATATATGTATATATATATATATATATATAATATTCTTAATAATTTTATAATTAAAATAAAGAGTTTATTTTAATCTTGAAATTGGATTTCATGTAAATTAAAATTATCCATTAAATGATACTCATATATATATATGGAATGTTTTAATTCATGAGATGAATATTTATTTATTGATGCATATGATGATATGTATGTTAATAAATGAGGATTGATTATGGACTATTGACCAATGTGATTGGATTTTATTTTAGTTGAATGCTTGAATGAATAGATTTTATTAAATGGGGTCTGCGTACCTCGTCTTCCTTGGTTTTTTTAATGTAAAATTCTATCTCCCTCCTATGTACTTCCCCGTGACTGCTGATCAAGGTTTCTATTTAATTTAAATAATTTAATGTAATAGAAATAGTTAGAATTATCTTAAAGAAATTGGAGATCAAGGAGCAAGGAGCGCGTGAAGACCCTTTTGTAATGGAGCCCGGGTTTAAATGTAAATTTTAATTCTTACACCCCTAGGTTTGACCTTTTGGTTCACTTGGTGGCTCGAGTGAACCAAACTAGAATAAAAGTCCATAATCAATCCGGGTATAATAAATTATTCTATATATGCATGCTAAGTATTATATATATTATATTTTATGCAAACATGATTCGCATGTTTTAATAAAATGACGCGTATTTTATATATATATATATATATATATATATCTCTCTCTGTGTGTGTGTGTGTGTGTGCATGCGCGCTAAACAAGATGAGACAAATAATAACAAATCCCTCAAAAAAATTATATTAAGTCTAAAGCGTTTAGAAATATTTGAAATATCGAACGTCGCCTTCTAGCATGATAAATTAATAGAGTATTAAATATTTAATACAAGTTTGTTGTGCTATCCACAAGGTAAGTATTGCGTATTTAAGATATTAATTTAATCACATTTGATGCTTATCACGAAAATTGAACAATATTGTTTTGTTGTGCTATCCACAAGGACAATATTTCTCTTTTTTGAATTTATAGAAGTGCTAGGTTGGATTTAACTTAAATCATTTTAGTTCGGATGTGCACACACTTTACCATTATGATTTAAGAGGCAAAATAAAAAGGAGTTACATGTTGATATAATTGAGAAAGAGTTGTCAACCAATTTATTTATATATTGTTTGTTGTGCTATCCACAAGGCTATATACATTTGAAATGAGATCTTTATTCTCACTAGCAAATCTTTAATTAGATGTTGTCGAACTATATAAGTGAGGGTAATATAGTTTGAAGAAAATAGTGAGAGATACCAATTTAAAATAAGACCTAATTTATTTTGGTATATAAAATTAATTAAATGAATGTTTGCTAAAATATTATCTTTTCACATACAGAAATTTAAAAATATCGAAATCATTAATATCACTGCGTAGCATACTTGATGCTAACAAACTGACCAGACCGAATTACACGGACTGGTTAAGGAATCTGAGAATAGTTCTCACTGCTGAAAAGATTTTTTATGTCCTAAATTCATCTGTCCTTGGAACTGTTCCAGAAACAGCCTCTGAGGAAGAGATTGCCACCATTGTAAAGTGGCAAAATGATGCATCTTGGGCTCATTGCATCATGCTCGCATCCATGAATAACGAGCTTTAGCGTCAGCATGAAAACATGGATGTTATTACTATATTGCTTCACCTCAAGGAGTTGTATGGTGAACAAAGTAGGACTGCTAGATATGAGATATCTAAGAAGCTCTTCAGATCACGGATGACCAAGGACACTGCTATAGAGACTCATGTCCTAAGGCTGATCAATCTGAAAGAACGCCTAGGACAACTTGGGTACGTCATGGATAGGGAGTTGAGTTAAGACTTGGTCTTGCAATCACTCCCTTAGACATTCTCGCAGTTCGTTGTTAATTTCCACATGAATAAGTTGGATGTCAGCTTTGCTGGACTACTTAACATGTTGAAAACTGCAGAAGGTCACTTCTCATCCAAGAAGAACCATGTCTTAATGGTGGATTCTTCTAAGAAAAGGAAGAGGCCCAAGGTATCTTCTGAAAGAAGAAATCTAAGAAGGCTAAGGGCAAAGTGAATATGAAGGATCAAAAGAAACCTGATCCAGCTAGCAAAGGAATGTGCTTCCATTGCAACGAGCCGGGTCATTGGAAGAGGAACTGTAAGAAGTTTCTGGCAGAGATGAAGCTTGGAGAAGCTTCGACTTCCAATCAAGGTTTGTTCATGATTGAAATTAATTTTTCAGAAAGTTAAAATTCTACTTGGGTATTGGATACCGGATGTGGTTCTCACATATATAATACTGTGCAGGGACTGGTCAGAAGTAGAAAGCTGAACAAGGATGATGTTGTCCTACGTGTAAGAAATGGAGCAAAGGTTGCTGCATTAGCTATAGGCACTTATTGTTTAGCACTACCTACGGGCAAGTCCATTTATTTAAATAATTATTATTTTGGTTCGAACATCATTAGAAATATTATTTCTATTTCTGTATTAGATATGGATGGATTTGAAATTATAATAAAGAACAACAGTTGTTCTATTTATAATAACAATGTTTTATATGGTGTTGGTAATTTGCGAAATGGATTTTACAAACTTGAATTGCATGGAAATATATTTCAAATAGAACAAACTAAGAAAAGAAAAAGAGATGATGTTAATTATACCTATATGTGGCACTGTAGACTTGGTTATATCAATAAAACAAGAATATCCAAGTTGCACATGGATGGGCTCTTAGAGTTATCCGATTATGAATCATATTAAACTTGTGAATCTTGTCTCAGGGTAAAATGACTAAATCTCCTTTTAGTGAAAAAGGAGAAAGAGTTACAAAGTTGTTAGCGTTGGTTCACACAGACGTTTGTGGACCTATGACAAGGAATGCATGGGGAGGGTGTTTTTATTTTATTACTTTCACTGATGATCACTTAAGATTTGGATATATGTATTTAATGAAATGCAAATCTGAATCATTTGAAAAGTTCAAAGAGTTCAGAAGCAAAGTAGAGAAACAAACGGGCAAAAGTATTAAGATTCTTCGATCAGATTGAGGTGGAGAATACTTAAGCGGTGAGTTTCTTAAATTGTCTCAAAGATAACGGTACAATCTCACAATGGACTCCACCAGGTACACCACAGTTAAATGGATTATCTGAACGGAGAAATAGATCATGGTTGGACATAGTTCGTTCCATGATGAGTTTTATCGATCTTCCAATATCGTTCTGGGGTTATTCCTTAGAAGCGGTTGGCTATCTACTAAATAAGGTCCCCTCGAAATCCGACCCCAAGACTCCATATGAGATGTGGATAGGGAGAAAACCTGGTCTTAAGTACTGTTAAGATTTGGGGATGTCCAGCTTATGTGAAAAGGTTTCAGAATGATAAGCTTGGGACAAGATCTGATAAGTTCACGTTTGTGGGATATCCTAAAGAAAGTTTAGGATACTATTTCTACAATTCTACTGAGGAAAAGGTGTTTGTTACGAAACACGCTACCTTTTTAGAAAATGAGTTTATTCTTGAAGGGGCTAGTGGGAGGAAAAATAGATCTTGAAGAAATTCAAGAACCATAAAACACTACAGATCAATTGGATGAACCTGTCCAAGTAGAACACCTACTGTACAACACCCTATTCTTAAATCTGGAAGAGTATTGAAGATACCTGAAAGGTATGGATTCGTCGTAGAGGATGACGATGAGGTACACATCATGAATGATGATGATCTATTGAATTACGAACAAGCTATGAGTAATTAAGACTCAGAGAAATGGTAGATGACCATAAAATCTAAAATAGATCTTTGGAGCAATGCTCAAGTCCATTTGGATTTTACTTGCGATTGCAGCTTATTATTACTAGATCTGGAAAAATGGACGTGGAGACACCCTTCCTCAAATATACATTATTAGAGGAGAATGTATGTATGATACAGCCATATGGATTTGTCTTAATGGTTGAAACAAATCATGTATATGAGCTACAACGAACCATTTATAGATTGAAGTAAGCTTCTCGTAGATGGAACATCCATATTGATGAGACAAACAAAGAGTTTGATTTTATCAAAAACGAGGATGAACCATGTGTGTATAAGAAGGTTAGTGGGAGCGCTGTTACATTCCTTGTATTATATGTTGATGACGTATTACTGATAGGAAATAACATTCCTATGCTACAATTGATCAAAATAAAGTTGTCTAAACATTCTTCCATGAATGATTTGGGTAGAACATCCTACATTGGGGATATAAATCTGTATAGATAGATTTAAAAGGATGTTCGACTTAACCCAAGGAACGTATATATTCATTAGATGCTAAAGGCGTTTAGTATGACAAACTCCAAAAGTGTCTGATGATCCATGAAATGTATCTCTCTAAAATTGTCATCAATAAAAGAGAGATCGCATGAGTTACTATCATGTATGCAATGAAATATACGAAACTTGATGTTGATCAGTCATATTCTGGAGAAGATCATTATAAGACAGTGATAAACATCTCAAAGTACTTAACTGACACTAAGGATGTTATCATGACACATGATGGGTCTGAATTAAACTAGAGGACTAAACAGACTCAAGTTTTTAGACTGACCAAGATGATAACAAAACCACTTTAGGGTAAGCCGTTACCTTGAAAGGTGGTGCAGTGAATTAGAAATGTTCCAAACAACAAAAGGTTGCTGGTTTAGTGATAAAGGCAAAGTATATAACTGTAAGTGAAGTTGCAAGTTGATGTTTCGGATGAAAAGTTCATTACAGAACTAGGAATAGTTCTTAAGTCTCATCTTGAATCTAAACATGTGTTGCGGCATTTTGATTAAAGAAATCATAGAAAGAGGAAAAATCACTATAGATAGTGAACTCTCAAGACAACATTGCAGATCAATTTACTAAAGCTTTAACACAACATCAGTTTGATCGTCACTTAGAGAAGAAAGGTATAAGATACAATAGCGATTGACTTTAGTGCAAGTGAGAGATTGAAAGTAGTATGCGTACAAGCCAATCATATATGATGATAAAACATATACTTTGGAGATAATCTTATTTATTTATTAATAAAAGTATTCACTTATTAAAGGCGTTTAATTACCTACATGATGATATTTTTATAATATGTAAATAACCCATAGTTTTAAAGCAATGCTTTTAGAATCATGATGTTGATCATGCTAATGAGATCTAAATTCTTAGAAAGCTTAAAACTAAAATAGTTCTCAATCGTTGGATTACTAAATAGGGGATTATTAAATTCGGATAGATTGGTACATATGTTGCTTGCTCATTGGATGAGGATGATTGACCTCATGATCATTTGTGTGGAGACACTAAAGCAAGTATGTAGGTGTTTATTGGAAAATAAGTTCACTGAACATGACTCGCTATGGAAAACCTAATGGAGTTTTACTTGTTTGTCAATAGAAATTCCTAATGTGATAGTAGTACAACTGATCCTTGGACTTGAGATCATCATAGTATCTTGTGTGTAATGAATTATACTTTGACTTATTCCTTACGACTCTTAGGGTATATCAAAGGGTATGCTTGGGTATAATGAGTTACATTTGGAGATAATGAATGGTCAATAAAGAATCTACCACCTCTAGTAAAAGAAGAGATATGTTTTATGTGATTCGTTAAATGACAACCCAGTAGTCCTTGGCC
This sequence comes from Panax stipuleanatus, assembly GCA_020205555.1. Classification (NCBI taxonomy): domain Eukaryota; kingdom Viridiplantae; phylum Streptophyta; class Magnoliopsida; order Apiales; family Araliaceae; genus Panax; species Panax stipuleanatus. Next base: position 71,469,556 of record CM035126.1, read on the forward strand.
AAGGCAGAATGAAATTAGAAAGGAGTTTCTAATTTGTATTATTTGGAGTTGTGCATTTTTTAATCGAAATACATATAATTAAATAAAATAAGACTTGGCAGTAATTCCATGTCTTATATTTAATTGGGACATTGTATGGTGGAATGATTGAATTATACGGTAACTATTTACTCACAGGTCATTTTATGATTAATATTGAAATCTATATTATCTGGAAAGTCGTTGATCACTAGGGAGGCTTATCCCTATTGTAGAATAAATATTATTTATTTAAATAAATTTTTAGTTTAATTTATTTATTTAAATAAGATTAGAATTGTTCTAATTGATTTATTCACAACCGGTTTAATATAGAGAACCTAAATGGTCACACCATAAAAGGAAGAATAATTATTTAAGAAGGTAATATCATAATCGTAATAATGCATTAAGTGTAATTAATTTAATCTATGGTGATAGAATAAATTAAATAGCTTAATGTTTATTATTTAATATTTTGAAAATATTAAATATATTTTAATAAGAGGGGTCTTATTAATGTTATTACAATTATTATTATTTTAATTTCTAAAGGAGTTTAGGAATTAATTTAATATTAGTACTCTCATTTATTCCTAATAAGATTAGGAGACAAATTAATTAAAAGAGTTTTAATTAATTAATCCCAATATGTTGGGAAGCCTAATTAATTAAAGGAGTTTAATTAATTAAATGAAACCCTATGTCTAATGGGATTAGAAGGGTTGACCAATATCTATTTAAGAGGAGTTTTATGTTAGATATCGATTGATGCAATTCCAATTGTTGGAGAGTACTCCTTTTCTATAGAGGATAGAAAACTAAGGTTTAGTCAACCACCCTCCTTCTTGATAAATTTTCTTCGTTGGTGGATCGCCTCTAGAGGCCAAATACTTGGGTGGCTAATGTTGATCAAAGGAAAGAATCTACCCCGAATATTCAAGGAGGTTGCGACGAACAAGGAGTTGAACTTGTATCTGTGGAAGCTTCGTTCTACAAGGGTATGATTCCATAACTTCTTATTTATCGTTTTAAATTAATAATACGCATAAAGGATGATCCGGGTAATGATTTTGTAAAAAAATTTAAACTTTGATATACCATGTTTCAGCTAATTTTTGTAATTTGATTGTGCCATGATTTCGTACAAACCCAACATATTTCAGATTGTATAACACCCTTATGTGGTTGAATGATCAATATAGTTAGTCTTTTATTTCATGAACTTGTTTAGCCTAAATTAGTGGGAATTCCAAAGAAAGCCACAATGTGTAAAGGAGAACTTGAAAAGACCTTAGGAGAGTCCAAGATCCCTAACCCGTGTATATGTTAGGTGTTAGTACCTATGCATGCTAGAAAGGAAGCTTAAACTAGAAAAATCAAAAGACAAGTTTGGTCTGGCCAGGGAGCTGCGCAGCTGCGCCCTCCCTAGGCTACCCAGCAGTGCAGCTGCGCCGTCATGTAGTTTGGTCTAACTATTTATTTATAATCTGAAACTTGATGCATGTGTGTATGAAGGTCTTAAGCTATAATACATGATTATAATGGGGTTTTAAGTACTTAAGTACGTAATGACTATATGGAACCAAGAATCTAAAAGGCTTTCACAAGTTTTTCCTAAATAAGCTTTCAAAAACAAAGTTAATGATAATTGCGAAGTAATATGGTTAAATAATGTGCTATATGTGGGCTGATGGTATAACTAGGATATGACTTAATGTATGTGCCTAAATTACAAATTTGAGTATGTGTAAGTTTGTTGGTTTACGTTTAGATCTTGGATAACTAATAAGTACATTTGTATATATAACTATGACACAATAGGACGTTAAGGTGACGTTAAGCTATAGATTGGTAAACTACGCTAAAGGAAAGTTTCCTTACTTCATTCTTATATTGAATGCAAGTATCTAAACCTTATTTCATGTTGTGCAAACATCGAATTGTTGTTATATCGACTATATTTAAATTGAGCAAATATCTATATTCGTATGAATCATCATTCATATTCGAAAATCAATTATATATCTTGATTCATTTTGCAAGCATTGAACTTAGTTCCTAAATGTATTGTAAAAGTTTCCTAAGCTATTTGATTCAGCTAGACTAATATCATGAGTTAGAAAGCAATCTAAACTAATTGTTTGGTGCGGAATCTTATAAATCTACTGAGATGAACAACCCTCATTGATGGGGAAATTATATAATTGTCAGGGAACCGACGTGCGCACACACAGTGTAGACACTCAAAATTTGGATTCCTATTCCTAGCCCTGCAGGAGGGCAAAATTGTCTTTTACCTTCCAGAGACAACCCTGGAAGTCTAAATCACCAAATCCAACCCCAGCGATAACATCGGGAGATCAAGCCAAGCCCCGACGACAACACTGGGAGATCAAATCCAACCCCGGCGACAACACCGGGAGATTAAGCCAAGCCCAGAAGAAAACACCGGGAGATCAAATCCAACCCCAGCGAAAACACCGGGAGATCAAGCCAAGCCCCAGCGACAACACCAGGACATTAAATCCAACCCAGACGACAACACCGGGAGATCAAATCTAACCCTACGACAACCCTGTGAGATTAAATCAAACCCCGACGACAACCCCGGGAGATCAAATCCCACCCCGACGATAACATCGAGAGATCAAGCCAAGCCCTGGCGACAACACTGGGAGATTAGATCCAACCTCGGCGACAACACCAGAAGATCAAATCCAACCCCTGTGAAAACTTTGAGAGATCAAATTAAACCCCGGCGACAATCCCGGGAGATCAAGCAAAACCCCGGAGACAACACTGGGAGATCAAATCAACCTTCGGAGACAGCCCTGAAGCATCAAATCATCCCCAGAGACAACCCTGGGATATCAAGTTAACCTCAAAAATGACCCTGAGGAAGAACAAAGTCGACTAGGATCAAACCTCATAAATAAGCCTGAGAAACAGTCAAAACCCTGTCAATCCTAGAGACAACCCCCAGAAGTGCAAAATGGTCATTTTACCAACTTGACATCAAATCAAGTCAAAATCAAGCCAAATCAATGTCATGAAGGTCATGCAGAACCATAACATCAATCATGAGTGAAAACATCATAAGACAGCTCAACGGACAGATTGTTATCCTGGATTGTTAATCTGTGGCATTTTCAGCTTATATATATATATATATATATATTTACATTAATTTAGTCATGCCTAGATTATAAATTCGTGTCTTTTTTCTGCTTTAATATATATATATATATATATATATATATATATGGAAGCTGAAAAGGCCACGTATTAGCAATCCAGGTCACACGAGTTAGTATATATATATATATATATTTACATTAATCAGTCACGCGTAGATTGTGAATCCGGGGCTCTTTCCAGCTTTAATATATATATTATTTATTCAATGTGATTAAATATCTATTTTAACTGTTCATTTAATGTAAATCTTTTCTAATGTAAAGTTTATTGATTAGATTTATCTAAATTTAGCCATATCTCACTTTTAACCGGTTCAAAAGTTTTCAAACTGGAACCGTTGAGCTAGAATGGTTGAGATTTATTTAAATCTAGATTTCTTTTTAGTTTTGTAAATATTAAAGCAACTACGCGACCTTAGATCCGTATTTAGAGGGAATGGGAAGCTTTGGCTACGCGCATGCAAGGATTTAACTGATGAATCCTTTGTCTTACGACGTCTAGTTTTTAAATTTCATTTTATTTCAATATCTCTGCCATGCAGGCTTTTCGATAATATTCTGTGAGCCTAGGAATCACGGGATGTACGATTAACCACATGGATCTAGATCCGATTCCCACGATGGACAACTTTGCCCTGTAAATATAGCTTGCCTGTCTATTTTGTAAATGTAAACTAGATGGACCTTAAAACGGTTATTCGAATTTAAGGTCTCAGCGTAGTAAATTGTGATTTGTAATGCTCGGGTCACTTCGATGGCTTTCATGCCCATAAGGAGCCTGTACACTTTTATATATATTATTTGGTCGAGGATGCTTCTCATTCCGATTATAAAATCAAAATCAGCCGAAGTCAGAATAAAATAGAAGTATCAAAAGTCTTCAATTCTTATGTTAGCGAAAGGGTTCGAAACCCATCTTTCAAAATGTCATTTTCATATCTTGTCTACATATAGACTTTTTATTAAATCAAACCCTTCGTATATATGTCCAATGAAGCATAACACTACTTTCAAATAAAGCACTTAGGCCCAATTACTGCAAGCACACACACTACAAATAAAATAGGAAAATTAAAAAGACGCGGTAACTGTGTTTCACAAAAGTCGGGGGGGGGGGGGGGTGCCTAACACCTCCCCCCCCCCCGCTTAATCAAGCCCCTGAACTCTATGAATCTCAGTTTCCAAGGCCAAGTTAAACAGAGTCTAGTAATTGGGCCTACTTGCAAAACTTTTCAAATAAAACTCAGTTGAGTTGCTACAACCATTTTAAACATACCAACTGGCGACTTTGTAAAATCAAACTTTTTAAATCGTTGACATTGTATGCTGGCCTTTTCCTAAAAATTCACCCTTCAGATCAAACAAATGGAAAACAAATAAGGGTAGAAACACATAGGGAAAGGGGGATCGCTAAAGATTTTTCTCGACGTCGACAGGTGGCGACTCTGCTGGGGACAATATAGGGCTTAATCCGCATTTCAATCTTTTTAAAAAATTTATTTTTTATCTGCATGTGTGTGGATGCTATGTTTTCATTAAATGGATGTAAATAAATATTTTACTGCTTTAAATATTAGTGCTTCGCACAATGTCATCATTTCATACGGTGAGACACGTTGTATATGAATGTATGTTGTGTGATTCCTCCACCAGGAGGCGAACCCGTCGGCGTTTGATTACTGGACTCAAAGGAGACTAATCCTGTGAGGCTCATGAAAGGCACTACTCAGAACCGCTCCAGTTGAAAGAACGGATTCATTTTGTAAAACCCGAGAATTTTCAAACATTATTAAATGAATATATTAATAAATATTTATTTGAATATAAATATGTATGTGTTATGAGATGAGTAATTCGAATGAATTCAAATTGAATTTATAATAATCAAAAGAAATGTGGAGTTTATGATAAGCTCGTTAGAATGCCTTGTGTGGCACGAGAATAGAAACGTTGATGAGATAATTAACGAAGGAATTATTAAGTTAACAATTAATCTATATTAATTGTTAATTGTTATTATGAGAAATATAACAATAGTCTGTTGATTTATTATTATTGCAAGTAATAGTATAATAATAAGTAACTTGTTTATAAATGTACTAAAAGTTATATTTATTTAATGCGATAATTAAAAATATAAAGTATAGTGACTACAACTATATTATATAGTGTAGTGTGACGTTAAATGTGACTATACTACATATAGAAATCGTGTATTAGGATTGATTAAACTATATAAGCTACATGATTTATGCCTGTTTGACAATATGTAAGTGAGTATACATTAAAATAGTACATCATGAATATATTGTAAATAATTGTTGATTAAAAAAGTTGAATAATAAATGAGATAATGTGATAATATCTGAGAAAATTATACCGGTAAGATAAAATGTACATGGATTATATGTGTGCAAATTACATTTACTACATTATGTGAATTATATTGTGCCATTAAAATTACAACCTAAGCATGTATTATATGAATATAACTTAGGTATATAATATGTGCAAAGTAACATAAGTGTTGTGTAAATATTAATGTTGCTACAAATGTTGAGATACACTGTTTGTCCCTCAATAAGAGTCTCATTCTCCCTCACACGTGAACACTCAAGGCTAGTCTATTCCTATAACATTAAACTCAGCAAACCTTAGCTAGCAATCATCAATGGGGGAGTGGCTCCAATAGTGGAGTTCAACAACTAATCAACTACTCCTCCATAACCTTCATGCAATTCTTAAATCCATGGGTTTGATTTAGTGGAAGATTGCAATGTCTGTGTAATCTATTTTCTATAAATTGAGCTCTCTTCTTCTCATTCCATTTGCTGAGAATTTCTGACTAAGTGAGACTAGAGAGCATATATATATATATATGTATATATATATATATATATATATATATATATATATATATCAGTGTTGAGCAATCTGAGAATTAAGGGAAATAAATTTAGCAGCAAGTTCCTATTCGTATAACATAGGTATAAATTCTTTTCCATATTCTTCATTCTTGTTGTCTGTGAAAGCTCAAACTCATGATCATGTTGAATTAGATCGTAATTGAAGTATAGAATGCTTGTTTAAGCGTTACGTAAACTATTAAGTAGGTTACCATACAATGTAGCTGATTATAATTGAATTAGTGAAGTAATTTTGATATTGGGCTGGACTTCTGCCGTAACAGGCTGCTCTCTGGTGCGAACCAGACATGGCGCAGCTGCGCCAGTTTAATACTGAGGCGCAGAGCAGCTGCGCCGGTCTCTAGAATCAGTTGGTTATTTTCTGCTAGAGGCTGTTATGTGCTAAGGTGTTAACGCTACTTACACGAACATGGGAACATGATTTGCATGTATATACGAGTACATTGATATAATGTAAACATGTTTTACTAGGATTACATGCATGATTGAAAAAGTTATAGATTTCGAAATAAACTTAGAATTTTAGAAACGAACTTGATATGTATGCATGCCATGTTAACATTCTGATTTGCGGACATGTTAGTATGACCTAGGAAGGCATGGAAAGCATGTTAATTGGTGTATACATGTTTCATACTGTAATGTGAGCATACGGACCTCACTAGTGAACATTTCTAATGAAAATGTAAGTTTCAAAGGTAAACCTTGGCATGTAGGTATCATATATGCATTCTGATTTTGCAAGCATGTTTATATGGCCTTGAAACGCATGACAGGCATGTTAACATATATATATATATATATATATATATATATATATATATAGCATGAACATGTTAAGCCTTATTAGAGAACTTTACTAATGAAAGTGTAAGTTTTGAACGTGCACCTTGACATGTTACATTGAATTTTGGATTCTGATATTTATGGACATGTTTGATAGTACTCTTAGACTCACTAATGTATCATACATGTATGCCTACCATGTTAGATGTCGTGAAATCAAGTTAAGCATAAATGAAGCACGTTTTCAAATAAATGACGACACTAGTTATGCATTTAAGATGTAGAAACATGTGAGCATGCTTATTGATAGATTATATGACCGTTTCACATGTTTACACGGTGAGCACAATAGCTTATGCGATATCATAACATAATATGACCGTAAATTTATTTGAGAGTTAATCTTAGAATCATTTCGTGAAGGGTTGAATTTAGAATGATTATTAAAGCATGAAAGGACCCTTTAACATGTATATATGCTATGTGATATCTTACGTTGATACTTGAATCCGATTTTAACGGTTAACTTATAACAATGCCATAACCTACTAAATAAAATAAGTTTAGTATTGATTGTGATCTTATGTGATAATGACAATATATGGACTTGATTAACTCAAAAAGAGGAACGTTAAGGATAAAAGATAAGAAAAGTTATATTAGTCGAGACTTGTGAATTAATATGATACTATATATGGTATAGCTGTGTAGCTAGGTTAAAACTTAGCTTATGTGTTGATCGTATATCCAAGATAAGATATGATGTTAAACTATATGACTAATGGATATCATATATATACGTAACTATATTACGATAGGGAATTAAGAGTGTTGATTTACTTAACGTGGATAAACTACGCATAAGGCAAGTTCCCTAACTTACATTATTTTATTGTGCAAGTATTCTAAACCCTTGCATTACTTTATTCAACGGATATTGTGAGCAAGTACTTGAACTCTATTCTTATTGAATTCGTATTAAGTTTATTGTTGTGCAAGTGAGTTATTCAAATTATGGCTTATTGCGTCATGCTTATGATGAAGTCGATTATATTCTTCGAACTTAATGTCAAGTATCGAACGTATAAAGAGTGGTATATGCCATTTGATTCGGCTAGATTTATATCATGATTAGAAAGCTATCCAAACCAATTGATTGGTGCGGAGTCTTATATTGACTGAGATGAACAACCTTCTTTGAAAGGAACTGTATATTGTCGAGAGACCGACGTGCGCACTTGAGTATGATTAAATGTTATGCATAATATAGGGTACTTTAGGCTGATCACCTGTTATATTTATTTTTATTGGATTATCAGTATATTACTGTTAATTCTAGTAGAAGTTCATAGTCCTTAGTGACTGCTCAGTATTCAATTATCTTGAAATCATGAATTGATTTAACATTGAATCATATTGATATTATTCTGTCCTTAGCGACTGTTATTGAAAACTGTTGATATTTCTTGTTGTCTTGACCTATCACACCTTGTTATACCTTTTTGGATTCGAGAACTATAATACTCACCCTTGTTGTTATATTACTTGCTGAGCAAACTTGTTGCTTATTCTTGCTTTCCCTAAAACATTTCAGTTAAGACAGAGCATGGTGGACCGTCGGGCCCCGACAAGGGCAAGGGCAAGGCTATCGACTAGCTTGTTCCATTTATGTTTTAAAATCTATGGTGTTATATTAAGATTATTGCAGAACTATATTTAAGCTTAAGTACTGTTATGTAATAAGTCTGTATTTGATATTATTATGTAACCTATTAAGTAATGTAGGTTGCGAGACTTGGGAGAATAATTATAATAAATCATTGTATATTATTCTAGATTAGATCTTCCGCTGTGAATGTATGTTATTATGGTATTATTGTGAGAACGTGATGGACCGAATTAGAGAGACCAGTGGCGGTCCGAATTTGGGGGCGTCACAGGTTGGTATCAAAGCCGTAGTTATAAACCTTAGGAGCGAGTGTCTTTAGACTATAACTTAGGAGAACTTAGGAAGATAGAAAGGAGATAAAGCTCGTGTAGAGTTTTCCCTAGAAAGAGACTTAGTATGTTATGAAATGTAACTTCATTTTATACAATGAACTTATATTTTATTTAACATTATAATGGAGTTGCTGTTTGTTTGTCTTGTGTTTGTGATTGTAGGATAGCAAACACAGGAGAACCTAGTAGAGTGGCCGAGGAGGACCAGAGATATACATGTAGTATACGAGGCACCTCTAGAAGCTGTGACTGTGCAGGCTATTGCACCGTTCGAGTCTGACGACGAGGACAAGATCAAGATAGAGTCCGATCAAGAGGAGGAGCCGATGAAGGACGAGCCGATGGAGGATGAGCCAGTGGAGGACTCTGATGAGGCTACTTTAGAGGAGCAAATGTTAGGCGAGTATGAGGAGCGGATCCTAGAGTTGGACTGCAGAGTCCAGGAGCTGGAGGCTGAGGCCCATGAGAGAGAGTCTGAGTTCCAAAAGCTAAGGGACGAGGACCACCAGAGGAAGCTGGCCATGCAGGAGCTAGAGATAGAGATTGCTTACCACAGGGAGGCAGGATTCCAGATGGGAACCTTATTCCACAGGTCGGTATCCAAAAATATAGATCTGGCAGGAAAGCTGGAAGAGGTAGAATAGAGGGAGCTAAGTGAGAAGACCGAGAAGGAAGCACTTCGTACTCAGCTAGAGTTGGAGGTTATGGATAGGATCCAGTTCGAGGAGAAGTGGGAAGCGTCTAACGAGAGAGCTGATGACCTAGAGAAAGAGGTCAGATGCAAGAAGAGGAAGATGAACAAGATGGGGTATGTGTTCCGTTCAGCTTTTGAGAGGGTGATTGATGGTGTGTACCACTACCCAGCGGAGCAGGGACAGACCCTACATACTTTGAGCCGAGAGTTGATGGCGTATATAGCACAGATCGAGTACAAGAGCGCTATAGAGCGTGGAATGATGGGATGAGACCCTTAGTCAGTCTAGCTATAGCTTAGTAGTATTTACTTTATGTGTTGTATATACTGTGTTGTAATCCCAACTTTTTGTGTAAAGTATGGGATAGTGATGTAAACCCCGAGTAAGCTTTTGATAGAGGTGTAGTATGGAATTATGTTAGTGTTCCCCGTCTTTTGTGATATTAGGGGATATATGTGATAACATTTATAGAAATATGCTAGGAAAAATCATGTAATGAAACGATTTGGCATATGAATATAAATGAAGCTTATTTCAGAATCATGTTATAAATTTTATTCTTTTTAGTATTAAAAGAAATACTTAAGTAATATAACTGAGTAATAGTAAAAGTGAAAATTTGTGATGCAGAAAATGCCGCCCAGATGTAGATTGACTGTACCTGAGGAGTCAGTGAACAATGAGAGGGAACAAGTAGACCCGATCCAGAAGTTAGTAGATTTGTTAGGAGAAGCTCTAAGGGGAAGGAACACGATCCTGTTCGCCCTAATCCTCAAGCAGTATCAGTCACAAGTTTTAAAGATTTTAGGAGTGTAGGACCCCCAGAGTTCGAGGGTACTACTGACCCGATAATTGCTCAAACCTGAATAAAAGAGATCGAGAAGGCTTTCACTATAGCTCGTGTGGGCGAAGACCAGAAGACGGTATTTGCTACGTACATGATGAGAGGAAAAGCGAACTACTGGTGGGAGGCTAATCAGCAGAGAGCTGGAGAAGGAATGATAACATGGGATAGGTTTAAGACGCTATTTTTTGAGAACTATTTCTCGAAAAGCATGAAGAATAGGATGGAGGTGAAGTTTTTGGAACTTAAACAAGGTGATATGACGGTGGCGCAATACGCGGCTAATTTCAATAAACTAGCGCGATTTGCGGAGCACCAAGTAAGATACGAATAGAGGAAGGTGAGACGATTCGAACAAGGGCTGAAGCCTTGGCTGTTCAATAAGGTATCTGTGCTTCAAATTGATACCTTTGCGACATTGTTGAAGAAGGCGATCATTGCAGAAGGTGGCAGTGAGGCCTTATGTCTGTATCATAAGGAGAAGAAAAACAAGAACACTGGAGGAGAAAACCGTGCTGGAGGAAGAAGTAGTGGAGGAAGCAACTTGGGAAAAAGAAAGTGGGAGAATAACAATAACAACAACAACAACAAAAACAACAACAATCAGTCGGGGAATTTTTGTGGAGGTTTCAAGAAGAGGGCTGAGGGATGCCCAAAATGTGGGAAGAATCATCAGGGCGAGTGCTGGAAGAGACGCGGCATTTGCTACAACTGCGGACAGGAGGGACACATTTCGCCCAACTACCCGAAACCGAAAAAGATACAAAGATGTTTTGCATGTGGCTCGACGAAGTACCGGATTAAGGACTGCCCGAAGAAGGGAAGTGGCTGGGGTAGCAGCCAACAAGGGGGAAACAAGCTAATGATCAGCGGACCGGCACAATCCAACCACCCAACCGCTAGGACCTTTAACATGACTGTCCTGGATGTAGTAGCTGCGAAGGACGTGGTGTCAGGTATAATCCCAATAAATGATATAAATTCTTATGTATTATTTGATTTGGGTGCCACCTGTTCTTTTGTATCTGAAGAATTTGCTAGTAGACTTAACACATCCCAAAAACGATTAGAAAATCCCTTGAACATAGAAGTTGCGAATAAGGAAGTAATCCCTGTAGAATACGTTTATCGAAATTATCACGCAAATATTAGAGAACATGAACTGAGCGTAAACTTGATTCCAATTAGATTGGGAGAATTTGACATAATATTAGGAATGGATTGGTTGTATAACCATGCAGTGATAATTGACTGTCAGAATAAAAGTGTGAACCTTCAGACTCCGAGTAAGTCTAAGGTAGTGTTTTATGGTAGTTCATCGCTTAAGCAATCGTGTTATCTTACGATGATGCATGCCAAGAAATTGTTAAGGAAAGGATGTGTAGGTTATTTAGCTTACATTATAGATACTCGAAAAAAGGGCGTAGAAATTAAGGATATATCCGTAGTGAATAAATTCCAGGACGTATTTCCAAACGATTTGCCTGGTTTTTCGCCAGACAGAGAAATTAAATTTATAATAGACTTAGCATCGGGAACGACATCGATTTCGAAAGCTCCATATCATATGGCGCCAGTAGAAATGAAGGAATTGATGATACAACTGCAAGAGTTATTAGATAAGGGTTACATTCGACCAAGTGTGTTTCCTTGGGGAGCACCAGTGTTATTCGTTAAGAAAAAGGACGGATCAATGAGGCTCTGTATCGATTATCGAGAATTGAACAGAGTAACGATCAAGAACAGATATCCGCTACCGAGGATAAACGACTTATTTGACCAACTGAAAGGAACGAAGTATTTTTCAAAGATAGACCTACGGACAGGTTATCACCAACTGAAGGTACGGGATGAGGACATACCAAAGACTGCGTTTTGAACCCGTTATGGACATTACGAGTTTTTGGTAATGTCATTTGGATTGACTAATGCTCCGGCAGCATTCATGTACTTGATGAACCGAGTCTTCAAGCCATACTTGGATAAGTTCGTAGTAGTTTTCATCGATGACATCTTGATCTACTCAAAGACAGAGGAAGAACACGCCGAGAATCTGAAAATTATTTTGGAGGCACTAAGGAAGGAGAAGATGTATGCGAAATTTTCTAAGTGTGAATTTTGGATGGAGAAGGTTCAATTCTTAGGTCACGTGGTGGATAAGAATGGAATCTCAGTAGACCCTGCAAAGGTTGAAACAGTGAGTAATTGGGAGCAACCGAGAACACCAACAGAGGTAAGAAGTTTCTTAGGGTTAGCTGGGTACTATCGAAGATTCATCAATAATTTTCTAAGGTAGCAACCCCGTTGACCAATCTGACAAGGAAGACGGTGAAGTTCATGTGGACGGACAAATGTGAGGAAAGTTTTCAAGAATTGAAGAAGGGATTAAGCGAAGCTCCTGTGTTATCACTACCAGATGATGCGGGAAATTTTGTGGTGTATAGTGACGCATCGCACAAGGGACTCGGTTGTGTGCTAATGCAGCACGACAAAGTCATTGCGTATGCATCACGATAATTAAAAGACTACGAAAAATGATACCCTACTCACGATTTAGAGTTAGCGGCAGTAGTTTTTGCGTTGAAGATTTGGAGGCATTATTTGTACGGAGAGAAATGTGAGATATATACGAACCACAAAAGTCTGAAATATATCTTCACACAGAAGGAGTAGAATATGTGTCAGAGAAGGTGGTTAGAATTAATCAAGGATTATGACTGCGATATTCATTATCACCCGGGTAAGGCAAACATGGTTGCCGACGCTCTGAGCAGAAAAGGAAGGGAGAAATTATTTCACTTGACAACTCAAGAAGAGTTGATAAGAGAAATGGAGAAATTGGAAATAGCGGTAAAGGGACCGGAAAGGTCTGAAGAAAAGTTATTTGTAATGGAAGCTCGTCCGATATTGTTGGATAGAGTGAAGGAATCACAAGAGAAGGTTGAAGAATGCGAGAAAATCAGAAAGAGGATCGCAGAGAATGAAAAGGAAAGATTCCGAATGGACAAAGACCGTATCTTAAGATTTGAATGGAGAGTGTGGGTGCCAGCGGTAACCGAATTGAGAGACGAGATTTTGCACGAGGCACACAATACGACGTATTTCGTTCATTCGGGAGGCACAAAGATGTACCGAGATTTGTGGCAACACTTTTGGTGGCCCAATCTGAAACGGGAAGTCGCAGAGTGCGTTAGTAGATGTCTGACTTGCCAACGCGTCAAAGAAGAGCACCAGCGGCCGAGTGGTTTACTTCAACCGTTGGAAATACCGGAGTGGAAATGGGAGCACATTACGATGGACTTCGTGGTGGGTCGCTTTTCAGTCAAATACAAGATCCCGTACCAATCAATTAGTTTGGGTCGCTTTTCAATAGCATAAGTCTAGCCGAATCAAATGGCATAGACACTTTCACAATATTCAAGAACAATACTAAGTTTAACATGAATAATAGCTTTAATGAAATAAGAGTTCCAGTATGCTAATTTAATTCAAACGATTAAGTAGGAAACTAGTTTGCAATATACAAAGATAGAATACTTGTACAGTAAAAGAGTGTAAGTTAGGAAACTTGCACAATCATAGATTTCCTTGCATAAAGTAAATGCGTCAGTTAGGATACTTGCCTTTAGCGTAGTTTATCCACGTTAAGTAAATCAACACTTTCGAATTCTATTTATAGTGTATTATAAGTATAGGATATTCATTAGCTAACGCATTCGGTACATAAGCTTGTTACTCAAATATACACACATTGTATTTCCTAGTCACACGTCATTGCATACTTATACACATTTGGTATGAAATCAAATTATGAATTCAAATAACATTTGTATAGCATTATGTTATTTTTAATCGAGTAGGCTTTCTTTAGCTTTGGAATTACTTTTCTTAAGTTTATCATCTTCATACATCATTACTATCATGTGAGACTACCACAAATAGCAATTATATTCAAATTAACGAGTTATAGCATTACCTATAAGTTAACAGTCAAAAATTGGATTAAATCATTAACATGTGATATCACCTTAGCTATCATGTTTATTTTAAACATATGAGGCAATTATATAACTCATTCCAGGCATGCTTCTGAGTATTCATGTAACTATCATAGTTATTAGTTTGAAAACATGTTTCGTTTACACTAAACTTGGTTTCACGACAAGTAACATAGTAGGCAATCATGAATGAGACTTTAACAAGTCTAAAAGTATTATCAAGTATGATCACAACTTTCAGAATACGAATCCTGTAATAACATGTTAAGGTTCACCATCAAAGCTTCTATTTTATCAGTAAGTCTTACTAACATGTTCGTGTTACATCATGAAATCCGTATACATAAGTCAATAGGTCTGACACGCATTTCAAGGTTATATAAACATGCTCAAAAAATCAGAACCTAGAATCCTAATATAACATGTTAGATCCATGTAAACGCTTGTGTTTTCAAAATCATGGGTTCTTTTTTTATGTTAAGTAAACTATGGAAACATATATTGCATAAGAGGGACTCCATAAATCATGTTACATTTACTTAGTATGAATTATAATTTCACTGCTCTCGGACTGGACAAACAGATAGTCAAGATAGTTATTTCTGGCTTGCCTGCACAGCAGCGCTGCAGCGCGGCAATAATAGTAGCAAGCTGGCGCTGCGGCGCTGGTGGCGCTGCGGCGCTGGTGGCGCTGCGGCGCGGCAACATCAGCATCAAGCTGACGCTGCGGGGCTAGTGGCGCTGCGGCGTGGACAATGGCGCTGCGGCGTGTGGACATTTCTGCACACTGCCAAAACCGACCCAAAACCTCCCATTTCATCGATTTCAACATACCCAGATGCTATTAGACTACTTTAACTTACTAACACACACACACACACATATATATATATATATATATATGCTTATATAATAGTCAATCGCCATTTATCAATTCCAAATTTCATGAACTCCAACTACATTCAGGAATTGAAATAGAAATCTCAGAATAGAAAACGAAAATAAAGAACGATGAGCTTGTGAGCTATATTGTAGTTCCAACATGTATGTAAGTCCACAATACACTACACAAGCTTTCTACAATTCAATTATACTTCAATTTCATATGATCGAGAATTTGGATGTTTGACAGAAATAAGAAATGGAGTTTTTGTCAGAGGATGAAAATGATAAGCAAGGAAGAGGTATTATATCTCTGTAAATGAAATCGAACTTGCTAATAAGAACTCTCTCAGCCTCAGAGAATGCTATCACTGATATATGTATATGCTCTCCCTTTCAACACTTAGCAAATCTCAGCAATTGAAAATATGAAAGAGATGGGTTTTATTTGTAGAGAAATCCTTACACAGACAATGCAATTGTCCATTAAATTGAACCAATAGATTGAAGCTTTGTATATCAGCTAAGGAAGAGTTGGTAGAGTGGTTGAAGAACACTGTTGTGCCCACTCCCCATATCATGATTTGCTAGAATACTGAGTTTGAGAGAAGAGAGTAGGCTAGCTTCATGATGCATTTCACGTGTACAAGGTTTGTGTTTATTAATATGGGACAAGGCAATATCACTCTCAGCACTCTATCAATTTGTACAATGCAATGTTATAACATATATTATACACTTAGGTTAGCTCATATATATACATACTGTATATTTAGATTACAATTAAAATTACAATGTAATCCCAATAATACTACTATGTAATTCATACAATGTAGTAAATGTAATTTACACACATATAATCCATGTATATTTTATTACACCGGTATAATTTAATCGGATACTATCACATTTATTATTAAATTCTACAATCCACAATTGATTATAATATATCCATAACATATTATTTTAATGTATACTCATACACAATTGTTACCTAAGCATTATCATGTAGCTTTCTCAATTCAATATCTTTACTATATAGTTTACGTATAATTGTATAACCACATTGCACTACTTCATACAATATATAGGTAGCTATCGTACCTTATACATTTAATTCGCATTGCTTGCATGTAATAATTAATACAACCTCATTTTATTCATAACTTACTTATTTGTTTTATTATTCATAATGTCAAATAAATAAATTATTCATCTTATTGATTAATTAACAATAATATTAATTAATCCATTCCTCATCGATTATTAATAACACCTAATTAATAATCATAGGATTAATTATCACATTAACAAATATAATTCCCAGCATTTTTATAACCAAGTGTTTTATTATTATTATTATTATATTTCTTGCAATAATAATAATCACATATTATTAATCAATCACAGTTAATATTTCACAACAATTAATTAATATTCTACAATTAATATAGATTAACTGTTTGCTTAAATTAATATAATCATTCTCATATTACGTCACTGTGCCACACGAGGCTATCAACGAGTTTATCGCAAACTCCATCAATTTCTCAATTATTATAATTATTCAATTTAATAGAATTGAATTAATCCTTCTCATAACACAAAATCATTTATATTAAATAAATTCTCATTTCCATTAATATTTTCATTTAATAATAGATAGAAATTCTCGGGTATTACATCCTCTCCCCCTTTATAAAAATTCTGTCCTGGAATTGCTACAAGGTTACACAAATAAATGGGGATAGTCCCTCATCATCCTATCTTCTAACTCCCACGTTGCCTCCTCGACATCGTGGTTACGCCAAAGTACTTTTACAGATGAAATAACTTTATTTCTCAAAGTTTGTTCTTTCCTATCTAATATCTGGACAGGAATTTCTTCATACGCCAAGTTCTTCTCCACTTGAATGGGCTCGTAAGAAATCACGTGCTTGTAGTCGGCCTTATATGGCCGCAACACGAAAATGTGGAACACGTTGTGGATGTGCTCCAACTCGGATGGTAACGCAACTTTGTATGCCACTTCGCCCACTCGCTTCAGTATCTCGAACGGTCCTATGAATCTTGGACTGAATTTTCCTTTCTTACCGAAACGGATCTTCCCCTTCCATGGAGATACCTTCAAGAAAACAAAACTGCCGACTTTATAGTCTCGGTCCTGTCGATGTAAATCTGCGTATTTCTTCTGGCGATCTTGAGCTGCTACTAATCTGGCTCTTATCATTGTCACCACGTCTACGGTTTGTTGAACTAACACTAGTCCGAGTATTCGTCGCTCTCCGACTTAGTCCCAATATAATGGCGTTCTGCACTTTCTCCCGTAAAGAGCTTCGTACGGTGGCATGCCGATACTCGCATGGTAACTATTATTATACGCAAATTCGATTAAGGGTAGGTGGTCGTCCCAATTTCCCTTAAAATCCATCACGCAAGTCCTAAGCATGTCCTCCAGCGTTTGTATCGTTCGCTCACTCTGTCCGTCGGTCTGAGGATGGTAAGCAGTACTCAGCCTTAACTGTGTTCCCATTCTTTCTTGCAAACTCTTCCAAAAATTAGACGTGAAGCGCGGATCTCGATCAGAGATAATTGACACCGGCACTCCATATCGTGAGACAATTTCTTTTACGTATAAGCTCGCTAACTGATTCAAACTGTAGCGGATCTTGATTGGTAGAAAATGTGCGGTCTTCATTAGTCGATCTACGATAACCCAAATGGCATCATAACCTTTCTGTGTAACTGGAAGTCTTACCACGAAGTCCATCATAATATGCTCCCATTTCCACTCTAATATTTCTAACGGTTGTAGTAAACCACTCAGTCGTTGATGCTCTGCTTTAACGTGTTGGCAAGTCAAACATCTACTGACGCACTTTGCGACTTCCCGTTTCAAATTGGGCCACCAAAAATGTTACTTCAAATCTCGGTACATCTTAGTGCCTCCCGGATGAACGGAAAACGTCGTATTGTGTGCCGCGTGCAAAATCTCTTCCCTCAACTCGGTTACCGCTGGTACCCACACTCTTCCTTCAAATCTTAAGATACCGTCTTTATCCATTCAAAATTTCTCTTCCTCATTTTCTGTGATCCTATTTTGGATTTTCTCACACTCTTCATCCTTTTCCTGGGCTTCCTTTACTCTATCCAACAATGTCGGATGAGCTCCCACTACAAACAACTTCTCTCCGGGCTTCTTTGGTTCTTTCACTTCTATTTCCAATTTCTCCATCTCTCTTATCAACTCTTCCTGAGTCGTTAAATTAAACAACTTCTCCCTTCCTTTCCTGCTCAGAGCGTCGGCAACCACGTTTGCCTTTCCCGGGTGATAAAGAATATCGCAGTCATAGTCTTTGATTAATTCTAACCACCTTCTTTGCCGCATGTTCAACTCCTTCTGTGTGAAGATATATTTCAGACTTTTGTGGTCTGTGTATATCTCACATTTTTCCCCATACAAATAATGCCTCCATATCTTTAACGCAAAAATTACTGCCGCTAACTCTAAGTCGTGAGTAGGGTATCGTTTTTCGTAATCCTTAAATTGTCGTGATGCATACGCAATGACCTTGCCGTGTTGCATAAGCACACAGCCAAGTCCCTTGTGCGATGCATCACTATACACCACAAAATTTCCCGCATCATCTGGTAATGATAACACAGGTGCTTTGCTCAACCTCCTTTTCAGTTCCTGAAAACTTTCTTCGCATTTGTCGGTCCATACAAATTTCACCGTCTTTCTAGTCAAATTGGTCAACGGGGTTGCTATCTTAGAAAAATCTTGGATAAATCTTCGATAGTACCCAGCTAACCCTAAAAAACTTCTCACCTTCTACCTTCGCAGGGTCTATAGCGATTCCATTCTTATCCACCACATGGCCTAAGAATTGAACCTTCTCCATCCAAAATTCGCACTTTGCAAATTTCGCATACATCTTCTCCTTCCTTAGTGCCTCCAAAATAGTCTTCAGATGTTCGGCGTGTTCTTCCTCTGTCTTTGAGTAGATCAAAATGTCATCGATAAAAACCACTACAAATTTATCCAAGTATGGCTTGAAAACTCGGTTCATCAAGTCCATAAATACTGCCGGAGCATTAGTCAATCCGAATGACATTACCAAAAACTCGTAGTGTCCATAACGGGTTCAAAACGCAGTCTTTATTATGTCCTCATCCCTCACTTTCAGTTGATGATATCCTGTTCGTAGGTCAATTTTTGAGAAGCACTTTGCTCCCTTCAGTTGATCAAACAGGTCGTCTATCCTCGGTAGCGGATATCGGTTCTTGATCGTTACTCTGTTCAATTCTCGATAATCGATACAGAGCCTCATTAATTTGTCCTTCTTCTTAACGAATAGTACTGGTGCTCCCCAAGGAGAAACACTCGGTCGAATGTAACCCTTATCCAACAACTTTTGCAATTGTATCATCAATTCCTTCATTTCTACTGGCGCCATACGATATGGAGCTTTCGAGATCGGTGCTGTTCCTGGTGCTAAGTCTATTACGAATTCAATTTCTCTATCTGGCGGAAGACCAGACAGATCGTCCGAAAATACATCTTGAAATTCATTCACTACGGATATATCCTTAATTTCTACTCCCTTTTTCCGAGTATCAACGATGTAAGCTAAATAACCAACACATCCTTTCCTTAACAATCTCTTGGCCTGCATCATCGTAATGCAACATGATTGCTTAAGCGATGAGCTACCATAAAACACTATCTTAGACTTACTCGGAGTCTGAAGGTTCACACATTTGTTCTGACAGTCAATTATCGCAGCATGGTTATACAACCAATCCATTCCCAGTATCACATCAAATTCTCCCAGTCTAATAGGAATCAAGTCTACGCTCAGTTCATGTTCTCTAATGTTTGCGCGATAATTTCGATAAACGTATTCTACAGGGATTATTTCCTTATTCGCAACTTCTATGTTCAAAGGATTTTCTAATCGTTCTCGGGGCGTACTAAGTCTACTAGCAAATTCTTCAGATATAAAAGAACAGGTGGCACCCGAATCAAATAATACATAAGCATTTATATCATTGATTGGGATTATACCTGACACCACGTCCTTTGCAGCCACGGCGTCCTGGACGGTCATGTTAAAGGTTCTGGCGGTTGGGCGGTTGGATTGTGCCGGCCCGCTGATCATCAGCTTGTTGCCTCCTTGCTGATTGCTACCCCCGCCATTTCCCTTCTTTGGGCAATCCTTAATACGGTGCTCAGTTGAGCCGCAAGCAAAACACCCTTGGATCTTCTTTGGTTTCGGACAGTTGGTCGAGATGTGCCCTTCCTGTCCGCAGTTGTAGCAAGTGTTGCGACCCTTCCAGCACTCACCCTGGTGGTTTTTTCCACACTTTGGGCATCCTTCTGCCCTCTTTTTGAAACCTCCACGAAAATTCCCTGATTGATTATTGTTATTTTTGTTGTTGTTGTTGTTATTCTCCCATTTTCTCTTTCCCAAATTACTTCCTCCACTGCTGCTTCCTCCAATACGATTCTCTCCTCCAGCATTCTTTCCTTTCTTCTCTTTGTTATACAGACTTAAGGCCTTACTGCCACCTTCCGCAATGATTGCCTTTTCCAGTAATGTTGTAAAGGAATCAATTTAAAGAACTGATACCTTATTGAACAACCACGGCTTCAACCCTTGTTTGAAGTGTCTAGCTTTTCTCTCCTCATCACCAACTTGGTGCTCCACAAATTGCGCTAGTTCGTTAAACCTAGCCGCGTACTGTGCCACCGTCATCTCACCTTGTTTTAACTCTAGGAATTTCACCTCCATCCTATTCTTCATACTCTTCGGGAAGTAATTCTCTAAGAACAACGTCTTAAACTTATCCCAAGCTATTATCCCTTCTCTAGCTCTTTGTTGATTAGCCTCCCACCAGTAGTTCGCTTCTCCCCTCATCATGTACGTGGCAAACACCGTCTTCTGATCTTCGCCTATGCTAGCTATAGTGAAAGCTTTTTCGATCTCCTTGATCCATGTTTGTGCGACGATTGGGTCGGTAGTTCCCTCAAACTCCGGGGGTCCTACACTCTTAAAGTATTTAAAGGTTGTTACTGGCACAGCCTGAGGGTTTGGGCGAACGGGTTCATTGTTCCTTCCCCTTAAGGCTTCTCCTAACAAGTCTACCAGTTTTTGGATCGGGTCTACTTGTTCCCTCTCATTGTTCACTGACTCCTCAGGTGCAGTCAATCTACGTCTGGGTGGCATTATCTGCATCACAAGTTTTCATTTTATTATTATTCAAGTATATTACTTAAGTATTTCTTTTAATACTAAAGGAAAAAAAAATTTGTAACACATTTCTGAAATAAACCCCATTTATATTCATATGCCAAATCGTTTCATTACATGATTTCCCTAACATACTGCTATAAATGTTATCACATATATCCCCTAATATCACAAAAGACGGGGAATATACCAACCTACTACCAAACTACCCCTCTAACAAAAGCTAACTCGGGGATCACATCACTATCCCACATCTTACACAAAAGATTGGGATTACAACATAGTATATACAATACATAAAGAGAATACCACTAGACTATCTAAGGGAATCTCATCACATCATCCCGCGCTCTACTGCGCTCTTGTACTCCATCTACGCTATATAAGCAACCAGCTCTCGGCTCATAGTGTGTAGGGTCTGTCCCTGCTCTGCCGGGTAGTGGTACACACCATCAAGCACTCTCTCAAATACCGAACGGAACACGTACCCCATCTTGTTCATTTTCCTCTTCTTACATTTGACCTCATCTTCCAGGTCATCTGCTCTCTCATGGGCAGCCCCCCACTTCTCCTCGAAATGTATCCTATCCATCACCTCTAATTCCAACTGAGTGCGGAGTGCTTCCTTCTCTGTCTTCTCACTCAGCTCCCTCTGCTCAACCTCTTCTAGCTTCTCTGCCAAATCTACATTCCTAGCCACTGACCCATGAAACAGAGTCCCCATCTGGATCCCTGCCTCCGTACGGTAGGCGATCTCCAGCTCTAACTCCTGCATGGCCAGCTTCCTCTGGTGGTCCTCGTCCCTCAGTTTCTGGAACTCGGACTCTCTCTCTTGGGCCTCTGCCTCCAGCTCCTGAACCCTGCAGTCTAACTCAAGGATTCTCTCCTCATACTCTCCTAACATCTGCTCCTCTACAGTAGCCTCATCAGAGTCCTCTACTGGCTCATCCTCCATCGGCTCGTCCTCTATCGGCTCGTCCTCTGGATCATACTCTATCTCAATCTCGTCCTCGTTGTCAGACTCGGACGGTGCAACTGCCTGTACTGGCACAGCCTCTAAAGGTGCCTCGTATACTATATGTATATCCCTGGGCTCCTCCTCTGCCACTCTACTAGGTACACCTGTGTCTGTCTTCGTACAATCACAAACACAAGACAAACAAACAGCAACTTCATTAGAATGTTAAATAAAACATAAGTTCATTGTATAGAATGAAGTTACATTTCATAACACGCTAAGTCTTTCTCTAGGGAAAACTCTATATGAGTTTTATCTCCTTTCCAACTTCTAAGTTCACCTAAGTTATAGTCTAAGGACACTCGTTCCTAAGGTTTATAACTACAGCTCTGATACTAACCTGTGACGCCCCCAAATTCCAAGACCGTCACGGGGTCGCTCGAATTCGGTTTGTCACGTGCTCATGGTAATACATCACAATAATAATAACTAAATATCACACATTCATAGCGGAAAATCTATTCTAGAATAATTTACAATGATTTATTATAATTATTCCCCCAAGTCTCGCAACCTACAGTACTTAATAGATTACATAATAATATCAATTAACGACTTATTACATAATCTAACTTAAGCTTAAACATAATCAATCCAGTCTTACTACATCATCTTAATATAATATCAAAATATTTAAAAACATAGAAGAGACAAGCTAGTTGGTAGCCTTGCCCTTGCCCTTATCAATGCCTGAAGATTCACCATGCTCTGCCTTAACTGAAATGTTTTAGGGAAAGCAAGAATGAGCACAAATTGCCTAGCAAGTAATATACAACAAGGGTAAGTGATATAATTCTTAATTCTCGAAAGGGTATAACAAAGTTTAATAGTTCAAGAATAACAAGAATATCAACAGTTTTCAATAATAGTCGCTAAGGACAGAATAATATCAATGTGATTCAATAAATCAATTCAAGATTTCAGGATAACTGAATACTGAGCAGTCACTAAGGACTATGAACTTCTACTAGAATTAACAGTAATAAACTGAAAATCCAACAAAAAAATAGGTACAACAGGTGATCAGCCTAAAGCACCATCGTTATGCATAACAATCAATCATACTCAAGTGTGCACGTCGGTTCTCCGACAATTATATATTCCCTTCAAAGAAGGTTGTTCTTCTCAGTCAAATACAAGATCCCGCACCAATCAATTAGTTTGGGTCGCTTTTCAATAGCATAAGTCTAGCCGAATCAAATGGCATAGACACTTTCACAATATTCAAGAACAATACTAAGTTCAACATGAATAATAGCTTTAATGAAATAAGAGTTCCAGTATGCTAATTCAATTCAAACGATTAAGTAGGAAACTAGTTCGCAATATACAAAGATAGAATACTTGTACAGTAAAAGAGTGTAAGTTAGGAAACTTGCACAACCATAGATTTCCTTGCATAAAGTAAATGCGTCGGTTAGGATACTTGCCTTTAGCGTAGTTTATCCACGTTAAGTAAATCAACACTTTCGAATCCTATTTATAGTGTATTATAAGTATAGGATATTCATTAGCTAACTCATTCGGTACATAAGCTTGTTACTCAAATATACACACATTGTATTTCCTAGTCACACGTCATTGCATACTTATACACATTCGGTATGAAATCAAATTATGAATTCAAATAACATTTGTATAGCATTATGTTATTTTTAATCGAGTAGGCTTTCTTTTGCTTTGGAATTACTTTTCTTAAGTTAATCATCTTCATACATCATTACTATCATGTGAGACTACCACAAATAGCAATTATATTCAAATTAACGAGTTATAGCATTACCTATAAGTTAACCGTCAAAAATTGGATTCAATCATTAACATGTGATATCACCTTAGCTATCATGTTTATTTTAAACATATGAGGCGATTATATAACTCATTCCAGGCATGCTTATGAGTATTCATGTAACTATCGTAGTTATTAGTTTGAAAACATGTTTCGTTTACGCTAAACTTGGTTTCACGACATGTAACGTAGTAGGCAATCATGAATGAGACTTTAACAAGTCTAAAAGTATTATCAAGTATGATCAAAGCTTTCAGAATACGAATCTTGTAATAACATGTTAAGGTTCACCATCAAAGCTTCTATGTTATCAATAGGTCTTACTAACATGTTCGTGTTACATCATGAAATTCGTATACATAAGCCAATAGGTCTGACACGCATTTCAAGGTTATATAAACATGCTCGAAAAATCAGAACCTAGAATCCTAATATAACATGTTAGAGTCCATGTAAACGCTTGTGTTTTCAAAATTATGGGTTCTTTTTTTATGTTAAGTAAACTATGGAAACATATATTGCATAAGAGGGACTCTAT
The DNA here is from genome assembly GCA_020205555.1 of Panax stipuleanatus. Lineage (NCBI taxonomy): Eukaryota > Viridiplantae > Streptophyta > Magnoliopsida > Apiales > Araliaceae > Panax > Panax stipuleanatus. The sequence goes on from CM035126.1 coordinate 71,494,509, forward strand.
AAATCATGTTACATTTACTTAGTATGAATTATAATTTTACTGCTCTCGGACTGGACAAACAGATAGTCAAGATAGTTATTTTTGGCTTGCCTGCACAGCGGCGCTTCCGTGCGGCAACAACAGTAGCAAGCTGGCGCTGTGGCGCTGCGGCGCGGCAACATCAGCATCAAGCTGACGCTGCGGGGCTAGTGGCGCTGCGGCGCGGACAATGGCGCTGCGGCGTGTGGACATTTCTGCACACTGCCAAAACCGACCCAAAACCTCCCATTTCATCGATTTCAACATACCCAGATGCTATTAGACTTCTTTAACTTACTAACACATATATATGCCTATATAACAGTCAATTGCCATTTATCAATTCTCAATTTCATGAACTCCAACTAAATTCAAGAATTGAAACAGAAATCTCAGAACAGAAAACGAAAATAAAGAACGATAAGCTTGTGAGCTATATTGTAGTTCCAACATGTATGTAAGTCCACAATACACTACACAAGCTTTCTATAATTCAATTATACTTTAATTTCATATGATCGAGAATTTGGATTTTTGATAGAAATAAGAAATGGAGTTTTTGTCAGAGGATGAAAATGATAAGCAAGGAAGAGGGATTATACCTCTGTAAATGAAATCGAACTTGCTAATAAGAACTCTCTCAGCCTCAGAGAATGCTATCACTGATATATGTATATGCTCTCCCTTTCAACACTTAGCAAATCTCAGCAATTAAAAATATGAAAGAGATGGGTTTTATTTATAGAGAAATCCTTACACAGACAATGCAATTGTCCATTAAATTAAACCAATAGATTGAAGCTTTGTATATCAGCTAAGGAAGAGTTGGTAGAGTGGTTGAAGAACACTGTTGTGCCCACTCCCCATATCATGATTTGCTAGAATACTGAGTTTGAGAGAAGAGAGTAGGCTAGCTTCATGATGCATTTCACGTGTACAAGGTTTGTGTTTATTAATATGGGACAAGGCAATATCACTCTCAGCACTCTATCAATTTGTACAATGCAATGTTATAACATATATTATACACTTAGGTTAGCTCATATATATACATACTGTATATTTAGATTACAATTAAAATTACAATGTAATCCCAATAATACTACTATGTAATTCATACAATGTAGTAAATGTAATTTACACACGTATAATTCATGTAGATTTTATTACACCGGTATAATTTAATCGGATACTATCACATTTATTACTAAATTCTACAATCAACAATTGATTATAATATATCCATAACATATTATTTTAATGTATACTCATACACAATTGTCACCTAAGCATTATCATGTAGCTTTCTCAATTCAATATCTTTACTATATAGTTTACGTATAATTGTATAACCACATTGCACTACTTCATACAACATATAGGTAGCTATCGTACCTTATACATTTAATTCGCTTGCTTGCATGTAACAATTAATACAACCTCATTTTATTCATAACTTACTTATTTGTTTTATTATTCATAATGTCAAATAAATAAATTATTCATCTTATTGATTAATTAACAATAATATTAATTAATCCATTCCTCATCGATTATTAATAACACCTAATTAATAATCATAGGATTAATTATCACATTAACAAATATAATTCCCAGCATATTTATAACCAAGTGTTTTATTATTATTATTATTATATTTCTTGCAATAATAATAATCACATATTATTAATCAATCATAGTTAATATTCCATAATAATTAATTAATATTCTACAATTAATATAGATTAACTGTTTGCTTAAATTAATATAATCATTCTCATATTACGTCACTGTGCCACACGAGGCTATCAATGAATTTATCGCAAACTCCATCAATTTCTCAATTATTATAATTATTCAATTTAATAGAATTGAATTAATCCTTCTCATAACACAAAATCATTTATATTAAAAAAATTCTCATTTCCATAAATATTTTTATTTAATAATAGATGGAAATTCTCGGGTATTACAGTTTGAACCACTTAGCGAGCCTTTACGTAAAGGAGATTGTTTCACGACATGGAGTGCCAGTGTCAATTGTCTCTAATCGAGATACGCGCTTCACGTTAAATTTTTGAAAAAGTTTGCAAGAGAGAATGGGAACTCAGTTGAGGTTGAGTACCGCTTATCATCCCCAACAGAAGGACAGAGTGAGCGAACGATACAAACGCTGGAGGACATGCTTAGAACTTGCATGATGGACTTCAAGGGAAATTGGGACAATCACCTACCCTTAGTAGAATTCGCATATGATAATAGTTACCATGCGAGTATCGACATGCCATCGTACGAAACTCTTTACGGGAGAAAATGCAGAACGCCGTTATTGTGACGCCCCCAAATTCAGGTAGTTGAAACCCGAACTTGGTGCTACACGATATCATTTCTTTGAGCGAAATAATATAAACAACAAAATTAATATACATATCAGAGTTGTCTAATCCTAGGTACACGACCTTTAAAGTACTTCATTACATGATAGATAATAAATATTACTACCTCTGTCCCATAATAAGTGCTTTTTTAGGCTTAATATTTTTTTCCAAAAATAAGTGATGTGTTAGAATTCCAATACAATTTTTACAATATTTTTCCATATGTGCCCTTATGGAACCAATGGTATTTATTGGGAAGTTGAAAGATTGAAGAAAGAGAAAAAGAAACCAAAAGGCAATAAAAAAAGTCTCAAACAAAACAAAAAAATATATTAAGGGTATTTTTTCCATTTTAGCTTGTGTATTGGTATGTGTGATTTAAGCTAAAAAAGCACTTATTATGGAACGGAGGTAGTATTGTCTTAATAAAGTCTAACTATTACATAAAATACCATAAAACTTATTCTGTCAGCTTTCTCTTTCCTTTGTCCTTGTCAGAACCTTCAGGTCGATCACACTTAGCTGAAAATATTTAATTTAAAGCAAGAATGAGCATTCAATTGCTCAGCAAGTAATAACAATTATTAAACTTTAGCTGAAAGAAGTAAATATTTTCTTTGAGGTATACTTCTACAACGAATCAATAGTTGTGAAGTCTGTCGAAACATATCTTAATAACATATCAAATCGTTTAAAATTTTGAAACGACGTAGTGACTATAAATGCTGAGCAGTCAATGGACCATGAACTTTTATTTTTCATTTTTGAAAAGGTTTAAACAGAAATTCATCTGCAAATCGCTCTGGTCTTACGGACATGTAGGGTGATCAGCCCCATTATGTCCTGTATTGATAATACTATCTGTTTGAATGATAATTCGTTCACTATGTTTGTCTTGGGCACAAAAACAATTTCCCCATTTAGGGTTGTTCATACTCAATCTGGAATCCTAACTAAACCATTCAGTTGGATGACATTATCATAACCAATAATATTTAGCAGTACAATTCAACTCTGTCTAGCCAAGTCAAATAGCTTAGACAGTCTTTAAACTATAAACGCATACCCAAATTTAATAATGTGTAACAGAATTTGTCATATTAAGGAATTTCTACTTCAAGAGTTCTTGCATGAATACAACAGCTCAAATAAGTGGGGACACTTATATAATAAAAGACAATAATGTGATATTAATAAATAATAATCGAATTGAATAAAATATCACAATATAAGAATAATTTCATAAATGAATCATGAATATCATTATGGATATGAATAATTTATAATAATTATTCATGAACATGCCTTGTATTGGATACTTGCTCAATATAAAATTTTGAGTAAGGTTAGGGTACTTGCCTTGATAGCTCATTACTGCTACGTAGTATAGCTTACGCTTTTATCTTTAATATGAAGTCCTATCATCAGTAGAATTATTTTTTTAATTAGAATAATACAACTTAACACATAATACTGCTTAAACATGTTGTCACATAGTCTTTTCAGTCATTAAAACACATAAAAACGTATACCTAGTCAAACTATGTCAATTTGGTTTGAGTTCGGTATCGTTTCGGCACCCCGATTGCATTATCGGATAATTAACTAATTTATTTTTATTGAAACTTTGTTCAAGAACTTAAATATTATATTAGATAATTTAATTATCATTTATAATATTTTTCCAAACATTAAAATCATTTATAATAATTTTTTAAACACTTATATCATTTTTAATAAATTAATTGTTGAATATTTTCATTATCATTAATATTTAAATAATTTAAAATATTAATGAACTTCATGTCAACACGTTAAAAGTTATTCATTATAACCTGAAAATATTTTTAAAACCTTAATATTACCTTTAAATGATTTTTAAGATATTAAAATTATTTTTAAATAATTATCATTAATATTAAAATATTAATGTATTTCATTTCAAAATATTAAAAGTTATTTATTATAACTTAAAATATTTTTAAAATATTAATATTACTTTTAAATTATTTTTAAAGTATTAAAATTATTTTTAAATAATTATCGTTAATATTAACATATTAATGTTACTCATATCAAAATATTAAAAGTTATTTATTATAACTTAAAATATTTTTAAAACATTTATTTTACCTTTAAATGATTTATAAAGCATTAAAATCATTTTTAAATAATTTATTTAGTACAATTATTAAATAACTTTATTATCATTAATATTAAAATATTAATGAAATTCTTATCAAAATATTATAAGTTATTTATTATAACTTAAAATACATTTTAAAATTTTAATATCATTTTTAAATAATTTTTAAAATATTAAAAATATTTTTAACTAATTTATTTAATATAATTATTAAATAAATTTATTATCATTAATATTAAAATATTAATGACATTTATCTCAAAATATTAAAAGTCATTTATTATAACTTAAAATATTTTTTAATACTTTAATATCATTTAAAATGATTTTTAATATATTAAAATTATTTTTAACTTATTTATTTAATATAATTATTAAATAAATTTAATATCATTAATATTTAATTAAATTAAAATATTAATGAAATTTATGTCAAAATATTAAAAGTTAATTTTTATAACTTCAAACAATTTTTAAAATTATTTTATGAATTTTTAATAATTAATTTCTATTTATTTTAATTAATATAATTATTTTTCAAAAATCTGTCCGTCGCTAAAGGACTATCGCGACAGGAAAGTGTCGCTATAGGTGTTCTTTAGCCCTCAAGAACAGCCCTTAGGTACCTAGTTTGACCGCATGTAATTCTGTGTTCATGATGTTTCTAGGCATGAGAGTGCTTCAGTGGTGTTCAAATTATGTAATACTACAAGTGCATAGCAATTTCTAGGTCTAACTATATAATATGAAAAAGATATAAGAGATCAAACTAGCTGTCAGAGTTGTTCTTCATTTTCTGGAATTTCCAGAAAATAAAAACAGTGCGAGTGGTTAATTTGTGATTTTAATAACTTGGATTCTTGGCTATATTTGTGTGTTAAAGTGTTACACTTGTGTAGTATGTATGTCAAGGTACAAATATAATACACTTATGTAGCTTAACAACATCACAGAAGCAAGATCTAGCTTGGTCAAAGTACATGTCAGAAGTTGTTCTTGAATTTTCTGGAATTTCTAGAAATTAATATTTACAGTTTGGTCAACCCATATTTGACCATGAATAACTTTCAATCTATACATACTATATGATTATGATTCCACTTTCAGAATATTAACATCATGGCATAGAACACATATAAACATATAAACACAACATATCATAAACAGATTGAGATCTATATGCCCCGACTTTGGGCTGTCAGTCAAGATTTTTAAGTTTTTTCAGTTTTCAAAAATTTTTATTTTCGTGCATCTAGATGTTATGTAAATGTTATTTTTCAACCCAGATCACTTATTAACATATCATAGCACATATATTAACACTTAAACATAACATTTAAAGATCTAGCTTGGTTAGGATTTTATACCATTTCTTGAGCGATCTTTTGATTTCTGATCTTTGATCTGTTATGGGTTAGTGTATGAGATGTTCTTGGCTGATATTTGGAACAAATTTGAGAGAAAATTCATGGGTCTAGAGAGAGAATGAGTCTTGACTTGTGTGAGTGAAAAATAATTGAAGTTTCTTTACTTTTTCTTTCTTTTGCTTTGCTATCCTTTGATTCATTGAATCTGATCAGCTAGGTGTCGTGTAATGGCTGATACACTTGATTTGCAACATGTGCCAAATCTTAGATATGGTGAGTCATTGGATTATAGCAAGATTTGCAAACAAGCTCACTTAAATAAATAAAAAAAATTATATTTTTGTAAACTAACAAAATAATTTAAGAACATTCTTGTCCATGGTGCATGATTCTAGGGTTAGGGTTTGCCAAATAATTCCTAGATTTTAGAAAATTACTTAGGAATTAAATAAAAATTTAATTAAAACACACTAATTTAAAAATTAAGATTTTTAATAGAAATTAGGGTTTCTTTTAAAAATTAGAATTTCTTGCTATAATTAGGGTTCCCAAATTTATGAATTAGGGTTTCCTAATCATTACCCTTAGTCACTTAATATATACACTTTCATTTAAATACAAACATATTAAACACTATGTTTAATATTTAAACAAAATAAATAAATAAATAAATTCTTAACATATATTCATATAATTATGTTAATTATCATAATTATATATAAAATTCATAATCATAACTTGTATTAATATACTTACATATATTTGAGTACAAATATAATTAATAATTATATTTAATATCCAAATTCCTTAAGAAAATAATTTCTTATTATTTATAACATAAATACACTTTTCTTTTTAAATATAATTATACAATTATTGTATTAATTCATGAACTTTCAAAACATAGATCAAAATTTAGGGTTTTGACCTATAATCACACTTTACCTAATATACCATTATTAATTAAGTTAAAATAATTAACTTAACTAATCTTGATTAATTCATATAATAAATTAATTATTATAAAAATTCTAAGAATTACTTCATATATTATTTAAATAATATATTAATCATATTTTCATGAAAAAATAAATAATGAATTATTTTTACTACAAAATTAATTTATTATAAGAATATAATTTATAATAATTAACAATTCCTTTTTCGAAAAATATATTCAAAATCATACATGCAATAAATAAATATATATTTATCACATATTCATATATGCTTTACCTTACACATATTCCCACCTTTATTTTGATAGAAATAATATAAAAAAAATTTATACACAAAATTTCTTATTTAATTATATAAAAATATTGGGTTATTACATTCACCCTCCCTTATAAGGATTCCGTCCCCTGAATCACCGTTTCAAAACTTATACACAGGGGTAATTAATATACGCATTCATTGCAAGTACATCTTGATCAGATTCGATCGAACTGATCTTTAACTATTCAGCATAAAGCTTGTCTATCTGATTAAACGGAAATTTGATTTCTAATTGAACTCAAATTCCTCCTTCAAAATTTCTTAATAATACGATTTATTATTAATAAGAAACCCATATATAAGAAAATAAAAATATATTCGAATAATACCTGGAATTCCATCCCCGGCTGCTACCGTATCTTGAACCATCATATTGAAGGTCCTCGCAGTTGGCTTGCTTGTCGGAGTTGGATACGTGATCGTCAGCTTTCCACTACTTTTTCTAGCATTCGCATTTCCACCATCGACGTTTCTTTTCGGACAAACCTTTGCCATATGATAAGTTGATCCGCAGATGAAACAACCATTATTCTTTCTTGGATTGGGGCAATTAGGAGAGATGTGTCCCTCTTGCCCGCACTTATAGCACACAAACTTTCCCTTGAGACACTCACCTAAGTGACTCTTCCTGCAATTTCCACATGGTTCCACCTTTTTCCTTATTCATCCCTGACTATTACCAGTACTTCCAGAATTTGTCCACTTTCTTTTTCCACTTGCACTTCCACTGTTTCCTTCCACCTTAACTTTTCCTTCAACCTTACCCTTATTCTTCTTTTCCTTGTTATAGAGGCTCATGACCTCACTTGCTCCTTCGGCAATAATAGCCTTTTCCAATAACGATCCAAATGAGTTAATCTGCAACACTGCAAACTTATTGTAAATCCAGGGCTTTAGGCCATGTTCGAACCTTCGTGCCTTTCTTGCCTCAGTGTTCACTTGTTGTGGAGCGAACCTAGCTAATTCATTAAACTTTGCAGCGTATTCCGAGATGGTCATATTTTCTTGTTTCAATTCCAGAAATTTAACCTCCATCCTGTCCTACATACTGGACGAGAAGTAATTCTAGTTAAACAGTTCTTTGAACCTTGTCCATGTCACCACTTATGCTCCGGCTCGAGTTTGATTAGCCTCCCACCAGAAGTTCGCTTCCCCTTTTAACATGTAGGTAGCAAAAGCTGTCTTTTGCTCCTCCGCTACCCTAGCAATAACAAACGCTTTTCTATTTCCTATACCCAAGTTTGAGCTTCTATAGGGTCAGTCGTTCCTTTGAATTTAGGCGGTCCTACTGCCTTGAAATCTTTGAACTTCGCCAATTGATTCCCTAGAGGATTTCCTAGTAGCTGGTGCTCAATTTTGCATAGCCTCAGCTAATATATTCACAAAATCTTGCATAGGGTTTGCTTGACCTCCTGCATTGTTAACAAAGTCTTCCACCCTTCGGGTTCGTGGTTCTCTTCTTGGCGGCAATATCTGGTTAAACAAAATCTTAAAGTTATTATCTTATCATTCATATACCATTATTAATGGTATCATAAAAGATAGAATATAAAATTCTAAATTGTAGACCAGTTCAGCTTGCTGGATTCCCAAATTCAGCATGCCAAATTAACAAATTGTCATTTAATCAACATACTATCTTAACATATAATAATATTATAACATTTATATTAATATTTAAACAATACATAGTACTTTTCATTACACAATACAGACTGTCATAGTTACTTACTATCCCTTAGTGACAACAAAAGTCGGGATTCAACATGATACTTATGCAAAAGTAATACATTTCACACTTATATATACCATGACACCTTTCATTCATAATCCTATTTTACTTATCCTATTCATTTCCTATGCCTTCCCTAGATCCTGGACAAGCCTTTGCCTGATGACCTACCAATCCACATACAAAACATACGCATTGCTTCGGATCAGGACAATAAGACAAGATATGTCCTTTACGTCCACAATTATAGCATACATTCTGTCCTTTCATACATACGCTTTCATGTTTTCGATTACAGTTCGCACACGTTCCTACTTTCTTGAAGATTCCTTGATCAAAATCAGAATTTCCTAAATCACGGTCATTCATTTTTCTTTTCCCTTTCTGGCTTGGATTTGCACACGATTTGCTGCATTTGGCTCCCATCTGTTCAATTTGAACCTTCAACTTATCTTATTCTTCCATTGTTTCGATTAACGCCTTTTGCAACTGGCTGTTTAGTAGCCTTTCCATTTTCAACAATCTTTCCAAACATAACAATTTTTTCTTTAGATTCTGCACTTTCATTGATGCTTGGCCAGCTCCAACTTCAGTGTCCGAATCACTATCTGTCAATAACACCGTTTCTGGTTCTGGTTCTATGTTTTCCAAAATGATTACATCATCTTGGTTGCTTTCAGGCGGAGTGATTTGCTCTTTCTTTACGACATGATAGTCTTTTAATCCTTTCCTTCCTGACATCTATACATAAATTGTCTTGATTAGCACATAATAGATACATATAACAAATAATAGTTTATATAAGTTATTTTTATTTCATTTTACGATGAATTTCCTTAATTCATCTCCTTTAAACTCTATTTGAGTTATTTGTTTTTCAACGCTTCTATCTAGCTTAAGGTTATAGCCTAAGGTATTCCCCACCTATGGTTTCTAACCTAAAGCTCTGATACTAACCTATGACGCCCCCAAATTCAGGTACTTGAAACCCGAACTTGGTGCTACACGATATCATTTCTTTGAGCGGAATAATATAACCAACAAAATTAATATACATATCAGAGTTGTCTAATCCCAGGTACACGACCTTTAAAGTACTTCATTACATGATAGATAATAAATATTATTGTCTTAATAAAGTCTAACTATTACATAAAATACCATAAAACTTATTCTGTCAGCTTTCACTTTCCTTTGTCCTTGTCAGAACCTTCAGGTCGATCATGCTTAGCTGAAAACATTTAATTTAAAGCAAGAATGAGCATTCAATTGCTCAGCAAGTAATAACAATTATTAAACTTTAGCTGAAAGAAGTAAATATTTTCTTTGAGGTATACTTCTATAACGAATCAATAGTTGTGAAGTCTGTCGAAACATATCTTAATAACATATCAAATCGTTTAAAATTTTGAAACGACGTAGTGACTATAAATGTTAATTCTGATAAGCGTTCGTGGAGCAAAAATTACGGGAACAATTAGAGAATTAAGACAATTCAACCTTTTGATTAGGCACGACATCCTAGTTTAAAGCGCTTTTTGGAACAAACTTGACCTTATATGCATGTCTGCACTTTGCGATCCCCCTAACTCTTAATTGTGGGGTATGAAACTATGGCGATAGGGATGAGAATTAGTAGCCAGCCTAATGTCTCGAATCGTGGCCTGGGTAACTTCAGTTATTAAGCCTAAGGGGTGTCTTTACACCTGGTGCCCTAAAGCCATCTGGTTTCGGAGTCACTGGCCCAACGCTCGTTACATGGGTAACTCAGTGCCTAAGAAAATGAGCATTACAAGAAGAAAAAGGCAAAAACTGAGCAGATCCGAATCGTGGCCTAGGTTACTCCAGTATTTAAGCCCGAGGGGTGTCTCTACACCTGGTGCCCTAAATTTGTCTGGTTTGGGAGTCACCGGCCCAACACTTGCTACACTGGTAATTTAGAGCCTAAGAAAACGAATCTTGTATAAGCTCAGGCGAGGATCAAATAGAGTGGACCGCTTGACTTGTCTCGAAGTGTGGCCTTCGTTACTCGAGTAAGTAAACCCGAAGGGGTGTATTTACACCTAGTGCCCTAAAGCCGTTCGGTTTGGTAGTCATTGGTCCAAAACACGTTATATGGGTAACCCTGAATAGCCTAAGAAAACGAGACAAAGTTAAGCGAAGAAAGTAGGAAAATTTTTTGTAAGATAAAAATGAGATCATCTAAAGTCATAAAAAAGAAACCCCTGCAAAGGGTTGCATCACTCATAGTGCACATGTCATATGATGTCAATTCTGTGAAGAGCGGTGTTTAGAGCAAAGATAAGGTGTCTCTGATAAAGGAAGATAAGTCTTTTGAATCTGATCCTACTAGGAGTTATCGTTTACACTCCTAAATTAACCTCACTTTTACTTTACAAATTCAAACAATTAGCACTGTAGTAAGCAAGGATCGATCCCACAGAGAGTGATTTATTTTATATTTATTCAATTGTTTCCAAAAAGAAGGTGGTTTTGAATTGATTAAACTAAATTAACAAGAATAAACTAATAAGAATTAACAATGATTTAAAAAGCTTCAGTTCTTCAGTTCAGTATCGCCTTTTCATAATTATGGAATAATCAAGCTTCACAATATTTATCCTTCCATGAGATTAACAACCCTAGATAACCGCAATCTCTAATTCCCCAAAATTCTCCTTCAATGTAAATCTAATGCGACAATCGCCAACAAAAGATCCTAACTATCATATAACCTAGAACTATCAGTCTATATTTAATACAATAGAAGCATGAAGAATGAGAATTAGATTATTCCAAGCAATAATTACACAATCAGAAATTATTTAACTTGTCCTCTGAAAACCATAATAATATTCAAAAGCTTGACCACAATCAAATATCATTAATTGCTACTTATGATCAGATATACATCATTTGCTTAATATATATCTTAATCTAGCAGCTGATATCAATTTACTAATTTAATCCTGCAGAATCACGTTAGTAAATTGAATAGCATACAAGAAGTTTATGTAGATAATCATAATAAATCTCACATATGAAGGAATAAATAAAGTAACTTAATCAAACCATTAATTACGAACAAGGTTCAACATCCTTTTAGAATTGAATTGAAAGTGTTAGCCCATGTCTTCAATATTGTAGATGATAGAATGAATTATACACTGACTATTACATCTATTTATAGTGCTAGACAAAGTCATAAATCCTATGAGAACTAGAAATCCAAATCCTAAAAGTAATTACAAATCATAATTTATTTCCATAAAGAAATAGAATCTAATAAGGAAATAAAATCTCAGTCCAAAGCAATCATAATTCTAATAGCAATATTAATCCAATTCCATATAGAAAGATGGCAAAATCTACTTTTAGAAACTTTCCAAAAATTCAAGATTTCCAAATTTTATTTTTCTCTTCAATTCAGCTCCTAAATCAACTTGTTTCCATCCTTTTAGCTTTAATTCACCTGAAAATAATAAACAACTTATTAAGCTCATATACACATGAAACATGCAATAAAACCAAACGTAAAGGAATAAAAAATTATGAATATTGTGTACTTATCACCTACCCATGAAAAATGACCATGGATACTTAAAAGTTTTCTTGCGATTTCATAACTTGTCAAATGAAAATTTCGATTTCCTTAGAAAAAATTCATTTTCATAATCAATTTCAAGATCTTTAGCGATAAGATAAAAGCTCAGTGAATACAAGCATTCAATTTCATAAATTTTAACTTCAAATGCCTCATTCACAAGATCATGCTAATCCCGACAGCCCGAGCCATCAAGATTTTGGCGCATTTTGTTATTTGTCCAATGTGCAGGATATTGCTCACTCTGGATGGGGTCAACAAATCGAGTTTCTTCTATAAACCCCAGTAACAACATGCGAAAGGGCTGGGGCATTTCGCCATTCAATAAAATGGAAGGAGTCTACGGCGAGACCAAGCTCCTCATCAAAAGAAAAGGGAGAACTCCTACAAGAAATCGCAACGACATAAGTTTACGCCGACAAAAGAAAGGAAAAATTCTTAAGAGATTCCTTAACTCGAAAAAAACAGATGCCCGATGACAAAAGATCTGGAAAATGAAATCTACATCATCAAACATGTCAACTTGCGCCAAGTCCTCACAAGTCGAGGCCTCTACACCGAACTTCAAATTTGGGTAATGAAAGAACAGGCTACATATGAGAACCCGAATTTCCTAGAATTATTTAAATAAAAATTTAATAAATAAAATTCTTAAAGTATGAGATGGGTTCGAATAAGAATATATATATGTGATACGAGGTATGTAGTATTGTGTGACATAGGGTAATATGAGCTATGTAATAAGTGATTTTGTGTTTAAGAAATATATATCATTATTATATATTTGTTATAAATTGTAGAGATGAATTAGTAAGAAGATGGATAAGATTTATTAATCGATATTAAATAATTTATAGAATTATTTTATCATAGTAAGTTGGTGACATTAAATATCTTTGATGAATAATCACCATTTTCTTGAATATATATACTAGTAACTAGTATGATTGTAATATAGGTTATAATTAGTGCTTAAGCTATTCATGGATGGATTGAGATAGTAAAGCATGAATTAATTAAGGAAATTAACTAATAAGTATATATATTGGTTAATTTATATTAAATTAGAAGTTATATTATGGAATAATATAATTTAAATATTAAAGCCTTAATTAACTAAGGTGATATAGTAAGTGGTTTAAGAATCACTTAAGTAAATAGTGAGTTAATACATATTTGGAGTATGTTATTATAGTAAGTGCCTTTATATATATTACTTGGCATGGTATTATGTGAATGTGCGAACGACATTAATAAAATACATTATTAAACCAATATATCTTTAAATAAATATTGATTAGAGAATTAATTAATATTTGAGATATGGTTAAATGATAGATTAAAGAAATTATTTTGGGGACAATTTATAGAAAGGAAAGAGAAATAATTATTATATATTTCTAATAATGGATATTAAAATAATTTCTAATATTGAATTATTTTAATAAAAGGGAGGATGTTATTTTAAATAACAATATTACCTTATATGTCTTAGTATGAGGTAAAATGTATGATTAGTTATTATGGTAAATATATTAAAACATATTTGCTATATGTAATATATTGATAGAAGCATTTATCATAATAGAAAATAAACTTATTATCTATTTTCTATAATACGTGTACATGTGTCGTACATACAATTACTTTAGTGAGACATGAATATTATATTAAAATAATATCTTAAAAAAATGAGTAAGTCATTTTATTATGATTAATGCCTCTATTGGAGAAAATATAATCAAAACTTATTATATCATGTTATGAAGGAATACATAATAGTAATTATATCTTATGTATTTCCAAGAGGGTTAACTCTATAAAAGAAAACTAAGTTATTTTAATGTATTAAATAACTTAAGTTATTAATTTACTGTAGATTTTATAATTAATAGAGTAAATATTAATTAATCTAAGCATAAAGGTTATACATATTATAAGCGTTTAATTATTTGAGGTAGCTTAGTATTAAAGTGCATGTGTCACACAAACTTTATATTAAAGGAATATTAAAGTGTGGTGGAAGTGATAATAAGCTTAATATTGAGCCTGCGAGGTATGCCTTGTGTGGCAAAGTGGTAGAAGGAGCCATTCATTAAATAAATTAATGAAAGAATGATTAAAAGGATTTGATTAGTATTATTATAAGAATTTATTTGCTATGTGCAAATGTATATGTTATGAGAACATATAAGTATGGTAATACTTTATGACCATATTATAAAATGAAATATTAGTTGGTGAGATTGTTGTGTTAAGCTTGAGACCTATTAAATTCTAAGCTTATATAATTATGCCTTGTGTAGCATAAATAGTAGAGTTAAATCAATTGAAGGTTTAACTATAAGTTTTAAAAGGAGAGTTAATTGGTAAGTTAGTGAATGAATTAATTTTAATTATCATTATAACATTTGAGTATATTTGAAAATGGTGGGATAATAATACCCAACTATATTATATAATTAGCCCAATTAAAATATTATTGGATTAAGCCAATGTACATGAGGTACATTATTATAAGTGTAGGTATGCTTGTTTATATGAAGGTATACAGATGTATGTATATATATATATATATATGTGTGTGTGTGTGTGTGTGTATCCATAACTTATATTAAAGTAGCAATATTAAGCCATTTTAATTGACTTAAGACGCTAAGAAGGAAGAAAAAGGAGTATATTAGTATCTAACTATTAATACATGTTGAGAAACCAAATTGATTGTCCCATTTTGAGAGTCCCATCTCTTTCTTTATCACGTGAGTAGCCCAATGGCCTAGCTTCCTACCTTGCTAAAATTGAGAACGGTAATGATGGCTAGGCAATAATGAAAGGGAGTGGCTCTAATAGTAAACACCAACTACTCTCCAATACCCATCAAATTCTTGTTCTTCCCGTTAGTTTGGAATGGTGGGCAAAACTTTGGACTATGTAATTCATTCTCTATAAAAAGAAGCTCTTCTCCTCTCAAATTGAATTGTTGACATTCTGCTAAGTCCTTATAGAGTGTGAGAGTGATGAACCAGTGAGCTATCTATCATTGAAAGCAAAAGTTAGCAATTCATATCACAAAGGTAACATATCAGCACTGTTTTTACTTTGATAATTGAAGAATTCTAGAATTTCTTGAAAATCACTTGTTAATTGAATTATGAAGTTACTTAGAAGTTGCTAACATGATGTTAGTTCAGTTAGTATTCATGTATGAAGTCATTAAGATTGTTTTAAATGTGTTAAAATTTAAGAATTTTGAGTATGGGTTTGGTTTCTGCAGAAGCAGAGCCGTTTCTGAAACTGTCCAGAGATGGAGCAGCTGCGCCAGTCCTGCAGTTCAAAATGGCGCAGCTGCGCCGTATGCTGTTGCTTGAGTCTGTTTCGGGGCAGCGCAGTTGCGCCGCTCCCAAGGCTTAGCACAGCGCAACTGCGCCAGGCACCAATCAAAATTTTCACTTTTTGTTGCAAACTGATAAGTTCTAGCATAATAATATCACTTAGACATACATGAAAACAGGTTTAACATATAAAAATATATACCTTGATGTAGCATAAACGTTCTTGACTTCGTTAGTATTCGATTTCTAAAGAAAGTTATAAGTTTTGAAAATGGACTTCGACTTATACTTGAGATGTTTATATTCTGACTTCTAAGCAAGTTTATATGGTCTAGATATGCATGACATAAGATTCAAAGTTGTTTTGTATGTGTTAGATTGCTTTGATTTGGTTTAAAACGATTTCACAGGCAAACTCGGATAGTTTTGCAAACTAAGTTTTATAAACATTGAGTGGTTATATTTTAACCTTGTAAGCATGTGTAGAAACATGTACAAATGAGTATGACATATGATCCAAAGTTGCCTTACATGATTAGGTTGATCTAGTTGTGTATGGAAATAGGTATGCCATGTGGTTTCAAACCCCTTTGAATACCATGAATATCTTAGTCGCTTTAGTGAGTGGTTCTAAAGAAAACTTAAAACCTTTAAATTAAACTTAAAGGAACTTGTGTACTTAAAGTTCTAAATGTGATAATATGCGTACATGGCATAATTAGCTATGAAATGAGATTTAAAGTTGTCTTACATGCACAAGTTGCTTTAGTTTGGCTTAGAATGACTTCGAAAGGCAAACTTAAACATTTTGAAACCCATATCCATGAGCATAGTGCTACCTACCCTCTGAACTTGTAAGAATTCATACTATTACTAGTTGCGTCATTAAACATGGCCTATGAATGCACTCACTTAGTTTAACACAATAAAAAGTTATCTAAGCATGAGTTTAGATATGTTTTAAACTACACTAGTTATGTATAAATGATGAGAATACTTACAAACGTGCACATTACAGATTATAGGACCTTCTCATATGAAAAGATGGTTAATATAGTTGGCCTCATTATTTCATGAATTTGTTGGCCTTAATTCGGTAGAAAGTTCCAACTAGAGACACATTGTGAGAATGTGGACTTGAGGTGACCCTAAGAAAGTCTAAGACCTTCTTAGATGTATGTTGTTATGTGTTAATACTCTTGCATGCTAGAAAACCAAAATGAAACCAGAAATCAAAAGCCAAATCTGGTCTGGACAGGGAGTTGCGCAGCTGCGCCCCTCCCAGGTCTAATTGTGGCGCAGCTGTGCCATAGGGAAATTTTTCCTGATTGTTTTAAATGCAGTCTGAACCTTGTGGTAGGCTTACATTGTTATCATAAGATATAAAACATAGTCTAAATGATGCTTTGAGTGTTGATTAATGTAATGATGATAGGAAACCCAGAATTGATAAATTTTCCTAAGGTTTGAGAAACACAAAGATAATGTGAATTGTGTATCTATGAGTTTTAAAATGTGTGTGTCGAACACATAGATAGTTAATTGTGTATGAATGTTGATATCAAGTGTGGTTAGTTAAGGTAAACCTATACATACTTAGTTATTCTAAGAACATGATGAGAAAGTGAAAAAAAGGTTGTACAAACCTAGTTAGAAAACAATATACAATTGTTCTTATACTTAGAGCATATGAAATGTATGGAGGTGTATAACTGACAAGTGTGAATCCATGATTATATAACAGAGGATTACACGAAGTGAAGATATCTTTAAGCAGTTAAGTCGTAGTTGTTAAACTACGAATCAAGCAAGTTTTTCAGTTCCTATTTGTTATATGAAATTGATAAATGTTAGTTGAATTATATTATTCTATGAGAATGTTGATATGAAATGCATATGGAATATGTATGATATTTGAAAACTGATCTTTGATGATATATTTATGAAGTAAATCTCTATGCCTATTATGTGAGAAATAACATGCATAGTATATTTAAATGATTATGAATGCATAAACTGAGCATGATATTATATGCTATGTGATGTATGAAAACTGTTAGAATTGCTGAGCTGTCGAGCTCACTCTTGCAAATAACTATTTTTGCAGGTTAAGGATTCACGGTAAAGTTACGTGCTAAGTGATTGATAGAGTTCCGTAGTTTCGTAAGGAGATCGACGTAGTTATCTAATGATACTATCTTGAACAATGTTTAAGTTTTATACGATGTACTTAATAGATGCTTATGATGTATAACACTAGTCATGTTGTAAGGATGTATTAGTTAATACATAGAGGATATCGAATCAATATGTAAAATCTTATACAGTAATTCGAATAGAAAGAATCATAATACATTTGACTCAATGTTATGTAATTGATTCAAGATTATGAAATCAATAAAAGATTTTATTCAAGAGGATGGAAAAAGTTTAAGTTATTCCGCATTTTTATAATATCAAAATTGATGTATAGACAAGGATAGTAAATGACCAATATTGTAACTTATAAAATTTTGGAGTCATTATACAAGATCCTGATATTGAAAGGAGTTTATATTCTAATTTGTAATAAAGAAAAGTTATATTCATTAAGTTGTGAATGAAAGATATAATAGTTTGACTAGTAGTATCGTGACTGCACCGGATTCGAGGTAATTGAAGGGACCCAGATTTAGGGGCTTCACACTACATCCTCCAGGACGTCAGCAACACCCGAGTCATTAGCTAAGCCAGTATCTAATCCAGCAGGGTCGCAAGTAAAGAGCTCGCCCCTTTTCATAATCAATGATCAAACCGTTGGTGTCAATCCAGCGTAGCATCGGGGAAAGATCCGGTGATGTAAGTCGTTGAACACTACTTCAGCTAATATATCAGGATATCTCCTAGTAAAGCCATCAGTGTCTGAACCGTCAGAGGGACCAGCACCAGGTCCAGCTCCAAAAAGAAAAATAGCAGCATCTGCGAGATCCCCACCAAAGACGACTTATGAAAGGGGAAAATCCAAATCTGCTTTGCGAATGACAAGAGGAGCCACACGGGAGTTGAAGCTGACAGGCCTATCAAAATCCATGCTTGAAAAGAAACTCCAAATCGCCTCAGAAAGGGTGAGGTATGGTTCTACATCAATTCAATTAAGCATATGCATTAACCTAGGATAAATTAAGTTCATCACATCATGTCTAGTCTGCATATGTGCAACAAGTGCTATATAAGCGCACATCTCCATTAAAAAGTTAAGCATGCATACCCAGTAGAGTTAAATATGTATACGCATTAAATACCCAGACTTGAGGAAAAATTCTGCTATTAAAAATTATCGTTCGAGTAGGCATCGAGACAGTCCGGTGATCAACTGTTGTCAACTACCAGCAAGGTAGGCTTCGTTGTCAAACTACCAGCAGGGTTGGCACCGTTGTAAACTACCAACGTAAACATCGGGAAGATTTTATGATTTCAAAACATCATCCCCAGTAGAAATGTAGAAAAAAATTTAGTTTATCTTCATCAAACAAGCATCGGCAACACCGATGGAAATCAAACCGGTGGAGTCAACACCAGTATAGACATCAGCAACACTGATGAAAGTCAATTATTGAGATCAGCCCCAACACATGCATAATCCATGATCGGTAAGGGTAAGCGATTTACGATGCGATATGTTTTATATGCGATTTGCGATGCGATTTGCGATACGATATGCGATTTGCGAAGTGCAAAATACGATTTGCAAAGTGCGAAATGCGATTTGTGAAAACATTTTAACATTTATTGCATTATAATTTGCATCATTAAATATATATCTTGTCATATTTCAAGTGTCTAGTAATCTTTGTCATGTTCATTTCATTGCATTGCATAAACATGATAAAGAGGGGCATTAGTAGACACTCGAAATTTTGTTTTTCTGTTACTAACCATACAGAAGGGCAAAAGCATCTTTTTCCACTCTGGAGATCAACCCCGGAGGATTACGACATCAAACCAGAACCCCGGAGAAAGCCCCAGGAAATCATCAAGCCAACTTCAAAGATAACCTTGAAGAAAGACAAAAGCCGGCAGCAGTCGAATCCTGGAGATAATCCCGAGAAAGATATTTGTATCCACGTCAAGCCTCCCCGGGAGATACAGTCAACCTTCGGAGACAGTCCTGAAGCATCAAATCATCCCCAGAGACAATCCTGAGAGACCAAGTCAACCTCAGAGATAACACGGAGGAAGAACAGAGTCGGCTGGGATCAAAACCTCGGAGACGATCTCGAAAAACAGTCAAAAACCATGTCAATCCTGGAGGCAACCCTTGGAGGGACAAATTAGTCATTTTATCGACTTGCCATCAAATCAAGTCAAAATAAAGTCAAATCAATGCAATGAAGGTCAGAAAGAACCATAATATCAATCCCGAGTGAAAACAAAACAAGACAACTTAATTGATGGACTGTGAAAAAACCAAGATCTGGTCATAAACCCATCTTCTTGGATTCAGAAAAGGTCAAATCTTATGTCATTGTGTAGCTTTCGGAAAAGGCTTTCTAGAAAGGTATAGCACGCCTCAATCTGACTCTCGGATCAAAAGTTATAAAGGTTCAAGCAGACTGCGCATTGGTCGGAGTGCATGTACTTCGAGACGATGGGACCCACCAGGTGGGGCCCTCCATAAATTTCCATAGGTAGACTCGTGGCTACCGCGAGTAGACCTGCTACCATCGGGTCTTTAAATATAACCCCCCCTTTGCCAAAAAAAGAGAAGAAAAATAAGAAAACGCTCTAAAACTCCGCCCGTTTCGTCCCTTAGCCCTACTTCTTGTACTTCAAACTTCAATTTTATTCTTTCAATACATTTGTATACGTATATTCTATGACATATCAAAAATTAACCGGTGGAAACATCCATTTGAAGCCTACCGAGTGGCAAAAAGCCCGTGTAGTAGTCCATTGTAAGTATTTTTACGATCATAACACATTTTCTACTTCATTACGTATATATGAACGTGAATATCAAGTTTCGTCTTCTGGTTTTGCCCAAAACTCAATTCTGTGGCTGTTTTAGCTAACTTTTTAGTATATATTAGTATACATATATACGTTTTTCTTCGTTTGCACAGCCTAGATTGTCGATCCGTGGCTTTTACTCGCTTTTATGTATATATATATATATATATATATACGTACTAAATTGTTCGACCTGGATCACTGATTCGTGGCCTTTTCAGCTTTATTATATATATATATATTAACTTTTAATTCAGTAGGGCCTGGATTGCAAATTCGTGGCCCTTTTACTGCTTTTATATATATAACAATATATATATATATATATATATATATATATAATTTTTTCTGACTTTGTTTGGCCTGAATTGCTAATTTGCGGCCTTTTTACGTTTTAATATATATATATATATATATATACTTGAAAGTAGTATGCATACAAGCCAATCATGTATGATGATAAAGCATATACTTTGGAGACGATCTTATTTATTTATTAATAAAAGTATTAACTTATTAAAGGCATTTAATTATCTACATGATGCTGTTTTTATAATATGTAAATAACCCATAGTTTTAAGCAATGCTTTTAGAATCATGATGATGATCATGCTAATGAGATCTAAATTCTTAGAAAGCTTAAAACTAAAAATGTTCCCAATCGTTGGATTACTAAAAAGGGAATTAGTAAATCCGGATAGATTGGTATATATGTTGCTTGCTCATTGGATGAGGATGATTGATCTCATGATTATTTACGTGGAGACACTAAATCAAGTATGTATGTGCTTATTGGAGAATAAGTTCACTGAACGTGACTCGCTATGGAATACCTAATAGAGTTTTACTTGCCTGTCAATAGGAATTCTTAATGTGATAGTAGTACAAGTGATCCTTGGACTTGAGATCATCATAGTATTTTGTATGTAATGAATTATACTTTGACTTATTCCTTAAGACCCTTAGGGTATATCAAAGGGTTTGCTTGGGTATAATAAGTTACATATGGAGATAATGAATGGTCAATAAAGAATCTACCACTTCTAGTAAAAAGAGAGATATGTCCTATGTGATTCGTTAAATGACAACCCAGTAGTCCTTGGCCAAAGCAGAATGAAATTAGAAAGGAGTTTCTAATTTGCATTATTTGGAGTTGTGCATTTTCCAATCGAAATACATATGATTAAATAAAATATAACTTGACAATAATTCCATGTCTTATATTTAATTGGGACATTGTATGATGGAAGGATTGAATTGTACGGTAACTATTTACTCACAGTTTTTTTATGATTAATGTTGAAATCTATATTATCTGGAAAGTCGTTAATAGCTAGGGAGGCTTATCCGTATTGTAGAATAAATATTATTTATTTAAATATATTATTAGTTTAATTTATTTATTTAAATAAGATTAGAAATGTTCTAATTGATTTATTCACAATCGATTTAATATGGAGAACCTAAAGGGTCACATCATAAAAGGAAAAATAATTATTTAAGAAGGTAATGGCATAATCGTAATAATGCATTAAGTGTAATTAATTTAATCTATGTTGATAGAATAAATTAAATAGCTTAATATTTATTATTTAATATTTTGAAAATATTAAATATAAATTAATAAGAGAAGTCTTATTAATATTATTACAATTATTATTATTTTAATTTTTAAATGAGTTTAGGAATTAATTTAATATTAGTACTCTCATTTATTCCTAATATGATTAGGAGGCAAATTAATTAAATGAATTTAATTAATTATTCCCAATATGGTGGGAAGCCTAAATTAATTAAATGAGTTTAATTAATTAAATGAAATCCCATGTCTAATAGAATTAGAAGGGTTGACCAATATCTATATAAGAGGAGTCTTATAATAGCTATCAGTTGATGCGATTCCAATGGTTGGAGAGTACTCCTTTTCTATAGAGGATAGAAAACTAGGGTTTAGCCAACCACCCTCTTTCTTGATAATTCCTCTTCCTTGGTGGATCACCTCTAGAGGCCAAACACTTGGTTGGCTGACGTTGATCAAAGGAAGGAATCTAACCCGAAAATTCAAGGAGATCACGAAGAACAAAGAGTTGAACTCGTACCTGTGGAAGCTTCGTTCTACAAGGGCATGATTCCATAACTTCTTATTTAACGTTTTAAATTAATAATTTGCATAAAGGATGATCCGGATAAGTGGTTTTGTAGAAAATTTTAAACTCTGATATACCATGCTTCCGCTAATTTTTGCAAGTTGATTGCACCACAATTTCGTACAAACCCAACAATACTAACTGTATATATTAACATTTAAATTTCAGTTTGGCCTGGATTGGAAATCTGTGGCCTTTACTGCTTTCGTATATATATAATTATATATATATATATTCTTTATTCATTGCGATTAAATATCTATTTTAATTATTCATTTGATATGAATTTATTTTAATATAAATTTGGCGAATTAGATTTATTTAAATCTAGCCTTTTCTACCTTTCAAACGGTTCAAAATAGGTCCAACCGGAACCGGGAAGCTATAATGGCTAAGATTTACTTAAATATAGCTTTCTTTCTAGTTTTGTTAAATGATAAAGCGACCCCGCGGCCCTTGGATCCCTATTTAGTGGGAATGGGAAGTTTTAGCTACGCGCATGCAAGGATTTGACTGATGAATCCTTGGTTTTGCGACGTCTATATGTAAATATACATTCTTTGTGAATATTTGTGATGTGAAGGTTTTCTTGGCTATTCTCCGTAAGCCTAGGAATCGTGGGATTCCTGATCAAATTGATCAGAATCTGATTCTAACGATGGACAAACTCCACATTACAAATGTACCCTGCCAGTTTTTCTGTAAAAAAATATACATCAGAAGGATCTTAAAACAGTTATCCGGGTTTAAGGTCTCAAATATAATGCAATTTAGTTTGTCATGCCAGAGTCACTCAGATGGCTGTCATGCTCATGAGAAGACCGACACTTGTATATATTTTATGGTAGAGGATGCTTCGTAGCCCAACAATCACCATCCAAATCAAGCCAAAGGCTAAAGAAGAATAAAACGAAAGTATTAACAGGCTTCTATTCCTATGCAAGCGTAAGGGTTTGAAAACCAACATTTCAAAACATCATCTTCATATTACAACAAACTAAGAACCATGTCTTAATGGTGGATGATTCTTCAAAGAAAGGGAAGAGGCCCAAGGTATCTTCTGAAAAGAAGAAATCTAAGAATGCTAAGGGCAAGACGAAAGTGAAGGATCAAAAGAAACCTGATCCAGCAAGCAAAGGAATGTGCTTCCATTACAACGAGCCAGGTCATTGGAAGAGGAACTACAAGAAGTTTCTGGCAGAGAAGAAGCTTGGAGAAGCTTCAACTTCCAATCAAGGTTTGTTCATGATTGAAATTAATTTTTCTGAAAGTCAAAATTCTACTTGGGTATTGGATACCGACTGTGGTTCTTACATATGTAATATTGTGAAGGGACTGGTCAGATGTAGAAAGTTGAACAAGTATGAGGTTGTCCTACGAGTGGGAAATGGAGCAAAGGTTGCTACATTAGCTGTAGGCACTTATTGTTTAGCACTGCCTATAGGCAAGTCCATTTATTTAAATAATTGTTATTTTGTTCCGAATATCATTTGAAACATCATTTCAGTTTTTGTATTAGATATGGATGGATTTGACATTATAATAAAGAACAACAGTTGTTCTATTTATAATAACAATATTTTATATGGTGTTGGTATTTTGCAAAATGGACTTTATATACTTGACTTGCATGAAAATATACTTCAAATAGAACAAACTAAGAAAAGGAAAAGAGATGATGTTAATTATACCTATATGTGGCACTGTAGACTCGGTCATATCAATGAAACAAGATTATCCAAGTTGCATAAAGATGGGCTCTTAGAGCTATCCGATTATGAATCATATCTAACTTGTGAGTCTTGTCTCATGGGTAAAATGACTAAATCTCCTTTTAGTGGAAAAGGAGAAAGATTATAGAGTTGTTAGCGTTGGTTCACACAGACCTTTGTGGACCTATGACAACGAATGCACGGGGAGGGTATTCTTATGTTATTACTTTCACTGATGATAACTCAAGATATGAATATGTGTATTTAATGAAATACAAATCTGAATCAGTTGAAAAGTTCAAAGAGTTCAGAAGTGAAGTAGAGAAGCAAACTTGCAAAGTTATTAAGATTCTTTGATCAGATCGAGGTGGTGAATACTTAAGCGGTGAGTTTCTCGATTATCTCAAAGAAAATGGTATAATTTCACAATGGACTCGACCAGGTACACCACAAGAAAATGGAGTATCTGAAAGAAGAAATCGAACATTGTTGGACATAGTTAGTTCCATGCTGAGTTTTACCGAAATGGCTACATATCTACTAAATAAGGTGTAAGAACCGTGAATTTCATGAATAAATATTAATATTGATATAATAAGAAAATATTTATTTGAATAAAAATGTTTATGTGTTATGAGATGAGTAATTCAATTAATTCAAATTGAATCGATAATACTTGAGAAAATGTGGAAATTACGATGAACTCGTAGAATACCTTGTGTGGCACGAGAATGGAAATGATGAAGATTTAATTAATTAAAGGATGAAGGAATTAATAAGTGAATAAATTAATTAATATTATATGGTTAATTAATTGTTATTGTGAGTAAAAGAACATTAATGAGTAAATGATTAAATACTAATAAGAATTATATTTATTCAATTAATTGTTGTGTGCAATATTATGTGATAATTAATCGTATAATATAAAGTACCTACATTCAATTAAAAGGAAAGTGTAGTGTGACACTTTAATGTGAATATATAATATATAAGAACTATATATTAAGATTCAATAAATTGTGCGAGTTAAGTAAATAATGCTTATGTGACAATATGTGATGTGTGACTATATTAAATGTGTACCTCATGAATATTATAATGAACTAAATAAACAATTGTTATTTAATGATTATTTTAATAATTTATTATGATTAAAATAAAAGAGTTGTAATAATGTGGTGTGACAATACTCAATTAGATTATATTCGGTATTATCACAATGTACATGGATTATATTATGTGTATTGATATATACCCCCAACTTGCTATTATGTAGTAATGTTATCTCATTAAAATCCATGTATAAACCCAATTAAATTTAAAACCTAAAGTACGTTATGTGTGTGTGTATATAAATCTATAGTATATGATATTAGTTCACTTCCTACTTGCAAATGCTGAGCTTTAATTGGCCTTGTCCCAAAATAGTTGTCATTTCTCTTCCTCACGTGTATAACTCTATGGGTCAAAGGCTATCCTATTCCCTTGCTTCTCAAACTCAGCAACCATAGCCAATAATCAAAGGGGAAGTGGTCCTAACAGTACAATTCAACTACTCCACCAACTCCTCTCCATTAACCAATGTATTCTTCTTCCTTCCGTTAGTTGAAAATGGTGGGCAAAGCTAATATCTGTGTAATCATTTCTCTATAAATGAAGCTCTCTTCTTCTCATTTCAATTGCTGAAAATTCTGTTAAGTATAAGATGTAGAGAGAGTACATTAATTCAGTGAGGAGTCTGTGAATTGAGAAAGCTTTTAGCAGCAAGCTTAGCAAACTGTTTTAGCAGAGGTACACTCTCATTGTTCTTCATTCTTGAAATTTGCTAGATTCTTAATCATGCATGAATTCTATGTAATTGGATTGAGAAATGATTGTTAGTTTGATGTCTAAACTTGTAAGCCTATTCTATCTGTAATGTGGCATTAATTGTGTATTTTTCGTGAAGAAATTCGAATATGGGTCTGGGTTCTGCCGAAGCAGAAAGCCGTTATGGACTGTTCAGGGTATGGAGCAGTTGCACTCTCCCTGCAGTTCAAAATGGCGCTGCTGCGCCGGTTGCTGTCTTCTGAGTCTGGTCCAAGGCAGCGCAGCTGCGCTGCTCCCACGGCTTAGAACAGCATAGCTACGCCAGACACCGATTTTGAAACCCAACTTCTGTTACAATCTGATAAGTCCTAACTTATGGATATCGCTTAATTATGCATGAAAATAGGTTTATCATGAGGAGATGTGCTCTTTGACATGGCATAAATATTAGTGATTATGTTAGTATACATTATTAAAGGAAAAGTATAGTTTTTAAAATGGACTTTGACATATACCATGATGTTTATGTTCTGACTTTTTAAGCATGTTTGTATGGTCTAGATATACATGAAAACAGACCTGATTTATGAACTTAAGTCCCTTTGTATATCATGAGAATTTAAATTGATTTAGTATGCGTTCTTAAAGAGGACTTAGAGTTTTAAAAGAAAAACATTGATGGAAGTAGTAATGTTTCAATTCGGACCTTGTTGACATGTAAACATACTCTAAGGATGCATGATATGTGATTCTAAGAAGTCTTGATATTACTAGAATGCATGGTTAAAGTTTAACATGATTTATAAAGATGAATTCAAACTTTTTGCAAACTATTATTATAGACATTGTCATGATCATTTTCTGCACATCTAAGACTGCATACTAAACTGATTTCATGACTATCTCATATGTGTATATAGTGAGCATAGTAGCACTTGTGATTCATGACCTTATTTGGCCTTAAGTCAGTAGAAATACCAATCTAGAACTATAACATGTAAGTTGAATTTGGAAAGATTATGTAAGCATGCAAGGCCCTTTAACATGTGTATATACTATGTGGTAATGTATGCTTATGAATGGGACAGAGATAGAAGAGCAAAGCCCAACTATGGTCTGGCTAGGGGACAGCGCAGCTGCGCCGTCCCTAAGCCTAACTAGAGCGCAGCTGCGCCAGGCTAAATTCTGGTTTGGACATTTTGTTTGTTTATGATATTTTTAGTTTGCTTATAATATTACTTTAAGCTGCTAAACAAAGTCTGATTGGTACTGATATGTGACAATGATATTCTATGAAGATGTTTAACTTATAAAAGGAATTCTAAAGATAGTAAAGACATAATCGATTAAGTGTTATGATTCAATATGATGCGATATGTGTATAACTATGTAGCAAGGATAAGATTTAACGTATGTGTTGATTGTATGTACGAGATAATGTATGTTGGTAAACTGTGTAACTAATAGATATCCTATATACGTTAATATGTTATAATAGGATTCGAAAAGCGTTGATAAGTTTTACATTGGTAAACTACGCATAAGGCAAGTATCCTAACCGATGCATTTACTTTATGCTAGTATCTAAACCTTATCTCTTTGATTCAAGTTTCTTAACTTACACAACTTTGAATATTGTGCAAGTTTCCTAACTTCATTTGATTAATTAATTGCAAGTTACCTATCTTACACAACTTTGAATATTGTACAAGTATCCTAACCGATGCATTTACTTTATGCAAGTATCTAAACCTTATATCTTTGATGCAAGTTCCCTAACTTACATAACTTTGAATATTGTGCAAGTTTCCTAACTTCATTTGATTAATTGAATGTAAGTTCCCTTTCTTACACAACTTTGAATATTGTGCAAGTATCCTAACTGATGCATTTACTTTATGCAAGTATCTAAACCTTATCTCTTTGATGCAAGTTCCCTAACTTACACAACTTTGAATATTGTGCAAGTATCCTAACCGATGCATTTACTTTATGCAAATATCTAAACCTTATCACTTTGATGCAAGTTCCCTAACTTACATAACTTTGAATAATGTGCAAGTTTCCTAACTTCATTTGATTAATTGAATGCAAGTTCCGTATCTTACACAACTTTAAATATTGTGCAAGTATCCTAACCCTTGCATTTACTTTATGCAGTGGATCTTGTAAGCAAGTTTTTTTAACTTCATTTGATTTATATATTGAATGCAAGTATCCAGACTACTCTTTTTATTGAGCAAGTATTCGAACCATACTCTTTATTGAGCACGTACTTGAGCTTGTACTATTATTGATCGTACGAGTAAATAAGTACTAGAATAATTCTTGTCTTATAAATTAATATTTCATAGCTTGATTCAAATCACGATTATATTCTTCGAATTATGTTGCAAGTATTCAACTTATAAATTGTTCTTATATACATTGTTGAAATTGTATACGCCATTTGATTCGTCTAGACCAATATCATGAATTAGAAAGCGATCCACACCAATTGCCTTGGTGCGGACTCTTATAAATTGATCGAGATGAACAACCCTCATAAAAAGGGGAAAGTTTATAGTCGGGGTGCCGACAACAGCAGGTATGTTATGCATAACACCAGGTACGATAGGCTGATCCCCTATTTGTACTTGTTTGGGTTACCAGAAATATTTATGGTGATTCTAGTAGAAGTTTGTGGTCCTTAACGTCCACTCAGTATCCAATATTTATTAACTTAAAATTGTGAATTCGTTGGATTCTTCTATTAATTCTTGGTCCACAGTGACACTCAGTGATATCTATTTATTCACTTGAAATTGTTGAAACCTTTGAATCCTTTAATAACTTCTAGACCTGTAGTGGTTCTTATTTAACTTCACAAAATAGATTTGGAAGCCATTGCTTTATATTTTGTTCATCACATTCTTATTTGAATTCCTGAGCTATTAATTACCGTTTTACCCTTGAGATTAAGAACCATATATACATATGTTCACATTTATTGGCATATTACTTGCTGGGCAAATTTGTTGCTCACTCTTGCTTCCCATAAACATTTCAGTTAGGGCAGGGCAAGGTGGAACCCCAGGACAGGACAAGAGCGAAGGCAAGGCTATGAAGTAGCTGTGGTCTTCTATGATAGGATGTTTCCTTTATGTTGTATTAAGACTTAATTAATGTTATGAATTAAGATATGTTTGGATTAAGTTATGAAGTGTATTAGTAATAGTTTCGAGACTTGGGACGAGAATATTTATGTTATATCAATGTAAATTATTATATTATTCTATTGTTTGAGATTTTAGTTTTTATTAGAGTTAGTATGTGACGAACCAAATTCGCGACGAGAGTGGTCAGAATTTGGGGGCGTCACAGGTTGGTATCAGAGCTGTAGGTTATAAACCTTAGCAGCGAGTGTCCTTAGGCTATAACCTTAGAAGAAATTTAGAGAATAGAAGGAGATAAAACTCATGTAGAGTTTCTTAGAGAGATAATAGCATTATGAAATATATTTTCATTCTATACAATGAAATTATGTTTTATTTAAATATACTATTGGAGTTCATTGGTTTGTGATCATGGATGTCAAGGATAGGTAAACCTAGTAGGACCATAGAGGAGGAATCACCTGACATATATACGATGTCCCAAACCACCCCTTGTAGTTGAGTCTTTTTCGGCAGTAACCCTAACTTAGGAGGAGATGAAGTCATAAGTGGAGTCGGAATCTAAGAAAAAATCCATGGTGAAAGTTTTCTTCCAGGATTGAGGCATATGTGAGTTACCTTCAAGTGAAAAGTAAGGTACAATAATTGAAGGCGAAGTTCTAAACCATCAGATTAGTAACTAGTAGATGCAGACATAGTGAAATGAAATGTAGTTAGGTAGTTATTAGAGTAAGTGTCGCAAGTGATACAATAGATGTTTATAGATGTGGAACAGTTGTTGTAAATCCCAATTTTAAGGAAAGTATCTTTCTAACCCCAACTTTAGTAGTACTCGAGAGGGGTATGTAACGAAACTAGCAGAATGCTATACGATGTGATATGTTTTTATGTGGCATGTTTTTATTAAACATGCTCGCAGTGACCAGATTTTGTTAAATAACGACAAGGGAGAGAATAGCAATAAAACTTATACATCTTAAGAAGTATTAAGAAGTATTAGATGTTTAACAAAGAGGAGAGAATACCATTTTATTTCTTTACAGAAATGTCGATACTTCAAGGAGGAGAGACTCGTCAAACGACGGAGAATGGAGATAAGAAATTGAATCAGGAACCACTGCAACAATTGGTAGATCTTATAGTAGGTGCTTTTGAAGAAGGGATCGATGATTTTAAAAAGAGACAGACAAAAATTTCTGAGGTAGGAAAAGAAATTTATTTAACTAAAGGTGGAGAGGTTAATATTTTAAAGAAAACAAAAGAATGTTGGGTTGAAGAAAGTAGTAGTGGTAGCAGTAAGAATTTCAAGAGAAAGTGGAATGAGGCTAAATATGTAAGAGAAGAAGGACAACCACAGAAGAATATGGTAGAAGCCTGTAAGGAATGTAGAAAGAACCACATGGGAGCGTGTTTGAAAGGAAAATATGTGTGTTATAAGTGCGGTAAGAAGGGTCATATTTCTCCTAACTGTCCTAGGCAGGAGAGAACCAAATAGTGTTTTGCGTATGGATCTGAATGACGTCAAATACGTAATTGGCAGAAGGAAACAAATAAGGAGGGAGACGAAAGCAAAAGAAGACGGGACAATAACAACAACAACAACAATCCGAAGGGAAGTCACCAGGAAGAACTCAAGAAAAAGAATAAGGCTTGCCCAAAATGTGGAAAGAGTCATCAAGGAGAGTGCTGGAAGGGACGAGGCGTTTGCTATAGCTGCCGCTAGGAGGGGCTTATTTTGCCAAATTGCCCAAACCCAAAGAAGATCGAAGGATGCTTCGCTTGTAGGTCAACAGATCATCAGGTTAAGGGTTGCCCAAAGAAAGGAAGGAAGGAAGAAGACGGTAACAAGGGAAGCTATAGCGGGAAGCTGACGATAATCAAACCAACTCAATCGAGTGAACCAATGCCACGTACGACTAACGTTATGATACATGATGCAATGACGTTCCGAGTTGTAATGTCAGGTGATGTCCTAATCAATAATATAAATGCGTATGTATTATCTGATTCGGGTGCTACCTGTCCCTTTGTGTCTGAAGAATTACGAAATGACTAAGTTACCCAAGAATAATTAGGAGATCCTTTGAACATAAAAGTTGCGAATAAGGAAGTAATTCCCGTAGAATTCGTTTACCGTAATTATTGCGCATAAATTAAGGGACATAAACTAAGCATATACTTTATTCCAATAAAATTTGGAGAGTTTGATGGGATACTAGGAATGGACTAATTACATAACCCTGATGCGATAATTGATAGTTAGAAGAAAAATGTGAACCTTCGGACCCCAAACCAGTCTAAGGTAGTGTTTTATGGTAGCTCGTCGCTTAAACAATCGTGTTGTCTTGGGATGATCTAGGCTAAGAAATTGTTAAGAAAAGGAGGGGTATATTATTTAACCTTTATTGTAGATACTAAGAGAATGGGAGTAGAAATAAAGAATGTATCAGTAGAAATAGAATTTTAAGACGTATTCCAAGACAATCTGTCCGGCCTTCCGCCAGATAGATAAAACAAATTCGTAATAGATTTAGTACCGAGAACTACACCGATTTTGAAAGCCCATATCTTATGGCGCCGATAGAAATGAAAGAATTAATAAATAAAAAAAATGTTAGATAAAGGATATATTCAGCCCAGTGTGTCTCCTTGGGGAGCACCAGTGTTGTTTGTCAAGGAGAAGGATGGGTCGAGAAGGCTTTGTATTGACTATCGAGAGTTGAACAAAGTGATAATTAAGAATAGGTATCTTTTACCAAGAATAGACGACAAGATCTAGAAAGAGCTCGCTAAACATCTAAAGAGGGTATTAGAAGCGTTGAGAAAGGTGAAGATGTACGCGAAATTTTGAAGTGCAAATTTTGGATGGAGAATGTTAGTTTTAGGGCACGTCAGATCCGACAAAGGTGAAGGTGATAAGTAATTGGGAGCAGTAGAAGACGCTGACAAAAGTATGAAGTTTCTTAGGATTAGCTGGGTACTATCGAAGATTTATCCCCAAATTTCTTTGAGATAGCGACCCCGTAGACCAATCTAATGAGGAAGATGGTGAAGCTTATTTGGGCGAAGAAGTGAAAAGAAAGTTTCAAGGAGTTGGGAAGAGATTGAACGAGGCGGCTGTATTATCCTTACCAGATAATATGGGAGGTTTTGAGGAGTATAGTGATGCATCGCACAAAGGTATTGGTTGTGTGCTAATGCAACATGGCAAGGTCATTGCGTATGCATCAAAAAGTTGAAGGACTACGAGAAGCGATACCCTACCCATGACTTGGAGTTAGCAACGGTAGTTTTGTGTTGGAAATCTGGAGGCATTACCTATATGGAGAGAAATGTGAGATATATACGGACCACAAGAGTCTGAAATATATCTTCACACTAAAAGAATTAAACATGCGACAAAGGAGGTGTTGGAACTAATTGAAGACTACCACTGCGAAATTCTTTATCACCCGAAAAAGGTAAGTAAAAAAAGGGAATGGAGAAATTATTCAAGTTGATAGCTTAAGAGGAGCTAATCATAAATATAAGTGAAGGGACCTAAAGAGTCTGAAGGGAAGTATTGTAATGGAGGTTTGTCCGACGTTGTTGGATAGAGTAAAGGAATCACAAGACAAAGATGAAAAGTGAGAGAAGGTAAAGAGAAGGATAGCAGGAATAAAAAGGAAAAGTTCATAAGAAATAATGATGGTATGTTGAGATTTTTAGATCAAGTATGAGAGCCAACCGTAACCAAATTGGAGATAAGAGTTTTCATGAGGCATATAAATTGGGCATATTTTGTTCACCAAGGAAGCACGAAAACGTACCGGAACCTTCGAAGACACTTTTGGTGGTCAATATGAGATGAGAAGTTGTAGAATACGTGGATCGATTGAAAAAGATGTTGCACTTTCTACCAATAAATATTCAATTCAAATTAAATCATTTAGCAAAATTATACATAAAGGAAATCGTTTTGCGACACGAATACCGATGTCAATTATTTTCGATCGAAACCCACACTCCACGCCAAAGTTTTGGAAGAGCTTGCAGGAAAGAATGGGAACCGAGTTGAGGCTGAGTACTTCTTATCATCCTCAAATCGACGGCAGAGAGAACAAATAATACAAATGTTAGAAGACATGCTTAGAGCTTGCGTAATGGATTTCAAAGGTAACCGGGAAGATCACTTACCTTTAGTAAAATTCGCTTATAATAATAGTTATCATTCGAATATCGGTATGCCATCATACGAAGCTCTCTACGAAAGAAAGTGCAGGACACCGCTATATTGGGATGAGGTCAGAGAACGACGACTTTAATTAGGATCGAATTCAGTACGACGAATGGCAGACATTTTGAAGACAAAATGAGCCAGATTAGTAGCAGCTCAAGATCAACATAAGAAATACGCAGATTGGCATCGTTATAATCAAGATTTTGAAGTCGGTAGTTTTGAATTTCTTAAGTGTTTCCCTATAAGGGGAAGATAAGATTAGGTAAGAAAGAAGATTGAGTCTGAGGTTCGTGAAACCTTTTGAAGTATTAAAGAGAGTAGGCAAAGTGGCGTACGAGGTAGCCTTACCTCTTGAACTGGAATATATCCACAGTGTGTTTCATGTTTTTGTCTTATGATCATATAAGCCTAATTATAAGCGTGTGATATCCTATGAGCCCATTCAAGTAGAGAAGAATCTAGCATATGAAGAAATTCAAGTCCAAATATTAGATAGGAAAGAGCAAATATTAAGAAATAAAGTTATATCTTTTGTAAAAAGTACTTTGGTGAAACCACGATGCCGAGGAGGCCACGTGGGAATTAGAAGATAGGATGATGAGGGACTATCCCCATCTATTTGTGTGACCTTGTACCAATTCCGAGGACGAAATTTTTTATAAGGGGGGAGGATGTAAGAACCGTGAATTTCAAGAATAAATATTAATATTGATATAATAAGAAAATATTTATCTGAATATAAATGTTTATGTGTTATGAGATGAGTAATTCAATTAATTCAAATTGAATCTATAATACTTGAGAAAATGTGGAAATTACGATGAACTCGTAGAATACCTTGTGTGGCACGAGAATGAAAATGATGATGATTTAATTAATTAAAGGATGAAAGAATTAATAAGTGAATAAATTAATTAATATTATATGGTTAATTAATTATTATTGTGAGTAAAAGAACATTAATGAGTAAATAATTAATTACTAATAAGAATTATATTTATTCAATTAATTGTTGTGTGCAATATTATGTGATAATTAATCGTACAATATAAAGTACCTACATTCAATTAAAAAGGAAGTGTAGTGTGACACTTTAATGTGACTATATAATATATAAGAACTATATATTAAGATTCAATGAATTGTGTGAGTTAAGTAAATAATGCTTATGTGACAATATGTGATGTGTGGTTACATTAAATGTGTACCTCATGAATATTGTAATGAACTAAATAAACAATTGTTATTTAATGATTATTTCAATAATTTAATATGATTAAAATAATAGAGTTATAATAATGTGGTGTGACAATACCCAATTAGATTATATTTGGTATTATCATAATGTACATGGATTATATTATGTGTATTGATATATACCCCCAACTTGCTATTATGTAGTAATGTTATCTCATTAAAATCCATGTATACACCCAATTAAATTTAAAATCTAAAGTATGTTATGTGTGTGTGTATATAAATCTATAGTATATGATATTAGTTCACTTCCTACTTGCAAATGCTGAGCTTTAATTGTCCTTGTCCCAAAATAGTTGTCATTTCTCTTCCTCACGTGTATAACTCTATGGGTCAAAGGCTATCCTATTCCCTTGCTTCTCAAACTCAGCAACCATAGCCAATAATCAAAGGGGGAGTGGTCCTAACAGTACAATTCAACTACTCCACCAACTCCTCTCCATTAGCCAATGTATTCTTCTTCCTTCCGTTAGTTGAAAATGGTGGGCAAAGCTAATATCTGTGTAATCATTTCTCTATAAATGATGCTCTCTTCTTCTCATTTCAATTATTAAAAACTTTGTTAAGTATAAAATGTAGAGAGAGTACATTGATTCAATGAGGAGTCTGTGAATTGAGGAAGCTTTTAGCAGCAAGCTTAGCAAACTGTTTTAGTAGAGGTACACTCTCATTGTTCTTCATTCTTGAAATTTTCTAGATTCTTAATCATGCATGAATTCTATATAATTGGATTGATAAATGATTGTTAGTTTGATTGTCTAAACTTGTATGCCTATTCTATCTGTAATGTGGCATGAATTGTGTATTTTTTGTGAAGAAAGTCGAATATGGGTCTGGGTTCTGCCGAAGCAGAAAGCCATTATGGACTGTTAAGGGTATGGCGCAGCTACCCTCTCCCTGCAGTTCAAAATGGCGCAGCTGCGCTGGTTGATATCTTCTAAGTCTGATACGGGGCAACGCAGCTGCGCCGCTCCCATGGCTTAGAACAGCGCAGCTGCGCCAGACACCAGTTTTGAAACCCAACTTCTGTTACAATCTGATAAGTCCTAACTTATGGATATCGGTTAAACATGCATGAAAACAGGTTTATCATGAGGAGATGTGCTCTTTGACATGGCATGAATATTAGTGATTATGTTAGTATACATTATTAAAGGAAAAGTATAGTTTTTAAAATGGACTTTGACATATACCATGATGTTTATGCTCTGACTTTTTAAGTATGTTTGTATGGTCTAGATATACATGAAAACAGACCTGATTTGTGAACTTAAGTCCCTTTGTATATCATGAGAACTTAACTTGCTTTAGTATACGTTCTTAAAGAGGACTTAGAGTTTTAAAAGAAAAACTTTGATGGAAGTAGTAATGTTTCAATTTTGACCTTGTGGACTTGTAGACATACCCTAAGGATGCATGCGATGTGATTCTAAGAAGTCTTGATATTACTAGAATGCATGGTTAAAGTTTAACATGATTTATAAAGATGAATTCGGACTTTATGCAAACTAGTATTATAGACATTGTCATGGTCAGTTTCTGTACATCTAAGATTGCATACTAAACTGATTTCATAACTATCGCATATGTGTAGATGGTGAGCATAGTAGCACTTGTGATTCATGACCTTATTTGGCCTTAAGTCATTCGAAATACAAATCTAGAACTATAACATGTAAGTTGAATTTGGAAAGATTATGTAAGCATGCAAGGCCCTTTAACATGTGTATATACTATGTGGTAATGTATGCTTATGAATGGGACAGAGATAGAAGAGCAAAGCCCAACTCTGGTCTGGCTAGGGGACAGCGCAGCTGCGCCGTCCCTAAGCCTAACTAGAGCGCTGCTGCGCCAGGCTAAATTTTGGTCTGGACATTTTGTTTGTTTCTGATATTTTTAGTTTGCTTATAATGCTACTTTAAGCTTCTAAACAAAGTCTGATTGGTACTGATATGTGACAATGATATTCTATGAAGATGTTTAACTTATAAAAGAAATTCCAAAGACATTAAAGACATAATCGATTAAGTGTTATGATTCAATAGGATGCGATATGTGTATAACTATGTAGCAAGGATAAGATTTCACATATGTGTTGATTGTATGTACGAGATAATGTATGTTGTTAAACTGTGTAACTAATAGATATCCAATATACATAAATAAGTTATAATAGGATTCGAAAAGCGTTGATAAGCTTTACATTGGTAAACTATGCATAAGGCAAGTATCCTAACCTATGCATTTACTTTATGCAAGTATCGAAACCTTATCTCTTTGATGCAAGTTCCCTAACTTCCACAACTTTGAATATTGTGCAAGTTTCCTAACTTCATTTGATTAATTGAATGCAAGTTCCCTATGTTACACAACTTTGAATATTGTGCTAGTATCCTAATCGATGTATTTACTTTATGCAAGTATCTAAACCTTATCTCTTTGATGCAAGTTCCCTAACTTACACAACTTTGAATATTGTTCAAGTTTCCTAACTTCATTTGATTAATTGAATGCAAGTTTCCTATCTTACACAACTTTGAATATTGTGCAAGTATCATAACCGATGCATTTACTTTATGCAAGTATCTAAACCTTATCTCTTTGATGCAAATTCCCTAACTTACACAACTTTGAATATTGTGCAAGTTTTCTAACTTCATTTGATTAATTGAATGCAAGTTTCCTATCTTACACAACTTTGAATATTGTGCAAGTATCCTAACCATTTCATTTTATTTATGCAATGGATCTTGTAAGCACGTTTCTTAACTTTATTTGATTTATATATTGAATGCAAGTATCCGGACTACTCTTTTTATTGAGCAAGTATTCGAACCATACTCTTTGTTGAGCACGTACTTGAGCTTGTACTATTATTGATCGTACGAGTAAATAAGTACTAGAATAATTATTGTCTTATAAATTAATATTTCATAGCTTGATTCAAATCACGATTATATTCTTCAAATTATGTTGCGAGTATTGAACTTATAAATTGTTCTTATATACATTGTTGAAATTGTCTACGCCATTTGATTCTGCCAGACCAATATCCTGAATTAGAAAGCGATCCACACCAATTGCCTTGGTGCAGACTCTTATAAATTGACTGAGATGAACAACCCTCATAAAAATGGGAAACTATATAGTCGGGGTGCCGACAACAACAGGTATGTTATGCATAACACCAGGTACGATAGGTTGATCCCTTATTTGTACTTGTTTGGGTTACCAAAAATATTTTTGGTGATTCTAGTAGAAATTCATGGTCCTTAACGACCACTCAGTATCCAATATTTATTAACTTCAAATTGTGAATTCGTTGGACTCTTCTATTAATTCTTGGTCCACAGTGACACTCAGTGATATCTATTTATTCATTTGAAATTGTTGAAACCTTTGAATCCTTTAATAATTTCTCGACCCGTAGTGGTTCTTATTTAACTTCACAAAATAGATTTGGAAGCCATTGATATATATATTTTTACCACATTCTTATTTGAATTCATGAGCTATTAATTACCGTTTTACCCTTGAGATTAAGAACCATATATACAAATGTTCACATTTATTGACATATTTCTTGCTGGGAAAATTTGTTGCTCACTCTTGCTTCCCATAAATATTTTAGTTAGGACAGGGAAAGGTGGAACCCTAGGACAGGACAAGAGCGAAGGCAAGGCTATGAAGTAGCTGTGCTCTTCTATGATAAGATGTTTCCTTTATGTTGTATTAAGACTTAATTAATGTTATGAATTAAGAAATGTTTGGATTAAGTTATGAAGTGTATTAGTAATAGTTTCGAGACTTGGGATGAGAATATTTATGTTATATCAATGTAAATTATTCTATTATTCCATTGTTTGAGATTTTAGTTGTTATTAGTGTTAGTACGTGACGAACAGAATTCGCGACACGAGTGGTCCGAATTTGGGGGCGTCACATAAGGTCCCCTCAAAATCCGTCCCCAAGACTCCATATGAGATGTGGATAGGGAGGAAACCTGGTCTTAAGCATGTTAAGATTTGGAGATGTCTGTGACGCCCCCAAAATAGGTTCAATACTCAACCCATTTTGAGTCGCCAAATACACTCAACAAAATTCAAATACAATCTTTCATATAACACGGTCGTGCAAAATACGACCACACAACTGTAAGTGTCAATACATACATGTAGAAAATATTAACATTCAAACTAAGTCCTCATTACATTTATTATCACACTATTTTAAATAAAAAAAATAGTGAGAACTTCTACAGCTCTAACTCGGACCATCACTCCATTTCCCGACTAGTACCCGTGATATTCTCATTTCCAAAAGAGAACAATGGAAGAAAAAGGTGAGCTCGACTAGCCCAGTAAAGAATATTATGACTAAGATAATGAAAAACAAATTATCATTAGCCTTCAATAAATCAGATAAAATATTATGGACAACAAGTTTTAGATCAATATTCGCAGCGAAAATAACAATTCATTAGAAGAGTTAAGTAGAGAATGATGTCTACTATCTTCTTTGATTTAAAAGTCCATCATCAATATTTTATCCCTGTAACATCAATCAATATACATCTCGAATCAAATATCCATCTTTGCACTACGGGCTAAAGATATTCATTTATATCATCAGTTGGTCATGTTTATCTCAACACCTGTCCATCTTTGCACTACGGGCCAAAGATATTCATCAGGTAATCATTCATCTTTGCACTACAGCCCAAAGATATTCATCACGTAATTATTCATCTTTGCACTACAGGCCAAAGATATTCAGTTATATCACCATTTAGAACTGAGGATGATGAAAAATAATACGAATAACGGATCCAGTGAGATAAAGGACAAATATTAGAGAATTTATCCAGAGTTCAAGAATGAAGATCAAAACCTAGATCCAATCAAAGATGATTTGGAAGAAAAAAAATATTTTTTTACCGTAAATAGTACCCCGTGAATAGTAATTCGTGAATAGTAACTTATGAATAGTAACTCGTGAATAGTAACTCGACATGAAATGATAAAAATTTCACAAAAAAGTTCAGACCAATTTTCCAATGAAATAATATTAGATGAAGCGCAAAACTCAAGTAATATCTGATTATTTCAGGAATTATAGAAGCAATACTTACCGTAGTAAGTTTAGAGTTAGAAATCTAAAATGAACAATATACGAAATTGCAATTGAATTTTCATCCGTCTGGCGGTAGTCCGCTCAGACAGATTATTTTCATAATTTAATAACAACTGAATACGAAGGGTTATTCACCAGGCATGCGGTAGTCCGCATAGACAGGTTATTCCCAAAGAATAATAAAGAATGGAATAACAACAGGATTTTACCATGTATGCAGTAGTCCGCGTAGACAGGTTATTCCAATAGAATAATAAAGAATGGAATAACAACTCTTAAGAGTATTGAAAGAAAATAATTCTCTTCATGAATACGAAAGAAATAATACCCCTTACCTTAAAATTTGGAGACTGTACTAGCGTAATAGCAGAATACACTTCTTCTTTCTCTCTTATTCTCTCTATACTTTCTCTCTCTATAGCTTTAGTGAATTGGTGAAAAATAATGAAGAAATGAGCTTCTATTTATAGGCTCGGCAGAGTAAGGATAAAATAGTCTTTTCGCCATAATTTATGACATCATCGCTTACATCATCGATCTATGACATCATTGCTTACCTCATCGCTCCGATGACATCATTGTTTGCATCATAAGAGTTCAAATTTAATTTGCACTCTTCCATCTCGTTTAACTTTTATACCATGAATTTACTATAATAATGTTACCATTCAAATTATAAAAATCATACTATTATATAATCACATAATACTACTATAATGTAATATTATAATAATATATTTGAATGAATTATTTTATCGGACAAGATAAAATACCAACTTTCAACAAATGTCACATGTTAAAAATTTCTCCGTTGAAATCCACATTGAATAAATATTTCCTTATCATATATATCAAAAATTAATTATTCTCAAATAATATTACAGAACTACAATATTGACAACCAGGTCATTCCCAGGAAAGAAGGGGTCTTCCGATAAGGATTTCTCCTTACTGGCGCGCAAGTAATCAACCCATTTCCTAGACAGAACTTCCTTAGACATCGCCAATAATGCTATCTAATAATATTATTCAAATAATATGAATTATTGATTTGATAATTTGAAATAATGTGCAATGACAATTATTGAATCAATAATATAAAATAGCAAAGTAGCACTTATTGATATAAAATATCAACGTAGCAAATATTGAACCAATAAAATATTATGCAATTATTGAATCAATAATATAAAATATTGAACAGTAATTACTGTAACAATAATTGAGTAAGTGCCTTCCTACGTAGAATCTATAATTCAAAATACTGTGCAATACCGTGTGCTACCGTGCAACACCGTGTATTACTGTATTTTAACCACCGAATATTTCAACAGTGCTTACGATAACTGTTTTTCCGTTATTTTTATAAAAATATTACTTCTGTCGCTTTCTATATCCGACATTCATTCCGTTGTGGGGTCCACCAATGACTGCGCCGTCGTACGAATATTCTCCGACAAAAAGAATATTCCTCGACCAAACAAATATTTCCCGACACAACGAATATTTTATAACCACTTGCTTACTTTGTAAACTTTGCACATTTCACCCATGACTTATCACATTTATCAAATCAACACCTTACCATTTCAAAATAATATATAAAGAAAATTAAATCTTATTCAAAAAATTTGGGGTCTTACAATCTCCCCTCCTTATGAAATTTTATCCTTGAAATTGACGTACGTACCTGGTATGTCGAAGAGATGAGGATATCTCGCTTTCATTTTTGATTTTAACTCCCAGGTAATTTCTTCGATTCCAACTGTGACTCTCATGATGATTCAACCATAGTACCTCAAAATGGTACCTATTAGTTTGCCACCGCACAAAAACGGCATCCCCTACGAAGAGTCTGGCTTTGGTTCATCCCACACAAGAAGTCACCAGCGAGAGGCTAGGGCTTTTCACACCATATGGCTCTTGATACTTTGCCTTGACACGTTGACACTTTAAGCACCTCGAGATGAACTCCGCGATCTCTCTCTTTATATTGCTCCACCAAAATGTATGTCGAAGATCACGATACATTTTGATACTTCCAAGGAGGAATGCAAATGGTGTGTTATGTGCATCCATCATGATTCTATACTTCAAATCAGAGTCGTTAAGAACACAAAGTCTGGATCTGACTCAAAGTATTCCTCTGCATCGATTCTTTCTTATGGAATAGCACCTTCTTGCATCTTCTTCTTCATATTCATCAGCTCCGGGTCTGTA
This sequence comes from Panax stipuleanatus, assembly GCA_020205555.1. Classification (NCBI taxonomy): domain Eukaryota; kingdom Viridiplantae; phylum Streptophyta; class Magnoliopsida; order Apiales; family Araliaceae; genus Panax; species Panax stipuleanatus. The sequence continues at coordinate 71,537,008 of CM035126.1, forward strand.
GCTTGAGCAACTTTAACTTTATCAATCAAAGTTGGTTCTACGCGTATACTTGATATCATCGCATGGGTCCTCGAAGTCTTGAACTCTATCTCTATCTTTTGTAAATCACACAAAATAGGCCTTGAAAGCATCACATTCGTTCCCGCATATGATCTTCTACTCAACGCGTCAGCTACCACGTTCGCTTTTCCAGGATGGTATTGGATGGTATGATCGTAATCTTTCAACAGCTTAAGCCAACGTCGTTGCCGCATGTTGAGTTCCTTCTGGGTGAAGAAATACTTGAGGCTTTAGGATGTCATCAATAATGACAACCACGAAATGATCCAAATATTTCTTAAATATTCGGTTCATCATGTCCATGAACACAGTATGGACATTGGTCAATCCAAAAGATATAACTAGAAATTCGTAATGTGCGTATCGAGTTCTAAAGGTAGTCTTTGGAATGTCATCAGTTCTAATCTATAACTGATGATATCCAGAACAAAGATCCATCTTTGAAAAGAATTGTGCACCTTGCAACTGGTCGAACAAGTCATCAATACGAGGTAACGGATACCTATTCTTGATGGTGACATGGTTCAACTCCCGATAGTCAATACAAAGTCGCATACTCCCATCTTTCTTCTTTATGAATAAAACAGGAGCACCCCAAGGAGATGTACTAGGACGTATAAAACCGATGTCTAACAACTCCTGTAGTTGGACCTTTAACTCCTGAAGTTCTATAGGAGCCATTCGATATGGGGTTTTAGAAATGGGTTTTGTACCGGGTTCAAGGTCAATAAAGAATTCAACTTCACGTTCCGGGGGTAGACCGGGAAGTTCTTCGGGAAATACATCAGGAAACTCATTAACAACAGAAATATCATTCAAACTTGATGTATTCTAGTTTAGATCTGTGACATGGGCTAAGAAAGCTTGACATCCATTTTTCAATAAACGAATAGCTTTATGACTTGAAATAACATTGATTGATTTTAGTGGTTTGGTTGTTTGAATTCGTACAATAGGTTGGTTAGAAATATGAAAACTAACAACCTTACGAAAACAATCAATTTTGGCATGATAAGTGGTCAACCAGTCAATTCCTAAAATCACATCAAATGCAAGTATTTTCAAAGATATAAGATCAAAAGGTAGGGTGCGGGTACCAATTTGAATCGAGCAAGATTTGTAAACTATAGATGCAACGAAGGTTTCTCCCAACAGAGTTTAACAGATAAGTCAAAGTCAAATTTCTCAGAAGTCAAGTTCAAACGTTGAGCACAAGCAGGTGAAATAAAAGAATGGGTAGCACCGATATCTAATAAGGTATAGACTTCGTAAAAGTGTACGATTAACTAACCTGTGATAAATTCGTTTGGGTTCTTTGCGTTTTGGGCAGTCACGACAAACGTTCTTCCAGGAATCACCGACTTTGATTTGTCCGGGACAACCTTTGGAATCACCACCCCCGCTGGACTTGGTTTCGCAACCGGACACTTTCTAGCTATATGTCCTTCCTTTTCACAGTTATAACATACCTTGAATTGTTATGGGCAGTTTAGACAGATGTGTCCTTCTTGCCCGCATTTATAGCATACGACTGGTCTCCACTAGAAACAGTTGATGCTGGTACTGCTGTCGACGTCTTCGCGTTATCATTGTTGAATCTTTTCTTTTTGAAATCTCACCCCGACTCGCTTCTTCTATTATCATAGCCACGATTACCACCAGGAGTGGTTACCGCTTATGTCATGATATTTTTCTCCCCGCTGGTTGTCATTATTCCGATGACTGCTGCCACCGGTATGACCCTGGTTGTTGTCCCTTGGTTGAACATAATCATTATCTCGTTCTAATAACTGGGCCCTGTTCACTACATCCGAATATAGAGAAAATTTATGAGAAATGAGGTATTGACGAATCTCGAGTTTCAAATCTCTCAGAAACATCCGCATCATACGTTCCTCATTCTCCACCAAATAAGGTGCAAACCGGGATAACTCTGCAAATTTAGCCTCGTACTGGGACGTAGTCATGTTGTTCTGTTCCAGTCTGATGAACTCTACCTCTTTCATATGACGAATACTTTCTGAAAAGTACTTGTCATTGAACAGTTTCTGGAACGCCCCCCAAGTCATCTTGAGTGCGGCAGGCTGGGTACGCTTCACAGATTCCCACCAGTAATCTGCTTCTCCACGGAACATAAAGGTGGGAAATGGAACCTTCTGATCCTCTGTGCATCCCAAGATATCAAATATCTTGGTAATTTGCTTAATCCAATTTTCTGCCTTGATTGGATCAGGCTTTCCCTAAAACTCTGGTGGCCCCAACTCTTTAAACTGCTTGGCAGTGACAAGCCACGAGTTGTTATTTCCACCAGTATTATGAACACGAGTCTCCCTCATCTAGTTTTTCATGAACTGTAAAAAGCTTCTAAACATCCCGTCATTTATCATTTCTTCGGTAGGATTGTTTACAGGAGGAATATAGCCTTCCTGTTGCACGTTCTCCTCATTGGTGATTAAAGGTGTCTCAACGGTCTCATTCACTCCATTGTTTAGATTTTCAGCTGTCAGTCTCAAATACTGCCACAAAACAAGGGTTAATCAAACAAATTAACATATCACATATTAACTCTATATTCCAACCGACCAATTAAATAACAATTAAGCTTAGGTAAGACACACTAGCGAAGGTTTTACTCATCTCTCCCCTCCTAGTTCTTATTCACAGATCTCCGCCAGAGATCATATCCCTAAGCTCTGATACCAACTGTGACGCACCCAAAATAGGTTCAATACTCAACCCATTTTGAGTCGCTAAATACACTAAACAAAATTCAAATACAATTTTTCATATCACACGGTCGTGCAAAATACGACCACACAACTGTGAGTGTCAATACAGACATGTAGAAAATATTAACATTCAAACTAAGTCCTCATTACATTTATTATCACACTATTTTAAATAAAAAAATAGTGAGGACTTCTACAGCTCTAACTCGGACCATCACTCCATTTCCCGACTAGTACCCGTGACATTCTTATTTCCAAAAGAGAACAATGGAAGAAAAAGGTGAGCTCAACTAGCCCAGTAAAGAATATTATGACTAAGATAATGAAAAACAAATTATCGTTAGCCTTCAATAAATCAGATAAAATATTATGGACAACAAGTTTTAGATCAATATTCGTAGTGGAAATAACAATTCATTAGAAGAGTTAAGTAGAGAATGATGTCTACTATCTTCTTTGATTTAAAAGTCCATCATCAATATTTTATCCCTGTAACATCAATCAATATACATCTCGAATTAAATATCCATCTTTGCACTACGGGCCAAAGATATTCATTTATATCATCAGTTAGTCATGTTCATCTCAACACCTGTCCATCTTTGCACTACGGGCCAAAGATATTCATCAGGTAATCATTCATCTTTGCACTACAGCCCAAAGATATTCATCACGTAATTATTCATCTTTGCACTACAGGCCAAAGATATTCAGTTATATCACCATTTAGAACTGAGGATGATGAAAAATAATACGAATAACGGATCCAGTGAGATAAAGGACAAATATTAGAGAATTTATCCAGAGTTCAAGAATGAAGATCAAAACCTGGATCCAATCAAAGATGATTTGGAAGAAAAAAAATATTTTTTTTGCCGTAAATAGTACCCCGTGAATAGTAATTCGTGAATAGTAACTTATGAATAGTAACTCGTGAATAGTAACTCGACATGAAATGATAAAAATTTCACAAAAAAGTTCAGACCAATTTTCCAATGAAATAATATTAGATGAAGCGCAAAACTCAAGTAATATCTGATTATTTCAGGAATTATAGAAGCAATACTTACCGTAGTAAGTTTAGAGTTAGAAATCTAAAATGAACAATATACGAAATTGCAATTGAATTTTCATCCGTCTGGCGGTAGTCCGCTCAAACAGATTATTTCCATAATTTAATAACAACTGAATACGAAGGGTTATTCACCAGGCATGCGGTAGTCCGCATAGACAGGTTATTCCCAAAGAATAATAAAGAATGGAATAACAACAGGATTTTACCATGTATGCGGTAGTCCGCGTAGACAGGTTATTCCAATAGAATAATAAAGAATGGAATAACAACTCTTAAGAGTATTGAAAGAAAATAATTCTCTTCATGAATACGAAAGAAATAATACCCCTTACCTTAAAATTTGGAGACTGTACTAGCGTAATAGCAGAATACACTTCTTCTTTCTCTCTTATTCTCTCTATACTTTCTCTCTCTATAGCTTTAGTGAATTGGTGAAAAATAATGAAGAAATGAGCTTCTATTTATAGGCTCGGCAGAGTAAGGGTAAAATAGTCTTTTCGCCATAATTTATGACATCATCGCTTACATCATCGATCTATGACATCATTGCTTACCTCATCGCTCCGATGACATCATTGTTTGCATCATAAGAATTTCACCCGTGAATAGTAACTTGTGAATAATAACTCATAAATAGTAACTCGACATGAAAAAATAAAAATTTCACAAGAAAATTCAGACCAATATTCCAGTGAAATAATATTATATGAAGTGCAAAACTCAAGTAATATATGATCATTTCAGGAATTATAGAAGCAATACTTACCGCAGTTAGTTTAGAGTTAGAAATCTGAAATGAACAATATACGAAACTGCAATTGAATTTTCACCCGTCTGGCGGTAGTCTGCTCAGACAGATTATTTTCACAATTTAATAACAACTGAATACGAAGAGTTATTCACCAGGCATGCGGTAGTCCGTGTAGACATGTTATTCCCACAGAATAATAAAGAATAGAATAACAACAGGATTTCACCATGCATGCGGTAGTCCGCATAGACAGGTTATTCCAACAGAATAATAAAGAATGGAATAACAACTCTTACGAGTATTGAAAGAAAATAATTCTCTTCATGAATACGAAAGAAATAATATCCCTTACCTTAAAATTTGGAGACTGTACTAACGTAATAGCAGAATACTCTTATTCTTTCTTTCTTATTCTCTCTATACTTTCTCTCTCTATAGCTTTAGTGAATTGGTGAAAAATAATGAAGAAATAAGCTTCTATTTATAAGCTCGGCAGACTAAGGGTAAAATAATCTTTTTGCCATAATTTATGACATCATCGCTTACATCATCGATTCATGACATCATTGCTTACCTCATCGCTCTGATGACATCATTTCTTACCTCATCGCTCCGATGATATCATTGTTTGCATCATAAGAGTTCAAATTCAATTTGCACTTTTCCACCTCGTTTAACTTTTATACCATGAATTTACTATAATAATGTTACCATTCAAATTATAAAAATCATACTATCATGTAATCACATCATACTACTATAATGTAATATTATAATAATATATTTGAATGAATTATTTTATCGGACAAGATAAAATACCAACTTTCAACAAATGTCACATGTTAAAAATTTCTCCGTTTAAATCCACATTGAATAAATATTTCCTTATCATATATATCAAAAATTAATTATTCACAAATAATATTACAGAACTACAATATTGACAACCATGTCGTTCCCAAGAAAGAGGGGGCCTTCCGATAAAGATTTCTCCTTACTGGCGTGCAATTAATCAACCATTTTTCCTAGACAGAACTTCCTTAGACATTGCCAATAATGCTATCTAATAATATTATTCAAATAATATGAATTATTAATTTGATAATTTGAAATAATGTGCAATGACAATTATTGAAGCAATAATATAAAATAGCAAAGTAGCACTTATTGATATAAAATATCAACGTAGCAAATATTGAACCAATAAAATATTATGCAATTATTGAATCAATAATATAAAATATTGAACAGTAATTACTGTAATAATAATTGAGTAAGTGCCTTCCTACGTAAGAATCAATAATTCAAATTACTGTACAATACCGTGTGCTACCGTGCAACACCGTGTATTACTGTATTTTAACCACCGGTATTTCAACAGTACTAACGATAACAGTTTTACAATTATTTTTATAAAAATATTACTTCTGTCGCTTTCTATATCCGACATTCATTCCATTGTGGGGTCTACCAATGACTGCGTCGTCGTACGAATATTCTCCGATAAAAAGAATATTTCTCGGCCAAACGAATATTCTCCGACACAACAAATATTTTATAACCACTTGCTTACTTTGTAAACTTTGCACATTTCACCCATGACTTATCACATTTATCAAATCAACACCTTACTATTTCAAAATAATATATAAAGAAAATTAAATCTTATTCATAAAATATGGGGTCTTACAATGTCCAACTTATGTGAAAAGGTTTCAAAATGATAAGCTCGGGACAAGATTTGATAAGTGCACGTTTGTGGGATATCTTAATGAAAGTTTGGGATACTAATTCTGCAATCCCCTTGAGTAAAAGGTGTTTGTTGCAAAACACGCTGCCTTCTTGGAAAATGGGTTTATCCTTGAAGGGGCTAGTGGGAGGAAAATAGATCTTGAAGAAATTTAAGAACCACAAACTACTACAAATCAAGTGGATGAACCTGTCCAAGTAGAGACACCTTCTGTACAACACCCTATTCGTAAATTTGAAAGAGTATCGAAGATACCTAAAAGGTATGAATTCGTCATAGAGGATGACGATGAGGTACACGTCATGAATGATGATGATCCATTGAATTACAAATAGGCTATGAGTAATAAAGACTCAGAGAAATGGTAGATAACCATAAATCTAAAATGGATTTTTGAAGCAATGCTCAAGTCCATTTGGATTTTACTTGCGATTGCAGCTTATTATTACTAGATCTGGTAAAATAGACGTGGAGACGCCCTTCCTCAAATATACATTATTAGAGGAGAATGTATATATGATACAGCGAGATGGTTTTGTTTCAATGGTTAAAGCAAATCATGTATATAAGCTACAACAATTCATTTATGGGTTGTAGCAAGCTTCTCAAAGATGGAACATTCATTTTGATGAGACAATCAAAAGCGTTTGATTTTATCAAAAATGATAATGAACCTTGTGTGTACAAAAGGGTTAGTGAGAGCGGTGTTTCATTCCTTGTATTATATGTTGATGATATATTACTGATAGGGAATAACATTCCTATGCTACAATCGATCAAAATAAAGTTGCCTAAACATTCCTCCATGAATGGTTGAGGTAGAACATCCTACATTGGGAATATAAATCTGTATAGATAGATTTAAAAGGATGTTCGGCTTAACCCAAGGAACGTATATTCATTAGATGCTAAAGGCGTTTAGCATAGCAAACTCCAAAAAGGTGTCTCATGATGATGAGCTGTAACGACCAGGAATTTCAAGCTCCTTATTGATTTTATATGTGATTTAAAATTTTTAGGAGTTAATTTTTCAAACTTATTTAAACCTTATGTGGTTATGTGCTTATGTAAATTTAACCTATGCGAAAAAAATGCTAAGATTTTTATTAAAGGGAATCACTAATGGTTATTTTTTTTTAAATTAGTAGATTAACCCTGAGACTTTTATATCAGAGTATTGATAAAAGTGTTAGTAATTATATATTCAAATTTCTTGAATATAGTGTAGAGATTTAATCGGGATTAATTATTTATATATGAGTAATTAATTGATAATGTATGAAATTGTTATTGTTGTTGATGAATAAATAATAGTTAATGAATTGGGAGTAATTAATTGATAATGTGATGATTAATTATTAGTATTATGAATAAATAATAATTAATGAGTAAGAGATTAATAAATATATAATATTATATTTACTTGGTTAATTGATTAATTATTATATGCAAGTATATGTTATATTAAACCTTTAATATATAGTAGTTACCTTTATATATTGTATAAGGTGCAGGGTAACATATTTGATATGGCTATATAATATGTATAGACTATATAATAAATTTAATTACTTTATGTGAGTTACATTATATTATGACTTATGTAACATAATATGGGTGGTAGACATTAATGTATGCCCTAATGACATATAGTAATAAACAATTGCTAGTTGGTAAATGATTTCAATAAGTTCTTAATTGAAATGATAAACGTTGTGGGATAATGAGTAATACTAGAACCCAATTGCTTTATATTCGGTGTTAATAGAAAATGTACATGGATTATATGTATATACACTACTTGATACATTATAACATTATTTGTTCATTGGAAGTAACTTTATAATTTAAGTATATACTATGTGTATATACATTATATTATCTAGTGATTTTTTTATAACCCAAATATATGAAATAAAATGTGTATTCATGATGTAGCCTTAGTAAGCATGATAGGCTATATATATAGATTACATTAGTATAGTGTATTACACTTGCAAGTTGCTGAGTCTCACATTGAGTGCCCAACTCCCACACGTGAACTCCTAATGGGCTACTACTTTACCTTCCTTCTCAAACCCAACAATAAACTAGCTAATGAGTGCAGGGGGAGTGGGATTCATGATGAATCCACCAACTCTTTACCAACTACTTGTTAACCTCCATGTTATTGTGCAATCCGTTGGTTCGGAATTGGGGTTAATGACATTGTCTGTTTCTTCAATTTGCCTATATAATGAACTCTCTCCTTCTTCCTTGCATTTGCTGAGATTTCATTAAGTGAGAATTGAGAGCATATATATATATCTGTGATAAGGATTCTTTAGTTAAAAAGGAGCAGCAAGTGCAAATCCTTCAATTTCAGAGGTATAATCAATTACATTCATTTCTCATTCTCTATAATTTCCTAATTCTTTGATCCTTGAATTTAGCATGGTTTGATTGATAACTTGATTGGAGTATGCTTATTAGTTGTTATGATAGTTTACTACCATGTTAGAACTGTATTACATTGTGGCTGGGATGACTTTTGTAGAAATTTTTGAGTTGGGCTAAGTCACTGCCGAAGCAGAGCAGTTACTATCTCTGGCCGACAGCCTGCGCAGCTGCGCCAGTTATGTACTGGCCAGCGGCGCAGCTGCGCCAGGGCCAGAGTCTGGTTTTTGATTTCTATTGCAGAACTGTTATGTGCTATCATGTAATATATTATTAGAGCAAGCATGTGAACTAGATTAACACACATATACGAGTATATTAACATTGCGTAAACGTGTTTTGCTATGTTTGCATACAAGGTTTATGAAACAACATATAGTTATGAAATAAAACTTAAGATTTCATGAACGAATGTTAACATATATGAAGCATGTTAGTGTTCTGACTTTGCAAGCATATTATTATGATTTAAAAATGTATGAGAAGCATGCTAACTAGCGTATATAGGTTCCATAATGAAATGTGATCATATGAACCATACTAATGCACGTTCCTAGCAATAATGTAAGTTTTGAAACACAAACCATGACATGCTATGCCATGTTACTATTCTGATTTCCACGAGCGTAGTAGTGTGGTTAAGAAGTGCATGAACAACCTATTAACTTGTGTTTATATGATTCGTAATGAAGCGCTAGCATGTTAACCTCATTAGTGAATATTACTAACAATAACATAAGTTTTAAATGTGAACTTTGACGTATACGTAGCATGAATGAATCCTAATTTCATGATCATGATCGTGTGTTCTATATAAACATGAGAACTAAGACTAATGTGATAGAACATACTAGTATACTTGATCGTAAGTTAAGACGTTTTCAAAAGAGAAACTTAAGACTTTCAAAGTGAACTTAACCAAGACTTGTGTCTTTTAGATTGTGACCACTTAAATACATGTATGTAACTTATGGTATACATTCTAATACATGTGAGTAACGGTTACGAGATACTTTACATGTACCGTGTTGACTTTTTGACTTGGTGTACCTTGTAATAAAAACTTAGAATGTGAAATAGCATTGATTACCATGTGAATTATAAGCATGTTTATTAGGATGTTATTATGCCTATAGACATATTTACATGAACCGCACTTGGTTTACCACAGATTTCAACTATGAACGCATACTCATAGAAAGTGGATTCCTAAGGCATAAGTTGTGACGATTAAAGTGTACACTTGTAGTATACGCACAAGCATAACTACTTAAGTATTGTTTGACCTGTAAGACACCAAATTTTATGAATAAGATTTAATTTTCTTTATATATTATTTTGAAATAGTAAGGTGTTGATTTGATAAATGTGATAAGTTATGGGTGAAATGTGCAAAGTTTACAAAGTAAGCAAGTGGTTATAAAATATTCGTTGTGTCGGGGAATATTCATTTGGTCGAGGAATATTCTTTTTGTCGGAGAATATTCGTACGACGACGCAGTCATTGGTGGACCCCACAACGGAATGAATGTCGGATATAAAAAGCGACAGAAGTAACATTTTTATAAAAATAATGGTAAAACTGTTATCGTTAGTACTGTTGAAATATTCGGTGTTTAAAATACAGTAATACGCGGTGTTGCATGGTAGCACACGGTATTGCACAATATTTCGAATTATTGATTCTTACGTAGGAAGGCACTTACTCAATTATTGTTACAGTAATTACTGTTCAATATTTTATATTATTGATTCAATAATTGCATAATATTTTATTGGTTCAATATTTGCTACGTTGATATTTTATATCAATAAGTGCTACTTTGTTATTTTATATTATTGATTCAATAATTGTCATTGCACATTATTTTAAATTATCAAATTAATAATTCATATTATTTGAATAATATTATTAGATAGCATTATTGGCAATGTCTAAGAAAATTATGTCTAGGAAAGGGGCTGATTAATTGCGCGCCAGTAAGGAGAAATCCTTATCGGAAGGCCCCTTCTTTCTTAGGAACGACCTGGTTGTCAATATTGTAGTTATGTAATATTATTTGTGAATAATTAATTTTTGATATATATGATAAGGAAATATGTATTCAATGTGGATTTAAACGGAGAAATTTTTAACATGTGACATTTGTTGAAAGTTGGTATTTTTTCTTGATCGATAAAATAATTTATTCAAATATATTATTATAATATTACATTATAGTAGTATGATGTGATTATATAATAGTATAAATTTTATAATTTTAATGGTAACATTATTATAGTAAATTCATGGTATAAAAGTTAAACGAGGTGGAAGAGTGCAAATTGAATTTGAACTCTTATGATGCAAACAATGATGTCAACGGAGCAATGATGTCATCGGAGCGATGAGGTAAGCAATGATGTCATAGATCGATGATGTAAGCGATGATGTCATAAATTATGGCAAAAAGATTTTTTTACCCTTACTCTGCCGAGCCTATAAATAGAAGCTCATTTCTTCATTATTTTTCACCAATTCACTAAAGCTATAGAGAGAGAAAGTATAGAGAGATAAGAGAGAAAGAAGAAGAGTATTCTGCTATTACGCTCCAAATTTTAAGGTAAGGGGTATTATTTCTTTCGTATTCATGAAGAGAGTTGTTTTCTTTTAATACTCGTAAGGGTTGTTATTCTATTCTTTATTATTCTGTTGGAATAATCTGTCTACGTGAACTACCGCATGCATGGTGAAATTCTGTTGTTATTCCATTCTTTATTATTCTGTGGGAATAACCTGTCTACGCGGACTACCGCATGCCTGGTGAATAACCCTTCGTATTCAGTTGTTATTAAATTGTGGAAATAATCTGTCTGAGCGGACTACCGCCTGACAGGTGAAAATTCAATTGCAGTTTCGTATATTATTTCATTTTAGATTCCTAACTCTAAACTTACTACGGTAAGTATTGCTTCTTTAATTCCTGAAATGATCAGAAATTACTTGAGTTTTGCGCTTCATCTAATATCATATCAATGAAATATTGGTCTGAACTTTCTTGTGAAATTTTTATCTTCTCATGTCGAGTTACTATTTATGAGTTACTATTCACGGGGTACTATTCACGATAAAAAAAAATATTTTTTTTTCTTCCAAATCATCTTTGATTGGATCCAGGTTTTTATCTTCATTCTTGAACTCTGGATAAATTCTCTAATATTTGTCCTTTATCTCACTGGATCCGTTATTCGTATTATTTTTCATCATCCTCAGTTCTGAATGGTGATATAACTGAATATCTTTGGCCTGTAGTGCAAAGATGAATAATTACGTGATGAATATCTTTGGGCTGTAGTGCAAAGATGACTGATTACCTGATGAATATCTTTGGCCCGTAGTGCAAAGATGGACATGTGTTGAGATGAACATGACCAACTGATGATATAAATGAATATCTTTGGCCCGTAGTGCAAAGATGGATATTTGATTCGAGATGTATATTGATTGATGTTACAGGGATAAAATATTGATGATGGACTTTTAAATCAAAGAAGATAGTAGACATCATTCTCTACTTAACTCTTCTAATGAATTGTTATTTTCGCTGCGAATATTGATCTAAAACTTGTTGTCCATAATATTTTATCTGATTTATTGAAGGCTAACGATTATTTGTTTTTCATTTTCTTAGTCATAATATTCTTTACTTGGCTAGTTGAGCTCACCCTTTTCTTCCATTGTTCTCTTCAGGAAATGAGAATATCGCGGGTACTAGTCGGGGAATGGAGTGATGGTCCGAGTTAGAGCTGTAGAAGTCCTCTCTATTTTTTAATTTAAAATAGTGTGATAATAAATGTAATGAGGACTTAGTTTGAATGTTAATATTTTTTGCATATCTGTATTGACACTCACAGTTGTGTGGTCGTATTTTGCACGACCGTGTGATATGAAAAATTGTATTTGAATTTTGTTGAGTGTATTTGGCGACTCAAAATGGGTTGAGTATTGAACCTATTTTGGGGGTGTCACAGTTGGTATCAGAGCTTAGGGATATGATCTCTGGCAGAGATCTGGGAATAAGAACTAGGAGGGGAGAGACGAGTAAAACCTTAGCTAGTGTGTCTTACCTAAGCTTAATTGTTATTTAATTGGTCGGTTGGAATATAGGGTTAATATGTGATATATTAATTTGTTTGATTAACCCTTGTTTTGTGACATTATTTGAGAATGGCAGCTGAAAATCTAAACAATGGAGTGAATGAGACCGTTGAGACACCTTTAATCACCAATGAGGAGAACGTGCAACAGGAAGACTATATTCCTCCTGTAAACAATCCTACCGAAGAAATGATAAATGACGGGATGTTTAGAAGCTTTTTGTAGTTCATGCAAAACTAGACGAGGGAGACTAGTGTTCATAATACTGGTGGAAATAACAACTCGCGGTTTGTCACTGCCAAGCAGTTTAAAGAGTTGGGACCACCAGAGTTTCAGGGAAAGCCAGATCCAATCAAGGCAGAAAATTGGATTAAGCAAATTATCAAGATATTTGATGTCTTGGGATGCATGGAGGAACAGAAGGTTCCATTTGCCACCTTTATGTTCCGTAGAAAAGAAGATTACTGGTGGGAATCTGTGAAGCGTACCCAGCCTGCCGCACTCAAGATGACTTGGGGGGCGTTCCAGAAACTGTTCAATGACAAGTACTTTTTAGAAAGTATTCGTCACATGAAAGAGGTAGAGTTCATCAGACTGGAACAGAACAACATGACTGTGTCCCAGTACGAGGCTAAATTCGCGAAGTTATCCCGGTTTGCACCTCATTTGGTGGAGAATGAGGAACGTATGACGCGGATGTTTCTGAGAGGTTTGAAACCTGAGATTCGTCAATACCTCATTTCTCATAAAATTTTTTTATATTCGGATGTAGTGGATAAGGCCCAGTTATTAGAACGAGATAATGATTATGTTCAACCAAGGGACAACAACCAGGGTCATACCAATGGCAGCAGTCATCGGAACAATGACAACCAGCGAGGAGAAAAATATCATGACAAAAGCGATAACCACTCCGGTGGTAATCGTGGCCATGATAATAAAAGAAGCTAGTCGGGGGGAGATTTCAAAAAGAGAAGATTCAACAATGATAATGCGAAGACGTCGACAGCAGTACCAGCATCAACTGTTTCTAGTGGAGGAGAACGACCACCGGTCGTATGCTATAAATGCAGGCAAGAAAGACACATCAGTCCAAACTGCCCAAAATAATTTAAGGTATCTTATAACTGTGAAAAGGAAGGAAATATAGCTAGAGAATTTCCGATTGCGAAACCAAGTCCAACGGGGGTGGTGATTCCAAAGGCTATCCCGGACAAATCAAAGTCGGTGGTTCCTGGAAGAACGTTTGTCGTGATTGCCCAAAACGCAAGGAACCCAAACGAATTTATCACAGGTTAGTTAATCGTACACTTTTGCGAAGTCCATACTTTATTAGATATCGATGCTACCCATTCTTTTATTTCACCTGCTTGTGCTCAACGTTTGAACTTGACTTCTGAGAAATTAGACTTTGACTTATCTGCGGAAACTCCGTTGGGAGAAACCTTCGTTACATCTATAGTTTACAAATCCTGCTCGATTCAAATTGGTACCCTCACCCTACTTGTTGATCTTATATCTTTGAAAATACTTGCATTTGATGTGATTTTAGGAATTGACTAGTTGGCCACTTATCATGCCAAAATTGATTGTTTTTGTAAGGTTGTTAGTTTTCATATTCCTAACCAACCTATTTTACGAATTCAAACAACCAAACCACTAAAATCAATCAATGTTATTTCAAGTCATAAAGCTATTCGTTTATTAAAAAACAGATGTCAAGCTTTCTTAGCCTATGTCACTGATCTAAACCAGAATACGTCGGGTTTGAATGATATTTCTGTTGTTAATGAGTTTCCTGATGTATTTCTCGAAGAACTTCCCGGTCTACCCCCGGAACGTGAAGTTGAATTCTTTATTGACCTTGAACCCTGTACAAAACCCATATCTAAAACCCTATATCGAATGGCTCCTATAGAACTTCAGGAGTTAAAGATCCAACTACAGGAGTTGTTAGACATCGGTTTTATACGTCCTAGTACATCTCTTTGGGGTGCTCCTGTTTTATTCGTAAAGAAGAAAGATGGGAGTATGCGACTTTGTATTGACTATCGGGAGTTGAACCATGTCACTATCAAGAATAGGTATCCGTTACCTCATATTGATGACTTGTTCGACCAGTTGCAAGGTGCACAATTCTTTTCAAAGATCGATCTTCGTTCTGGATATCATCAGTTAGAGATTAGAACTGATGACATTCCAAAGACTACCTTTAGAACTCGATACGCACATTACAAATTTCTAGTTATATCTTTTGGATTGACCAATGTCTATGCTGCGTTCATGGACATGATGAACCGAATATTTAAGAAATATTTGGATCATTTCGTGGTTGTCATTATTGATGACATCCTAAAGCCTCAAGTATTTCTTCACCTAGAAGGAACTCAACATGCGGCAACGACGTTGGCTTAAGATGTTGAAAGATTACGATCATACCATCCAATACCATCTTAGAAAAGCGAACGTGGTAACTGACACGTTGAGTAGAAGATCATATGCGGGAACTAATGCGATGCTTTCAAGGCCTATTTTGTGTGATTTACAAAAGATGAAGATAGAGTTAAAGACTCCGAGTACCCATGCGATGATATCAAGTATACGCGTAGAACCAGCTTTGATTGTTAAAGTTAAAACTGCTCAAGCTACAGACCCGGAGCTGATGAATATGAAAAAGAAGATGCAAGAAGGTGTTATTCCAGAAGCAAGAATCGATGCAGAGGGAATACTTCGAGTCAAATTCAGACTTTGTGTTCTTAACGACTCTGATTTGAAGTATAGAATCATGATGGATGCACATAACACACCGTTTGCAATCCACCATGGAAGTACCAAAATGTATCGTGATCTTCGACATACATTTTGGTGGAGCAATATGACAACGTGTCAAGGCAAAGTATCAAGAGCCATATGGTGTGAAGAGCCCCGAGCCTCTCGCTGGTGACTTCTTGTGTGGGATGAACCGAAGCCAGACTCTTCGTAGGGGACACCGTTTTTGTGCGGTGGCAAACTAATAGGTACCATTGTGAGGTAGTATGGTTGAAACATCATGAGAGTCACAGTTGGAATCGAAGAAATGACCTGAGAGTTAAAATCAGAAATGAAAGCGAGATATCCTCATCTCTTCGACATACCAGGTACGTATGTCAATTTCGAGGACGAAATTTCATAAGGAGGGGAGGTTGTAAGACCCCAAATTTTATGAATAAGATTTAATTTTCTTTATATATTATTTTGAAATAGTAAGGTGTTGATTTGATAAATGTGATAAGTTATGGGAGAAATGTGCAAAGTTTACAAAGTAAGCAAGTGATTATAAAATATTCATTATGTCGGGGAATATTCGTTTGGTCGAGGAATATTCTTTTTGTCAGGAGAATATTCGTATGACGGTGCAGTCATTGGTGGACCCCACAACGGAATGAATATCGGATATAGAAAGTGATAGAAGTAACATTTTTATAAAAATAACGATAAAACTGTTATCGTTAGTACTGTTGAAATATCCGGTGGTTAAAATACAGTAATACGCGGTATTGCACGGTAGCACACGGTATTGCACAGTATTTCAAATTATTGATTCTTACGTAGGAAGGCACTTACTCAATTATTATTACAGTAATTACTGTTCAATATTTTATATTATTGATTCAATAATTGCATAATATTTTATTGGTTCAATATTTGCTACGTTGATATTTTATATCAATAAGTGCTACTTTGCTATTTTATATTATTGATTCAATAATTGTCATTGCACATTATTTTAAATTATCAAATCAATAATTCATATTATTTGAATAATATTATTAAATAACATTATTGGCAATGTCTAAGGAAGTTCTGTCTAGGAAAGGGGTTGATTAATTACGCGCCAGTAAGGAGAAATCCTTATCGGACGGCCCCCTCTTTCTTGGAAACGATCAGGTTGTCAATATTGCAGTTCTGTTATATTATTTGTGAATAATTAATTTTTGATATATATGATAAGGAAATATGTATTCAATGTGGATTTAAACGGAGAAATTTTTAACATGTGACATTTGTTGAAAGTTGGTATTTTATCTTGTCCGATAAAATAATTCATTCAAATATATGATAGTAGTGTGCATACAAGCCAATCATGTATGATGATAAAGCACATACTTTGTAAACAATCTTATTTATTTATTAATAAAATATTTATTTATTAAAGGCATTTAATTATCTACATGGTGCTGTTTTTATAATATGTAAATAACCCATAGTTTTAAGCAATGCTTTTAGAATCATGATGTTGATCATGCTAATGAGATCTAAATTCTTAGAAAGCTTTAAAACTAAAATAGTTCCCAATCGTGGGATTACTAAAAAGGGGATTGGTAAATCCGGATAGATTGGTACATATGTTGCTTGCTCATTGGATGAGGATGACTGATCTCATGGTCATTTGTGTGGAGACACTAAAGCAAGTATGTAGGTGCTTATTGGAGAATAAGTTCACTGAACGTGACTCGCTATGGAATACCTAATGGAGTTTTACTTGCCTGTCAATAGGAATTCCTAATGTGATAGTAGTACATGTGATCCTTGGACTTGAGATCATCATAGTATCTTGTATGTAACAAATTATACTTTGACTAATTCCTTAAGGCCTTTTAAGGCATATATAGGGTATGCTTGGGTGTAATGAGTTACATATGGAGATAATGAATGATCAATAAAGAATCTACCACCTCTAGTAAAAGAGGAGATATGTCCTATGTGATTCGTTAAATGACAACCCAGGAATCCTTGGCCAAGGTAGAATGAAATTAGAAAGAGGTTTCTAATTTGCATTATTTGGAGTTGTGCATTTTCTAATCGAAATACATATGATTAAATAAATTAAGACTTGACAATAAATCCATGTCTTATATTTAATTGGGACATTGTATGGTGGAAGGATTAAATTGTACGGTAACTATTAACTCACAGGTTCTTTTATGATTAATGTTGAAATCTATATTATCTGGAAAGTCGTTGATCGCTAGGGAGACTTATCCCTACTGTAGAATAAATGTTATTTATTTAAATAGATTATTAGTTTAATTTGTTTATTTAAATAAGATTAGAATTGTTCTAATTGATTTATTCACAACCGGTTTAATATGGAGAACCTAAAGGGTCACACCATAAAAGGAAGAATAATTATTTAAGAAGAAAATGGCATGATAGTAATAATGCATTAAGTATAATTAATTTAATCTATGATGATAGAATAAATTAAATAGCTTAATGTTTATTATTTAATATTTTAAAAATATTAAATATAAATTAATAAGAGGAGTCTTATTAATATTATTATTATTATTATTATTTTAATTCTAAAGGAGTTTAGGAATTAATATAATATCAGTACTCTCTCTCAATCCTAATAAAGATTAGGATATAAATTAATTAAAAGTAATTAATTAATTAATTAAATAAAACCCTATTCTAATTGGATTAGGAGGGTTAACCTAATATCTATATAAGAGAGTCTTATATCAGAAATAAGGTATGATGTGAAATTTTCCAAGAGTTGGGAGTACACATATTCTATAGAGATAGAAACAAGGGTTAAGCCAATAACCCATCTTCTTGAGTTCTTTATCTTCCTTGGTGGATCACCGTTAGAGGCCAAACATTTGGGTGGCTGACATTATTCAAGAGAAGGTGCCACTATCAAAGGAATCAAAGGAATCAAAGGAGTAGAACTTGTACCTGAGGAAGCTTAGATCTTCAAAGGTATAATTCCATGTTCTCTCTTTTCTGTTATTGATAACAAGCACAAAGCATGATCATGGTTATGGGTTTGTATAAATTTTGAAAATCTAGTTTTTACGCTTCCGCCCTATTTATGTGATTTGATTGCATGATTGCGTTACATACAAACCCAACAGTGGTATCAGAGCCTAACTTTGTGCTAATTATCAATTTTATAATTTCATGTATGAATTGATGTGAGAATTGGATCGTTTTTCTGGACAAAAATCGTTTTCTGCAAGTTTCTGCGACGAACGGCGCAGCTGCCCGCCGGTCTGCAAAAACTGCTGCTTCCGTCTACCTGCGCAGCTGCGCAGCTGCCCAGTTCATTACTGGCGCAGCTGCGCCGGTACCTGGACAGACCCTGAAAATTGATTTTAATTAATTAAGTAAACTGTTTATTTAATTGATAAAGTTTTAAATTAAAGAAGTTTATTTTATCTGAAATATGATTTCAGAATGCTAAAATTAAAGGAGTTTAATTTGGATTTATTTTTGATTAAAATAAAAGAGTTTATTTTGTTTCAAAAATAAAATTTAGCAAAACTTTTGTCCATTAAATAACATCGATCCATATATGGAATAGCATTGTTATTCATGAGATGAATGGATATTTATTGATGCATATGTTGATGTGTATGATAATAAATGGGGTTGATTATGGACTATGACCAATGTGATTGGATTTTATTTTGGATGAATGCTTGAATGTATGGATTTTATTTCGCATGTTTAATAAAATGACGCGTATTTTATATATATATATGCACGCGCGCTTAAAAAGATGAGACAAATAATAACAAACCCCTCAAAGAAATAATATTAAGTCTGAAGCGTTCAAATGATATTTGGAATATCGAACGTCGCCTTCTAGCATGATTAGTTAATAGAGTATTAAATATTTAATATGAGTTTGTTGTGCTATCCACAAGGCGAGTATTGAATATTTAAGATGTTAATTAATCACATTTGATGCTTATCAAGAAAATTGAACGATCTAGTCTTGTTGTGCTATCCACAAGGACGAAAATTTTTCTTTTTTGAATTTATGGAAGTGCTAGGCTGGACTACTTAAATCATTTTAGTTCGGATGTGCACACACATGACCATTATGATTTAAGAGGCAAAATAAAAGGAGTTACATGGTGATTTAATTGACAAGAGTTGTCTACCTATTTATTTGATATCGCTTGTTGTGCTATCCACAAGGTTATATACATTTGAAATGGGATCCTTAATCTCACTAGCAAATCTTTAATTAGATGTTGCCGAACTATATGAGTGAGGGTAATATAGTTTGATGAAAATAGTGGGAGATACCAATTTAAAATAAAGACCTAAATTTATTTTGGTATGCAAAGTTAATAAAATGAATGTTTGCTAAAATGTTGTCTTTTCACATGCAGAATTTTAAAAATGTCAAAATCACTAATCTCACTACGAAGCATACTTGATGCAAATAAACTTACCGGCCCGAATTATGAGGACTGGCTAAGAAATCTGAGAATTGTTCTCACTGCTGAAAAGATTTCTTATGTCCTAAATTCCACTATCCCTGAATCTGTTTCAGAAACAGCCTCTGAGGAAGAGATTGCCACTTTCAATAAGTGGCAAGATGATGCATCTGTGGCTCAATGCATCATGCTCGCATCCATGAATAACGAGCTTCAGCGTCAGCACGAAAAAATGGATGCTCCTGCTATGCTGCTTCACCTCAAGGAGTTGTATGGTGAACAGAGTAGGACTGCTAGATATAAGATATCTAAGGAGCTCTTCCGATCTCGGATGACCGAGGGCACTACTGTCGAAACTCATGTTCTGAAGGTAATCAATTTGATTGAACGCCTTGGACAGCTTGGGTTCGTCATGGATGGGGAGTTGAGTCAAGACTTGGTCTTGCAGTCACTCCCTGAGACCTTCTCGCAGTTTGTGGTTAATTTTCACATGAATAAGCTAGATGTCAGCTTACCTGAGCTGCTTAACATGCTGAAAACTGCAGAAGGTCACTTCTCATCCAAGAAGAACCATGTCTTGATGGTGGATTCTTCCAATAAAAGGAAGAGGCCCAAGGTGTCTTCTGAAAAGAAGAAATCTAAGAAGGCTAAGGGAAAAGGGAAAGTAAAGGAGCAAAAGAAACCTGAACCAGCTAAAGGAATGTGCTTTCATTGCAATGAGCCGGGACATTGGAAGAGGAACTGCAAGAAGTTTCTAGCAGAGAAGAAGCTTGGAGAAGCTTCGACTTCCAATCAAGGTTTGTTTATGATTGAAATTAGTTTTTCTGAAAGTCATAATTCTACTTGGGTATTGGATACCGGCTGTGGTTCTCACATATATAATACTGTGCAGGGACTGGTCAGAAGTAGAAAGCTGAACAATGATGAGGTAATCCTACGAGTGGGAAATGGAGCAAAAGTTGCTGCATTAGCTGTAGGAACTTATTGTTTAGCAATGCCTTCGGGAAATCCATTTATCTTAATAATTGTTATTATGTTCCGAATATTATTAAAAATATTATTTCAATTTCTGTATTGGATATGGAAGGTTTTGACGTTATTATAAAGAGCAATGGTTGTTCTATTTATAAAGACGATGTTTTATATGGTATTGGAAATTTGCGAAATGGACTTTATACACTTGACTTGCAAGAAAATATATTTCAAATTGAACAAATTAAGAAAAGGAAAAGAGATGATATTAATTATACCTATATGTGGCACTGTAGACTCGGTCATATCAATGAAACAAGATTATCCAAGTTGCATAAAGATGGGCTCCTCGAGCTATCTGATTATGAATCATATCCAACTTGTGAATCTTGTCTCATGGGTAAAATGACTAAATCTCCTTTTAGTGGAAAAGGGGAGAGAGTTACAGAGTTGTTGGCATTGATTCACACAGACGTTTGTGGACCTATGACAACAAGTGCACGGGGCGGGTATTCTTATTTTATTACTTTCACTGATGATCACTCAAGATTTGGATATGTGTATTTAATGAAATACAAATCAGAATCATTTGAAAAGTTCAAAGAGTTCAGAAGTGAAGTAGAGAAACAAACGGGCAAGAGTATTAAGATACTTCGATCAGATCGAGGTGGAGAATACTTAAGCAGTGAGTTTCTCAATTGTCTCAGAGAAAATGGTATAATCTCACAATGGACTCCTCCAGGTACACCACAGTTAAATGGAGTATCTGAAAGGAGAAATCGAACACTGTTGGACATGGTTCGATCCATGATGAGTTTTACCGACCTTCCAATTTCCTTCTGGGGATATGCCTTAGAAACGGCTGCATACCTACTTAACAAGGTACCTACCAAATCCGCCCCAAAGACTCCATATGAGATATGGAAAGGGAGGAAACCAAATCTTAAGCATGTTAAGACTTGGGGTTGTCCAGCTTATGTCAAAAAGTTTGAAAATGATAAGCTACAGACTAAATCCGATAAGTGTAGATTTGTGGGATACCCTAAAGAAACCGTAGGGTATTATTTCTATCATCCAACTGATCAAAAGGTGTTTGTTGCGAAACATGCTACCTTCTTGGAGAAAGATTTTATCCATGAAGGGGTCAGTGGGAGTAAGATATATCTTGAAGAAGTTCAAGAACCACAAGTTACCACGGATCAAAGTCAGGTACCTAACCAAGTAGAAGAACCTACTGTACCACACCATGTTCGTAAATCTGGAAGAGTACCGAAGATACCTGAGAGGTATGGATTCGTTATAGAGGATGACGATGAGGTACACATCATGAATGATGATGATCCATTAAATTACGAACAGGCTATGAGTAATAAAGACTCAGGAAAATGGCTTGAAGCCATGAAATCTGAAATGGACTCCATGTATGAAAACAAAGTATGGTCTTTGGTTTCACCACCTGAAGGTATTAAACCTATTGGGTGTAAATGGGTTTTTAAGAAAAAGACTGGAGCAGACGGAAAGGTAGAGACCTATAAGGCCCGACTGGTTGCAAAAGGTTTCAAACAAAGACAATGAGTTGATTATGATGAAACCTTTTCACCAGTAGCTATGCTCAAGTCCATTCG
Organism: Panax stipuleanatus; assembly: GCA_020205555.1. NCBI lineage: Eukaryota > Viridiplantae > Streptophyta > Magnoliopsida > Apiales > Araliaceae > Panax > Panax stipuleanatus. Next base: position 71,559,764 of record CM035126.1, read on the forward strand.
GATTTTGCTTGCGATTGCAGCTTATAACGACTATGAGATCTGGCAGATGGACGTGAAAACGGCCTTCCTCAATGGGAAACTTGAGGAGGATGTGTATATGACACAGCCAGAGGGATTTATTTCAAAAGTTGGAACAAATCAAGTCTGTAAGCTACAACGATCCATTTATGGGTTGAAGCAAGCTTCTCGTAGATGGAACATTTGTTTTGATGAGACAATCAAAGAGTTTGATTTTATCAAAAACGAGGATGAACCATGTGTATACAAGAAGGTTAGTGGAAGCGCAGTATCATTCCTTGTATTATATGTTGATGATATATTACTGATAGGGAATGACATTCCTATGTTACAATCCATTAAAATCTGGTTATCTAAAAACTTCTCCATGAAGACTTGGGTGAAGCATCCTATATTTTGGGGATAAAGATCTATAGAGATAGATCTAAAAGGATGCTCGGCTTATCCCAAGGAACGTACATTGATACAATGCTAAAGAGGTTTAGCATGGAAGATTCCAAAAGAGGTCTCATGCCGATGAGCCATGGAATACATCTCTCCAAGAAACAGGCCCCAAAGACACCTGAGGAGAGAGACCGTATGAGTAAGATCCCTTATGCTTCTGCAATAGGATCTATCATGTATGGTATGATATGTACTAGACCGGATGTTGCTCACGCACTTAGTGTAACAAGCAGATACCAGTCGAATCCAGGAGAAGAGCACTGGAAGGTAGTGAAAAATATCCTAAAGTACTTGAGAAGGACTAAAGATATTTTTCTTGTCTACGGTGGGTCTGAATTAAAACTCGAGGGATTCACGGACTCAAGTTTTCAAACAGACCAAGATGACAGTAAATCTATTTCAGAGTATGTGTTTACCTTGAATGGAGGTGCAGTGAGTTGGAAGAGTTCCGAGCAGCAAACGGTTGCTGATTCAGTGACAGAGGCAGAGTATATAGCTGCAAGTGAAGCTGCAAAGGAAGCTGTTTGGATGAAGAAGTTCATAACTGAACTTGGTGTGGTTCCTAGCATTGGAGAAGCAGTTCCCGTATACTGTGACAACACCAGAGCGGTTGCACAGGCTAAGGAACCCAGGTCTCATCAAAAATCTAAACACGTGTTGCGGCGATTTCACTTGATCAGGGAGATCATTGAAAGAGGAGACGTCACCTTGGAGCGTGTAGACTCTCAAGACAACATTGCAGATCCATTTACTAAAGCTTTAACACAACAGCAGTTTGATTGTCACTTAGAGAAGATGGGTATGAGATACCATGGCGATTGGCTTTAGTGCAAATGGGAGATTGATAGTAGTGTGCATACAAGCCAATCATGTATGATGATAAAGCACATACTTTGTAAACAATCTTATTTATTTATTAATAAAATATTTATTTATTAAAGGCATTTAATTATCTACATGGTGCTGTTTTTATAATATGTAAATAACCCATAGTTTTAAGCAATGCTTTTAGAATCATGATGTTGATCATGCTAATGAGATCTAAATTCTTAGAAAGCTTTAAAACTAAAATAGTTCCCAATCGTGGGATTACTAAAAAGGGATTAGTAAATCCGGATAGATTGGTACATATGTTGCTTGCTCATTGGATGAGGATGACTGATCTCATGGTCATTTGTGTGGAGACACTAAAGCAAGTATGTAGGTGCTTATTGGAGAATAAGTTCACTGAACGTGACTCGCTATGGAATACCTAATGGAGTTTTACTTGCCTGTCAATAGGAATTCCTAATGTGATAGTAGTACATGTGATCCTTGGACTTGAGATCATCATAGTATCTTGTATGTAACAAATTATACTTTGACTAATTCCTTAAGGCCTTTTAAGGCATATATAGGGTATGCTTGGGTGTAATGAGTTACATATGGAGATAATGAATGATCAATAAAGAATCTACCACCTCTAGTAAAAGAGGAGATATGTCCTATGTGATTCGTTAAATGACAACCCAGGAATCCTTGGCCAAGGTAGAATGAAATTAGAAAGAGGTTTCTAATTTGCATTATTTGGAGTTGTGCATTTTCTAATCGAAATACATATGATTAAATAAATTAAGACTTGACAGTAAATCCATGTCTTATATTTAATTGGGACATTGTATGGTGGAAGGATTGAATTGTACGGTAACTATTAACTCACAGGTTCTTTTATGATTAATGTTGAAATCTATATTATCTGGAAAGTCGTTGATCGCTAGGGAGGCTTATCCCTATTGTAGAATAAATGTTATTTATTTAAATAGATTATTAGTTTAATTTGTTTATTTAAATAAGATTAGAATTGTTCTAATTGATTTATTCACAACCGGTTTAATATGGAGAACCTAAAGGGTCACACCATAAAAGGAAGAAGAATTATTTAAGAAGAAAATGGCATGATAGTAATAATGCATTAAGTATAATTAATTTAATCTATGATGATAGAATAAATTAAATAGCTTAATGTTTATTATTTAATATTTTAGAAATATTAAATATAAATTAGTAAGAGGAGTCTTATTAATATTATTATTATTATTTTAATTCTAAAGGAGTTTAGGAATTAATATAATATCAGTACTCTCTCTCAATCCTAATAAAGATTAGGATATAAATTAATTAAAAGTATTTAATTAATTAATTAAATAAAACCCTATTCTAATTGGATTAGGAGGGTTAACCTAATATCTATATAAGAGAGTCTTATATCAGAAATAAGGTATGATGTGAAATTTTCCAAGAGTTAGGAGTACACATATTCTATAGAGATAGAAACAAGGGTTAAGCCAATAACCCATCTTCTTGAGTTCTTCATCTTCCTTGGTGGATCACCGTTAGAGGCCAAACATTTGGGTGGCTGACATTATTCAAGGGAAGGAGCCACTATCAGAGGAATCAAAGGAATCAAAGGAGTAGAACTTGTACCTGAGGAAGCTTAGATCTTCAAAGGTATAATTCCATGTTCTCTCTTTTCTGTTATTGATAACAAGCACAAAGCATGATCATGGTTATGGGTTTGTATAAATTTTGAAAACCTAGTTTTTACGCTTCCGCCCTATTTATGTGATTTGATTGCATGATTGCGTTACATACAAACCCAACAATATATTTTTATAATATTACATTATAGCAGTATGATGTGATTATATAATATTATAATTTTTATAATTTGAATGGTAACATTATTATAGTAAATTCATGGTATAAAAGTTAAACGACGTGGAAGAGTGCAAATTAAATTTGAACTCTTATGATGCAAACAATGATGTCATCGGAGCGATGAGATAAGCAATGATGTCATCAGAGCGATGAGGTAATGCCATAGATCGATGATGTAAGCGATGATGTCATAAATTATGGCAAAAAGATTATTTTACCCTTACTCTGCCGAGCCTATAAATAGAAGCTCATTTCTTCATTATTTTTCACCAATTCACTAAAGCTATAGAGAGAGAAAGTATAGAGAGAATAAGAGAGAAAGAAGAAGAGTATTCTTTTATTACGCTAGTACAGTCTCCAAATTTTAAGGTAAGGTGTATTATTTCTTTCGTTCTTTCAATACTCGTAAGGGTTGTTATTCTATTCTTTATTATTCTTTTGGAATAATCTTTCTACGCGGACTACCATATGCATGGTGAAATCCTGTTGTTATTCCATTCTTTATTATTATGTGGGAATAACCTGTCTACGCGGACTACCGCATGCCAGGTGAATAACACTTCGTATTCAGTTGTTATTAAATTGTGAAAATAATCTGTCTGAGCGGACTACCGCCTGACAGGTGAAAATTCAATTACAGTTTCGTATATTATTTCATTTTAGATTCCTAACTCTAAACTTACTACGGTAAGTATTGCTTCTATAATTCCTGAAATGATCAGAAATTACTTGAGTTTTGCGCTTCATCTAATATCATATCACTGGAATATTGGTCTGAACTTTCTTGTGAAATTTTTATCTTTTCATGTCGAGTTACTATTCACGGGGTACTAATTACGGTAAAAAAATATTTTTTTTCTTCCAAATCATCTTTGATTGGATCCAGGTTTTGATCTTCATTCTTGAACTCTGGATAAATTCTCTAATATTTGTCCTTTATCTCACTGGATCCGTTATTCGTATTATTTTTCATCATCCTCAGTTCTAAATGGTGATATAACTGAATATCTTTGGCCTGTAGTGCAAAGATAAATAATTACGTGATGAATATCTTTGGCCTGTAGTGCAAAGATGAATGATTACCTGATGAATATCTTTGGCCCGTAGTGCAAAGATGGACAGGTGTTGAGATGACCATGACTAGCTGATGATATAAATGAATATCTTTGGCCCGTAGTGCAAAGATGGATATTTGATTCGAGATGTATATTGATTGATGTTACAGGGATAAAATATTAATGATGAACTTTTAAATCAAAGAAGATAGTAGACATCATTCTCTACTTAACTTTTCTAATGAATTGTTATTTTCGCTGCGAATATTGATCTAAAACTTTTTTTCCATAATATTTTATCTGATTTATTGAAGGCTAACGATAATTTATTTTTCATTATCTTAGTCATAATATTCTTTACTGGGCTAGTTGAGCTCACCCTTTTCTTCCATTGTTCTCTTCAGGAAATGAGAATATCGCGGGTACTAGTCGGGGAATGGAGTGATGGTCCGAGTTAGAGCTGTAGAAGTCCTCACTATTTTTTTATATAATATAGTGTGATAATAAATGTAATGAGCACTTAGTTTGAATGTTAATATTTTCTACATGTCTGTATTAACACTCACAGTTGTGTGGTCGTATTTTGCACGACCGTGTGATATGAAAGATTGTATTTGAATTTTGTTGACTGTATTTGGCGACTCAAAATGGGTTGAGTATTGAACCTATTTTGGTGGCGACACATGACCTTGTTATGTAATAACATGACTTTAGTAACCAATCTTGAAGCATGAACTTATATTGTTTAAAGTATATGAATGTCCGACATAAAAATATGTGGTCTTGAAGTGAACATAGAATGAACATGTTAGCTTTCAAACTTGAGTTAGATAAAACTTATAAGCATGTGTGTTGATTTATATCAGTAACTGGAAGTGCTATGTGTTCAAGCCTATATTGACGTATAGAAGCTACGTAATCTAAAGTTAGTAAATCTAAAGGCAGGATTAGATTGACTTACGTGAACTATGTGCTAGAATTATATGATAAATAGATGTTTGTTAAGTGTAGACTTATATTAGTTTATACATGCTAATTGAAAGGCCGACTTGCTAATGCTAGGTCGTTCCAACGCAGTTTTATTAAAGCTAGAATTTATTTGTAGCTGAGCAAACAGGCAAGTTCTCTATCTTCCTCAAGTTATATTTCAGCAAGTATCCTATCCTTGTGTTTACTTTACTCAAGGAACGTTATAAGCGAGTTTCTTAAACTTCACTTGATTTGAATGCAAGTCTCCCTAACCTTACTCAAATTTATATTGAGCAGGGTATTATTATATTACAAGTTGTCTAACTTCAGTTGATTGTTATATTGAATGCAAGTATCCTAAATTCTTGTACTACCTTATTCAATGAACCGTGTAAGCGAGTTTCTAAACATCACATTTTGAGTATTGTGAAAGTTACCCGAACTTCACACTTTGAGTATTGTGAAAGTTCCCCGAACTTCACATTTTGAGTATTGTGAAAGTTCCCCGAACTTCACACTTTGGTTATTTTGCAAATTCCTGAACTTCATTTCTTTATTATGCAAGTTCTCTAAACTTATACAAACTCGTATATTGTGCAAGTATCTTATCTTCGTGTTTACTTTACTCAAAGAACGTTGTAAGCAAATGTCCTAACCTATGCATTTACTTTATGCAATGGATCTATTATGGTGAAATTCCCCGAATTTCACTCTTTGATGTTGTAAGTGTCTAAGCCTATGCATTTATTTTATGCAAGGAATCTATTCTTGTGCAAGTTCCCCGAACTTCACACGTTGAGTATTGTGCAAGTTCCCCGAACTTCACACGTTGAGTATTGTGCAAGTTTCCCGAACTTACATAAATTCATATATTGTGCAAATTCTAAACTTCACTTTGTGCAAGTTCTCTATCCTTCTCATATTGTATTGAGTAGGTTATTGTTGAATCGAAAGTTGTTTACTTAATTGCTTGAACTTTATTTCCAAGCATGTTATTTAGTGGTTTAATTACTTATCAATTATTCCACATTGATATTATTGATGTCCGCACCTAGTGCATTTGAGCTCGTACAGTCTTGGACTTGTACATTATTCAAGGTTCTAAATTTCTTGAATTATGTCAGTAAGAGTCTGAACCTTTGCTCGGTCAGACTAGTGTATGAAGTTTTCTTTGAAGCTATCCAAACCAATTGATGGTAAGGATTCTTAGACAGAACAGAACACCCCTTATATGTAGGAGTGTGCCCAGGTATCTAATATATATGATACGAGTAAGCAGATATAAGTGTTATGCATATTCACGTTGTGCCCGAGGCTGATCTCCTCGAGGTACTTAGTTTCTGTAGCCAGAAGCCAGTAATTCTAAAAAGGGTCAATTAGCTATTGAACCCATTGGAAAGTTATAGTTCAGAGTCTACTCGACTATCAGTCATTCTAAAGGCAATTATTATCTTTGCTTTTAATATTCATATTGTTGAATTGTTCAGATGTTCATATCGTTGAATCTATCAGATATTCATATTATTGAATCATTCTAATATTCATATTGTTGAATCGTTCAGATATTCATATTATTGAATCGTTCTAATATTCATATTGTTGAATCTTTAAGATATTCATTTTGTTGAAATCATTATCAGATATTTTTCCATTCATCATGATATATCCTTTATTGTTGTATTTAAACTTGCTAAGCAAACTTGTTGCTCATTCTTGCTATATCATGACTTATATTGCAGTTGAGCCCGAGCCCTCAGGGAAGGACAAGGGTAAAGGAAAGATTTAGGATGGTTTGCAAGGAGCAGACTTTGTCTTTATGATTTGTTTAATTACTGTTAATGTAATATAAACCCTAATGTTTATTCTAGGGTATATTTGTATTGATGTATTAAGGTTATCAAATCTTGGGACTAGTAACACCTTTTGAATGAACGACGTACGTTTATATTATTCCACATTTTAGTTATCGTATGTTACTTAAAGGTGGATGTTAGTATTGTTTCGTGGCGACCAGACCGGGGTCAGAGGACCCGGATTCGGGGGTGTCACATGAGCTATGGAGTGTATCTCTCTAAAATTGTCCTCAATAAAAGAGAGATCGCATGAGTTACTATCATGTATGCAATGAAATATACGAGAGTTGATGTTGATCAATCAGATTCTGGAGAAGATCACTATAGGACAGTGATAAACATCCTAAAGTACGTAACTGACACTAAGGATGTCATCATGACACATTATGGGTCTAAATTAAACTACAGCAAATCCACTATAGGGTAAGTCGTTACCTTGAAAGGTGGTGCAGTGAATTTGAAAGGTTCCAAACAAAAAAGGTTCCTAGTCTAGTGACAAAGACAAAGTATATAACTGTAAGTGAAGCTGCAAATTGATGTTTCGAATGAAAAGTTCATTACAAAACTAGGAATAATTCCTAAGTCTCGTCTTGAATCCAAACATGTGTTGCGGCACTTTGATAAAAGAAATCATTGAAAGAGGAGACGTCACCTTAGAGCGTGTAGACTCTCAAAACAACATTGCAGATCCATTTACTAAAGCTTTAACACAACAGCAGTTTGATCGTCACTTAGAGAAGATGGGTATGAGATACCATGACGATTGGCTTTAGTGCAAGTGGGAGATTGAAAGTAGTATGCGTGCAAACCAATCATGTATGATGATAAAGCATATACTTTGGAGACGATCTTATTTATTTATTAATAAAAGTATTAACTTATTAAAGGCATTTAATTATTTACATGATGCTATTTTTATAATATGTAAATAACCCATAGTTTTAAGCAATGCTTTTAGAATCATGATGATGATCATGTTAATGAAATCTAAATTCTTAGAAAGCTTAAAACTAAAATAGTTTCCAATCGTTGGATTACTAAAAAGGGGATTAGTAAATCCGGATAGATTGGTACATATGTTGCTTGCTCATTGGATGAGGATAATTGATCTCATGATCATTTGTGTGGAGACACTAAAGCAAGTATATAGGTGCTTATTGAAGAATAAGTTCACTGAACGTGACTCGCTATGAAATACCTAATGGAGTTTTACTTGTCTGTCAATAGGAATTTCTAATGTGATAGTAGTACAAGTGATCCTTGGGCTTGAGATCATCATAGTATCTTGTATGTAATGAATTATACTTTGACTTATTCCTTAAGACCCTTAGGGTATATCAAAGGGTATGCTTGGGTATAATAAGTTACATATAGAGATAATGAATGGTCAATAAAGAATCTACCACTTCTAGTAAAGGAAGAGATATGCCCTATGTGATTTTTTTAAATGACAACCCAGTAGTCCTTGGCCAAGGCAGAGTAAAATTAGAAACGAGTTTCTAATTTGCATTATTTGGAGTTGTGCATTTTTCAATCGAAATACATATAATTAAATAAAATAAGACTTGACAATAATTCTGTGTCTTATATTTAATTGGGACATTACATGGTGGAAGGATTAAATTGTACGGTAACTCTTTACTTACAGGTTCTTTTATGATTAATATTGAAATCTATATTATCTGAAAAGTCGTTGATCGCTAGGGAGGCTTATCCCTATTGTAGAATAAATATTAATTATTTAAATAGATTATTAGTTTAATTTATTTATTTAAATAAGATTAGAATTGTTCTAATTGATTTATTCACAACCGGTTTAATATGGAGAACCTAAAGGGTCATACCATAAAAGGAAGAATAATTATTTAAGAAGGTAATGACATAATCGTAATAATGTATTAAGTGTAATTAATTTAATATATGTTGATAGAATAAAATAAATAGCTTAATGTTTATTATTTAATATTTTGGAAATATTAAATATAAATTAATAAGAGGAGTCTTATTAATATTATTACAATTATTATTATTTTAATTTCTAAATGAGTTTAGGAATTAATTTAATATTAGTACTCTCATTTATTCCTAATAAGATTAGGAGGTAAATTAATTAAATGAATTTACTTAATTATTCCCAATATGGTGGGAAGCATAAATTAATTAAATGAGTTTAATTAATTAAATGAAATCCCATGTCTAATAGGATTAGAAGGGTTGACCAATATTTATATAAGAGGAGTCTTATAATAGATATCAGTTGATGCAATTCCAATGGTTGGGGAGTACTCCTTTTCTATAGAGGATAGAAAATTAGGGTTTAGCCAACCACCCTCCTTCTTGATAATTCATCTTTTTTGGTGGATCACCTCTAGAGGCCAAACACTTGGGTGACTGACGTTGATCAAAGGAAGGAATCTAACTCGAAAATTCAAGGAGATCACGAAGAACAGGGAGTTGAACTCGTATCTGTGGAAGTTTCGTTCTACAAGGGTATTATTCCATAACTTCTTATTTATCGTTTTAAATTAATAAGTTGCGTAAAGGATGATTCGGATAATGGTTTTGTAAAAATTTTAAACTCTAATATACCATGCTTCCGCTAATTTTTATAATTTGATTGCGCCACGATTTCGTACGAACCCAACAATACTAACTGTATATATTAACATTTATATTTCAGTTTGTCCTGGATTGGAAATCCGCGGCCGTTACAGCTTTCGTATATATATAATTATATATATATTCGTTATTCATTGCGATTAAATATATGTTTTAATTATTCATTTGATATGAATTTGTTTTAATATAAATTTGGCGAATTTGATTTATCTAACTCTAGTCTTTTTTACCTTTCAAACAGTTCAAAATAGGTCCAACCGGAACCGGAAAGCTAGAATGGCTAAGATTTACTTAAATCTAGCTTTCTTTCTAGTTTTGTTAAATGATAAAGCGACCCCGCGGCCCTTGGATCCCTATTTAGTGGGAACGGGAAGCTTTGGCTACGCGCATGCAAGGATTTGACTGATGAATCCTTGGTTTTGCGACGTCTATATGTAAATATACATTCTTTGTGAACATTTGTGTTGTACAGGTTTTCTTGTCTATTCTCTATGAGCCTAGGAATCGTGGGATTCATGATCAAATTAATCAGAATCTGATTCCAACGATGGACAAACTCTACATTACAAATGTACCCTGCCAATTTTTCTGTAAAAAAAATGTACATTCGAAGGACCTTAAAATGGTTATCCGGGTTTAAGGTCTCAAATATAATGCAATTTAGTTTGTTGTGTCAGAGTTACTCCGATGGCTGTCATGCCCATGAGAAGACCAAAACTTGTATATATTTTGTGGTAGAGGATACTTCACAGCCCGACAATCACCATCCAAATAGAGCCAAAGGCTAGAAAAGAATAAAATGGAAGTATCAACAGGCTTCTATTCTAATACAAGCGTAAGGGTTTGAAAACCAACATTTCAAAACATCATCTTCATATCTTGTCTAAAAAATGGACTTTTGCAAATCAAATCAAACCATTCGTATATAGGTTCAACGAAGCAAGGCACTACTTTTAAGTCAATCAAACGAAGGCTCAATTACTTCCAGCATACAAACACATTGCAATTTAAAAGGGAAATATTGAAAAGATGCGGTACCGTGTTTCACGGGAGTCGGGGGGTGCCTAACACCTTCCGTCCTGCTTAACCAAGCCCTCGAACTTTAAGAATTTCGGTTTCAAGGCCAAGTTTTGACAGCGTCCAGTAATTGGGCCTACTTGCAAAATCAAACAAAACTCGGTTGAGTTGGTACAACCATTTCAAAATCTACCAACTTGCAACTATGTAAATATTCAAATCTTCGATATGATACATGTTGGCCTTTTCCTAAAAATTATTCACCCTTCATAAAACAGATAAGATAAATAAGGGTATAAAATAACAAAATTTAGGAAGAGAGAAAGGTCATGTCCAAAGCGACATGATTTTTTCCCGACGTCGACACTGCCCATGATATTGGCAAAGACCTTGAGGTCGGCTACATTCTGTTATACCCATCATGTGGGGTTCTTTAGGGGGTAGTGCCATTTTATTGTACGTGTGGTTTATGACACACTTGAGACCCATCGGCACTTTTAGACATTATGGGTACTATTTTACTAATGATATAGCCATGTCCTACTCCTTTCAGCCGGCTGAGTGTACAGATGCGGCATCATGGTTGGCTTTTCTGATGGCGATCGAGCATCCATTTGCGATCATGCCTTGTTCATGGCTCAGCTTTCATTATAGCTTCATTACTCATATAGTTGGCATGGATTATCTACCTTTTTTGGGTTTAAAAGGGTTGGCCACATATCATCCACTGGCTGTAATGGGATAGTTTGATCAGTTTTAGGATATTCACCACTTTAAGGGGGCTTTGGATCAGCAGCTATCAGCTTCGTCTTTGTCATCAGCTGACTTGATCAAGATTTATGATTGTTGGACTCATAGTTAGAGGGATGATTTTTCAACTAGTCATTCAAGTCGGTGTTTAGAGTATTCTGCATGGTTGGAGGCAGACATTGCATTGGCTGCAGTTGTTCAATCAGAGCTGAGTATTGATTCTGATGAGGAGGAGCCTATAGAGGACCCTGATTCTCCCACCGAGGATGATTTATTAGCTAGTTTGACAGCAGCTTTGGTCAGTGACACCCCGAGCACTTCCACTATTACGGATCTATTTCTTATAAATTCATTAGCTCAGATGACCTTTGAGAGGGATCAGGCAAGAGCACTGATGTTGACAGCCCTTTCTGGTAGGGATGCTGCTTTTATCGATAGGGACGATGCTCGAGCTAATCGGGACGTAGCTTTTGTTGAGAGAGATGAGGCTTTAAGTGCCCGGGATGCTACTTTTGTTGAGCGGGATGAGGCTCTAGCTACCCGGAATGTTTACATTGCTGATAGTACTGCATTCAGGTCCTATACCTATAGCATTGTTGCAGATATGAGTGCCTTCATAGATGATCATAGTAGAACTATACAGATGGCTGTGGATCTTTTAGCTCGCATGGAGACCTTAGGACAGGAGCTTACAGATGCACCTTCATTTTCTGAGAGGGTTGCCATGTTGGACTTGTTATCCCGTTTATTAGCGGGTTTATAAACTAGCTTATATTTTCCTGCACAGACTAGGTCAGTCATTTTTGTCATGTATAGGATAAATTGTATATATTAAATAGTATTATATGGCAGAGAAATATACTTTGATTCACTTCCCTTTTGGATATATATTGTCATTGCTAAGTGATTACAACTTTTTTCATGACTTGCTGTCTTGATGTATCATGAACTTTTCCTTGATGGATTGACATTGAGATGTCCAAGAGGACCTTAGAAGGGTCTGTTGATCAGGGAGGCTTGATAGTATTTTGGTTTTATATGGGTTTTGGTGTCTTGGGACTAGTTTACAATAAGGTCTTATTTGTGTTTTTTTCTTGAAGGTTAGACCGCACCATAAATGGCTGCCTACGTACTCCCATGGATGGGGCAGATCAGGTCATTCGTAGTTCAGGCTTGGCCTGAATGGTTGCAAAGTCTTTATTTGGGTTTAAGCTTGGTTTGAGGGGTTTTTTAATTTTTTTTGGGCTGACCGCACTATAGATGGTTGCCTATTTACTCCCGTGGTTGAGGGAGATCATTTCATTCGTAGTTTAGGCTTCTAGTGAAAACCTGAATTGATTTGATTTTTTTTTCTTTCTTATCTTATTTTCAGGACCAGGATGATGGCTTATAGGTGACTCAGACATAGTACCTCTTCACGGTGTCTAAATTGATGAGCTGGGAAAATTATTTCCCATCCATTTCTTGTAATCTGATGGCTCCTCCTGTCAACACCTCTTTGAAAATGAATTTGGCCTTCCCAATTTGGGGCAAACTTTCCTTTGGCTTCATCTTGATTGGCAAGGATTTTCTTTAGTACCAAGTCATTTTCTTTGAATTGTCGGAGTCGAACTTTCTTGTTGTATGACCGAGCAATTCTTTGCTGATATAATTACCCGTGAAATACGGCTGTAGCTCTTCTTTCATCTATCAGGGATAACTGGTGATATTGCTCTTGCAACCACTGGTATTCTTCATCTGAGTATCTATTAACACCCTCAATGATTCCATTTCTACTTCTATGGGGAGTACTGCTTCCATGCCATAACCTAGAGGGTAGCCCCAGTAGAAGTACGCATTGACGTTCTGTATGCTAGTAGAGTTAGAGACAATAAGTCAGGCCATCCCTTGGGATTGGCGGACATTTTTTGCATAATTTTCTTGATATTTTTGTTGGCCGCTTCAACAGCACCATTCATCTTAGGACAATAGATGACGAAATTGAGATGCTTGATCTAAAACTTGCTGCATAATTCTTTCATCGTCTGGTTGTTTAGATTCTTGGCATTGTCTGATATGATCAGTTTCGGTTGTCCATATTGACAAATTACATTGTTTCGGATGAAACCAATGATTACCTTTTTAGTGACTTTGGGAAAAGATGCAGCTTCAACCCATTTGGTGAAGTAATCAATCATGGTGAAGATGAATCGATTACCATTGTAGACACTCGAAATTTTGCATTCCTGTTACTAACCCCGCAGGAGGGCAAAACCATTTTTTTCCTTCTGGTCACTACACCGGGATGTCAAGTCAAGCCCCGGCCACAACCTGGGAAGTACAGGAACCCCGGCGACAACACCGAGAGATCGAAGTCAAGCCCTGGTCAGAACCCGAGAGGTCCAATCACCTAAGAGAAAATCTTGGGAAACCAATTCACCTTCGGAGAGAACCACAAAGCCTCACATCATCCCCAGAGACAACCATGGGAGGTCAAAGCAACCTCGGAGACAACCTCGAGGACGAACAGAGTCGGCTGGGATCAAAACCTCAGAGACAACCCTAAGAAAATAGTCAAAAGTCGTGCCAGTACAGGAGACAACCCCTGGAGAGGTAAAACGATCATTTTACCAACTTGAAGCTAATCCGGTCAAAATCAAGCCAAATTGATGCAATGAAGCTAAGAAAGAACCATAACATTGATCCCAAGTGAAAATAGCACAGTACAGCTCAACAGACAAACTGCGAAGAAATGAAGATCCGGTTATAAACCCGTCTTCTTGGACTCGAAAAAGGTTAAGTCCCATGTCCTTGTAACGCTCTCGAAAAGGGCTTTTAGGAAAGGTATAGCACACCGTAAACGGACGCTCTAATCAAAAGTTAAAAAGCTTTGAACCTGACATCGCGTTGCTCGAAGTGCTCATACATTGAGACGACGGGACCCACCAGGTGGGCCCCACCCTGGGGAGCCTCAAGTAGACCCGCGGCTACTGTAGGTAGACCTGCAGTTGGCGCGGGTAGACCCGCTACCATCGGATCTTTAAATATAAGACCCCCTTGCCAAAAAATGATAAAAATAGTAAAACGCTCTGAAACTCCACCCATTTCATCCCTTAGCCCTACTTCTTGTACTCCAAACTTCAATTTTATTCTTCTAACATGTTGGTATACGTATATTTTACCACATCTCAAAAATTAACCGGTGGAAACGTCCATTTGAAGCCTACTAAGTGGCAAAAAGCCCGTGTAGTAGTCCATTATTAGTTTTTTACGATCAGAACTCATTTCCTACTTCATTACGTCTATTTTCACTTACACGTAAAGTTTCATCTTCAGATCTTGCCCAGAACTCAGTTCCGTGGCCGTTTTTGCTTATATTTTAGTACATATATACGTTTTTTTGCATTTGCACAGCCTGGATTGACGATCCGTGACTTTTACTCGCTTTTATGTATGTATATACATATATATACTAACTTGTACGGCCTGGATCGCTGATTCGTGGCCTTTTAAATTAATTATGTATATATTTGACTATATATATACTAATTTTCCATTCTATCAAGCCCGGATTGCAAATCTGTGGCAGTTACTACTTTTATATATATAACAATATATATAATTTTTTTTGCCTTCGTTCGGCCTGGATTGCTAATTCATGGCCTTTATTACTTTAATATGTATATATATGCATTATTATTCGGGCCTAGGATTGGAAATCCGTCTCCCTTTACAGTTTTTCTATATATATATTTGCATTCCGTTGAGCCTGGATCATTTCGTGGCTCTTTACAGCTTTTATATATATATATATATATATATATTTACATTATGTCAAGCTTGGATCACTCTGTGGCTCTTTTACAGCTTTTATAAATATATATATATATATATATATCTTTACTTTTCTGTCACTCCGTGGCTCTTTTATATATATATATATATATATATATATATATATATATATATATATATATACTTTTTTGTCAAGCTTGGATTACTCCGTGGCTCTTTATACAGTTTTATATATATATATATATATATATATATATTTACATTTCTGTTCAGGCATGGGATTGGAAATCTGTCACCCTTTATAGCTTTTTCATATATATTTATATTTATAATTCTATCCAGGCCTGGGATTGGAAATCCGTTGCTATTTACAGCTTTCATATATATATATATATATATATATATATATATATATATATATATATATATATATATATATATATATTCTTTATTCATTGTGATTAAATATATGTTCATTACTAATTTGATATGAATTTGTTTTAATATAAATGTTGGTGAATTAGATTTATTTAAATATAGCCTTTTCTACCTTTCAAACGGTTCAAAATAGGTCCAACCGGAACCTGGAAGCTAGAATGGCTAAGATTTACTTAAATCTAGTTTTCTTTCTAGTTTTGTTAAATATTAAAGAAACTTCGCGACCCTTAGATTCCTATCTAGTGGAAACGCAAAGCTTTGGCTACGAGCAGGCCAGGATTTGACTGATGAATCCTTGGTTTCTGCGACGTCTAGATGTAAATATATATTTTTTGTAAATATCTGTGCTGTGCAGGTTTTCTTGGCCTCCTTCTGTGAGCCTAAGAATCGTTGGATTCATGATCAAACTGATCAGAATCTAATTCCCACGATGGACAAACTCCACATTACAAATGTACCCTGCCAATTTTTTTGCAAAAATGTACATCCGAAAGACCTTAAAACGATTATCTGGGTTTAAGGTCTCAAACATAATGAAATAATGATTTATCGTGCTAGAGTCACTCCGATGACTGTCATGCCCATGAGAAGACCGACACTTATCTATATTTTGTGATCGAGGATGCTTCGCAGCTCGACAATCACCATTTAAATCGAGCCAAAGGTTAAACAACATAAAATAGAAGTATCAATATGCTTCAATTTCTATGCGAGCGAAAGGGTCTGAAAACCAACCTTTCAAAACATTATTTTCATATTTTGTCTAAAAAAGGACTTTTGCAAATAAAATCAAACCCTTCGTATATAGGTTTAACGAAGCACAACAATGCTTTCAAAACAAACAAGCGCAGGCCCAATTTCTTCCAGCATCCACACATACATTGCAAATAAAAAGGGAAATATTAAAAAGATACGGTACCGTATTTCACGGGAGTTGGGGGGTGCCTAACACCTTCCCCCCCACTTAACCAAGCCCCCAAACTTTAGAATCTCGGTTTCAAGATCAAGTTTCGATAGTGTCCAACAATTGGGCCTACTTGCAAATAAAACTCGGTTGAGTTGGTACAACCATTTCAAATCTGCCTACTGGTGACTCTGTAAACCATTCAAATCGTCGACATGATACATGTTAGCCTTTTCCTAAAAACCTTCACCCTTCATAAAACAGATAAGGCAATAAGGGTAGAAAACTAAAAACTTAGGAAGAGAGAAAGATTGGGTCCAAAAGTTGGCCGGATTTTTTCCCAACGTCGACAACCATTGTTGGCTTTGGATTTTATTGGCCCAATCACGTCTATTCCCCACATGGAAAAGGGCCATGGTGAACTCATACTGTGCAGTTCGTTTGGAGGAGCGTGGATGGCATTTCTATAGACTTGGCATTGGTAGCATCTCCTGATGTGATCATTACAGTCAGCTTTGAGAGAGATCCAATAATGCTCTATTCTCAATATCTTCCTGGAAAGTAAAGGACCGCTCATGTGTGGATCACAGACTCCACCGTAGACTTCATCCATCAGTCTTTGGGCTTAATCTTTATCTAGGCATCTTAAAAGGCCTATTCCAGCATCCCTTTTATAGAGTGCGTCTCTGCTAAGATAGAACTTCATAGCCATCTTATGAATCCACTTCCTTTCTGCTTGACTTGCTCCCAGTAGGCGTAGATCCATCTCGAAGATATTCTTTTATATCTTGGTACCAAGGCTATTTGCTAGGAGGTAGTTCATCTGATATTTCACCAATGTAATTCCCATATGCTGGGGGCCTTTTGGCTTGCAAATTTGATGTCAGGAATTCCCATCCTATCATATATGCGGATCAAGGAAGCCAACATTGCCAATGTATCAGCAAAGTCATTCCTACCTTGAGGGATATAGATGAAGGTTATTTCTTCAAACTCCATGGATATCTTGATAACTTGCCAATGATATGGCAGCAAATGCAATTCTTTGGTATGATACGCCCCGGTGATTTGTTTAATAACTAACTCAGAATCCCCAAAGACTAGTAAACGTTTGATACTCATGGATTGGGCAGTTTTAACCCCATTATACAACCTTCATACTCAGTTGTGTTGTTGGTGTTGCCAAACTGTAACTTGATGGCCACATGATACTGTTCTTCTGTAAAAGAGACAAGAACTGCCCCTGCTTCGACACCTTCCATGTTCAAGGCTCCATCAAAATATATTTTCCAACATTAGATTGTATCTTGTTTAGGGGTTATTGAATTGTCATTATCCCATCATCCGGGAAATAAGTTTCCAAGGGTTCAAAATCCTATGGCGGTGCTTCGACCAATTGATCCGCAATTCCTTGACCTTTGACAGACTTTTGAGTCACGTAGATAATGTTGAACTGTTGTAGGATCAACTGCCAGTTAGATAATTGGCAATTCAACATGTGTTTGCTAAATACGTACTTCAGTGGATCCATGCGGGATATGAGATAGGTCGTGTGCCCATGCAAATAATGTTATAACCTCATGGTGGCCTACGCTAACGCACAACAGGTTTTTTCAATCAAAGTGTACTTTTGTTCTCCACTACTGAATCTTTTGTTGAGGTAATAGATAGCTCTTTCCTTGCTTCTATCATCTTTATATCCTAACATGCAACCCATGGCGTTGGCATTGACTGACAGGTACATAAATAAGGGAACCTCATCTATTGGGGGTACCAAGACAGGCGCTTTGATCTACTGCTTTTTGATAGAAAAGAAGGCTTTTTGACAATCTTCATTCCACTTCATGGAGGAATTTTTCCTTAACAGCTTAAAGATGGGTTCACACGTTGCCGTGAGTTGAGAGATGAATCTGCTTATGAAATTGATTCTCCCCAAGAATCCCCGTATTTCTTTTTCTGTTCGGGGCACGGGCATCTCGGTGATGGCTTTAATCTTAGCGGGATCCAGCTCAATGCCTTTGTTGCTTACTAGAAATCCTAATAGTTTACCTGATTTAACACGAAAAGAACATGTAGCCCGATTCAGCTTTAGGTTATACTTGTGTAACCTGTTGAAAAGCTTTTTGAGATGACTGATGTGGTTATCTTCCTTGTGGGATTTGACAATGATATCATCCACATAGACCTCCATTTCTTTGTCCATCATGTCATGAAAAAGGGCTATCATGGCTCGTTGATAGGTTGCACCGGCATTGATAAGGCTAAAATATAAACGTCTATAACAAAATGTTCCCCAGGGAGTGATGAAAGCTATTTTCTCCCTGTCCTCTTCAGCAACAATGATTTGATGATATCTGACAAAATAGTCAACAGAAGAATATATGCCATATTGTGTCATTTTGTCTATCAGTATGTGGATAAAAGGTACTGGGAAGTTGTCCTTAAGACAAGCCTTGTTCAAATCCTGGTAATCCATGCATACTCGTACTTTCCCTTTGGGCTTAGGCACGGTAACTATGTTGGATAGCCACTTAGGGAAAGTTGATACCATGATGATGTCGACTTTGAATTGCTTGACAATTTCTTCTTAGACTTTCAGACTCTACTCAGGTTTCAATCGCCTAAGTTTTTGCTTGACTGGCATGAATTCATCTTTAATGGGCAGTCGATGAATGACAATGTCAGTAGACAAACCAATCATATCTTCATGTGACCATGCAAACACATCCTAGAACTGAGTTAAGAGTTCAATCAGGTCTTTTCTTTGGTTTTGGGTAAGGTCCATGCCTATCTAGATTTCTTTATGGTTTTTCTGAGGTTCCTATATTGACAGTGATGGTTTGGTCGAGGTTTAGTTTGGGTTTGTCTTCGATCCATTCTTTGATCTCCTCAAGCACCTCATAGTCATCTATCTCCTCTTGATCAATCCCCATCAAGTCGAAGTCCAGTTCTACATCAAAGTTATAGTCACTGTGAAAAGTTGGCATCTCATCAGCAAGGCCAAACAAATCCAACTCTGGAGTCCTGAAAACAAAATGCTTTCACTTTAATATATGAAATTGTTTGATCATACAAAGCATTTAGGAAAAAGTATAACAAAAGCTACTACTATCGCTATGTAACAAAATAAGAAGGAAATAAAACCACGCTTCAGGGCAGATGGACTTTCTGCCCTTTTACCCTTTTCGACTGATGCACAAAGTGATGCTCCAATTGTCTAGAGTCAAATCCTCATGAACAGGGAGGATACAAGAGTTGCTGTGATCTGTCTCATCTTTGATGATGACTAAAACAACATTCATATCAGGGCCAGTGCTTTTCTTTGAACTGCTCTCCTTATCCCTGTTGATGCCAGGGATTAGGACTTAATCTTTTGAATAGTCATCATCTGGGATATTGTCATTCATACCCTCACTGTGCACCAGAAAATACATTTTTGCAAACGGGTCTCGTCCTCCCCGCAGGAACTTTTCATTCCCCTTCTTACCTTCCTTATCAGACTTCAGGACTTTTTTTCCACTTTTTAGCTTGACCTGAGGAATTAGCATACCTGACACAGCATCATGAATCTTCCTCATCAATTTCACAAATCTTGCATCAGTGAGGTTTGGTAACAGTATGGTAGAGGCAGGAACTAGTGGATGCTTGTGCGAATTTCGGTGGTTTGATCTAGAGAAATAGCCTAATCCAGCCTTCCTTGTCTGACTAGGGATTTACACTGGATTTTTGATTCCTTGCTAACTTTTCCCTAACCCTTTTCCAGGGCAGAAACCCAAAGATATCATTTCTTGACCGACCGTCATTACTTCGGTGGAGACTCTTGGCTTTAAGGCTGGTGCCCCAATAGGTAAGTATTGAGTGTTGCTCAACTCCAGAGCTTGAAAACTGACAGACTCAACCCCTTCATCGAGACTGATTATCAGGTATATCGCTTTGTATATAGACAATAAATTCTGGCTCGACATTTACAGTTGTCATCTTGCCATCAATGATGTACTTGAGTTGTTGATGAAAGGTAGACGGAAGTGCTCCTGCCATATGTATCCATGGTCTTCCCAACAGCAAATTATATCATGTGGTAATGTTTAGTACCTGGAAGGATATGTAGAAAGTATGGGGACCAATCTCCAAAGGAATCTAGATTTCTCCCACAGCCTCTCGGCGAGATCCATCAAAAGCCCTGATGACTACATGACTAGTCCGGATTCGGTTTGGATTCATCTTCATTCTCTCCAATGTGTCATACAGACAGATGTCCAGGGATGATCCTCTATTTATCAGCATACCTCCGATCACATATCCCAAGGACATCACTGCTATGTGCAATGACTTACAATGACCAGTCCCTTCCACTAGTATATCATCGCCAGTGAAATATATCATATTACTATTAAAAATGTGCTCTATCACATGATGAAACTTCTCGGTAACTACCGTCTTCGGCAGATGTGCTTCTTCCAGTACTTTCACTAGAATCTTGCGATGAACTTTCGAAGATAAGACCAAATCCAGAATGGATATCTGTCGGGGTGCCTCTTTTAAGCTTTGCACCACTTTGACTTCATTATGCCCCATATTGCTGAGGAATTCTTTAATTTTCTCCTCAGACACTCTTCCCTTGGCTTTAATGACTAAGTTGATTACTCGCTAAGGCATGTACAACGGGTTTTCCTTTGATATAATAGCAATATGGTTTAATGTTGATCCTTCATCTTTCTTATAGTTCCATGGGACTTTATTCAAACTGACTATAGGACATTGCAGTCTGAATGGCAATATTAGAGGCTCGGGGGCATCCAATTTCACAGGATTCTTCCCTTCTTGACCCCCTTTCCCCTAAAGTATCAGAGGCGTGATGGCTAGATCCTTCTCACAGGAAATAACAGCCACTACTTCTTCCAGATTCCATGCCATGGGAAGGAAGATTGTTTCCTCACCAAGATAGCCATAATCTTGGTTTGCATTCAACAGCTCACTGCTTTTAATTAGATTTTGAATCAAATGACGAAGTCCCCAACAATCCTCTGTGTCATGACCAGGCGTGTTGGAATGATATTGACATATTCTATCATGTTTGAACTTCTTGGATTGAGGGTTCACTAGGGTAACAATTCTGTGACTTTCCCCTCGTTGATCAACATTTTGGAGAATTTCTTACATTGGATGATTCAAATGAGTGAAATTCCTTTTGAAGGCGAACTCCCTTTTAGCTCGGAACTTCTCTTCCTTAGCAACCTTGTTTGCCCAAGGTTAATGCTCGTGGAACCGGTAATGATCCCTCCTGGCAATGGGACTAATTTCAGGCGTTGAAAGATTTGTTTCTTGCTGATTGGTATGATTTATCAATTGTCGTGTTATCTGATGTTGATAAACTACCAGCTCTGCCAGTTGCCCAACCTAATCCTTGATATATTTGATTTCTTATTCTATCATGAACTACTTTTCTGAATATTCCCAATTTTTTGGCCTATCTTTGTTGGCTTGGGATGACTCTCCGATGTACTGGAGGTATTTGGATCCTTCTTCGTTTCCTATGCTGATCATATTGACGCTTTCCTCATTGTGTTGAGGCAAAGGATTGTCTTGAACGTGTGGTTGTTCTTGTTTTGTCACCATAATCTCCCCATTATCTATCAAGTCCTAGATTTTGTGTTTGAGAGACCAACAATCTTAGGTATCGTGGCTCGGTGCTCCAGAATGATAAACACACTTCTTACTCGGGTCAAAATTTCGTTCGCTTGAATTGGCCAGCGGAAGGAGCTGGACAATCTTCTTTTGTGCTGTCAGATGCTTCAGTACATTTTCCAGTGAGTCCCCTAAGGGTGTGAATATTCTTCGACTTTTAACTTCTCTGGCTTTTTGAAAGGGAGGATTAGAAGATTGTGTAGGAGTTTGGAAAAAGGAATAATTTCTCATTTGAATGGGCAAGTTTGGATTGCCTCTCTGATTCTGTCTCTGAATTGTCAAGGACACATCCTCCTCCTTCTTTTTGTGGACTCTTTGAGGATTATTCCCATAGCTTCCAGCTTGAATATGCTCAGTCACTGCCACCAAAGAGGTAAGGTCTTTGATCTTTCCAGACTTTAGACCCATTTCGACCATTTCTCCATGTTTAATCATTTCTGAGAATGGTTTTCCTATACCTGCTAGGACCCTCTTATAATATGGAGCTTCCTGGATGTCTATGAAAGTCATTACTATTTCTGTTTCTGTCATTGCTGGAATGACTTGGGCAGCCAGGCGTCTCCACCATTGGGTATACTCACAGAAAGACTCATTTCTTTGCTTTTTGACCTTGGTCACTCGATATCGCTCTGGAGCCATCTGTGTAACGATTGTGATTTTATATTTAATTTTAAATATTTATTGAATTAAATAAATATTTTATGTGATTTATTTATTGAGTTAAATAACTAAATTATGCGATTTATGGAGTGATTTAATTAAGTGTATATATTAATTAATTGAATGTGTAATGCTTATTTAATTAATGTATATTAATTTTATATTATAATTCTAATTTAATTGAGATAATTAAATTAGATGAATTATGTGATGAAGTGTTACATGAATTATAATTAGCGAGTAATTATAATTATGTGACAATTTTATGTGATTTATTGATGTTAGATTTTAATTGATTAAATTAGATGATTAATATTTAATTAATTAAAATGTGACATTAAAGTATGTGTTAAATAATTTATTAAAATAAAGAAAAGGATTTTTAAATTTACTTTAACCAAACAAGGCCCTTATAATTGTTTTAAACCTATTTCTACCAAATGGGGCCCTAACTATCAAAAAGCTATTTAAATAAACTGTTTACCAAACATGGCCTTAGCATTAATAATCTATTTTTAAAAATAACCTTGTTTTGCCAAACAAGGCATTGTGGCTTTTTAAAATTTGTAACTGACATTATACTTAATATATTTGTCAGTTATATTATATAATTATGCCTATATCTATTACTACGTATTATATTATACGTTAGTCTAAACTACGTTAGAAAGAATATCAGTGTAAGAGAGAAAAGAAAGAACAGAGGAAGAGTTAGAGAAGAGAGAAGAAGAAGAAAAGGAAGAGCTTAAGCATCATCATCTTCTTCATTAACGATTAGCAAAAAGGTTATAATCTATAATTTTACTCTTACAATTATAGAACTCAATTCATATGTTTCATGTATTTTATTCTCTGTCAAAAGTTAAGTTTTTATGGAAGTTATGAAATCATGAATTTTATATGTATGTATTGTATTCATGTGTTGATTGTGGTAATTGTATGACACAAGAGGATTTTCAGGAATTAAATTACTGTTAAAACAAGTTTCATGGAAAAAGTTTTGTTCATATTGTTTTATGTATATTGATTGATTTTAGAATGGAAAATTTAGGAATTTGTATGTGTTAGTATGTCTAATTAGAATTGGTTATGATGTTATATTCAATTATGAAGAGATTTCAGGTGTTATAAGTTGAATTACTTGAGAAATTATATTACAGTAGATTATTTTATGGAAAAATATGAGTTTTCATGAAAATGGCCAAATTGGATTTTTAAAACTATTGATTCTCGTTGTTTAAATGAGTTTATATTTTGAGTGCATGTTAGATATATGTATTACAGCGTATATATGTTAATTTACGCTGTAAATCATAGACACTGTAAATCATAGACACTGTAAATCATATATACGCTGTAATACATATATCTAACATGCACTCAAAACATAAACTCATTTAAACAACGAGAATCAATAGTTTTAAAAATCCAATTTGGCCATTTTCATGAAAACTCATATTTTTCCATAAAATAATCTACTTTAATATAATTTCTCAAGTAATTCAACTTATAACACATGAAATCTCTTCATAATTGAATATAACATCATAACCAATTCTAATTAGACATACTAACACATACAAATTCCTAAATTTTCCATTCTAAAATCAATCAATATACATAAAATAATATGAACAAAACTTTTTCCATGAAACTTGTTTTAACAGTAATTTAATTCCTGAAAATCCTCTTGTGTCATACAATTACCACAATCAACACATGGATACAATACATACATATAAAATTCATGATTTCATAACTTCCATAAAAACTTAACTTTTGACAGAGAATAAAATACATGAAACATATGAATTAAGTTCTATAATTGTAAGAGTAAAATTATAGATTATAACCTTTTTGCTAATCGTTAATGAAGAAGATGATGATGCTTAAGCTCTTCCTTTTCTTCTTCTTCTTCTCTCTTCTCTAACTCTTCCTCTGTTCTTTCTTTTCTCTCTTACACTGATATTCTTTCTAACGTAGTTTAGACTAACGTATAATATAATACGTAGTAATAGATATAGGCTTAATTATATAATATAACTGACAAATATATTAAGTATAATGTCAGTTACAAATTTTAAAAAGCCACAATGCCTTGTTTGGCAAAACAAGGTTATTTTTAAAAACAGATTATTAATGCTAAGGCCATGTTTGGTAAACAGTTTATTTAAATAGCTTTTTGATAGTTAGGGCCCCGTTTGGTAGAAATAGGTTTAAAACAATTATAAAGGCCTTGTTTGGTTAAAGTAAATTTAAAAATCCTTTTCTTTATTTTAATAAATTATTTAACACATACTTTAATGTCACATTTTAATTAATTAAATATTAATCATCTAATTTAATCAATTAAAATCTAACATCAATAAATCACATAAAATTGCCACATAATTATAATTACTCGCTAATTATAATTCATGTAACACTTCATCACATAATTCATCTAATTTAATTATCTCAATTAAATTAGAATTATAATATAAAATTAATATACATTAATTAAATAAGCATTACACATTCAATTAATTAATATATACACTTAATTAAATCACTCCATAAATCGCATAATTTATTTATTTAACTCAATAAATAAATCACATAAAATATTTATTTAATTCAATAAATATTTAAAATTAAATATAAAATCACAATTGTTACAATCTTCCCTCCTTAAAAGGATTCTGTCCCCAAAATCACAAAAAAAAAAAAAAAAAAAAAAAAATTCTCGTCTATTACATTCTTCCCCCCTTAAAATGATTCTGTCCCCAGAATCAGTATATAAGGGGTTACACAAAACTAATCAAATAAATGCGGATAAGATTTCATCATAACATCTTCGAGTTCCCACGTAGCTTCTTCAGCACTGTGGTTTCTCCAAATTACCTTAACAGAAGGTATCACTTTATTCCTAAGTACTTATTCCTTTCTATCAACTATTTGAACAGGCACTTCTTCATACGTTAAGTCTTTATCAAATAGCAAAGGTTCATATTCTATTACATGCTTGTAATCGTGCTTGTAAGGTCTTAATACAGAAATATGAAAGACATTATGTATATTCTCGAGCTCCGGAGGTAATGCAATCTCGTAAGCAACCTCGCCCACCTTTCGTAATACCTCAAAAGGTCCAATGAATCGGGGACTCAGCTTCCCCTTCTTACCGAATCGAATTTTCCCCTTCCAGGGAGATACTTTCAGGAAAACGAAACTTCTTGGCAAGAATTCTCGGTTCTGTCGATTAAGATCGGCATACTTCTTTTGTCTGTCTTGAGCAGCAACTAATCTCGTTCTGATCAGCTTCACAATTTTGGCAGTTTGTTGTACCAATTCTGGTCCCAACAATTGACGTTCACCGACTTCATCCCAGCACAGAGGTGTTCTGCATTTTCTGCCGTATAATGCTTCGTAAGGCGGCATGCCAATATTCGCATGATAACTATTGTTGTAGGCGAACTCCACCAATGGTAGATGATCCTCCCAGCTTCCATTGAAGTCCATCACACAAGCTCTTAGCATATCCTCAAGTGTCTGAATCGTTCTTTCGCTTTGTCCATCAGTCTGAGGATGATACGCTATACTCATTCGCAACTGCGTTCCCATACCTTCTTGCAAACGCTTCCAGAAATTCGACGTAAAACGCGGATCTCTGTCGGACACAATCGACACCGGAACACCATGTCGAGAAATAATTTCCTTCACGTATAGCTTCGCTAGCTTATCCGGTTGTACTTAACCCTGATTGGTAGAAAGTGGGCTGACTTCGTCAGTCGATCCACTATAACCCATATCACATCAAATCCTTTCTGAGTCATTGGAAGACCTACCACGAAATCCATCGTGATATGCTCCCACTTCCACTCTAGAATTTCTAACAGTTGCAGCAGTCCACTTGGTCTCTGGTGTTCTGCTTGACTTTCTGGCACGTTAAGCACTTCGCAACGCATTCCGCAACGTCCCTCTTCATATTCGGCCACCAGAAATGATGCCTGAGATCCTGGTACATCTTCGTACTCCCAGGGTGAATAGAATATCTAGAACTATAAGCTTCGCTTAGAATCTCCTCTTTGACCTCTGGTACTGGCTGTACCCATATTCTACCTTCAAACTGCAACAGCCCTTCGTTACCGATCTTGAATTTAAACTCTTCGCCTTCGGTTATCCTCTTCCGAATCTTTTCACAGTCTTCATCATTGAATTGTGCTTCTTTCACCTTATCTACTAGAGTAGAACCATTGGTTACTTGAAACAACAACTCATCCGATTCCCTCGGAAACTTCACTTCCAATTCTAATCTAGCCATTTGTTCTATCAACCGATCCTGATCAGTTAATACGTTCAGCTTCTCCCGACCTTTCCTGCTTAAAGCGTCAGCGACAACGTTAGCTTTACCCGGATGGTAAAGTATCTCGCAATCGTAGTCTTTAATCAGCTCCAACCATCTTCTTTGGCGCATGTTCAAATCCTTCTAGGTAAATATATACTTCAGACTCTTGTGATCTGTGTATATTTCACACTTCTCTCCATATAAGTAGTGCCTCCAAATCTTTAGGGCAAACACTACTGCCGCCAATTCTAGATCATGGGTCGGATACCCCTTCTCGTAATCCTTCAGCTGACGTGACGCATAGGCAATGACTTTGCCGCTCTGCATCAATACACAGCCTAATCCTTTATGTGAGGCATCGCTATATACTACGAAATTTTCGGAACTATCTGGTAAAGACAATACAGGCGCAGTACTCAGCCTCTTCTTCAGCTCTTGAAAACTCTCCTCACACTTCTCCGTCCAAACAAACTTAACTGTTTTACGAGTCAAATTCGTCAACGGAGTTGCGATTCTAGAAAAGTCTTGGATAAATCTCCGGTAATAACCTGCCAATCCCAAGAAACTCCTCACTTCGGACGGCATCTTCGGCTGTTCCCAATTTATAACAGCTTCAACCTTCGACGGATCTACCGAAATACCATCCTTGTCGATCACGTGGCCAAGAAATTGCACACGTTCCAACCAAAATTTGCATTTTGAGAATTTAGTGTAAAGCCTCTCTCGTCTCAGGGCTTCTAAGGTTAGTCGTAAGTGTTCAGCATGCTCCTCCTCAGTCTTGGAATAAACCAGGATGTCATCTATGAATACTACCACGAACTTATCTAGAAATGGCTTGAACACCCTACTCATTAGGTCCATAAATGCAGCTGGGGCATTCGTGAGACCAAATGACATCACCAAGAACTCGTAATGACCATACCGAGTTCTAAAAGCCGTTTTCGGTATATCTTCCTTTCTCACCTTCAACTGATGATACCCGCTTCTCAAATAAATTTTTGAGAAGTACCTCGCACCCTTCAGTTGATCAAACAAGTCATCGATCCTAGGTAAAGGATACCTATTCTTGATCGTAACTTTATTCAACTCTCTATAATCAATGCAAAGACGCATCGACCCATCCTTCTTCTTCACAAATAAGACAGGCGCTCCCCACGGCGAAACGCTTGGTTGAATATACTTCTTGTCCAGTAATTCTTGCAGTTGAATCATCAGTTCTTTCATCTCGACTGGAGCCATTCGGTACGGAGCCTTCAAAATCGGAGCAGTTCCCGGCGCTAGATCGATCACGAACTCTGTCTCCCTATCTGGCAGAAGTCCTGGTAAATCGCTCGGAAAAACGTCCACAAATTCCTTAACTACCGATATCTCCTCCACCTTCGAGCTTTCCTTATGCGAATCTACTATGTAGGCTAGATATCCTACACAGCCTTGCGTCAGAAGTTTCCTGGCTTGCATAATCGTCAGAAAACTCGCTTGCCTAGGCGATTTGCTACCATAGAACACCAACTTCGACGGAGTCGTAAGGTTCACCGACTTCTTCTGACAGTCGATTACCGCCCCATGGTTGAACAACCAATCCATACCCAGTATAACGTCGAATTCCCCAAGTTTAATCAGAATCAAATCTACTCTAAGTTCCTGACCCTTAATGTCCAATCTACAGTTCTTATAAACGCTCCTAACAGGAATAACCTCCCTATTCGCAATCTCTATGATCAAAGGGTAACCTAATTCCTCTACAAGTAAGTCTATGGTTTTAGCAAAATCATCAGATATGAATGAACAAGTAGCACTCGAATAAAATAATACATATGCATTTATACTATTGACCAGAATAATACCTGACACCACGTCTTTTGATTGCACAGCATCCTGCACCGTCATATTGAATGTCCGTGCAGTGGGTCGAACAGCTTGCAATGGTGCAGCAATAGTAACGGTACTACCGCTTCCATTCCCTCCACTCCCTGTTGACCCTGCCGTCAGCTTTTTCGGGCAGTTGCGAGCCATGTGATCTTTGGATCCACATGTAAAACAAGCTCCTTTCTTCGGTTTTGGGCAATTTGGCGCGATGTGGCCTTCCTGACCACAGTTGAAGCACACCCGCTTCCCCTTCATGCACACGCTAGTGTGATTCTTACCGCATGTAGCACATGCTTCGAACTTCCTCTTCTGCTGACTTCCTTGCTGACTCCCAGCAGAGATATTATCAGACCACTTCCTCTTCTGGTTCACAGCGCTGCCTGTGAAACCCCCAGTCTTAGTTTCTACCTCATTTTTCTTCTTCTTATCTTGGTTGAACTTCAGTTACTGCTTCGCTTCCTCCTTCAGCAAGTATGGCTTTCTCCAGCACCGCTGCAAATGTGTTCAGCTGGAACATGGAAACCTTGCTGTAGAGCCAGGGCTTTAGTCCCCGCTCAAACCTTCTTGCTTTCCTAGCCTCAGTGCTGACCTGGTATGTAGCGAACCTGGCCAACTCGTTAAACTTACCAGCATACTCAGACACCGTCATCCCTCCTTGCTTAAGTTCTAGGAACTGGACCTCCATCTGGTCCTGCGAACTCACTGGAAAGTACATCTCGTAGAACATTTCCTTGAAACGTTCCCACATGATGACTCCCTCTCCCTCTCGAGTATTGTTAGCCTGCCACCAAAAACTTGCATCCGACTTTAACATGAAAGCCGCGAACGTTGTCTTTTGGTCTTCTCCTACTCTAGCCACGTCAAATACCTTCTCCATTTCCATAACCCATGTCTGAGCTTCGATAGGGTTAGTCGATCCTTTGAACTCAGGCGGTCCTACTGCCTTGAATTCCTTGAAAGTAGTACCCTGCATCTGCGGTTGATTCGCAAGAGCTCCGGTCAACAGGTTCACCAACTGCTGAACCGAATTGGGATTCGTCCCATCGTTATTGTTGTTGTTCGTCGAACCCTCGGGATTTTGACGCGTTACTCTTCTTCTAGGAGGCATTTTCTGTTAAGAAAATATTATTATTGGACCCTTTACTCAATTATTAAGTATCTAAGTTCATACTTAAACATTTAAATAATTCAATTCACATAGAACACCAAGCACGTCCATAAACTTCTTTTATTCATCAGTCGTAGTTTTAAAAACAACAAACAGATAGCATTTCTGCCATTTACATCATCCTTCCTGAACTGGAAAAGTTGCAGGATTACATTATTAACTCATCCCATTCTTATCTTAAATTATGGGA
Source organism: Panax stipuleanatus (assembly GCA_020205555.1). Classification (NCBI taxonomy): domain Eukaryota; kingdom Viridiplantae; phylum Streptophyta; class Magnoliopsida; order Apiales; family Araliaceae; genus Panax; species Panax stipuleanatus. The sequence continues at coordinate 71,590,195 of CM035126.1, forward strand.
TTTTCGTTACTTATTACAAAATATACAATACATAACAAACTCTACCACTACTGTTACTACTACCACTACTACCACTGCCTTGGCATATTAATGCGTCTCACAGCCTCTCTGCGTTCCTCTTCCATTACCCGAAATGCCGTTCTTCGGTCCACCACATACCACGGTAAACCTTGGAACTGAGCTGGGTAGTAGAAAATACGATCCTGAGCTCTCTCTATCGCCGTATGAAAAGTATATTCCGTTTCCCTCAGCTTGGCCCTCTTGGCTTCAGCTTCACCTTCAGCTCGATCGGCTCGTTGATTAGCCCTCAAGCTTGACTCTTCAGCTCTGGCACGCTTCCTCGACTCCTCCTGGATGTCTTGCTTTAGCTTTTCCAGTTCAAATCGAGCAGCATCTCTCTCGACCTCCATATGTATCAGGTTCCACTGTGCATCTCCTAGTTCACTATCCATCTCTTCGATAGTCTCGTCCCACTGCTGAATAGTCTCCTCGAGATCTCCTACTCGTCCCTGAAGTTCCACATTGCTATCGTAGACTGTCTCGTACATCTCAGCACTAGTAGAGTGAGGTGGGAATTCCTCCTCGGGATCCTCTTCCTCCTCTTCAGACTCGTCCTCGTCCTCATCCTCTGGAATAGGTGTCAGCTCACGCTCCCGACCAGCTACGGTGATCACTGGAGATGGCTCTCTCCTAACCAGTTGCTTCCAGACAATATGTATGTCACTGGGCTCTTCCTCTCTAGGCACCTGAGGTACATCCTCTCTAGCCTGACTAGGTTCTCCCAAGTTCGACATCCTGACAAAAGAATTTTAAAGTTCATTATTACGTGATAACGAATCGTCACTCTTCGAATACTATAATGTAAACACATAGGCACATCCTATGTTTAATAAGTTACTTAATTATAATTTTATTAATTATAATTAAGAGTAAATGTTTAATTTAAATTATAATTCTGTGAAATTATAATGTATAGAAGTTGATTTATTTTAATCAATTAGGTGTTAATTTAAATTATAATTTAATAAATGCATGTTTAATTGTGGATTTTAAATTGATAATTACATGATTTATTATAAATTGTGTAATTGTAATACATGTTATAGTTTAATTAATTATTGATTATAATTGATAAATACATGATTAATTATAAATTGTGTAATTATAAATGCATGAATGTGGTTTAATTGATTTTAAATTATAAATTGTTTATAATTTAAAAGGTAATGATAATTTAAGTAATTATAATTTGATTAAGTGTTTGAATTATAATTGTTTAATTATAATTGAGTTAAATACATAATTAATTTAATTATGTGAATATGTAGGTGATGTAATTAACTATGTGATGGTTGATTATTATTACTATTTAATCAGAATGTGAGTTAACCATGAGGGTTAACCACTTATGTGAATTAGTTACGTGTTAACTAATTTAGGTTATTGTGATTGAATATATATGTGTAGGAAGTATTAAAGTACGTGAATTGTGTTAAGTAGCTTGCGCTTGAGGCAAGTCTTCTAAACCCTAAACTCGTTAATTTTACGCAAGTCTTCTAAACCCTAAACTCGTTAATTTTACGCAAGTCTTCTAAACCCTAAACTCATTAATTTTACGCAAGTTTTCTAAACCCTAATCTTGTATTGATTTTATATGATCTCTTGAATTCATATATTCATTGTTGAGAATGTCCTTTCCATTTCAGTATTGGACAATTGTTTATTTAATTGAAATGGTCTTAACTTATTGTTCAAGTAAGATCCAATTATTAATTTAAATGTTTTAGGTTTACTTCTAAATCATATGTTAATTCATAATTCTTCTAAAGCATATGCTCTTCCTCTCTAGGCACCTGAGGTACATCCTCTCTAGCCTGACTAGGTTCTCCCAAGTTCGACATCCTGACAAAAGAATTTTAAAGTTCATTATTACGTGATAACGAATCGTCACTCTTCGAATACTATAATGTAAACACATAGGCACATAAGGTAGTTTATTATCTTTACCTAGCATCACTATCTTTTCGATCTTACCATAAGGCTACTACCTAAGGTTTTTTCCTACCTAAGGTTTCATAACCTACAGCTTTGATACCAACCTGTGACATACATATTGTCTGGGAGCAGCTGCTTAGGAGAGAGCCATCTCCAGTGATCACCGTAGCTGGTCGGGAGGGTGAGCTGACACCTATTCCAGAGGATGAGGACGAGGACGAGTCTGAAGAGGAGGAAGAGGAGGAAGAGGAGGAATTCCCACCTCACTCTACTAGTGCTGAGATGTACGAGGCAGTCTACAATAGCAATGTGGAACTTCAGGGACGAGTAGGAGATCTCGAGGAGACTATTCAGCAGCGGGACGAGACTATCGAAGAGATGGATAGTGAACTAGGAGATGCACAGTGGAACCTGATACATATGGAGGTCGAGAGAGATGCTGCTCGATTTGAACTGGCAAAGCTGAAGCAAGACATCCAGGAGGAGTCGAGGAAGCGTGCCAGAGCTGAAGAGTCAAGCTTGAGGGCTAATCAACGAGCCGATCGAGCTGAAGGTGAAGCTGAAGCCAAGAGGGCCAAGCTGAGGGAAACGGAATATGCTTTTCATACGGCGATAGAGAGAGCTCAGGATCGTATTTTCTACTACCCAGCTCAGTTCCAAGGTTTATCGTGGTATGTGGTGGACCGAAGAACGGCATTTCGGGTAATGGAAGAGGAACGCAGAGAGGCTGTGAGACGCATTAATATGCCAAGGCAGTGGTAGTAGTGGTAGTAGTAACAGTAGTGGTAGAGTTTGTTATGTATTGCATGTTTTGTAATAAGTAACGAAAATCCCATAATTTGAGATAAGAATGGGATGAGTTAATAATGTAATCCTGCAACTTTTCCAGTTCAGGAAGGATGATGTAAATGGCAGAAATGCTATCTGTTTGATGTTTTTAAAACTACGACTGATGAATAAAAGAAGTTTATGGACGTGCTTGGTGTTCTATGTGAATTGAATTATTTAAACGTTTAAGTATGAACTTAGATACTTAATAATTGAATAAAGGGTCCAATAATAATATTTTCTTAACAGAAAATGCCTCCTAGAAGAAGAGTAACGCGTCAAAATCCCGAGGGTTCGACGAACAACAACAATAACGATGGGACGAATCCCAATTCAGTTCAGCAGTTGGTGAACCTGTTGACCAGAGCTCTTGCGAATCAACCGCAGATGCAGGGTACTACTTTCAAGGAATTCAAGGTAGTAGGACCGTCTGAGTTCAAAGGATCGCCTAACCCTATCGAAGCTCAGACATGGGTTATGAAAATGGAGAAGGTATTTGACGTGGCTAGAGTATGAGAAGACCAAAAGACAACGTTCGCGGCTTTCATGTTGAAGTCGGATGCAAGTTTTTGGTGGCAGGCTAACAATACTCGAGAGGGAGAGGGAGTCATCATGTGGGAACGTTTCAAGGAAATGTTCTACGAGATGTACTTTCCAGTGAGTTCGCAGGACCAGATGGAGGTCCAGTTCCTAGAACTTAAGCAAGGAGGGATGACGGTGTCCGAGTATGCTGCTAAGTTTAACGAGTTGGCCAGGTTCGCTACATACCAGGTCAGCACTGACGCTAGGAAAGCAAGAAGGTTTGAGCGGGGACTAAAGCCCTGGCTCTACAGCAAGGTTTCCATGTTCCAGCTGAACACATTTGCAGCGGTGCTGGAGAAAGCCATACTTGCTGAAGGAGGAAGCGAAGCGGTAACGAAGTTCAACCAAGATAAGAAGAAGAAGAATGAGGTAGAAACAAGACTGGGGGTTTCACACTCAGCTCTGTGAACCAGAAGAGGAAGTGGTCTGATAATATCTCTGCTGGGAGTCAGCAAGGAAGTCAGCAGAAGAGGAAGTTCGAAGCATGTGCTACATGCGGTAAGAATCACACTAGCGTGTGCATGAAGGGGAAGCGGGTGTGCTTCAACTGTGGTCAGGAAGGCCACATCGCGCCAAATTGCCCAAAACCGAAGAAAGGAGCTTGCTTTACATGTGGATCCAAAGATCACATGGCTCGCAACTGCCCGAAGAAGCTGACGGCAGGGTCAACAGGGAGTGGAGGGAATGGAAGCGGCAGTACCGTTACTATTGCTGCACCATTGCAAGCTGTTCGACCCACTGCACGGACATTCAATATGACGGTGCAGGATGCTGTGCAATCAAAAGACGTGGTGTCAGGTATTATTCCGGTCAATAGTATAAATGCATATGTATTATTTTATTCGAGTGCTACTTGTTCATTCATATCTGATGATTTTGCTAAAACCTTAGACTTACCTGTAGAGGAATTAGGTTACCCTTTGATCATAGAGATTGCGAATAGGGAGGTTATTCCTGTTAGGAGCGTTTATAAGAACTGTAGATTGGACATTAAGGGTCAGGAACTTAGAGTAGATTTGATTCCGATTAAACTTGGGGAATTCGACGTTATACTGGGTATGGATTGGTTGTTCAACCATGGGGCGGTAATCGACTGTCAGAAGAAGTTGGTGAACCTTACGACTCCGTCGAAGTTGGTGTTCTGTGGTAGCAAATCGCCTAGGAAAGCGAGTTTTCTGACGATTATGCAAGCCAAGAAACTTCTGACGCAAGGCTGTGTAGGATATCTAGCCTACATAGTAGATTCGCATAAGGAAAGCCCGAAGGTGGAGGAGATATCGGTAGTTAAGGAATTTGTGGACGTTTTTCCGAGCGATTTACCAGGACTTCCGCCAGATAGGGAGACAGAGTTCGTGATTGATCTAGCGCCGGGAACTGCTCCGATTTTGAAGGCTCCATACCGAATGGCTCCAGTCGAGATGAAAGAACTGAAGATTCAACTGCAAGAATTACTGGACAAGAAGTATATTCAACCAAGCGTTTCGCCGTAGGGAGCGCCTGTCTTATTTGTGAAGAAGAAGGATGGGTCGATGCGTCTTTGCATTGATTATAGAGAGTTGAATAAAGTTACGATCAAGAATAGGTATCCTTTACCTAGGATCGATGACTTGTTTGATCAACTGAAGGGTGCGAGGTACTTCTCAAAAATTTATTTGAGAAGCGGGTATCATCAGTTGAAGGTGAGAAAGGAAGATATACCGAAAATGACTTTTAGAACTCGGTATGGTCATTACGAGTTCTTGGTGATGTCATTTGGTCTCACGAATGCCCCAGCTGCATTTATGGACCTAATGAATAGGGTGTTCAAGCCATTTCTAGATAAGTTCGTGGTAGTGTTCATAGATGATATCCTGGTTTATTCCAAGACCGAGGAAGAGCATGCTGAACACTTACGACTAACCTTAGAAGCCCTGAGACGAGAGAGGCTTTACGCTAAAATCTTGAAATGTGAATTTTGGTTGGAACGTGTGCAATTTCTTGGCCACGTGATCGACAAGGATGGTATTTCGGTAGATCCGTCGAAGGTTGAAGCTGTTATAAATTGGGAACAGCCGAAGACGCCGTCCGAAGTGAGGTGTTTCTTGGGATTGGCAGGTTATTACCGGAGATTTATCCAAGACTTTTCTAGAATCGCAACTCCGTTGATGAATTTGACTCGTAAAACAGTTAAGTTTGTTTGGGCGGAGAAGTGTGAGGAGAGTTTTCAAGAGCTGAAGAAGAGGCTGAGTACTGCGCCTGTATTGTCTTTACCAGATAGTTCCGAAAATTTCATAGTATATAGCGATGCCTCACATAAAGGATTAGGCTGTGTATTGATGCAGAGCGGCAAAGTCATTGCCTATGCGTCACGTCAGCTGAAGGATTACGAGAAGGGGTATCCGACCCATGATCTAGAGTTGGCGGCAGTAGTGTTTGCCCTGAAGATTTGGAGGCACTACTTATATGGAGAGAAGTGTGAAATATACACAGATCACAAGAGTCTGAAGTATATATTTACCCAGAAGGATTTGAACATGCGCCAAAGAAGATGGTTGGAGCTGATTAAAGACTACGATTGCGAGATACTTTACCATCCGGGTAAAGCTAACGTTGTCGCTGACGCTTTAAGCAGGAAAGGTCGGGAGAAGCTGAACGTATTAACTGATCAGGATCGGTTGATAGAACAAATGGCTAGATTAGAATTGGAAGTGAAGTTTCCGAGGGAATCGGATGAGTTGTTGTTTCAAGTAACCAATGGTTCTACTCTAGTAGATAAGGTGAAAGAAGCACAATTCAATGATGAAGACTGTGAAAAGATTCGGAAGAGGATAACCGAAGGCGAAGAGTTCAAATTCAAGATCGGTAACGAAGGGCTGTTGCAGTTTGAAGGTAGAATATGGGTACCGCCAGTACCAGAGGTCAAAGAGGAGATTCTAAGCGAAGCTCATAGTTCTAGATATTCTATTCACCCTGGGAGTACGAAGATGTACCAGGATCTCAGGCATCATTTCTGGTGGCCGAATATGAAGAGGGACGTTGCGGAATGCGTTGCGAAGTGCTTAACGTGCCAGAAAGTCAAGCAGAACACCAGAGACCAAGTGGACTGCTGCAACCGTTAGAAATTCTAAAGTGGAAGTGGGAGCATATCACGATGGATTTTGTGGTAGGTCTTCCAATGACTCAGAAAGGATTTGATGCGATATGGGTTATAGTGGATCGACTGACGAAGTCAGCCCACTTTCTACCAATCAGGGTTAAGTACAATCGGATAAGCTAGCGAAGCTATACGTGAAGGAAAATATTTCTCGACATGGTGTTCCGGTGTCGATTGTGTCCGACAGAGATCCGCGTTTTACGTCGAATTTCTGGAAGCGTTTGCAAGAAGGTATGGGAACGCAGTTGCGAATGAGTACAGCGTATCATCCTCAGACTGATGGACAAAGTGAAAGAACGATTCAGACACTTGAGGATATGCTAAGAGCTTGTGTGATGGACTTCAAAGGAAGCTGGGAGGATCATCTACCATTAATGGAGTTCGCCTACAACAATAGTTATCATGCGAATATTGGCATGCCGCCTTACGAAGCATTATACGGCAGAAAATGCAGAACACCTCTGTGCTGGGATGAAGTCGGTGAACGTCAATTGTTGGGACCAGAATTGGTACAACAAACCGCCAAAATTGTGAAGCTGATCAGAACGAGATTAGTTGCTGCTCAAGACAGACAAAAGAAGTATGCCGATCTTAATCGACAGAACCGAGAATTCTTGCCAGGAAGTTTCGTTTTCCTGAAAGTATCTCCCTGGAAGGGGAAAATTCGATTCGGTAAGAAGGGGAAGCTGAGTCCCCGATTCATTGGACTTTTTGAGGTATTACGAAAGGTGGGCGAGGTTGCTTACGAGATTGCATTACCTCCGGAGCTCGAGAATATACATAATGTCTTTCATATTTCTGTATTAAGACCTTACAAGCACGATTACAAGCATGTAATAGAATATGAACCTTTGCTATTTGATAAAGACTTAACGTATGAAGAAGTGCCTATTCAAATAGTTGATAGAAAGGAACAAGTACTTAGGAATAAAGTGATACCTTCTGTTAAGGTAATTTGGAGAAACCACAGTGCTGAAGAAGCTACGTGGGAACTCGAAGATGTTATGATAAAATCTTATCCGCATTTATTTGATTAGTTTTGTGTAACCCCTTATATACTGATTCTGGGGACAGAATCCTTTTAAGGGGGAAGAATGTAATAGACGAGATTTTTTATTTATTTTTTTTGTGATTTTGGGGACAGAATCCTTTTAAGGAGGGAAGATTGTAACGATTGTGATTTTATATTTAATTTTAAATATTTATTTAATTAAATAAATATTTTATGTGATTTATTTATTGAGTTAAATAAATAAATTATGCGATTTATGGAGTGATTTAATTAAGTGTATATATTAATTAATTGAATGTGTAATGCTTATTTAATTAATATATATTAATTTTATATTATAATTCTAATTTAATTGAGATAATTAAATTAGATGAATTATGTGATGAAGTGTTACATGAATTATAATTATGTGGCAATTTTATGTGATTTATTGATGTTAGATTTTAATTGATTAAATTAGATGATTAATATTTAATTAATTAAAATGTGACATTAAAGTATGTGTTAAATAATTTATTAAAATAAAGAAAAGGATTTTTAAATTTACTTTAACCAAACAAGGCCCTTATAATTGTTTTAAACCTATTTCTACCAAACGGAGCCCTAACTATCAAAAAGCTATTTAAATAAACTGTTTAACAAACATGGCCTTAGCATTAATAATCTGTTTTTAAAAATAACCTTGTTTTGCCAAACAAGGCATTGTGGCTTTTTGAAATTTGTAATTGACATTATACTTAATATATTTGTCAATTATATTATATAATTAAGCCTATATCTATTACTACGTATTATATTATACGTTAGTCTAAACTACGTTAGAAAGAATATCAGTGTAAGAGAGAAAAGAAAGAACAGAGGAAGAGTTAGAGAAGAGAGAAGAAGAAGAAAAGGAAGAGCTTAAGCATCATCATCTTCTTCATTAACGATTAGCAAAAAGGTTATAATCTATAATTTTACTCTTACAATTATAGAACTCAATTCATATGTTTCATGTATTTTATTCTCTGTCAAAAGTTGAGTTTTCATGGAAGTTATGAAATCATGAATTTTATATGTATGTATTGTATCCATGTGTTGATTGTGGTAATTGTATGACACAAGAGGATTTTCAGGAATTAAATTACTGTTAAAACAAGTTTCATGGAAAAAGTTTTGTTCATATTGTTTTATGTATATTGATTGGTTTTAGAATGGAAAATTTAGGAATTTGTATGTGTTAGTATGTCTAATTAGAATTGGTTATGATGTTATATTCAATTATGAAGAGATTTCATGTGTTATAAGTTGAATTACTTGAGAAATTATATTACAGTAGATTATTTTATGGAAAAATATGAGTTTTCATGAAAATGGCCAAATTAGATTTTTAAAACTATTGATTCTCGTTGTTTAAATGAGTTTATGTTTTGAGTGCATGTTAGATATATGTATTACAGCGTATATATGATTTACAGTGTCTATGTTACTGTATTTTTGGCTTGTATGGGTTGTCAAGTAAAGCAGGGAGCCGTGGCTGTCTGCGTCTGGCCGAGCTGCTGCGCTGCTGCGCAGGCAGCAAGGCCAGGAGCAGCGCAGCTGCGCCGCTTGCTTTTACCAGAGCCTTTACCTGCGCAGCTGCGCCGGGTTTAAGGCAGCTGGCATGCGCCGGGTTCAGTGCAATGGCAGTGTGTTTTAAATTGTGCAGATTATTTTCATGCCTAAGTTACATTATTGTTAAGATAATGAGCATATGTCTAGCTTCTATAACATGTGTTAACACGAAATTGGTAATTTCATAATTTGGAAAATAAAAGAAATTTGAAAACCTAATATGGTATTTAAAACTATAATTGTTTAATAAGTTACTTAATTATAATTTTATTAATTATAATTAAGAGTAAATGTTTAATTTAAATTATAATTCTGTGAAATTATAATGTATAGAAGTTGATTTATTTTAATCAATTAGGTGTTAATTTAAATTATAATTTAATAAATGCATGTTTAATTGTGGATTTTAAATTGATAATTACATGATTTATTATAAATTGTGTAATTGTAATACATGTTATAGTTTAATTAATTATTGATTATAATTGATAAATACATGATTAATTATAAATTGTGTAATTATAAATGCATGAATGTGGTTTAATTGATTTTAAATTATAAATTGTTTATAATTTAAAAGGTAATGATAATTTAAGTAATTATAATTTGATTAAGTGTTTGAATTATAATTGTTTAATTATAATTGAGTTAAATACATAATTAATTTAATTATGTGAATATGTAGGTGATGTAATTAACTATGTGATGGTTGATTATTATTACTATTTAATCAGAATGTGAGTTAACCATGAGGGTTAACCACTTATGTGAATTAGCTACGTGTTAACTAATTTAGGTTATTGTGATTGAATATATATATGTAGGAAGTATTAAAGTACGTGAATTGTGTTAAGTAGCTTGCGCTTGAGGCAAGTCTTCTAAACCCTAAACTCGTTAATTTTACGCAAGTCTTCTAAACCCTAAACTCGTTAATTTTACGCATGTTTTCTAAACCCTAATCTTGTATTGATTTTATATGATCTCTTGAATTCATATATTCATTGTTGAAAATGTCCTTTCCATTTCAGTATTGGATAATTGTTTATTTAATTGAAATGGTCTTAACTTATTATTCAAGTAAGATCCAATTATTAATTTAAATGCTTTAGGTTTACTTCTAAAGCATATGTTAATTCATAATTCTTTTATTTTGAATTATTGGAAGTCGATTCAACTAATCCTTAGTTGATGAATGTGAATTCTAAATTACCCTTGTAAGCTTATTCAAACCAAACTTTCTTTGGTGCGGACTTGAATTCAAATTACTGAGTTGAACAACCCTATTTACTAGGGGAGGTTACTGCGCATAGCGTTAAGATGGTTGTGCACAATACATAGTACGAAGGGCTGATCCCCCTAAGTACGAGTTAAGGTCCATAGTCTTATTGACTGTTAAAGGTTTAAATAGAAATATTTATAACCTAGGACAAGAGTTCAAAGGTCTTATGACCCTCAGATAAATTCTATATCCAAATTTTAATATTGATAGAGAATTATTATTCAATTCTTTATTATTGAAGCAAGCTAAGTTGTTCAAATTTTCTTAAAGATATTCTTTCATGTCTATATTATTGTTAAACTCCAGTGAGCTGTAGTTTGCTCACTCTTGCATTAAATAACAATTTCAGTTAAGGTTGACAACGCTGATGCTCCGTCTACAAGTAAGGGCAAGGGAAAGCAAAGCAAGTGAAGACTTATTTTTTTATTTAATAGAGAATGATTGTAATAATTGAATGTTATATTTTATTTCCGCACTTTATTATATTCATGTCAAGGTTAGAGTAACCCTGGGATTGATTTTGAGAATGTTGTAACCCTTGTTTTAAGGGAGATTTAGTTATTTTAATTTAAGTTGTAGTTTATTTTGCATTATTCATTGGGTAGATATATGTTATATTAGAAAGTGAACACCAAATTATGTGAAAACGAAGTACCCGGATTTGGGGGTGTCACAATCTGAGACTGGAAGCTATATTGATTTAATAATGCATAGGCTAGTTCTTGCCAACTATGGATTTTGGAATTGTTGAGTAGGGCATACCAAGCTCGGGCTTCCCTAGTCAGACTCTTTTGGAATAACTACATTCTGAGTTTCTCAACCTCAGCATAGGATCCGAGTTCTCCAATGAACAATTCGGTTCTCCATCAGGGACTTGAAATTTATATGGATATCGAGCCCCTGGAAATATACACAGATCTGAGTAGTTTACACTTCCAAATGCCCCTGTTCCTTTGATGGACCGAATTGTTTCTTCCATTTGCTGGACTTTTTTCTTAATATCACCAGTTTCCTGATCATTTCTAAGATTGGTGATTTCAGGGGTTTTGTTGTTCATATCCTTGTTTTGAGGCTCAGATAACTGAGTTTCTTTCTTTTTATCGGTATCCTGACTGCCACCTTTCGTGGATGATTCTGTTTGAATGGGTATTTGTTTACCCTGAAGACTTTTGCTTTGTTCTTTAAGGAAAATAGCCAATTCAGCTATCTAGTTTTTTAATCCTTCGAACTCTTCCCGAGAGACAGGGGTGGATTCAGGTTGGGCACTTAAAGCCATGCATGGAGATGGGCTTAGTGCCTTTTTAGAGTTTGATCTAGTAACGGGACCAATGTTTTCCTGCAAAAAAAGTAAGTATGTTAATTTTGATATATAAATATATATATATATATATATATATATATATATATATATTAACAGGAGGTATGCTATGCAGTGCGTCATTTTTTGAAGTTTTTTAATATTTTCCTGTAAAACAAAGGTCAGTTGTTTTGATGACAGTATAGCATGACAGGATTTAATAAAATTAACAGGAAATGGAATGTATATTTACATTTATTTGATAATTATATGGAATTTGAAATTTACATTGAATTTACATGAAATTTGAAAGGGGAAGGGATGAAAAGACTCCTCTTCGGATTTGGTTTATCAGAGGCTGACCTATCTTAGGCTACTCTCGCAGCTTTTTGGCATGAAGGTACTCAGATCATAGCAATTTATTAGAGGGAAAATGTGTGACGCCCCCAAATTCGGACCGCCACTGATCTCTCGAATTCAGTCCATCACATTCTCATAATAATACCATAATAACATACATTCACAGCGAAAGATCTAATCTAGAATAATATACAATGATTTATTATAATTATTTCCCCAAGTCTAGCAACCTACAGTACTTAATAGGTTACATAATAATATCAAATACAGACTTATTACATAACCATACTTAAGCTTAAACATAGTTATGCAATAATCTTAATATAACACCATAGATTTTAAAACATAAAAGGAACAAGCTAGGCGGTAGCCTTGCCCTTGCCCTTGTCGGCGCCCGACAGTCCACCCTGCTCTGCCTTAACTGAAATGTATTAGGGAAAGCAAGAATGAGCAACAAGTTTGCTCAGTAAGTAATATAACAACAAGGGTGAGTATTATAGTTCTCGAATCCAAAAAGGTATAACAAGGTGTGATAGTTCAAGACAACAAGAAATATCAACAGTTTTCAATAACAGTCGATAAAGACAGAATAATATCAATAGGATTCAATGCTAAATTAATTTACGATTTCAAGATAATTGAATATTGAGCAGTCACTAAGGACTATGAACTTCTACTAGAATTAACAGTAATATATTGATAATCCAACAAAAATAAGTACAGCAGGTGATCAACCTAAAGTACCCTATATTATGCATAACATTTAATCATACTCAAGTGCGCACGTCGGTCTCCCGACAATATACAGTTCCCTTCAAAGAAGGTTGTTCATCTTAGTCAATATAAGACTCCGCACCAATCAATTGGTTTGGATAGCTTTCTAATCACGATATAAGTCTAGCCGAATCAAATGGCATAGACCACTATTCATAAGTTTGATACTTGACATTAAGTTCGAAGAATATAATCGACTTCATCATAACTATGACGCAATAAGTCATAATTTGAATAACTCACTTGCACAACAATAAACTTAATACGAATTCAATAAGAATAGAGTTCAAGTACTTGCTTACAATATCCGTTGAATAAAGTAATGCAAGGGTTTAGGATACTTGCATAATAAAATAGTGTAAGTTAGGGAACTTGCCTTATGCATAGTTTATCCACGTTAAGTAAATCAACACTCTTAATTCTCTATCGTAATATAGTTACGTATATATATGATATCCATTAGTCATATAGTTGAACATCATATCTTATCTTGGATATACGATCAACACATAATCTAAGTTTTAACCTAGCTACACAGCTATACCATATATAGTATCATATTAATTCACAAGTCTCGACTAATATAACTTTTATTGTCTTTTATCCTTAACGTTCCTCTTTTCGAGTTAATCAAGTCCACATATTGTCATTATCACATAAGATCACAATCAATACTAAGCTTATTTTATTTAGTAGGTTATTGCATTGTTATAAGTTAACCGTCAAAATCGGATTCAAGTATCAACGTATGATATCACATAGCATATATACATGTTAAAGGGTCCTTTCATGCTTTTATAATCGTTCTAAATTCAACCCTTCACGAAATGATTCTGAGATTAACTCTCAAATAAATTTACGGTCATATTATGTCATGATATCACATAAGCTATCGTGCTCGCCGTGTAAACATGTGAAACGGTCATATAATCTATCAATAAGCATGCTCACAAGTTTCTACGTCTTAAATGCGTAACTAGTGTCGTCATTTGTTTGAAAACGTGCTTCATTTATACTTAACTTGATTTCACGACATTTAACATGGTAGGCATACATGTATGATACATTAGTGAGTCTAAGAGTACTATCAAACATGTCCATAAATATCAGAATCCAAATTTCAATGTAACATGTCAAGGTGCACGTTCAAAACTTATACTTTCATTAGTAAAGTTCTCTAATAAGGCCTAATATGTGACGCCCCCAAAATAGGTTCAATACTCAACCCATTCTAAGTCGCCAAATACATGGTACAGAATTCAAATACAATCTTTTATAACATACGGTCGTGCAAAATACAACCACACAAACTGTGAGTCTCAATACAAATCGTATATAATACGAAATATAAACATTCAAATTCAGCCCTCTTTTATTACAATTATTATCACACTATTTTATAAAGATAGTGAGGACTACTACTGCTCTACTCTGACCATCACACTGATCCCATACTAATTCCTGTAACATTCTCATTCCCTAAAAAGGACAATAGATGAAAAGGGTGAGCTCAACTAGCCAAGTAAAGAATATTATGACTAAGATAATAAAGAATAATTTATCGTTAGTCTTCAACAAATCAGATAAAATATTATGGACAACAATTTTTAGATCAACAACTGCAACGGAAATAACAATTCATTAGAAGAGTTAAGTAGAGAATGAAGTCTACTATCTTCTATGATTTAAAAGTCCATCATCAATATTTTATTCCTGTAACATCAATCAATATACATCTCGAATCAAATATTCAACTTTGCACTACGGGCCAAAGATATTTATTTGTATCATCAGTTGGTCATATTCATCTCAACACCTGTTCATCTTTGCACTATGGGCCAAAGATATTCATCAGGTAATCATTCATCCTTGCTCTACAGGCCAAAGATATTCAGTTATATCACCATTTAGGACTGAGGATAATGAAAAATAATATAAATAACGAATACTCTATAATAATCAATTGTGGAGCAAAATTCAAGAATGAAGTTCAAAACTTGGATCCAATCAAAGATAGGAACCATAATAGGCAACTTGGACAAATAAAAGAAAATTTAATTTTTTTGTGAATAGTATACGTGAATAGTGCTGTATATGTGAATAGTGCCGTATACGTGAATAGTAACTCCAACATGAAAAGGTAAAAATTTCATAATAAAATTTATACCAACATTCCAATGAAATGATCCTAAATGAAACGCAAAATTCAAAGAATTTATGATCATTTCAGGAATTATAGAAGCAATACTTACCGTAATAAGTTTTAATTTGGGTATATGAAATGAAATATTATAGCTTTTATAATATGAAATATAAAAGAAAATAATATTTCTTACGAGTATTGCAATAAAATAATATCCTTTACCATAGCAGAAACTGGATTTGACTGAAATATCGGATACTATTTTGAGAAAATCTTGCACAAAAAGCTACACTCAAAGTATCCTTATACTCAAGAGAAATACTCACAATACTATAGAATAAGAATTTATAATATAGAAATGGTGTGTTGAGGAAGGAGGGTTATCCCTCTATTTATAGTGCAGCACGGAGGAAAAATTAAACAAGGCTGCCTAATTTTCCTCCGCCCACCTGCCTAACCTCTCCCTTTCTTTTGCCTAACTCTTATCATTTTAAAGGTTGGGGGCCCACCATTTTGGAACAAGCTTTGCAGGCAACATTTTCCACCACCCATCACTTTTATCACATGTATATATATATATATATATATAATACTATTATTATAATATATTTAAATGAATATTTTATCGGAGAAGATAATTGCCAAACTTTCAACAAATATTTTATTCTAAAAAAATTATTTCATTTATATCAAAATTGAAATAAATATTTCCTTATCATATAAATCAATAATTAATTATTCACAAATAATATTACAGAACTACAATATTGACAACCAGGTCGTTCCCAGGAAAGAGAGGGCTTTTCGATAAGGATTTCTCCTTATTGGCGCGCAATTAAATTAACCTATCCCCTTTCCTCGACAGAACTTTCTTAGACATTGCCAATAATGCTATCTAATAATATTATTCAAATAATATGAATTATTGGTTTGATAATTTAAAATACTGTGCAATGACAATTATTTAATCAATAAAATATTATGCAATTATCAATGTAGCAATTATTGAATCAATAATATAAAATATTGAACAGTAATTACTGTAACAATTATTGAGTAGTGACTTCTTACGTAAGAATCAATAATTAGAATTACTGTGCAATACCGTGTGCTACTGTGCAACAACGCGTATTACTGTATTTTAACCACTGGGTATTTCAACAGTTTTAACGGTAACAACCACGCCGTTATTTTTTAAAAAACTTATTCTTGTCGTTTTCTTCATCCGACAGTTTTCCGTTATGGAGCCCACCAATGATTGCGTCGTCGTACGAATATTTCCCTACAAAAAGAATATTCCCCGACACAATGAATATTTTATGGCCACTTGCTTACTTTGCAAAATTTGCATATGTCACCCCATAACTTATTACATTTATCAAATCAACACCTTACTATTTCAAAATAATATATAAAGAAAATTTAAATCTTTATTCATAAAAGTTTAGCATGTCCGTCATGCGTTTCAAGGCCATATAAACATGCTTGCAAAATCAGAATGCATATATGATACCTACATGCCAAGGTTTACCTTTAAAACTTACATTTTCATTAGAAATGTTCACTAGTGAGGTCCGAATGCTCACATTACAGTATGAAACATGTATACACCAATTAACATGCTTTCCATGCCTTCCTAGGTCATACTAACATGTCCGCAAAATCAGAATGTTAACATGGCATGCATACATATCAAGTTCGTTTCTAAAATTCTAAGTTTATTTCAAAATCTATAACTTTATCAATCATGCATGTAATCCTAGTAAAACATGTTTACGTTATATCAATGTACTCATATATACATGCAAATCATGTTCCCATGTTCGTCTAAGTAGCATTAACACCTTAGCACATAACAGCCTCTAGCAGAAAATAACCAACTGATTCCAGAGACCGACGCAGCTGCGCTGCGCCTCAGTATTAAACCGGCGCAGCTGCGCGATGTCTGGTTTGCACCAGAGAGGGCAAAAGTCTAGCCCAACATCAAAATTACTTCACCAATTCGATTATAATCAGCTACATTGTATGGTAACCTACTTAATAGTTTACTTAACGCTTAAACAAGCATTCTATACTTCAATTACGATCTAATTCAACATGATCATGAATTTGATCTTTCACAAACAATAAGAATGAAGAATATGGAAAAGAATTTATACCTCTGTTATATGAATAGGAACTTGCTAATAAATTTATTTCCCTTAATTCTCAGAATGCTCAACACTGATATATATATATATATATATATATGCTCTCTAGTCTCACTTAGTCAGAAATTCTCAGCAAATGGAATGAGAAGAGGAGAGCTCAATTTATAGAAAAAAAAATTACACAGACATTGCAATCTTCCGCTAAATCAAACCCATGGATTTAAGAATTGCATGAAGGTTATAGAGGAGTAGTTGATTAGTTGTTGAACTCCATTATTGGAGCCACTCCCCCATTAATGATTGCTAGCTAAGGTTTGTTGAGTTTGATGTTATAGGAATAGACTAGCCTTGAGTGTTCACAGGTAACAACCCGGGTCAAATCCCAAGTCCGAATTGAATTAAATCCATCCAAAATATGGTCTTAAACAACTGGCCCAATAGTATCTTCTTGGGTCATCTTAGCCCACCACAGGCTCACCCAAAAGTCATGACTGAAGGTATTATTGGTAGCAACTTAATTCCTTATACACAGACAAATTTTCTCCCTATCTTTCGATGTGGGACTTGGGTGTTACAAACTCCCCCACTTAAATTTCTGACGTCCCCTTCAGAACCGATCACACACACGATCCAAAGATTTTTGCCTCTCTAGCCATTGTGGGATAATACCGGCTGGTTTCGTGTCCCCACCTCCGGACCTCTATCTCTCCATTGTGGGATAATACCACTAGTCTTCGTGTCCCAACCTCCGACAACCCGATAGGATGATTCGACCCAAACTTTCGAGAGTCGGCTTTGATACCATATGTAACAACTCGGGTCAAATCCTAACTCCGAATCGAATCAAATCCATCCAAAATAAGGCCTTAAACAACTGGCCCAATAGTATCTTCTTGGGTCATCTTAGCCCACCACAGGCTCACCCAAAAGTCATGACTGAAGGTACTATTGGTAGTAACTTATTTCCTTAAATATGGACAAATATTTCCCCTATCTTTCGATGTGGGATTGGGGTGTTACAAACTCCCCCACTTAAATTTTTAACGTCCCCGTCAGAACCGATCACACACGGTCCAAAGATCTTTGCCTCTCTAGCCATTGTGGGATAATACCGACTGGCTTCGTGTCCCCACCTTCGAAACTCTTCATTGTGGGATAATACCATCAGCCTTCGTGTCCCCACATCCGGCAACCCGATCGGATGACCCGACCCGAGCTTTCAAGAGTCGGCTTTGATACCATCTCTGTAACACCCCGAACCCGCTACATGTCCGGAATGCCACACTATGCAAGCCCAAAGACTAGCAAGGCGTCAATATCAATAGCGCAGCCCAAACGAAAACACAATAATGAAACTAACTTGAAACCAAACAATCTTTCATTATCAAAATTACAATATGATTCAACAACTAAATACCGAAACCATAGCTTTGGAGACACAACTCCATTAAACAAAAGTCTTATCATAATTTTAAAATATTCTTAAACTTCTTAAACAAATATATCTTTCGATCGTCCACAAAAGTGCCACAATGCTCGCCTCTTAACAAGTATCCTATAAAAATTATGTAAGGGTGAGCGATAAAGCCCATCAAATGACAATCTTTACTATTTAGGTGGATCAAGTACAATTTGCAAAACACTTTTTCAAAATAACTTTTTGAATTTAATAACAGTAATAAACATAATTTTCAAAAATAATCTTTTCTTGTTCATTAACAATAGTCAATATATACTTTTAAAACCAAAATCAATAATCACAAAACATAATTCGAAAGCGATTTTAATATGTTCCAATAAATAATTTCGATATGTTCAATATATTTAATGTATCTTTTAATCGACAGTCCCGATGACTAAGGTTACAGCAGCCCTGTAACACGTCCCAATGGTTCGATAATGTCAATGATACGCCCCCTACTAAGGTATCTTATCATGCACGCGCCTCAAAGAGCGCCCCCGAAGGGTATCTAAAGGTGTGCGCCTTAGTAGGTCCTAAATCGTTCTGGAACTAGCGTAAACACTAACGTTTCTGTACATAGTCGGACTGAGGTTTCTAAAAATAATTTCTCAATATTTTTGATATTCAAAATTATACTTATTTCACAGTTCCAAATCACATAATATCATTATCTAAATCAAAATTCTACTTTGATACTTGATCCGAGTTTTTAAACCAAATAGAGTAACATTTTTATTCAAATGGAAGCCGTAAATAAAGTATAATAATTTTTAAAACAATACATTTAGACATCTGAATAATTACTAAATCATAAATAATTATAAACGAAAATTTCAAAATACTAAATAGCTTGGAAAGTCACTTACCTCGATATCGCTGAACACAAATTTAATAGACGAACAATTCCCGAAAATACGAGTTCCACAGACTGCCCACGCACTCGAAACCAAAATTTAACTAAGGAGATTTTTATAAAAAATATCCCACAACAAAGCCTTTCTCAAAATTGGAGGCCTTATTGTTGGTGAATGAAATAAAAGGGCTAAGCCCAAATCCGGGATACTTCGTTTCCACATGATTTGGTGTTAACTTTCTAACTATAACAAACATCTACCCAAATATCTCAAAATAAATTACAACCTTTATTCAAAATAATAAAATCTCCCTTAAAAAAAGGGTTACAACCTTCTCAAAAATCAATCCCAAGGTTACTCTAACCTTGACATAAACAATAAAGTGCGGAATAAAAACATGACATAAAAGTCTTACTACAACCATTTCAAAATAATTAAACAAGTCTTCACTTATTCATCTTTCCCTTGCCTTTACTCGTAGACGGGGCATCAACGTTATCAACCTTAACTGCAATTATTATTTAATGCAAGAGTGAGCAAACAACAGCTCACCAGAGTTTAACAATAATATAGACATGAAAGGATATCTTTAAAAGAATCTGAACAACTTAGCTTGCTTTAATAATAAAGAATTGAATAATAATTTTCTATCAACATTAAAATTCAAATATGAAAATTGTCTGAGGGTCATAAAACCTTTGAACTCTTGTCCTAGGTTATAAATATTTCTATTTAAACCTTTAACAGTCAATAAGACTACGGACCTTAACTCGTACTTAGGGGGATCAGCCCTTCGTACCATATATTGTGCACAAACATCTTAACGCTATGCGCAGTAATTTTCCCTAGTAAATGGATTGTTCAACTCAGTAATTTGATTTCAAGTCCGCACCAAAGAAAGTTTGGTTTGGATAAGCTTACAAGGGTAATTTAGAATTCACGTTCATCAACTAAGGATTAGTTGAATCAACTTTTAATAATTCATAAATAAAATAATTATGAATTAACATATGCTTTAGAAATAAACTTAAAGCATTTAAAATAATAACTGGATCTTACTTGAACAATAAGTTAAGATCATTTTAATTAAATAAACAATTGTCCAATACAGAAATGGAAAGGACATTCTCAACAATGAATATATGAACTCAAATAAATTATATAGAATTAACAAGTTTAGGGTTAGAAGACTTGCATAAAATTAATACAAGATTAGGGTTTAGAAAAACTTGCCTCAAGCGCAAGCTACTTAACACAATTCACGTACTTTAATACTTCCTATATACATCCAATAATAATAACCTAAATTAGTTAACACATACTAATTCACATAAGTGGTTAACCCTCATGGTTAACTCATTCTAATTAAATAAATAATCAACTATCACATAGTTAATTACATCACACACATACTCACATAATTAAATCAATTATGTGTTTAACTAAATTATAATTAAACAATTATAATTTAAACACTTAATCAAATTATAATTACTTAAATTATAATTACCATTTAAATTATAAATAATTATAATTTAAAATCAATTAAACTACATCATGCATTATAATTACACAATTTATAATTAATCATGTATTTATCAATTATAATCTATAATAATCATGCATTTATTAAATTATAATTACATAAATTATAATTTAAATTAACATCTAATTGATTAAAATAAATCAACTATTATAATTTCACAGAATTATAATTTAAATTAAACATTTACGCTTAATTATAATTAATCAAATTATAATTAAGTAACTTATTTTACAATTAAACAATTATAGCTTATAATTTAAATACTATATTAGGTTTTCAAAACTTCCTTTTTCTCAAATTATGAAATTATCAACTTCATGTTAACACATGTTATAGCAGCTAGATACATGCTCATTATCTTAGCAATAATGTAATGGAAACATAAAAACACACTGCACACTTGATTAAAACTCACTGCCTCTGCCCAGGACACGGCGCAACTGCGCAGCCAGCTGCCCTGAAATCGGTGCAGCTGCGCAGGAGATGGTTCTGGGAAGGGCAAGCGGCGCAGCTGCGCTGCTCCTGGCCTTGCTGCCAGCGCAGCTGCGCAGCAACGCTTCCAGACGCAGACAGTTTCGACCATCTTCTTTACCGAACATCTCAGACAAGCCATCAAACGGAAAAATACAGTAACATAGACACTGTAAATTTTATATACGCTGTAATACATATATCTATCATACTTCCAAAACATAAAATCATTTAAATAACGAGAATCAAGAGTTTTAAAATTTAAATTTGGCTATTATCACAAAACTCATATTTCCTCTAAACAATTCATTGTAATAAAATTTCTCAACTAATTCAACTTTATATACATGCATTATATACCAAATTAAAGATAACATCAAACCAAATTCCTAATAAGCATGTTAGCATATACTAATTCATCAATTTTTCTCTAAAATCAACCAATTACATAAAATTCTATATGAACATATTTTATTCATTAAAACATATTTCTACTATAATTTGATTTCTGAAACTCGTTTATAGCCTACCAATCAACTATTAACAATACATGAACACCATATATATATACAATTCATGTTAATACGTTTTCTAGAAATTTACAGTAAACCAAAATTTACAGAAAACTCAAAACAAGGAAGAACAACTAATTAAAATTTTTAAAACTATGAGATAGTAATTACCATTTGTTTGATGATTGTAGAAGAATATGAAGATTAACTCTAGCATTCTCAAGCTTTCTCTTCCTTCTCTTCTTCCCTTCTCTCTCTAAATTCTCTGCTCTTCTTTTCTTTGTTCTTAGTTTAGACTTAGGCTTAGAAAACTAACGTAGTTTTTCTTTACGTAATATATAGATATATAACTGATGTATCAATAATATACATATTAACTAATACTTAATAACTTAATTAATTTAATAGTTATAAAATTTGAATTTGAAGGGTCAAATCCCGAGTCCGAATCGAATCGAATCCATCCAAAATAATGCTTTAAACCACTGGCCCAATAGTATCTTCTTGGGCCATCTTAGCCCACCACAGGCTCACCCAAAAGTTAAGACTGAAGTTACTATTGGTAGTAACTTAATTCCTTATACATAGACAAGCTTTTCCCATATCTTTTGATGTGGGACTGGGGTGTTACAAACTCCCCCAATTAAATTTTTGACGTCCCCGTCAGAACCGATAACACACACGATCCAAAGATCATTACCTCTCTAGCCATTATGGGATAATACCGACTGGCTTCGTGTCCCCACCTCTGGACCTACATCTCTCCATTGTGGAATAATACCATCAGCCTTTGTGTCCCCACCTCCGACAACCCGATCGGATGATCCGACCCGAGCTTTCGAGAGTCGGCTTTGATACCATATATAACAACCCGGGTCAAATTCCGAGCTCGGAATAAATCTCGGGTCAAATCCCAAGTCCAAATCGAATCAAATCCATCCAAAATAAGGCTTTAAACCACTGGCCCAATAGTATCTTCTTGGGTCAACTTAGCCCACCACAGGCTCACCCAAAAGTCATGACTGAAGGTACTATTGGTAGTAACTTAATTCCTTATACATAGACAAATTTTTCCCATATCTTTCGATGTGGGACTGGGGTGTTACAAACTCCCCCACTTAAATTTCTGACGTCCCCTTCAGAACCGATCACACACACGGTCTAAAGATCTTTGCCTCTCTGGCCATTGTGGGATAATACCGGCTGGCATCGTGTCCCCACCTCCTGACCTCTATCTCTCCATTATGGGATAATACCACTAGTCTTCGTGTCCCCACCTCCGACAACCCGATAGGATGATTCGACCCGAGCTTTCGAGAGTCGGCTTTGATACCATATATAACAACCCAGGTTAAATCTCGAGTCCGAATCGAATCAAATCCATCCAAAATAAGGCTTTAAACCACTGGCCCAGTAGTATCTTCTTGGGTCATCTTAGCCCACCACAGGCTATGTGGGTAGCTCAAAAGACGCAACGCAATTATAGTATTACGTTATGTGTTACGTTATGTGTTACGTGTTTACATTATAGTATTCGAAGAGTGACGATTCTTTATCACGTAATAATGAACTTTAAAATTCTTTTGTTAGGATGTTGAACGTGGGAGAACCTAGTCAGGCTAGAGAGGATGTACCTCAGGTGCCTAGAGAGGAAGAGCCCCGTGACATACATATTGTCTGGGAGCAGCTGGTTAGGAGAGAGCCATCTCCAGTGATCACTGTAGCTGGTCGGGAGCGTGAGCTGACACCTATTCCAGAGGAGGAGGACGAGGACGAGTCTGAAGAGGAGGAAGAGGATCCCGAAGAGGAATTCCCACCTCACTCTACTAGTACTGAGATGTACGAGGCAGTCTACGATAGCAACGTGGAGCTTCATAGACGAGTAGGAGATCTCGAGGAGACTATCCAGCAACGAGATGAGACGATCGAGGAAATGGTAAGTGACCTGGGAGATGCACAGTGGAACCTGATACATATGGAGGTTGAAAGAGATGCTGCTCGTTTTGAATTGGCAAAGCTAAAGCAAGACATCCAGGAGGAGTCGAGGAAGCGTGCCAGAGCTGAGGAGTCAAGCTTGAGGGCTAATCAACGAGCTGATCGAGCTGAAGATGAAGCTGAAGCCAAGAGGGCCAAGCTGAGGGAAACAGAATAAGCATTTCATACAGCGATAGAGAGAGCTCAGGACCGTATTTTCTACTACCCATCTCAGTTCCAAGGTTTACCGTGGTATGTGGTGGACCGAAGAACGACATTTCGGGTAATGGAAGAGGAATGTAGAGAGGCTGTGCGACGTATTAATATGCCTAGGCAGTAGCAGTAGTAGCAGTAATAGTAGTAGTAGCAGTAGCAGTAGTAGTAGAGTTTTTATTTATGTATTGCTTTTTTTATTAAATAAAGTAAATTCCATAATTTGAGATAAGAATGGGATGAGTTAATAATATAATCCTGCAACTTTTCCAGTTCAGGAAGGGTGATGTAAATGGCAGAAATACTATCTGATTGATGTTTTTAAACTACGACTAATGAATAAAAAAAGTTTGTTGACGTGCTATGTGTTCTATGTGCACTGAATTGTTTAAACGTTTAAGTATGAACTGGAGTACTTAATAATTGAATAAAGGGTCTAATAATAATATTTTCTTAACAGAAAATGCCTCCTAGAAGAAGAGTAACACGTCAAAATCCCGAGGGTTCGACGAACAACAACAATAACGAGGGAGCGAATCCCAATTTGGTTCAGCAGTTGGTGAACCTGTTAACAGGAGCTCTTGCGAATCAGCCGCAGGTGCAGAATACTACTTTTAAGGAATTCAAGGCAGTAGGACCGCCTGAGTTCAAAGGATCGACTAACCCTATTGAATCTCAGACATGGGTTATGGAAATGGAGAAGGTATTTGACGTGGCTAGGGTAGGAGAAGGCCAAAAGACAATGTTCGCGGCTTTCATGTTGAAGTCGGATGCTAGCTTTTGGTGGCAGGCTAACAAGACTCGAGAGGGAGAGGGAGTCATCACGTGGGAACGTTTCAAGGATTTGATTCGAGGCTAACAAGACTCGAGAGGGAGAGGGAGTCATCACCGCGTCATATGTGGGTAGCTCAAAAGACGCAACGCCATACCTTATGTCAACTCGTAACCCGTCCTCTAACCTACGGGCTTTTGTCACCTTATCTGGTACTAAGGTAGATGCGTACTTAACGAGCTTCGCAAACTCGGCTTCATATTCAGCAACTGTCTTGTTCCTTTGTTCTAACCTAATGAATTCCCTCTCTTTTTGTGCCCGAATCCTTCTAGGAAAATACTTGTTGGTAAATGCCTCTTTGAACATGGTCCAAGTGTAGGGTTCAGGATCTCTCTCTTCAGAATTTCCCTCTTGTTTCCTTTTCTCCATAAGCCACCAATCATAAGCTCCACCCTAAAGTTGGTAAACCGCCAATGTCACCTTATTAGTTTCAGTACTCCCTAGCAAATCAAATGTCTTCTCCATTTCTTGAATCTACCTTTCAACTATAGCAGGATCCGTAGCTCCTTCGAAAATTAGCGGATTCAATCGTTTGAATTCCGCTACTATACTACGTTGACCAGACTGTTGATTCAGTACTAGTTGCGCTAAGGTATTAACGAGCTGAGCCATACCATCAGCGCCACCATTATTGTTAGTAGGGTTATTTCTTCTAGGAGGCATTTTCTACACAATAAATTAATCCCCACTAAACAACACTATACACAGCTACTATCAAAACATATATCTAAATGAAATTTGAAATATCCAAGTTTATTTAATAAAAAAAATACTATTTTACCAAAAATTCATGTTCAAAAAGCAAACTAACAACTAACAAGACAATACAAATATTTTTTACCTTATTTTATCTCACACTCCAAATTCTTAAATTTAGTCAAGACTATACCCACAGTTAATTCCCAAAATCACTCCCCAGAAAATGTATAAGTTTTTCAACCCAACACTTTGAAGGGCCACTGCTTTGATACCATATCTGTAACAACCCGGGTCAAATTCTGAGTCCGAATCGAATCAAATCCATCCAAAATAAGGCTTTAAACCACTGGCCCAATAGTATCTTCTTGGGTCATCTTAGCCCACCACAGGCTCACTCAAAAGTCATGACTGAAGGTACTATTGGTAGTAACTTAATTCCTTATACATAATGAACCAAGTTCCACATCATCTAATTTAAAACATTTACAATTTTCTAAGTTTATAAATAGAAGGGCGTAGCCCTTTTATTTCATTCACCAACAATAAGGCCTCCAATTTTTAGAAAGGCTTTGTTGTGGGCAGATTATGTTATAAAACCTCCTTAGTTAAATTTTGGTTTCAAGTGCATGGGCAGTCTATGGAATTCGTATTTTCGGGTATGTTTCTTATGTAATTTAATGTTTTGTTATTATTTTAAATATTGTATTTAGTTTGTTAGTTAAAGTTGATGTTTTAGTATATTTTGTTATTAATAAGGATTTTGTATTATTGTTATTTTTGTAGTTTTAGTTATTGCTTTGTATTTAGATTATTATTTTAGCATAATTGTAATATTTGTTTGGAAAAAGGATTAAATATTGAAAGAATATTTTTGAAAATATACTTATAGTTATAATAATAATAAGAGAGCTGTTAAATAATAGAATTATATCCTTATGCCTTTTATTTGTTTTAAATTTATATTTAGGAATTGTTTGACTATTAAATTTATGTTCATCGATATTAAGGTAAGTGACTTTCAAATCTATTTAGTATTTTGAAATTTTCATTTATAATTATTTATACTTTAGTAATTATTCGAATGCCAAAATGTATTATTTTAAAAATTGTTATTCTTTATTTACGGCTTCCATTTGAATAAAAATGTTACTCTATTTTGTTTAAAAACTCGGATCAAGTATCAAAATAGAATTTTGATTTAGATAATGATATTATGTGATTTAGAAATGTAAAATAAGTATAATTTTTAATATCGAAAATATTGAGAAATTATTTTTAGAAACCTCAGTCCGACTATGTACAAAAACGTTAGTGTTTACGCTTGTTCCGGAACGATTTAGGACCTACTAAGGCGCACACCTTTAGATACCCTTTGGGGGGCGCTCTTTGAGGCGCGTGCATGATAAGATACCTTAGTAGGGGGCATATCATTGACATTATCGAACCATTGGGCTGTGTTACAGGGCTGTTGTAACCTTAGTCATCGGGGCTGTGGATTAAAAGATACATTGAATATATTGAACATATCGAAATCGTTTATTGGAACACATTAAAATTATTTTCAAATTATGTTTTGTGATTATTAATTTTGGTTTTAAAAGTATATATTGACTATTGTTAATGAACAAGAAAAGATTATTTTTAAAAATTATGTTTATTACTGTTATTGAATTCAAAAAGTTATTTTGAAAAAGTGTTTTGTAAATTGTATTTGATCCACCTAAATAGTAAAGATTGTCATTTGATGGGCTTCATCGCTCACTCTTACATAATTTCTACAGGGATACTTGTTAAAAGCCGAGCATTGCGGCACTTTTGTGGAAAACCGGGAGATATTTTGTTTAAGAAGGTTAGGAATATTTTAAAGTTATGATAAGACTTCTGTTTAATGGAGTTGTGTCTTTAAAGTTATATAACAACCCGGATAAATCCCGAGTCCGAATCGAATCAAATCCATCCAAAATAAGGCTTTAAACCACTGGCCCAATAGTATCTTCTTGGGTCATCTTAGCCCACCATAGGCTCACCCAAAAGTCATGACGGAAGGTACTATTGGTAGTAACTTAATTCCTTATACATAGACAAATTTTTCCCATATCTTTCGATGTGGGACTAGGGTGTTACAAACTCCCCCACTTAAATTTCTGACGTCCCCGTCAGAACCGATCACACACACGGTCCAAAGATCTTTGCCTCTCTAATAATTATGGGATAATACCGGTTGGCTTCAAGTGCCCACCTCCGGACCTCCATCTCTCCATTGTGGGATAATACCACCAGCCTTCGTGTCCCCACCTTCTGCAACCCGATCGAATGATCCTACCCGAGCTTTCGAGAGTCGGCTTTGATACCATATATAACAACCCGGGTCAAATCCCGAGTCCGGAACAAATCTCGGGTCAAATCCCAAGTTCGAATCGAATTAAATCCATCCAAAATAAGGCTTTAAACCACTGGCCCAATAGTACCTTCAGTCATGACTTTTGGGTGAGCCTATGGTGACAACCCGGGTCAAATCCCGAGTCCGAATTGAATCAAATCCATCCAAAATAAGGCTTTAAACCACTGGCCCAATTGTTTGGGTCATCTTAGCCCACCACAGGTTCACCCAAAAGTCATGACTTAAGGTACTATTGGTAGTAACTTAATTCCTTATACATAGACAAACTTTTTCCATATCTTTCGATGTGGGACTGGGGTGTTACAAACTCCCCCACTTAAATTTTTGACGTCCCCGTCAGAACCGATCACACACACTGTCCAAAGATCTTTGCCTCTCTAGCCATTGTGGGATAATACCGGCTGGCTTCGTGTCCCCACCTCTGGACCTCCATCTCTCCATTGTGGGATAATACCACCAGCCTTCGTGTCCCCACCTCCAGCAACCCGATCGGATGATCCGACCCGAGCTTTCGAGAGTCGGCTTTGATACCATATATTGCAACCCAGGTCAAATCCCGAGTCTGAATCAAATCAAATCCATCCAAAATAAGGCTTTAAACCACTGGCCCAATAGTATCTTCTTGGGTCATCTTAGCCCACCACAGGCTCACCCAAAAGTTATGACTGAAGGTACTATTGGTAGTAACTTAATTCCTTATACATAGACAAACTTTTCCCATATCTTTCGATGTGGGACTGGGGTGTTACCAAAAAAAGATGACGATGTCTCTAAGACAGCTTTTCGTACTCGTTATGGGCATTACGAGTTTCTGGTGATGCCATTCGGGTTGACTAACGCTCCGGCAGTGTTTATGGATTTGATGAATCGGGTGTTCAAGGAGTACTTGGACCAATATGTTATTGTCTTTATTCATGACATTTTGGTTTACTCCAAGTCTAGGGAGAAGCATGAGGAGCATCTTCGAACAGTGTTGGGGATTTTGCAGAAAGAGAAATTGTATGCTAAATTCTCTAAATGCGAGTTTTGGTTGGAGCAGATTGCATTTTTGGGCCACGTTTCTGCTGAAGGCATTAAGGTGGATTCTGCGAAGGTTGAGGCTATCACTAAGTGGCCGAGACCTACTACTGTGACAGAGATTAGGAGTTTCTTTGGTTTAGCAGGGTATTATAGTAGATTTGTGGAAGGATTCTCTTTGCTTGCTTTGCCATTAACTCAGTTGATGAAAAAGGGCACGAAGTTTGTGTGGAATGAGGAGCGTGAGAAGAGTTTCGAGGAGTTGAAGAAACGATTTGTGACAGCTCCTATACTTACATTGCCTTCGGGAATAGGAGGTTATTAGATTTATAGTGATGCTTCTAAGAAGGGTTTGGGGTGTGTTTTGATGCAACACGGTAAGGTGATTGCTTACGCGTCTAGGCAACTTAAACCTTATGAGGTGAATTACCCCACACATGATTTGGAGTTGGCAGCGGTGATCTTTGCTCTAAAGATTTGGAGGCACTATTTGTATGGAGAGACTTGTGATATCTTCACCGATCACAAAAGTCTTAAATATATTTTCACTCAAAAGGAGCTTAACATGAGGCAGAGGAGTTGGTTGGAGCTTCTAAAAGATTATGATGTGAGGATTCAGTATCACCCGGGGAAGGCAAATGTGGTTGCAGATGCTCTTAGCCGAAAAAGTTCAGGAAGTGTAGCAGCTCTTATTACACAACCTCAGCTTATTTCGGATATGGAGCGACTAGAGTTGGTATCAAAGCTTAGGTTCTTTCTTGTAGAAAACCTATTTAGGTTTGACATGTGAGTTATGGGTAGACTTCTGGGTTAGGTTTTGTTCAGTTTAATTTTTTGTTCAGCTATATTCAAATCTGTCTTTAATCTGTTTTGCTTTTACTTGTTGATCTCTTTTAGTTGGCAGTCGTGATGCTTCTGTTTTATTTGATAATTAGGTTCGTTCTTTTCTTTTGATTCCGGGAACGGAATCCTTTTTAAGGGGTAGGTGATGTAATACCCGTAAAAAAAATATTAAAATAATTAAATAAATAAATGACTTTTTAAAATTTTGTTTTAAATATTTTAATTGGGCTTTTCTTATGTTTGGGTCAAACACTGTATTTAATTTATGTGGACTATAATAAATAAGGAATTTCATTAAATTGGGCCTTAAAACTTATTGGGTCTAATTTATAATTATGTAATATTAAAATCCTATTAAATTTGGGAGAGTTAATAAACTATATTAATTAATTAATAAACAAGTAAAACCTAATTCTTCTGCGCATTAGTTTTGTTACATAAAAGAACAAAAGAACAGGAGCAGGCAGCGTCGAAGAGGAAGGAGAAAAGGGGCGGCGATATTCCAATAGCTAATTGTTACGGTAAGTAATTTATTGTGAATGATGAAATTATGTTCTACAATTGTATGAAGACTTAAGAATTGGAGAATAGTCAGAATACATATAAAACTATTGAGACTTGTTAATGTCAATATACTCACGTGGTGGTAGATGTTTATGTGAATGATACCATTAATGTACTAATATATATATATATATATATAATTTGCTGCCTGCAACCTTTGCAGGTGATGATTACGGTTGGTTTATATATATATATATATATATATATATATATATATAAACGGAATTATTAAAACTTATTAACAGAATTAGTAAAAAAAATTATAAGTTATGTATATTAATTTAAACTAATTAATTTTGTCGAGATAGTTATAAAAGTTACTTAATAATAATTTAACAATATTGTGTATTGATGATTCAAATTGTAATAAAGTTTCATTTTATTTTATTAGATCAGACGGAGTGAATTTAAGGAATTATATTTGGAATATAATTTGGGTATTACATTGCTTGCTTCAGGTACGGATTCCGTACTCCTTTAGCGATTCTCTTATTAAATTTAATTTGTTCGTTTTGTTTCTCGTTTCGAAATTTATTATTGTTTCGCATGGTCATTCGTTCTCAAATTCTTGTGATAGTTTCGTCTTAGTAGTGATACCTAGAACTCGTGTTTGTACTCTTGAATTGGGTTAACATATTTAGTGTTTAGTTTAATCCTTTAGAGATGTACATGTTAATGTATCTTTGGAGTTTTGTATTTATATTTGTTTCGTTGTTACATGTACATACTAGAACCCCTTGTGTTAATATTGTGTCGCATGTGTTGTGATATGATATTATTATTAGATTATACCGTAGGGTATACCTGAGCTATAACCACCTGTGGGGGTACCACAGGCATATCGTCTTGGCACGAGAGACATGACACTTTCTGTGGCGGTGTGATCAGTCCACGGCGTCTCCGTTTTGTGCTCTGGTGGGAGTTGGCCATTTGGTGTTTTGTTGTGGGAGGCGTATGAGTCGACCCTAGTTTTCTGTTCTGTTCTGCGGAGTGGCGATGTTTGTGCCAAACACGCCTTCCGATTTTGCATGCATTGGATTCGCGGTCCAATGTGTGCGACTTGCCTGTGTGGCATTGTTTGACCTTGCCTGTGTGGCAAGGTATATTTCTATTTTATTTTGAGCTGGTATGAAATAACCCCAGCCATTTAATTCAGCCTATTATTTCGTTGTATTAGTTTGTTCGTTGCAGTTCAGTTCATTTTAATTGAGTTAGTTATCTCAGTTCTTTATTTTATATTCTATATCCGTACTGGGCATTTGGCTCATGCTGTGTTTTTCCTCCGGCAGGTATTTAGGGGGATCAAGGGCAAGTGTGATGAGAGCTCCATTCGATCCAATGATTTAGATATTCTGTTTAGGCTTGATAGATTGATTTATTAGGAGTTGTAATTAATACCTTAGATTGTGGTTTGGGCCAGTGTGGCATTTATTATGGTTGACCTTTTGATATTTATTGGTTATAAATACTATTCTTTCGTGGCATAGAGTTTTCGTTCAATTTTGATGTGTTTTGAGTAACCTCTCTTTCTATTTCGGAAAGGGGGTGTTATAACTATCAAAAAGCTGTTTTAAATAAACTTTTTACCAAACAATACCTTAGCCTTAATAATCTGTTTTTAAAAATAATCTTGTTTTGCCAAACAAGGCATTGTGGCTTTTGAATTTTATAAATTATATAATAAATGTATTTATTATATATATTAATTAATTAAGAGTTACATATTATCAATATATGTATATTATATCAGTATAATAAAACTACGTTAGTTAGTCTAAACTACGTTAGTTTTTCCTAAGTCTACACTAAGAATACAAGGAGAGAAAAGAAGAGCAGGGAAGTTGAGAGAAAGAAGAAGGAGAATTTGGAGAGAAAGCAAGAAAAGCTTAAGGAAATTCATCTTCTTCACTAACAACTAGCTTAAAGGTAATTTATAATCTCTACTTTTATATTTTCAGAACTCAGCTATATGTTCTTCGTATTTTGTTCTCTGACAAAAATGAGTTTCATGAAATTGTATAAACATGGACTATATATATATATATATATATATATATATATATATATATATATATATATCATGTGTTGTTCGTAGTGGTTTGATTTCTATCAATGATTTTCAGAAAACCAAATTAGTGATTAAGTATGCTTTAATTGAAAATTTTGTTCTTATGTGTTATTTGATTTTGGTCAATTTAAAGTAAAAATTAATGAATTAGAATATGCTAACATGCTTATTGGGAAATTGTTTGATAATTACACGCAATTACGTATATAATGTATGTATATGGAGTGGAATTGATGGAGAAAATTTCTTATAGTGGATTATTTTGGAAAAATATGAGTTTTCATGAAAATGGCCAAATTGAATTTTTAAAACTTGTGATTATCGTTATTTAGATGGTTTTGTATTTTGGAAGCATGTTATACATAGGTATTATAGGGTATGTATGAGTTACAGTGTCGGTACTGTATTTTTGCATTTGTTGGCTTGTATGAGATGTTCGGTAAAGTAGAGGGTCGAAACTGTCTGCGTCTGGCCGCGTTACTGCGCAGCTGCGTCGGCAGCAAGGCCAGGAGCAGCGCAGCAGCGCTGCTTGCTCTTCCCAGAACCATCCCCTGCGCAGCTGGGCCCGGTTTCAGGGCAGCTGGCTGCGCAGCTGCGCCATGTTCAGAACAGGGGCAATGAAATTTAAGTGTTGTGCAGTTTATTTTTAAGTCATGGTTTAATTATTCCTTGATAGTGGACATGTATCTAAATAATATAACATGTTGTTATATGATTGTGACAAATTCATATTTGGAAGAAAAAAAATTGAAAATTTTAATTTGATTATAAATGTTTTATTGTAAATGAGTTACTTAATTATAATTTGATTAATTATAATTAAGAGTAAATATTTAATTTAAATTATAATATGGTTAAATTATAATGTATAGAAGTTGATTTATTTTAATCAATTAGATGTTAATTTAAATTATAATTTATGTAATTATAATTTAATAAATGCATGATTATTATAGATTATAATCGATAAATACATAATTAATTGTAAATTGTGTAATTATAATGCATGATGTAGTTTAATTGATTTTAAATTATAATTGTTTATAATTTAAGAGATAATTATAATTTAAGTAATTATAATTAGATTAAATATTTAAATTATAATTGTTTAATTATAATTTAGTTAAATACATAATTGATTTAATTATGTGAACATGCCTATGTGATGTAATTAACTATGTGATGGTTAATTATTATTTAGTTATTTAACTGGAATGAGTTAACCATGAGAGTTAACCAATTATGTGAATTAGTTATGTGTTAACTAATTTAGGTTATTGTGATTAAATATATATGTGTAGGAAGTATTAAAGTACGTGAATTGTGTTAAGTAGCTTGCGCTTGAAGCAAATTTTCTAAACCCTGATCTTGTATTAATTTTTATGCAAGTCTTCTAACCCTAAACTAGTTAATTCTACACAATTTCTTGAGTTCATATATTCATTGTTGAGAATGTCCTTTCCATTTCTATATTGGACAATTGTTTATTTAATTGAAATGACCTTGACTTATTGTTCAAGCAAGATCCAGTTTATTATTTTAAATGCTTTAAGTTTACTTCTAAAGCATATGTTAATTCATAATTCTTTTATTTATGAATTATTGAAAGTTGATTCAACTAATCCTTAGTTGATGAACGTGAATTCTAAATTACCCTTGTAAGCTTATCCAAACCAAACTTTCTTTGGTGCGGACTTGAATTCAAATTACTGAGTTGACCAACCCTATTTACTAGGGGAAGTTACTACGCATAGCGTTAAGATGTTTGTGCACAATACATGGTACGAAGGGCTGATGCTCCTAAGTACGAGTTAAGGTCCATAGTCTTATTGACCGTTAAAGTTTTAAATAGAATTATTTATAACCTAGGATAAGAGTTCAAAGGTCTTATGACCCTCAGACAAATTCCATATTCGAATTTTAATGTTGATAGAGAATTATTATTCAATTCTCTATTATTGAAGCAAGCTAAGTTGTTCAGATTCTTTTAAAGATATCCTTTCATGTCTATATTATTGTTAAACTCCAGTGAGCTATTGTTTGCTCACTCTTGCATTAAATAACAATTGCTGTTAAGGTTGATATCGTTGATGCCCCGTCTACGAGTAAAGGCAAGGGAAAGATGAACAAGTGAAGACTTGTTTAATTATTTTGAAATAGTTGTAATAAAACTTTTATGTCATGTTTTTATTCCGCACTTTATTGTTTATGTCAAGGTTAGAGTAACCCTGGGATTGATTTTTGAGAAGGTTGTAACCCTTGTTTTAAGGGAGATTTTATTATTTTGAATAAAGGTTGTAATTTATTTTGAGTTATTTGGGTAGATGTTTGTTATAGTTAGAAAGTGAACACCAAATCATGTGGAAACGAAGTACCCAAAAGTCATGACTGAACGTACTATTGGTAGTAATTTAATTCCTTATACATAGATAAACTTTTCCCATATCTTTCGATGTGGGACTGGGGTGTTACAAACTCCCCCACTTAAATTTTTGACGTCCCCGTCAGAACCGATCACACACACGGTCCAAAGATCTTTGCCTCTCTAGCCATTGTGGGATAATACCGGCTGGCTTTGTGTCCCCACCTCCGGACCTCCATCTCTCCATTGTGGGATAATACCACCAGCCTTCGTGTCCCCACCTCCGGCAACCCGATCGGATGATCCAACCCGAGCTTTCGAGAGTCTGCTTTGATACCATATATAACAACCCGGGTCAAATTCCGAGTCCGAATCGAATCAAATCCATCCAAAATAAGGCTTTAAACCACTGGCCCAATAGTATCTTCTTGGGTCATCTTAGCCCACCACAGGCTCACCCAAAAGTCATGACTGAAGGTACTATTGATAGTAACTTATTTCCTTATACACAGATAAAATTTTTCCCTATCTTTCGATGTGGGACTAGGGTGTTACAAACTCCCCCACTTAAATTTCTGACGTCCTCGTCAGAACCTCCAGCAACCCAATCAGCTGACCCGACCCGAGCTTTCGAGAGTCGGCTCTAATACCATATGTAACAAGGATCTGATACCATATGTAACAAGGATCTGATACCATATGTAACAACCTGGGTCAAATCCCAAGTACGGAACAAATCTTGGGTCAAATCCCAAGTCCGAATCAAATCCATCAAAATAAGACATTAAGCTACTCAAAGTGTGTTGGGTTGAAAAACTTACACATTTTCTGGGGAGTGATTTTGGGAAGTAACTGTGGGTATAGTCTTGTTAGTTGACAGTTTACTTTTTGAACGTGAATTTTTGTAAAATAGTATTTTGTTTACTAAATAAACTTGGATATTTCAAATTTCATTTAGATATATATTTTGATACTAGCTTTGTATAGTGTTGTTTAGTGAGGATTGTTTTATTGTGTAGAAAATGCCTCCTAGAAGAAATAACCCTACTAACAACGATAGTGATGCTGATGGTATGACTCAGCTCGTTAATACCTTAGCGCATCTAGTACAGAATCAACAGTCTGGTCAGCGTAGTATAGTAGCGGAATTCAAGCGATTGAATCCGTCAATTTTCGAAGGAAGTACGGATCCTGCTATCGTTGAAAGGTGGATTCAAGAAATGGAGAAGACATTTGATTTGCTAGGGAGTACTGAAACTAATAAGGTGACATTGGCAGTTTACCAACTTTAGGGTGGAGCTTATGATTGGTGGCTTATGGAGAAAAGGAAACAAGAGGGAAATTCTGAAGAGGGAGATCCTGAACCCTACACTTGGACCATGTTCAAATAGGCATTTAACAACAAGTATTTTCCTAGAACGATCCGGGCACAAAAAGAGAGGGAATTCATTAGGTTAGAACAAGGGAACAAGACAGTTGCTAAATATAAAACCGAGTTTGCGAAGCTCGTTAAGTACGCATCTACCTTAGTTCTAGATGAGGTAACAAAAGCCCGTAGGTTAGAGGACAGGTTATGGGTCGACATAAGGCATAGCGTTGCGTCTTTTGAGCTACCCACATATGACGCGATGCTCCATAAGGCGTTGGTTATTGAGAAGGGCTTAATAGAGATTGAAAATGGGAAGAATGCCAATCGAAAGAGGGAGGAACCTTCTGGGGAAGGGTCGATCCATGAGACACCGGCGAAAAAAATAAATACCCAAAATGGTAGATTTCGGGGAAATCAAGTAAACGAAGAAGACAAATTGAAATGTGGGAGATGTGGTAAGAATCACCCAGACAAAGAATGCCATTGGAACACGGGTGCGTGCTTTCATTGTGGAGAGTTAGGTTATAAAATTGTACAATGTCCCAAGAACCCTCCACCAAAAAGAGATGCAAGGAAGGAGGAAATAAGCATATCAAGTCCAAGGCTAATTCGAGGACGCGTGTTTCAACTTTCAGGAAATCAGTATTAAGGTATGTAACAACCCGGGTTAAATCCCAAGTCCGAATCAAATTAAATCCATCCAAAATAAGGTCTTAAACAACTGGCCCAATAGTATCTTCTTGGGTCATCTTAGCCCACCACAAGCTCACCCAAAAGTCATGACTGAAGGTATTATTGGTAGCAACTTAATTCCTTATACACAGACAAATTTTCTCCCTATCTTTCGATGTGGGACTGGGGTGTTACAAACTCCCCCACTTAAATTTCTGACGTTCCCGTCAGAACCGATCACACACACGGTCCAAAGATCTTTGCTTCTCTAGCCATTGTGGGATAATACCGGCTGGCTTCGTGTCCCCACCTTCGGACCTTTATCTCTCCATTGTGGGATAATACCACCAGCCTTCGTGTCCCCACCTCCAGCAACCAGATCGGATGACCCGACCAGAGCTTTCTAGAGTCGGCTCTGATACCATATGTAACAACCCGGGTCAAATCCCAAGTCCGAATCGAATTAAATCCATCCAAAATAAGGTCTTAAACAACTGGCCCAATAGTATCTTCTTAAGTCATCTTAGCCCACCACAGGCTCACCTTCAGTTATGACTTTTGGGTGAGCATGTGGTGGACTAAGATGACTCAAGAAGATACTATTGGGCTAGTGGTTTAAGGCCTTATTTTGGATGGATTCAATTCGGACTTGGGATTTGACCCTAGATTTGTTCAGGACTCGAGATTTGACCCGGGTTGTTACATCACGTGTGAGGGAGAATGAGACTCTTATTGAGGGACAAGCAGTGTATCTTAGCATTTGTAGCAACATTAATATTTACACAACACTTATGTTACTTTGCACATATTATATACCTAAGTTGTATTCATATAACACATGCTTAGGTTGTAATTTTAATGTCACAATGTAATTCACATAATGTAATAAATGTAATTTGCACACATATAATCCATGTATATTTTATCTTAACGGTATAATTTTCTCAGATATTATCACATTATCTCATTTATTATTCAATTCTATTAATCAATAATTGTTTACAATATATTCATGATGTACTATTTTAATGTATACTCACTTACATATTGTCACACAGGCATAAATCAAGTAGCTTATATAGTTTAATCAATCATAATACATGATTTCTATATGTAGTATAGTCACATTTAACGTCACACTACACTATATAATATAGTTGTAGTCACTATACTTTATATTTTTTATTATCGCATTAAATAAATATAACTCTTAGTACATTTATAAATAAGTTACTTATTATTATACTATTACTTGCAATAATAATAAATCAACAGACTATTGTTATATTTCTCTTAATAACAATTAACAATTAATATAGATTAATTGTTCACTTAATAATTCCTTCGTCAATTATCTCATCAACGTTTCTATTCCCGTGCCACACAAGGCATTCTAACAAGCTTATCATAAACTCCACATTTCTTTCAATTATTATAAATTCAATTTGAATTCATTCGAATTACTCATATCATAATACATACATATTTATATTCAAATAAATATTCATTAATATATTCATTTAATAATGTTCAAAAATTCTCGGGTATTACATCCTCCCCCCTTATAAAATTTTCGTCCTCGGAATTGCTACAAGGTTACACAAATAGATGGGGATAGTCCCTCATCATCCTATCTTTTAACTTCCACGTAGCCTCCTCGACATCGTGGTTACGCCAAAGTACTTTTACAGATGAAATAACTTTATTCTTTAAGGTTTGCTCTTTCCTATCTAGAATTTGTACAGGAATTTCTTCATATGCTAGGTTCTTCTCCACTTGAATGGGCTCATAAGAAATCACGTGCTTGTAATTGGCCATGTACGGTCGCAACACGGAGATGTGGAACACGTTGTGAATGTGCTCCAACTCGGGTGGTAATGCAACTTTGTATGCCACTTCACCCACTCTCTTCAGTATCTCGAATGGTCCTATGAGTCTTGGACTCAGTTTTCCTTTCTTGCCGAAACGGATCTTTCCCTTCCATGGAGATACCTTCAATAATACGAAACTGCCAACTTTAAAGTCTCGGTCTTGTCGATGCAAGTCTGTGTACTTTTTTTGGCGATCTTGAGCTGCTACTAGTCTAGCTCTTATCACTGTCACCACGTCTGCGGTTTGTTGTACTAACTCTGGTCCGAGTATTCGTCGCTCTCCGACTTCGTCCCAACATAACTGTAAGAACCCAATATTTTTATATAATTAAATAAGAAATTTTGTGTAGAAATTTTTTTTTATATTATTTCTATTAAAATAAAGGTGGGAATATATGTAAGGTAAAGCATATATGAATATATGATAAATATATATTTATTGATTGCATGTATGATTTCGAATATATTTTTCGAAAAAGGAATTGTTAATTATTATAAATTATATTCTTATAATAAAATAATTTTGTAGTAAAAATAATTCATTATTTATTTTTCCATGAAAATATGATTAATATATTATTTAAATAATATATAAAGTAATTCTTAGAATTATTATAATAATTACATTATTATATGAATTAATCAAGATTAGTTCAGTTAATTATTTTAACTTAATTAATAATGGTATATTAGGTAAAGTGTGATTATAGGTCAAAACCCTAAATTTTGATCTATGTTTTGAAAGTTCATGAATTAATACAATAATTGTATAATTATATTTAAAAAGGAAAATGTATTTATGTTATAAATAATAAGAAATTATTTTCTTAAGGAATTTGGATATTAAATATAATTATTACTTATATATGTATTCAAATATATGTAAGTATATTAATACAAGTTATGATTATGAATTTTATATATAATTATGATTATTAACATAATTATATGAATATATGTTAAGAATTTATTTATTTATTTATTTTATTTAAATATTAAACATAGTATTTAATATGTTTGTATTTAAATAAAATTGTGTATATTAAGTGCTTAAGGGTAATAATTAGGAAACCATAATTCATAAATTTAGGAACCGTAATTATAGCAAGAAACCCTAATTTTTTTTAAAAAACCCTAATTTCTATTAAAAATCCTAATTTTTAAATTAGTGTCTTTTAATTAAATTTTTATTTAATTCCTAAGTAATTTTCTAAACCATAAAAATTATTTGGCAAACCCTAAGGGTTTAAACCTAAGGGTTAAACCCTCGAAATCATGCACCATGAACAAGAATGCCCTCAAATTATTTTGTTAGTCTATAAAAATATCATTTTATTTATTTATTTAAGTGAGCTTGCTTGCAAATCTTGCTATAATCCAATGACTCACCATATCTAAGATTTGGCACATGTTGCAAATCAAGTGTATCAGCCATTACATGACACCTAGCTGATCAGATTCAATGAATCAAAGGATAGCAAAGCAAAAGAAAGAAAAAGTAAAGAAACTTCAATTATTTTTCACTCACACAAGTCAAGACTCATTCTGTTTAAGTGTAACCAAGCTAGATCTTTAAATGTTATGTTTAAGTGTTAATATATATGCTATGATATGTTAATAAGTGATCTGGGTTGAGAAATAACATTTACATAACATCTAGATGCACGAAAATAAAAATTTTTGAAAACTGGAAAAACTTAAAAATCTTGACTAACAGCCCAAAGTCGGGGATATAGATCTCAATCTGTTTATGAAATGTTGTGTTTATGTGTTTATATGTGTTCTATGCCATGATGTTAGTATTCTGAAAGTGGAATCATTATCATAGCATGTGTAGATTGAAAGTTATTCATGGTCAAATATGGGTTGATCAAAATGAAAATATGAATTTCTGGAAATTCCAAAAACTTCAAGAACAACTTCTGACATGTACTTTGACCAAGCTAGATCTTGCTTCTGTGATGTTGTTAAGCTACATAAGTGTATTATATTTGTACCTTGACATACATACTACACAAGTGTAGCACTTTAACACACAAACATTGCCCAGAATCTAAGTTATTAAAGCCACAAATTGACCCCTCGCACTGTTTTTATTTTCTGGAAATTCCAGAAAATGAAGAACAGATCTGACAGCTAATTTGATCTCTTATAAATTCTTCATATGATATAGTTAGTCCCATAAATTGCTATACACTTGTAGTATTACATAAGTAGAACACCACTGAAGCACTCTCATGCCCATAAATATCATGAACAAAGAATTACATGCGGTCAAACTAGGTACCTAAAGGCTGTTCTTGAGGGTACAAGAATACCTATAGTGACACTTTCCGTCGCAATAGCCCTTTAGCGACGGACAGATTTTTGAAAAATAACTATATTAATTAAAATAAATAAAAATTAATTATTAAAAATTCATAAAATAATTTAAAAAATTATTTGAAGTTATAAAAATTAACTTTTAATATTTTGACATAAATTTAATTAATATTTTAATTTAATTAAATATTAATAATATTAAATTTATTTAATAATTATATCGAATAAATAAGTTAAAAATGATTTTAATATATTAAAAATCATTTTAAATGATATTAAATTATTTAAAAATATTTTAAGTTATAATAAATGACTTTTAATATTTTGAGATAAATGTCAATAATATTTTAATATTAATGATAATAAATTTATTTAATAATTATATTAAATAAATTAGTTAAAAATAGTTTTAATATTTTAAAAATGATATTAAAGTTTTAAAATATATTTTAAGTTATAATAAATAACTTATAATATTTTGATAAGAATTTTATTATTATTTTAATATTAATGATAATAAATTTATTTAGTAATTGTACTAAATAAATTATTTAAAAATAATTTTAATACATTATAAATCATTTAAAGGTAAAATAAATATTTTTAAAATATTTTAAGTTATAATAATAACTTTTAATATTTTTATATGAATAACATTAATATTTTAATATTAACGATAATTATTTAAAAATAATTTTAATACTTTAAAAATCATTTGAAAGTAATATTAATATTTTAAAAATATTTTAAGTTATAATAAATAACTTTTAATATTTAGAAATAAAATACATTAATATTTTAATATTAATGGTAATTATTTAAAAATGATTTTAATGTCTTAAAAATCATTTAAAGGTAATATTAAGGTTTTAAAAATATTTTCAGGTTATAATAAATAACTTTTAAAGTGTTGACATGAAGTTCATTAATATTTTAAATTATTTAAATATTAATGATAATGAAAATATTTAACAATTAATTCATTAAAAATGATATAAGTGTTTGAAAAATTATTATAAATGATTTTAATATTTGGAAAAATATTATAAATGATAATTAAATTATCTAATATAATATTTAAGTTCTTAAACAAAGTTTCATTAAAAATAAATTCGTTAATTATCCGATAATGCAATCGAGGTGCCGAAACGATATCGAACTCAAACCAAATTGACATGGTTTGACTAGGTATACGTTTCTTATGTATTTTAATGACTGATATGACTATGTGACAACATGTTTAAGCAGTATTATATGTTAAGTTGTATTATTCTAATTAAAAGAATAATTCTACTGATGATAGGACTTCATATTAAAGATAAAAACGTAAGCTATACTACGTAGCAGTAATGAGCTATCAAGGCAAGTACCCTAACCTTACTCAAAACTTTATATTGAGCAAGTATCCAATACAAGGCATGTTCACGAATAATTATTGTAAATTATTCATATCCATAATGATATTCATGATTCGTTTATGAAATTATTCTTATATTGTGAAATTTTATTCAATTCGATTATTATTCATTAATATCACATTATTGTCTTTTATTATACAAGTGTCCCCACTTGTATGAGCTGTTGTAGTCATGCAAGAACTCTTGAACTAAAATTTCCCTAATATGACAAATTTTGTTACACATTATTAAATTTGGGTATGCGTTTATGGTTTAAAGACTGTCTAAGCTATTTGACTCGGCTAGACAGAGTTGAATTGTACTGCTAAATATTATTGGTTATGATAATGTCATCCAACTGAATGGTTTAGTTAGGATTCCAGACTGAGTATGAACCACCCTAAATGGGGAAATTATTTTTGTGCCCAAGGCGAACAGAGTGAACGAATTATCGTTCAAACCGATAGTATTGATTAATACAGGACATAACGGGACTGATCACCCAGCATGTCCGTAAGACCAGAGCGGTTTGCAGATGAATTTCTGTTTAAACCTTTTCAAAAATAAAAGTTCGTGGTCCATTGACTGCTCAGTCCAATTCACAACAAGTTAAGCAAAAATCTTCTCTTTTTAAAACATTTTTTTAAGATTCTAACGCAAGATTCATCTACACTTAACATGTATACCATTGCCAATGCATGTAACTGGAAATTGAAAGCAAATAAAGAGATGAAAGATTCGTACCTTATCAGTGGATCACAGTATTCTAAGAAAATTATGATTGGAAAAGACCAATTTATCATATTGGATCTCCAATAATGGAAGCTTTGATGATGACAGACTATGCTGATGGTGCCGACTAGTGCATTTTCATTGGATGGTTGACAAATGCCCCAGTGTTGAGTTGTCGCGATTTCTAAAATTACCCCAGTCTTGTTGTAAGGGCCCCAACATCGGGTTGTCGTCGATTTTGAAATTGCCCCGATCTTGCTTGTCATCTGGGGTGATTACTTTGTTGTATGTTTGACAGATGGGCTGATAAGACGTCGGGATAATAAGAGTCTTTTACCTCATAACCCACATGGTGAACAGGTAGTGGATCTTTGACATTTGGTTTACCCCAATCCTCTTTTTGACTTGTAGGTGTAATTGGCTTTGATGGTTGATATCGTAAGGCCCGCGAATTTCATTGAATTGGACTCAAGGGCTTGTGACGGT
Source organism: Panax stipuleanatus (assembly GCA_020205555.1). NCBI lineage: Eukaryota > Viridiplantae > Streptophyta > Magnoliopsida > Apiales > Araliaceae > Panax > Panax stipuleanatus. The sequence continues at coordinate 71,634,008 of CM035126.1, forward strand.
TGGTGATGTGATGGCTTTAACCAGATTTGGTTTGATCTATGAGGTTTAATCTGTGGCCTTTTGCTCAAAGAATAGATCATTGGATATGAGATAGACTTTTTCATTACGATCGCCCTATTCTTCTGTAGGTCAAAGGAGATCAAGCCTTCTCGCACTTCAGGAGTGATGAGTTGCTGAAGGTTTGCATCTTAGGATGTATTCTATTTCATCTCTGGGACTGGCTGTCTTAATGCATCGTTACTTCTTCCTTTCGAGAGTTGCTCCGGATTTGATGGAACAACATTGAGGTGCCATTGGGTCCTCTCAACATGGGACATCGATCTTGAGTGTCTTTCTTGGATGTAGGATTTTCAGGTTTAGCGTTCATGAGTTGACTCCTATGCTGGAGGAGTATGAGCGTCTCACGGGTTTGGCATTAGATCTGCCATGTGCCAGGACAGCCATTTGTGACACGAGACAACCGTTCATGACCGTGACTGTTCTGAGATGTAGAGTCGTCACTGAGGAGATTACTGCGGGGCATGTGGTGTCCCTGGACTTTTTGATCGATCGCTTTGGCTGGCTGAACAGCTACGAACGATATTCAGAAGATTTTATCATCCCCGCAGATGAGTGGCAGTTTGCACGTGTGGACGTTCTGTTGATGTGCGTCACAGCTTATTTGTATATACCACTATATATGGACCACTTGGATATTGGCTTGATGGTAGTGGTTCGTGCTCTCAGACAGGGTTGTACCATCTTGCTTATGATATAGCTGAGACTTTGAGGTTGGCCACATTTTGCCATTCCCATTCAGTGGAGCTTTTCAGGGGCATTGCCGTTCTACTGTACGTGTGGTTCATGACACACTTGAGTCTTATCGGCACTTTCAGACATCATGGGTACTGCTTTACTCATGAGATATCCATGTCCTACTCTTTTTGGCTGGCAGAGTGTACAGATGTGGCATCTTGGTTAGCCTTTTTGATGGTGATTGATCATACATTTTTGATCTTGCCCTGCTCAGGGTTTAGCTCCCCTTACAACTTCATCCCTCATGCAGACGGTATGGATTACCTGCCCTTGGCGGGTTTGAGAGGGGTGACCACATATCATCCGTTGGCAATCATGGGACAGTATGATCAGTTTCATAAGATTCACTACTTTGAGGGGGCTATGGATTAGCGGATATCAGCTTCGTCTTTGTCGTCAGCTGACCTTACCAGGACTTATATGTGACGCCCCCAAAATAGGTTCAACACTCAACCCATTCTGAGTCGCCAAATACATGGTATATAATCCAAATACAATCTTTTATAACAATGGTCGTACAAAATACGACAACGCAACTGTGAGTTTCAATACAAATCGTATATAATACGAAATATAGACACTCAAATTTAGTCCCCATTAATTATTATCACACTATTTAACAACAATAGTGAGAATTACAACTGCTCTAACTACGCCCATCACTCTGTTCCCCGACTAGTCCTTAGAACATTCTCATTTCCTGAAGAGGACAATAGAAGAAAAGGGTGAGCTCAACTGGCCCAGTAAAGAATATTATGACTAAGATAATGAATAATAAATTATCGTTAGTCTTTAACAAATTAGATAAAATATTATGGACAACAAGTTTTTGATAGTAGTGTGGATACAAGCCAATCATGTATGATGATAAAGCACATACTTTGTAAACAATCTTATTTATTTATTAATAAAATATTCATTTAAGGCATTTAATTATCTACATGGTGCTATTTTTTATAATATGTAAATAACCCATAGTTTTAAGCAATGCTTTTAGAATCATGATGAGATCATGCTAATGAGATCTAAATTCTTAGAAAGCTTAAAAACTAAAATAATTCCCAATCGTGAGATTACTAAAATGGGGATTAGTAAATCTGGATAGATTGGTACATATGTTGCTTGCTCATTAGATGAGGATGACTGATCTCATGGTCATTTGTGTGGAGACACTAAAGCAAGTATGTAGGTGCTTATTGGAGAATAAGTTCACTGAACGTGACTCGCTATGGAATACCTAATGGAGTTTTACTCGCCTGTCAATAGGAATTCCTAATGTGATAGTAGTACAAGTGATCCTTGGACTTGAGATCATCATAGTATCTTGTATGTAACAAATTATACTTTGACTTATTCCTTAAGGCCTTTTAAGGCATATATAGGGTATGCTTGGGAATAATGAGTTGCATATGGAGATAATGTATGATCAATAAAGAATCTACCACCTATAGTAAAAGAGGAGATATGTCCTATGTGATTCGTTAAATGACAATCCAGGAATCCTTGGCCAAGGTAGAATGAAATTAGAAAGAGGTTTCTAATTTGCATTATTTGGAGTTGTGCATTTTCTAATCGAAATACATATGATTAAATAAATTAAGACTTAACAGTAAATCCATGTCTTATATTTAATTGGGACATTGTATTGTGGAAGGATTGAACTGTACGATAACTATTAACTCACAGGTTCTTTTATGATTAATGTTGAAATCTATATTATCTGGAAAGTCGTTGATCGCTAGGGAGGCTTATCCCTATTGTAGAATAAATATTATTTATTTAAACAAATTATTAGTTTAATTTATTTATTTAAATAAGATTAGAATTGTTCTAATTGATTTATTCACAACTGATTTAATATGGAGAACCTAAAGGATCACACCATAAAAGGAAGAAAAATTATTTAAGAAGAAAATGGCATGATAGTAATAATGCATTAAGTATAATTAATTTAATCTATGGTGATAGAATAAATTAAATAGCTTAATGTTTATTATTTAAGATTTTAGAAATATTAAATATAAATTAATAAGAGGAGTCTTATTAATATTATTATTATTATTATTTTAATTCTAAAGAAGTTTAGGAATTAATATAATATCAGTACTCTCTCTCAATCCTAATAAGATTAGGATATAAATTAATTAAAAGTGTTTAATTAATTAATTAAATAAAACCCTATTCTAATTAGATTAGGAGGGTTAACCTAATATCTATATAAGAGAGTCTTATATCAGAAATAAGGGACGTGAATTTTTCAAGAGTTGGGAGTACACATATTCTATAGAGATAGAAACAAGGGTTAAGCCAATAACCCATCTTCATGAGTTCTTCATCTTCCTTGGTGGATCACCGTTAGAGGCCAAACATTTGGGTGGCTGACATTGATCAAGGGAAGGAGCCACTACAGAGGAATCAAAGGAATCAAAGGAGTAGAACTTGTACCTGAGGAAACTTGGATCTTCAAAGGTATAATTCTATTTTTCTCCTTCCTCATTCACTGATAATTGATGCATAAGAATGATCATGGTAATGGGTTTGTATAAATTTTTGAAAACCTAGTTTTTTACGCTTCCGCCCTATTTATGTGATTTGATTGCATGATTGCGTTACGTACAAACCCAACAGTGGTATCAGAGCCAATCTTATGCTAATTATCAGTCTATGTGATTCCATACATGTATGATATGCGATTGGATCGAGTTCTGGGCAACAAAATTTTTTTCTGATTCTGCGCAGCTGCACCGCTGCGCCGATACAAGGCAATATTGCTGCGCAGCTGCGCCGGTTACTGTTCCTGGTTTTCATGCTGTCACAGCTGCGCCGGTTTCCTTTACATTCCTGGCGCAGCTGCGCCACTGGACAGGAACTGAAATTTTTTTTGTTTTATTTAATTAAATGAATGGTTTATTTAATTAATAAAGGTTTAAAATAAAGATGTTTATTTTATATGAAATGAGATTTCAGAATTGCTAAAATTAAAGAGTTTAATTTGGAATTGTTTTTGAATGAAATAAAGGAGTTTATTTTTCCAAAAACAAAGTTTAGCAAACTTTTGCCCATTAACTGATATTAATACATATATGGAATGAATTTATTTTCATGAGATGAATAAGTTTTATTGATACGTATGATGATATGTATGGTAATAAAAGGGATTGATTATGGACTATGACCAATGTGATTGGATTTTATTTTAGTTGAATGCTTGAATGAATGGGTTTTATAAAATGGGGTATGCGTACCTCGTCTTCTCTAGTTTTATTCTCGATGTAAATTCTATCTCCTTTCTATGTACTTCCCCTTGACTGCTGATCAAGGTTTATATTTAATTTTAAATAGTTAATGTAATAGAGATATTTAGAATTATTTTAAAGAAATTAGAGACCAATGAGCAAGGAGCGCGTGAAGACCCGTTTGTATGGAGCCCGGGTTTAAATGTAATAGTTACATTTAAAATTTAAATTCTTGCACTCCTAGGTTTGACCTTTTGGTTCACTTGGTGGCTCTAGTGAACCAAACTAGAATAAAAGTCCATAATCAATCCGGGTAGAATATAGTATTCTATATTGCATGCAAAATATTATATATATTATATTTTATGCAAACATGCTTCGCATGTTTAATAAAATGACGCGTATTTTATATATATATGTGCATGCGCGCTAAACAAGATGAGACAAATAATAACAAACCCCTCAAAGAAATAATATTAAGTCTGAAGCGTTCAAATGATATTTGGAATATCGAACGTCGCCTTCTAGCATGATTAATTAATAGAGTATTAAATATTTAATATGAGTTTGTTGTGCTATCCACAAGACGAGTATTGAATATTTAAGATGTTAATTAATCACATTTGATGCTTATCAAGAAAATTGAACGATCTAGTCTTGTTGTGCTATCCACAAGGACGAAAATTTTTCTTTTTTGAATTTATGAAAGTGCTAGGCTGGACTTAACTTAAATCATTTTAGTTCGGATGTGCACACACATGACCATTATAATTTAAGAGGCAAAATAAAAGGAGTTACATGGTGATGTAATTGACAAGAGTTGTCTTCCTATTTATTTGTATATCACTTGTTGTGCTATCCACAAGGTTATATACATTTAAAATGGGATCCTTAATCTCACTAGCAAATCTTTAATTAGATATTGCCGAACTATATAAGTGAGAGTAGTATAGTTTGATGAAAATAGTGGGAGATACCAATTTAAAATAAAGACCTAAATTTATTTTGGTATGCGAAGTTAATAAAATGAATGTTTGCTAAAATATTATCTTTTCACATGCAGAATTTTAAAAATGTCAAACTCACTAATCTCACTACGAAGCATACTTGATGCAAATAAGCTTACCGGCCCGAATTATGAGGACTGGCTAAGAAATCTGAGAATTGTTCTCACTGCTGAAAAGATTTCTTATGTCCTAAATTCAACTATCCCTGAATCTGTTTCGGAAACAGCCTCTGAGGAAGAGATTGCCACTTTCAATAAGTGGCAATATGAAGCATCTGTGGCTCAATGCATCATGCTCGCATCCATGAATAACGAGCTTCAGTGTCAGCACGAAAAAATGGATGCTCCTGCTATGCTGCTTCACCTCAAGGAGTTGTATGGTGAACAGAGTAGGACTGCTAGATATGAGATATCTAAGGAGCTCTTCCGATCTCGGATGACCAAGGGCACTACCGTTGAGACTCATGTTCTGAAGGTAATCAATTTGATTGAACGCCTTGGACAGCTTGGGTTCGTTATGGATGGGGAGTTGAGTCAAGACTTGGTCTTACAGTTACTCCCTAAGACCTTCTCGCAGTTTGTGGTTAATTTTCACATGAATAAGCTAGATGTCAGCTTGCCTGAGCTGCTTAACATGCTGAAAACTACAGAAGGTCACTTCTCATCCAAGAAGAACTATGTGTTGATGGTGGATTCTTCCAATAAAAGGAAGAGGCCCAAGGTATCTTCTGAAGAGAAGAAATTCAAGAAGGCTAAGGGAAAGGGGAAAGAAAACGAACAAAAGAAACCTGAACCAGCTAAAGAAATGTGCTTTCATTGCAATGAGCTGGGACATTGGAAGAGGAACTGCAAGAAGTTTCTAGCAGAGAAGAAGTTTGGAGAAGCTTCGACTTCCAATCAAGGTTTGTTTATGATTGAAATTAATTTTTCTGAAAGTCATAATTCTACTTGGGCATTGGATACCGGCTGTGGTTCTCACATATGTAACACTGTGCAAGGACTGGTCAAAAGTAAAAAGCTGAACAAAGATGAGGTGATCCTACGAGTGGGGAATGGAGCAAAGGTTGCTGCATTAGCTGTAGGAACTTATTGTTTAGCAATGCCTTCGGGCAAGTCCATTTATCTTAATAATTGTTATTATATTCTGAATATTATTAAAAACATTATTTCAATTTCTGTATTGGATATGGAAGGTTTTGACGTTATTATAAAGAACAATGGTTGTTCTATTTATAAAGACGATGTTTTATATGATATTGGACATTTGCGAAATGGACTTTATACACTTGACTTACAAGAAAATATATTTCAAATTGAACAAACTAAGAAAAGGAAAAGAGATGATATTAATTATACCTATATGTGGCACTGTAGACTCGGTCATATCAATGAAACAAGATTATCCAAGTTGCATAAGGATGGGCTCCTAGAGCTATCCGATTATGAATCATATTCAACTTGTGAATCTTGTCTCATGGGTAAAATGACTAAATCTCCTTTTAGTGGAAAAGGAGAACGAGTTACAGAGTTGTTGGCATTAATTCACACAGACGTTTGTGGACCTATGACAACAAGTGCACGGGGTGGGTATTCTTATTTTATTACTTTCACTGGTGATCACTCAAGATTTGGATATGTGTATTTAATGAAATACAAATCAGAATCATTTGAAAAGTTCAAAGAGTTCAAAAGTGAAGTAGAGAAACAAACGGGCAAGAGTATTAAGATACTTCGATCAGATTGAGGTGGAGAATACTTAAGCGGTGAGTTTCTCAATTGTCTCAAAGAAAATGGTATAATCTCACAATGGACTCCTCCAGGTACACCACAGTTAAATGGAGTATCTGAAAGGAGAAATCGAACACTGTTGGACATGGTTCGATCCATGATGAGTTTTACCGACCTTCCAATTTCCTTCTGGGGATATGCCCTAGAAACGGCTGCATACCTACTTAACAAGGTACCTACCAAATCCGCCCCTAAGACTCCATATGAGATGTGAAAAGGGAGGAAACCAAATCTTAAGCATGTTAAGACTTGGGGTTGTCCAGCTTATGTCAAAAAGTTTGAAAATGATAAGCTACAGACTAAATCCGATAAGTGTAGATTTGTGGGATACCCTAAAGAAATCGTAGGGTATTATTTCTATCATCCAACTGATCAAAAGGTGTTTGTTGCGAAACATGCTACCTTCTTGGAGAAAGAGTTTATCCATGAAGGGGTCAGTGGGAGTAAGATATATCTTAAAGAAGTTCAAGAACCACAAGTTACCACAGATCAAAGTCAGGTACCTGACCAAGTAGAAGAACCTACTGTACCACACCCTGTTCGTAAATCTGGAAGAGTACCGAAGATACCTGAGAGGTATGGATTCGTTATAGAGGATGACGATGAGGTACACATCATGAATGATGATGATCCATTGAATTACGAACAGGATATGAGTAATAAAAACTCAGGGAAATGGCTTGAAGTCATGAAATCCGAAATGGACTCCATGTATGAAAACAAAGTATGGACTTTGGTTTCACCACCTGAAGGTATTAAACCTATTGGGTGTGAATGGGTTTTTAAGAGAAAGACTGGAGCAGACGGAAAGGTAGAGACCTATAAAGCCCGACTGGTTGGAAAAGGTTTCAAACAAAGACAAGGAGTTGACTATGATAAAACCTTCTCACCAGTAGCCATGCTCAAGTCCATTCGGATTTTGCTTGCGATTGCAACTTACAACGACTATGAGATCTGGCAGATGGACGTGAAAACGGCCTTCCTCAATGGGAAACTTGAGGAAGATGTGTATATGACACAGCCAGAGGGATTTATTTCAAAAGTTGGAACAAATCAAGTCTGTAAGCTATAACGATCCATTTATGGGTTGAAGCAAGCTTCTCGTAGATGGAACATTCGTTTTGATGAGACAATCAAAGAGTTTGATTTTATCAAAAATGAGGATGAACCATGCGTATACAAGAAGGTTAGTGGGAGCGCAGTATCATTCCTAGTATTATATGTTGATGATATATTACTGATAGGGAATGACATTCCTATGTTACAATCCATTAAAATCTGGTTATCTAAAAACTTCTCCATGAAGGACTTGGGTGAAGCATCCTATATTTTGGGGATAAAGATCTATAGAGATAGATCTAAAAGGATGCTCGGCTTATCCCAAGGAACGTACATTGATACGATGCTAAAGAGGTTTAGCATGGAAGATTCTAAAAGAGGTCTCATGCCGATGAGCCATGGAATAAATCTCTCCAAGAAACAGGCCCCAAAGACACCTGAGGAGAGAGACCGTATGAGTAAGATCCCTTATGCTTCTACAATAGGATCTATCATGTACGGTATGATATGAACTAGACTGGATGTTGCTCACGCACTTAGTGTAACGAGCAGATACCAGTCGAATCTAGGAGAAGAGCACTGGAAGGCAGTGAAAAATATCCTAAAGTACTTGAGAAGGACTAAAGATATTTTTCTTGTCTACGGTGGGTCTGAATTAAAACTCGAGGGATTCACGGACTCAAGTTTTCAAACAGACCAAGATGACAGTAAATCTATTTCAGGGTATGTGTTTACCTTGAACGGAGGCGCAGTGAGTTGGAAGAGTTCCAAGCAGCAAACAGTTGCTTATTCAGTGACAGAGGCAGAGTATATAGCTGCAAATGAAGCTGTAAAGGAAGCTGTTTGGATGAAGAAATTCATAACTGAACTTGGTGTGATTCCTAGCATTGGAGAAGCAGTTCCCGCATACTGTGACAACACCGGAGCGGTTGCACAGGATAAGGAACTCAGGTCTCATCAGAAATCCAAACACGTGTTGCGGCGATTTCACTTGATCAGGGAGATCATTGAAAGAGGAGATGTCACCTTTGAGCGTGTGGACTCTCAAGACAACATTGCAGATCCATTTACTAAAGCTCTAACACAACAGCAGTTTGATCGTCACTTAAAGAAGATGGGTATGAGATACCATGGCGATTGGCTTTAGTGCAAGTGGGAGATTGATAGTAGTGTGCATACAAGTCAATCATGTATGATGATAAAGCACATACTTTGTAAACAATCTTATTTATTTATTAATAAAATATTCATTTAAGGCATTTAATTATCTACATGGTGCTATTTTTTATAATATGCAAATAACCCATAGTTTTAAGCAATGCTTTTAGAATCATGATGAGATCATGCTAATGAGATCTAAATTTTTAGAAAGCTTAAAAACTAAAATAGTTCCCAATCGTGGGATTGCTAAAATGGGGATTAGTAAATCTGGATAGATTGGTACATATGTTGCTTGCTCATTAGATGAGGATGACTGATCTCATGGTCATTTGTGTGGAGACACTAAAGCAAGTATGTAGGTGCTTATTGGAGAATAAGTTCACTGAACGTGACTCGCTATGGAATACCTAATGGAGTTTTACTAGCCTGTCAATAGGAATTCCTAATGTGATAGTAGTACAAGTGATCCTTGGACTTGAGATCATCATAGTATCTTGTATGTAATAAATTATACTTTGACTTATTCCTTAAGGCATATATAGGGTATGCTTGGGAATAATGAGTTGCATATGGAGATAGTGTATGATCAATAAAGAATTTACCACCTCTAGTAAAAGAGGAGATATGTCCTATGTGATTCGTTAAATGACAACCCAGGAATCCTTGGCCAATGTAGAATGAAATTAGAAAGAGGTTTCTAATTTGCATTATTTAGAGTTGTGCATTTTCTAATCGAAATACATATGATTAAATAAATTAAGACTTGACAGTAAATCCATGTCTTATATTTAATTGGGACATTGTATTGTGGAAGGATTGAACTATACGGTAACTATTAACTCATAGGTTCTTTTATGATTAATGTTGAAATCTATATTATCTGGAAAGTCGTTGATCGCTAGGGAGGCTTATCCCTATTGTAGAATAAATGTTATTTATTTAAATAATTATTAGTTTAATTTATTTATTTAAATAAGATTAGAATTGTTCTAATTGATTTATTCACAACTGATTTAATATGGAGAACCTAAAGGGTCACACCATAAAAGGAAGAAAAATTATTTAAGAAGAAAATGGCATGATAGTAATAATGCATTAAGTATAATTAATTTAATCTATAGTGATAGAATAAATTAAATAGCTTAATGTTTATTATTTAATATTTTAGAAATATTAAATATAAATTAATAAGAGGAGTCTTATTAATATCATTATTATTATTTTAATTCTAAAGAAGTTTAGGAATTAATATAATATCAGTACTCTCTCTCAATCCTAATAAGATTAGGATATAAATTAATTAAAAGTGTTTCATTAATTAATTAAATAAAACCCTATTCTAATTAGATTAGGAGGGTTAACCTAATATCTATATAAGAGAGTCTTATATCAGAAATAAGGGAAGTGAATTTTTCAAGAGTTGGGAGTACACATATTCTATAGAGATAGAAACAAGGGTTAAGCCAATAACCCATCTTCATGAGTTCTTCATCTTCCTTGGTGGATCACCGTTAGAGGCCAAACATTTGGGTGGCTGACATTGATCAAGGGAAGGAGCCACTACAGAGGAATCAAAGGAATCAAAGGAGTAGAACTTGTACCTGAGGAAGCTTGGATCTTCAAAGGTATAATTATGTTTTTCTCCTTCTATATTCACTGATAATTGATGCACAAGAATGATCATGGTTATGGGTTTGTATAAATTTTTGAAAACCTAGTTTTTACACTTCTGCCCAATTTATGTGATTTGATTGCATGATTGCGTTACGTACAAACCCAACAGTTTTAGATCAACAACTGCAGCGGAAATAACGATTCATTTGAAGAGTTAAGTAGAAAATCATGTCTACTATCTTATATGATTTAAAAGTCCATCATCAATATTTTATACCTGTAACATCAATCAATATATATCTCAAATCAAATATTCGTCTTTGCACTATGGGCCAAAGATATTCATTTGTATCACCAGTGGTCATGTTCATCTCAAGACATGTCCATTTTCGCACTATGGGCCAAAGATATTCATCTGGTAATCATTCATCTTTGCACTACAGGCCAAAGATATTAATCAAGTAATCATTCATCTTTGCACTACAGGCCAAAGATATTCAGTTATATCATCATTTAGGACTGAGGATGATGAAAAACAATATAAATAACGAATCTAGTGAGATAAAGGACAAAGGCTAGGGATTCGTAATTTAGTTTATCCAAGATCAAGAATACTCCATAATAATCAATTGTGGAGCAAAATTCAAGAATGAAGTTCAAAACTTAGATCCAATCAAAGATAGGAACCATAACAGACAACTTGGACAAAAAAAATTTAATTTTTCTGTGAATAGTACCGTATTCGTAAATAGTGCCGTATACGTTAATAGTGTCGTATACGTGAATAGTAACCCCGACATGAAAAGGTAAAAATTTCATAATAAAATTCATACCAATATTTCGGTGGAATGATATTAAAAGAAATAACATCATATGCAAGAAAAATAACATCCCTTACCTCAATAGAATATTGAATCTAACTGGAATATCGGATATTATGCTGAAAAAAACTTGCACTATTTAACAACACTCAAAGTATCTAAATACTCACAAAAACACGATATTATAGAGAAAGAAACTTCTGATTCTGGTGCGATTTTTATTTTTAACTCATCACCCTATTTATAGGAAAATGCTTAGCACACCAAAGCAGAAAATAAATATTCGGATGAAATTTCTCGCCTGCCATCCTTGGAAAAAAAATTCTCCAGCATTTAGCCAACAAAAAGACAAGAGTGGGGCCCACACATATTTTAAACAATTTTTTGTAACAAAACAATTCAGACCCAATATTCAGGAAGTTCAATAATTCATAATAATAAGCCCTTTTATCAGAAAAATACGAACCTTATGTCCATTTCATACGAAATTTAATTCTCTACAACTTTGTAGAAGAAAGATTTTCCAAATTCCGAACGAAAAATGACCCAAATTTACATACGGATATACTTGCAGGCTACAATTTTTCGGACGAAATCATCCGCACGCCATTTTGGAAAACCAATTTCAGCATTTACTGTGACAACCCGAAAATTTAAAAGGTCTTGAGTGATTAAAATAAAGGTTAAGGAATAGAACCTAGATGGGAATTTAAGGATTAAAATTTTTAAAGAACCTATATGGTTTAATCTGAATTTTTAAGCAATATAAAGAAATTAAATGAGAATGATGGAAATTTTGAAAAGAATAAAAAGTTAAGTTTAAGTTGTGGTACAATCGTACTCTTTAATGGTTGATGTATAGTATCTGGGCTAAACGATTCCTTCAAGAAGCGAAGGTATATACGAACTAGCTACCGATCTAACTCACTGTGAAAACAGTGTAGACGATACGGGATACTAGATTATTGGTTGTTTGTGGAAAACCACTCAGCTTACTATATTGAACACTATTAGAGACACGATCTGTGCTGAGTATATAGTTATGGATATGTATGATGACAAGGATAAATATAGTATGGATGACTTGGTGATTAAGTGATTATGTGAATAATATGATATGAGTATTTAAAGGAAGTCTCACTAATGAGTTAAATAAATTAGTAGACTAACCTAAGTATTTTAAAATCCAAGAAATTAATTTAAGATGTTAAACCTTAATTACATACTCAATATACTTGAATACAGCAAGCCTAATTGGGTTATATAAATGAAATAATATTATTAATCGATAAGAATAGGTAAATATCAATAATAATGAACATTAGCTTAAGAAATAATAAATTTAATGGACTAAGAGGTGTAAGTAATTTAAACAAGCCCAATTAATTAGTTAAGCATTGGACTTGTGGATAATTTGGTTTAAGAGTAACTAAACTGTTAAACTGACCCAATATTAAATGTATAGGGTAAGTATATTGGTAGCCCAATTAATTGTTGTGGGAGGCCCAAGCCCATTAGTAGGCTCAAATTAATTATTACAGGCCCAAGAGATGTTAATTAAAAAGCCCAATCTAGGCCCACCTGTGGAGGGGTATTTTGGTCATTTTATAAAGCAAATAAAGAAATAAAAACAAAACAAAAATGGAAAGGATAATAAGGCCACTAGGCCGATTTTGTAGAGAAAGGAGAAAAGGGGGGGTTGAATGTAATTATTACACACTTTAGTTGTTAACCTACTACGCTAGGTGTCATCCTCCCATTCGCCCATTGTTTTTATCTACTCTTGCAAGTTAACTAAGCTGATAAGTAAGAGATAGGAAGCAAGATTGTGTGGGATATTTTTTGATAGATGTACAATGTATATCTATTCATATTTACTACATACTTAAACAATTTTCATAATTAGTAAAACACTTTTACAAAGTTTATTTCTTACTTCCAAGATTAGCTAACAAAAAAAAATGAGAGAGAGAGAGAGGCTCGGTTAAGGAAGGAGAAAAGGTGGAGAAGAACTTGAAGCTTATGCATCCAAAGTTCATTAACTTCTTTGGTAAAACAAGAAGAGTAGCCATAAGAACAAGGTGAAACCTCTAAACTTACATATTTCTTTTGTTATGATTTGTTTCTAAAGAAATAAAGGGTTAATGCTCTAAAAGTTCATAACCTTAGATGTATATGTTTTGTATGATTTCATGTTTAAATCTAACCTATTTAAGTGTTAGAGAGATGATAAAAAGGAAGCAAAAGAATCTATGTTCAAAAAGTTAAGAAAAAAAACCCTAATCTAGTGTGTTTGGTATATTTTTATGTAAGATCTATGGATTTCAAGATCTAAATGAATAGAAGCATGCTAGAATGATATATATAGAGTTTAAAAGGTTTAACTTGTTGGTTGATATGTGTTTATGTTAAAAAGTTTGGTAAAACACATGAAAAAGAGTTTTTCCATATGTATTGTTTTTAAAGGTGTGACCTATGTTTTTCATTTTGATACCTACAAATAGTTTTTGTGATTTTCTTTTTTGGTATGCTAGATCTATGAGTTAAGGACAAAACCCCTTTGGAATCACTAAAAAATGTTTTAAAATGAGGGAGATATGAATTTTGTACCAAAACACCCTAAATGTTGAAACCCTTGCAAGATCAGTCCACTTCCGGCCACTTATCAGTGAAAAAAACGGGTCCCAAATTTAATGTTTAATAACTAAAAATTGTAGTTCGGGAATATACGAATCCAACGAGTCTAAGTGGGCCTCAATTGGAGTTGTAGATTTCGTTTTATGAAGGTTTTAGTAAATGACCCCAAAACTAGAAATAAAATCAAAAAGTTAGAAAAATTAAAGAATTTTGACCGGTTTAGTTTTCCGGTGAACCGGCGAAACTTTCCGGCGGCCGGTTCACCACTTTTCCGGCCGTTTCTTGGGGTGGTTCTTGGACATAAAATTTTCTAAAATTGTGAAGAACATTAAGATATTTTATTTAGAATTTTTCGGGACAGTCATCTAATTATTAAGTAATTAATGGTTTAAACTCATTTAAATCATTTAAAACTTACTAATTAATATTTATTAATACTAATAAATGATTATTAAACTAATCACATATTGTTTAAGTGTGATTAATTATTTATTTATTATTTAATTAACATTAAGTAATAAATGAATGAAAATTAGTGTTATGAAGTTAACTATTTATTATTTAATTATGATTAAATAATAAATGGGGTTAAATAATTTATTAATTATTATTTAATTAATATTAATTAATTATTAAAGAATGTTTAAATTAAATAAACAAATTGTTCATTATTTAAGTGAGAATAAGTAATAAATAATTATAATTACTTACTCATATGTTAGTTAAGTAATATAAAGTCAATAAATTAATTATTTATTATTTAATTTTAAATAATAAATAAGAATAAATAGTTAATTAATTATTTATTATTTAATTAATATTAAATAATAAATAAAGATAAATGTTAATTAATTAATTATTATTTAATTAATATTAAATAATAAATAAAGATAAATGTTAATTAATTATTTATTATTTAATTAATATTAAATAATAAATAAAGATAAATGTTAATTAATTATTTATTATTTAATTAATATTAAATAATAAATAAAGGTAAATATTAATTAATTATTTAATTAATATTAAATAATAAATAAAGATAAATATTAATTAATTATTATTTAATTAAAGTTAAATAATAATTAAAGACTCTTAAAGTTAAATAGATTAATTATTTATTAGTTAATTAATAATAAATAAGTACAAATAGTAATTAATTATTATTTAATTAATATTAAATAATAATTAAAGACTAATAAGGTTAATAATATTAGATCATTAAATGATTAATAATATTAGAAAGATAAAATATTATTGAAGGATTAATAATATTAGATACTTAAAATATTATTAATAGATTAATAATATTAGTGAGACACTAAAATATTATTAAATAACTAATAATATTAGAAAACAAATAGAATATTATTAAAAGGTTAATAATATTATTCTAGAGTTAAGATGATCACTTAATAATAATGTTATCAAGGGACAATAATATTATTAAGAAGTTATGCGATATCTAATATTTAATTATGTGATTATTGTTAGATAATATATGAGAATAATAACTAAAAGTAATTAATTAATTACTATTTAACTAATATTAAATAGTAATTAAATGAAGATAAAGTTAATAAATAAAGTGAACTTAAAAAACTTATTAATTAAACAACTATAATAAATTGTTTAAAGGATCTAATAAGTGTTATCACTTAAGAAAAATATTATAAATGAATTAAATCATTAATCTAAGATCAATTAAATGTCTTATATGATTAATGATAGTACATTATATTATGTATACTTTGTGATTGAATTATTTGCTAGATAATAGCATAAATAAGCGTATAGACATACAATTATATGCAGTACTAATTAATAGACCAACAGTGTCAATGCTAGGTCGTTTAAAGAGTTCTAATTAAAGCTAGTTAGCTGTAGCTCGTCGAACAGGCAAGTTTCCTAACTCAAACTCGAGTTATAATGTTTCAAGCATGCTAGTGGTTTATTTATTTAAAATTATTCCACATCTCTTATTATTGATTCGCACTTAGTGCAAATTGCATATATTCATCAGGTATGAAAGGCTGATCACCTTCATTACCATAAGGTTCAGTTAAATTGTTCATGGTCATTATTGACCACCTAGCATTATTAATTCAGTCAATCAATTATTGAAATTGATTCATGCTCTTTCACAATTATTATACATTGTTGAAACCCTGACAGCTTATTCCTTTTCAATCATGATATATCTTCATTGTCACTAAACTTGCTACACAAAGTAGTTGCTTACTCTTGCTATATCATGATAACAAATTTCAGATTAAGACAAATGTTCCAGGAAAAGACAGAGACACAAGCAAAGGACAAGATTAGAGTATTATGCAAGTTAATTATTTAGTTATCTGATGTAGTTACTTATGTAAACCTTTTGTGAATATAAAGGTGTGTATTAAGTTAAGGTTACAGACCTTGGGAATGTGTAAAAGTTTATTGTATAAACAATTTATGTTTATATCCTCCGCAATAGTTATAGAAATGATGTATCGTAACGTACCCGGTCCGAGGTAAAAGATACCCAAATTTGGGGGCGCTACAGTTGGTATCAAAGCTGTAGATTATAAACCTTAGGTAGGATTACCTTAGGCTATAACTGCAGAGATGAGGATGATGTATAAACTCAAATAGAGTTTAAGTGATAAAAGATGAATTCAGAAAATTCATTATTAAGATAAGAAGATGATAAATAAGATTTAAAGAAGAATCTTGAAGAGTTATAAAGATAAGAATCCGGAGTTACTTGACTCCAATAATAAAGATGAAAAGTAATAATAAATAGACAAGGTCTATAAGATGAAAAGTCTAAAAGCATAATATAATATGATTAAAGGGAAAGATAAGGAGATCGTAAAATAAAACGATCATAAGATAGAAAAGAATAGTAATATAACACGATTATAAGAAAGGATCACAACGTGATCTGATGAGGTCATAGGAGGACATATGATCAATTGATTGATTGAAAACTTTATAGCAGAATTGCTATACAAAATGGTACTATGAAATAGTACAAGCTAAACTCAAAAGAGTTAAAAATGATGATGAGATACGGATTAAATGAAATTCGTATTGAGTAAAGAGAATGCTAAGATTATGTGGGATTTCGATTGAGGAATCATGTGATAGCTGAGTTGTACAAACCTTTGTATGGGCGGGGGTTGGTGCTTGGTCTAACGACTACTTAGTTTATCACATTGATAATCATTGAAATGATGGTGTCGCGCTATTGATATACGTATGACGAGAAGGTGATTCTTTTCTCATAATTATATTGGATAGGTAAAGAATATAAGATTAGGTGCGAGTTCTTTAAACTCATATGTATGGTAAGTTCATAACTCATAATCGTATGGTGGAACCCCTCAGCGAATGGACGACTTTGGTCTGACTAGGATAAGTTCCTAAACTCATATGATTGTGAAAAGTTCCTGAACTCATAACGTGTGGCAAGTTTGATGAACTATACTGGGGTATAGAATAGTGTGAATGGAGAATTGAGGATTATAGGAATAGATAGACTTATTAAAAAATGGATCAGCATAGCAATTGAAGTTGATGATGGAAGCATAGATATTCCAAATCTTCTAGCTGTGCTAGACTTCAAATTTTTGATATCAAGCTAAATTCGCACTGATGTGCCTTTGAAAAATATAAACGAATTTTTGTTATCAGCAACACATTGTTACAATTGTGTAGAAGTGGACTTCGAACCACTAACACCTTATTACCTGTTGTGGCATGATAACAATAAAAATGATTTTTCAATGGTTTTGAACTGTTTAAAGAAGAGTCTATGCTAATTGTTCCAGCTAGACCAAAATGATTTGAGATATCAAAATATATTTTATATATCATTAATGCATCATTTAACCTGGTGCAGAGATGATAAAAATGATGGAGTTATCAATGCAGAATTATCTAGTGTTGGATGTGATCTAATGGTCGTCAGCCCACTATGATGTGATGTAGTATGACAAAGTCATAAAATGACGGAATCCTCAAACGGACTGTAAATACAGTGCGGTATCATGACGTCATAAAATAATTTTCAAAATTTTAAAGAAAAGTCAAGTGCTAATTGAATTTGGCCAGATTCATGTTTTGATTGATATTCGAATTATTAGTATACGTCTAAGCTATTTGATTCAGATAGACAAATGTTAATGAAAAATTCAAGTAATTCTTTGAGAATTTATCCCAAATTAAATTGTTTTAATGCGGATTCTGATGCTAAGTTTGAGGTGAACAACACCGAAAAATGGGGATATAGTATTGGATAAAATATTCCAATCTAAGAACGCATATAGTCGTTCTAAAAACTAAGGTGCAATAGGCTGATCACCTAATGTACCCGGCTAGGTAGTTTACCTTCTTCGTGATTGTAAACATACTTAGTACAACATGTTTTAGATTTGGTTGCGGTGAATACCAGTTAAACCTGAGAGTTCATGGTCTATATGACCCCTCAGCATGATATGAAAAAATTTAACTCCTTAGAGAGAACTCATAGAAGAATGTGATGATAGAAGAGCTCCTCATAGAAGGAAGCAATATGTACTCATTAAATTGAACATGAAATCAGATAAAGGTTAAGTTGAAAACCTAGTTTTGATGAATAATGGAATAGAAATTTGTAGATTGTAATTTCGAGAACAAAATTCTTAAAAGAAGGGGTTGACTATATGTACTTATGGTGCAATAGTGATTCCGGGGACAAAATCCTTATAAGGGGGAAGAATGTGACAACTCAAAAATTTATAAGAACTTGAGTGATTAAAATAAAGGTTAAGGAATAAAACCTAGATAAAAATTTAAGGATTAAAATTTTTAAAGGACCTATATGGTTTAATCTGAATTTTTAAGCAATGTAAAGAAATTAAATGAGAATGATAGAAATTTTGAAAAGAACAAAAAGTTAAGTTTAAGTTGTAGTACAATCGTACTATTTAATGGTTGATGTATAATATCTGGGCTAAACGAATTCTTCAGGGAGCGGAGGTATATACGAACTAGCTACCGATCTAACTCACTGTGAAAACAGTGTAGATGATATGGAAAACTAGATTGGTTGTTGTTTAGGGGAAACCACTCATCTTACTATATTAAACACTGTTAGAGACTCGATCTGTGCTGAGTATAGAGTTATGGATATGTATGATGACAAGGATAAATATAGTATGGATGACTAGGTGATTAAGTGATTATGTGAATAATATGATATGAGTATTTAAAGGAAGTCTCACTAATGAGTTAAATAAATTGGTAGACTAACCTAAGTATTTTAAAAATCCAAGAAATTAATTTAAGATGTTAAACCTTAATTACATACTCAATATACTTGAATACAGCAAGCCTAATTGGGCTATATAAATGAAATAACATTATTGATCGATAAGAATATGTAAATATCAATAATAATGAACATTAGCTTAAGAGATAATAAATTTAATGGACTAAGAGGTATAAGTAATTTAAACAAGCCCAATTAATTAGTTAAGCATTGGACTTGTGGATAATTTGGTTTAAGAGTAACTAAACTGTTAAACTGACCCAATATTAAATGTATAGGGTAAGTATATTGGTAGCCCAATTAATTGTTGTGGGTGGCCCAAGCCCATTAGTAGGCCCAAATTAATTATTACAGGCCCAAGAGATGTTAATTAAAAAGCCCAATCTAGGCCTACTTGTAGAGGGGTATTTTGGTCATTTCATAAAGAAAATAAAGAAATAAAAACAAAACAAAACAAAAATGGAAAGGATAATAAGGCCGCTTGGCCAATTTTATAGAGAAAGGAGAAAATTGGGGGTGAATGTAATTATTACACACTTTGGTTGTTAACCTACTACGCTAGGTGTCATCCTCCCATTCGTCCACTGTTTTTATCTACTCTTGCAAGTTAACTAAGCTGATAAGTAAGAGATAGGAAGCAAGATTGTATGGGATATTATTTGATAGATATACAATGTATATCTATTCATATTTACTAAATACTTAAACAATTTTCATAATTAGTAAAACACTTTTACAAAGTTTATTTCTTACTTCCAAGATTAGCTAACAAAACAAAATGAGAGAGAGAGAGAGGCTCGGTTAAGGAAGGAGAAAAGGTGGAGAAGAACTTGAAGCTTATGCATCCAAAGTTCATCAACTTCTTTGGTAAAACAAGAAGAGTAGCCATAAGAACAAGGTGAAACATCTAAAATAACATATTCCTTTTGTTATGATTTGTTTCTAAGGAAATAAAGGGTTAATGCTCTAAAAGTTTATAACCTTATATGTATATGTTTTGTATGATTTCATGTTTAAATCTAACCTATTTAAGTATTAGAGAGATGATAAAAAGGAAGCAAAAGAATCTATGTTCAAAAAGTTAAGATAAAAAATCATAATCTAGTGTGTTTGGTATATTTTTATGTAAGATATATGGATTTCAAGATCAAAATGGTGAGAAGCATGCTAGAATGATATATATAGAGTTTAAAAGGTTTAACTTGTTGGTTGATATGTGTTTATGTTAAAAAGTTTAGTAAAACACATGAAAAAGAGTTTTTCCATAGGTATTGTTTTTAATGGTGTGACCTATGTTTTTAATTTTGATACCTACAAATAATTTTTGTGATTTTCTTTTTTGGTATGCTAGATCTATGAGTTAAGGACAAAACCCCTTTGGAATCACTAAAAAATGTTTAATGAGGGAGATATGAATTTTGTGCCAAAACACCTTAAATGTTGAAACACTTGCAAGATCGGTCCACTTCCGGCCACTTATCAGTGAGAAAAATTGGTCCAAATTTAATGTTTAATAACTAAAAACTGTAGTTCGAGAAGATACAAATCTAACGAGTCTGAGTGGGCCTCAATTGGAGTTGTAGATTTCGTTTTATGAAGGTTTTAGTAAATGACCCCAAAACTGAAAATAAAATCAAAAAGTTAGAAAAATAAAAGAATTTTGACCTGTTCAGTTTTCCGGTGAACTGGCTGTGACGCCCCCAAACTAGGTTCAATACTCAACCAATTTTGAGTCGCCAAATACACTCAACAAAATTCAAATACAATCTTTCATATCACACGGTCGTGCAAAATACGACCACACAACTTTGAGTGTCAATACAGACATGTAAAAAATATTAACATTCAAACTAAGTCCTCATTACATTTATTATCACACTATTTTAAATAAAAAAAATAGTGAGGACTTCTACAGCTCTAACTCGGATCATCACTCCATTTCCCTACTAGTACCCGCGATATTCTCATTTCCTGAAGAGAACAATGGAAGAAAAGGGTGAGCTCAACTAGCCCAGCAAAGAATATTATGACTAAGATATTGAAAAATAAATTATCGTTAGCCTTCAATAAATCAAATAAAATATTATGGACAAAAAGTTTTAGACCAATATTCGCAGCGAAAATAACAATTCATTAGAAGAGTTAAGTAGAGAATGATGTCTACTATTTTCTTTGATTTAAAAGTCCATCATCAATATTTTATCCCTGTAACATCAATCAATATACACCTCGAATCAAATATCCATCTTTGCACTAAGGGCCAAAGATATTCATTTGTATCATCAGTTGGTCATGTTCATCTCAACACCTGTCCATCTTTGCACTACGGGCCAAAGATATTCATCAGGTAATCATTCATCTTTGCACTACAGGCCAAAGATATTCATCATGTAATTATTCATCTTTGCACTATAGGCCAAAGATATTCAGTTATATCACCATTTAGAACTGAGGATGATGAAAAATAATAAGAATAACGGATCCAGTGAGATAAAGGAAAAATATTAAAGAATTTATCCAGAGTTCAAGAATGAAGATCAAAACCTGGATCCAATCAAAGATGATTTGAAAGGAAAAAAAATTATCGTGAATAGTAACTCATGAATAGTAACTCGTGAATAGTAACTCGACATGAAAAGATAAAAATTTCACAAGAAAGTTCAGACCAATATTCCAGTGAAATAATATTAGATGAAGCGCAAAACTCAAGTAATATCTGATCATTTCAGGAATTATAGAAGCAATACTTACTGTAGTAAGTTTAGAGTTAGGAATCTAAAATGAAACAATATACGAAACTGCAATTGAATTTTCACCCGTCTGGCGGTAGTCCGCTCAGACAGATTATTTTCACAATTTAATAACAACTGAATACGAAGGGTTATTCACTAGGCATGCGGTAGTCCGCGTAGACAGGTTATTCCCACAGAATAATACATAAAAGAATAACAACAGGATTTTACCATGCATGCGGTAGTCCGCGTAGACAGGTTATTCCAACAGAATAATAAAGAATGGAATAACAACCCCTTACGAGTATTGAAAGAAAATAACTCTCTTCATGAATACGAAAGAAATAATACCCCTTACCTTAAAATTTATAGACTGCACTAGCGTAATAGCAGAATACTCTTCTTCTTTCTCTCTTATTCTCTCTATACTTTCTCTCTCTATGGCTTTAGTGAATTGGTGAGAAATAATGAAGAAATGAGCTTCTATTTATAGGCTCGGCAGAGTAAGGGTAAAATAGTCTTTTCGTTATAATTTATGACATCATCGCTTACATCATCGATCTATGACATCATTGCTTATCTCATCGCTCTGATGACATCATTGCTTACCTCATCGCTCCGATGAGGTAAGCAATGATGTCATCGGAGCGATGAGATAAGCAATGATGTCATAGATCGATGATGTAAGCGATGATGTCATAAATTATGGCAAAAAGACTATTTTACCCTTACTCTGCCGAGCCTATAAATAGAAGCTCATTTCTTCATTATTTTTCACCAATTCACTAAAGCCATAGAGAGAGAAAGTATAGAGAGAATAAGAGAGAAAGAAGAAGAGTATTCTGCTATTACGCTAGTGCAGTCTCCAAAATTTAAGGTAAGGGGTATAATTTATTTCGTATTCATGAAGAGAGTTACTTTCTTTTAATACTCGTAAGGGTTGTTATTCCATTTTTTATTATTCTGTTAGAATAACCTGTCTACGCGGACTACCGCATGTATGGTGAAATCCTGTTATTAATCTATTCTTTATTATTATATGGGAATAACCTGTCTACGCGGACTACCGCATGCCTGGTGAATAACCCTTCGTATTCAGTTGTTACTAAATTGTGGAAATAATCTGTCTGAGCGGACTACCGCCAGACGGGTGAAAATTCAATTACAGTTTCGTATATTGTTTCATTTCAGATTCCTAACTCTAAATTTACTACGGTAAGTATTGCTTCTATAATTCCTGAAATGATCAGATATTACTTGAGTTTTGCGCTTCATCTAATATTATTTCACTGGAATATTGGTCTGAACTTTCTTGTGAAATTTTTATCTTTTCATGTCGAGTTACTATTCACGAGTTACTATTTATGAGTTACTATTCACAGGGTACTATTCACGGTGAAAAAAATATTTTTTGTTCTTCCAAATCATCTTTGATTGGATCCAGGTTTTGATCTTTATTCTTGAACTCTGGATAAATTTTCTAATATTTGTCCTTTATCTCACTTGATCTGTTATTCATATTATTTTTCATCATCCTCAGTTTTAAATGGTGATATAACTGAATATCTTTGGCCTGTAGTGCAAAGATGAATAATTATATGATGAATATCTTTGGCCTGTAGTGCAAAGATGAATGATTACCTGATGAATATCTTTGGCCCGTAGTGCAAAGATGGACATGTGTTGAGATAAACATGACCAACTGATAATACAAATGAATATCTTTGGCCCGTAGTACAAAGATGGATATTTGATTCGAGATGTATATTGATTGATGTTACAGGGATAAAATATTGATGATGGACTTTTAAATCAAAGAAGATAGTAGACATCATTATCTACTTAACTCTTATAATGAATTGTTATTTTCGCTGTGAATATTGATCTAAAACTTGTTGTCCATAATATTTTATTTGATTTATTGAAGGCTAACGATAATTTATTTTTCAATATCTTAATCATAATATTCTTTATTGGGCTAGTTGAGCTCACTCTTTTCTTCCATTGTTCTCTACAGGAAATGAGAATATCGCGGGTACTAGTCGTGGAATAGAGTGATGGTCCGAGTTAGAGCTGTAGAAATCCTCACTATTTTTTTAATTTAAAATAGTGTGATAATAAATGTAATGAGGACTTAGTTTGAATGTTAATATTTTTGACATGTCTGTATTGACACTCACAGTTGTGTGGTCGTATTTTGCACGACCGTGTGATATGAAAGATTGTATTTGAATTTTGTTGAGTGTATTTGACGACTCAAAATGGGTTGAGTATTGAACCTATTTTGGGGGCGTCACAGTTGGTATCAAAGCTTAAGGATATGATCTCTGGCGGAGATCTGGGAATAGAACTAGGAGGGGAGAGACGAGTAAAACCTTCGCTAGTGTGTCTTACCTACGCTTAATTGTTATTTAATTGGTCGGTTGGAATATAGGGTTAATATGTGATATGTTAATTTGTTTGATTTACCCTTATTTTGTGGCAGTATTTGAGAATGACAGCTAAAAATCTAAACAATGGAGTGAATGAGACCGTTGAGACATCTTTAATCACCAATAAAGAGAACGTGCAACAGGAAGGCTATATTCCTCCTGTAAACAATCCTACCGAAGAAATGATAAATGACGGGATGTTTAGAAGCTTTTTGCAATTCATGCAAAACCAGACGAGGGAGACTCGTGTTCATAATATAGGTGGAAATAACAACTCGCGGCTTGTCATTGCCAAGCAGTTTAAAGAGTTTGGACCACCAGAGTTTCAGGGAAAGCCAGATCCAATCAAGGCAAAAAATTGGATTAAGCAAATTACCAAGATATTTGATTTCTTGGGATGCACGGAGGACACAGAAGGTTCCATTTGCCACCTTTATGTTCCGTGGAAAGGCAGATTACTAGTGGGAATCTATGAAGCGTACCCAGCCTGCCGCACTCAAGATGTCTTGGGGGGCGTTCCAGAAATTATTCAATGATAAGTACTTTCCAGAAAGTATTCGTCACATGAAAGAGGTAGAGTTTATCAGATTGGTATAGAACAACATGACTTTGTCCCAATACGAGGCTAAGTTCGCGGAGTTATCCCGGTTTACACCTCATTTGGTGGAGAATGAGGAACGTATGACGCAGATGTTTCTGATAGGTTTGAAACCCGAGATTCGTCAATACCTCATTTCTCACAAATTTTCTCTATATTCGGATATAGTGAACAGGGCCCAGTTATTAGAACGAGATAATGATTATGTTCAACCAAGGGATAACAACTAAGGTTGTACTGGTGGCAGCAGTCATTGGAACAATGACAACCAGCAGGGAGGAAAGTATCATGCCAGAAGCGGTAACCACTCTGGTGGTAATCGTGGCCATGATAATAGAAGAAGTGAGTCGGGGGGAGATTTCAAGAAGAAAAGGTACAACAATGAGAACGTGAAAGCATCGACAGCAGCACCAACATTAACTATTTTTAGGGGAGGAGAACGACAGCCGGTCGTATGCTATAAATGCGGGCAAGAGGGACACATCAGCCCCAACTGCACACAACAATCCAAATTATGTTATAACTGTGGAAAGGAAGGGCACATAGCTCGAGTGTGTCCTGTAGCGAAACCAAGTCCAGCAAGGATGGTGACTCCAAAGGCTATCCCTGACAAGTCAAAGTCAGTGGTTCCTGGAAGAGCTTTTGTCGAAACTGCCCAACAAGCAAGGAACACGAACGAGGTTATTACGGGTAAGCTGATAATAAACTCTTGCGATGTTTACACTTTATTAGATACGGGTGCTACCCATTCTTTTATTTCACCTGCTTGTGCTCAACGTTTGAACTTGACACCTAAGAAATTAAACTTTGACTTATCTGTTGAAACTCAGTTGGGAGAAACCTTCGTTACATCTACAGTTTACAAATCTTATTCGATTCAAATTGGTACCCTCACCCTACCTGTTGATCTTATATCATTGAAAATACTTGCATTTGATGTGATTTTAGGAATTGACTGGTTGACCACTTATCATGCCAAAATTGATTATTTTCGTAAGGTTGTTAGTTTTCATATTCCTAACCAACCTATTGTGCGAATTCAAACAACCAAACCACTAAAATCAATCAATGTTATTTCAAGTCATAAAGCTATTCGTTTATTGAAAAACGGATGTCAAGCTTTCTTAGCCCATGTCACGGATCTAAACCAGAATAAGCTAGGTTTGAATGATATTTCTGTTGTTAATGAGTTTCCTGGTGTATTGTCTGAAGAACTTCCCGGTCTACACCCGGAACATGAAGTTGAATTCTTTATTGACCTTGCACCCGGTACAAAACCTATTTCTAAAACCCCATATCGAATGGCTCCTATAGAACTTCAGGAGTTAAAGGTCCAACTACAGGAGTTGTTAGACATCAATTTTATACGTCCTAATACATCTCCTTGGGGTGCTCCTGTTTTATTCATAAAGAAAAAAGACGGGAGTATGCGACTTTGTATTGACTATCGCGAGTTGAACCATGTCACCATCAAGAATAGGTATCCGTTACCTCGTATTGATGACCTGTTCGACCAGTTGCAAGGTGCATAATTCTTTTCAAAGATCGATCTTCATTCTGGATATCACCAGCTGAAGATTAAAACTGAGGATATTTCGAAGACTGCTTTTAGAACTCGATACGGGCATTATGAATTCTTAGTCATGTCTTTTGGATTGACTAATGCTCCTGCTGCTTTTATGGATATGGTGAACCGTGTATTCAAGGAATATTTGGATCAGTTTGTGGTTGTCTTTATTGATGACATCCTCATCTATTCTAAAAGCCGTGAAGATCATGAGCACCACTTGAAGCTGGTACTTCAAAGGCTTCGTGAAAACAAGCTATATGCCAAGCTGAAGAAATGCGAGTTCTGGCTTGAGGAGGTAGCATTCCTTGGGCATGTAGTATCAAAACGTGGAGTATTTATGGACCCGGCGAAGATTAAAGTAATACAAAGTTGGGAGCAACCGAAGTCGGTGACCGAAGTGCGTAGCTTTCTGGGCTTAGCTGGTTATTATCAGAGATTCGTGGAAGGATTTTCTCGAATCACTGCTCCATTAACTCAGCTGACTCAGAAAGATACAAAATTCATATGGAACGAGGAATGCAAGAAGAGTTTTCAAGAGCTCAAGAGGAGACTCATTTCAGCACCTGTTCTGACGATATCATCTGGTTCGGATGGATTTGTCATTTACAGAGATGCTTCGGGCAAAGGGTTAGGATGTATTCTCATGCAACATGAGAAAGTCATAGCTTATGTCTCGCAACAACTCAAGGAATATGAGAGGAATTATCCTACTCATGATCTAGAGTTGGCAGCAGTCGTTTTGTGTTGAAGATCTGGAGACACTACCTGTATGGGGAGAAAGTGGAGATCTATACGGATCATAAGAATCTCAAGTATTTCTTCACCCAGAAAGAACTTAACATGCGGCAACGACGTTGGCTTGAGCTGTTGAAAGATTACGACCATACCATCCAATACCATCCTGGTAAAGCGAACGTGGTAGCTGGCGCCTTGAGTAGAAGATCATATGCGGGAACAAATGCGATGCTTTCAAGGCCTATTTTGTGTGATTTACAAAAGATGGAGACAGAGTTCAAGACTTCGGGGACCCATTCGATGATATCAAGTATACGCGTAGAACCAGCTTTGATTGATAAAGTTAAAGCTGCTCAAGCTACAGACCCGGAGCTGATGAATATGAGGAAGAAGGTACAAGAAGGTGCTATTCCAGAAGCAAGGATTGATGAAGAAGGAATACTTCGAGTCAACTCCAGACTTTGTGTTCCTGACGATTCTGATTTGAAGTATAGAATCATGATGGAGGCACACAACACACCATTTGCAATCCATCCTTGGAGTACCAAAATGTATCGTGATCTTCGACATATATTTTGGTGGAGCAATATGAAGAGAGAGATCGCAGAATTTATCTCGAGGTATTTAACGTGTCAACGTGTTAAGGCGGAGCATCAAGTGCCAAAGGGTCTATTGCAACCACTTGAGATTCCAAAGTGGACATGAGAACACATTACCATGGATTTTGTTACGAGTCTTCCTAAGGTTTCTCAAGGCATAGATGCGATTTGGGTTATTGTAGATAGATTAACCAAGTCTGCTCATTTCTTGCCGATACGAGAGACGTATTCCCTTTAACGTCTTGCTCGTATGTACGTGAATGAGATTGTGAGATTGTATGGTATGCCAGTATCCATAGTTTTGGACCGTGACCCAAGATTCACTTCACGATTTTGGGTCAGCTTGCAGAAAGCTATGGGCACGGATTTATGATTTAGTTCGGCATATCATCCACAAACGGACAGGCAATCGGAAAGGACTATCCAAACTCTTGAAGTTCTATTGAGACTCTGTGTTCTAGACTTCAAAGGAAGTTGGGATAAGTACCTACCATTGGTAGAATTCTCCTACAACAACAGTTATCAGGCAAGTATAGGCATAGCTCCATTCGAGGCGTTGTATGGACAAAAATGTCGTTCTCCAGTATGCTGGGACGAGGTGGGTGAAGCAACATTGTTGGGACTGGAGTTAGTACGTATGACTACGAAAAAGATTCAAATGATCCGGCAACGTATACAAACTGCACAAGATCGACAAAAGAGTTATGTTGATCTTCATCGAAGAGACGTGGAGTTTAATGTCGGAGATCATGTATTATTACGTGTTGCTCCATGGAAAGGAGTTACGAGATTCGAAAAGAGAGGAAAGCTCAACCCACGATTCATTGGTCCATTTGAAATCCTTGATCGAGTAGGAAATGTGGCCTATAGACTCGCCTTACCTCCAAGCTTGTCTCGTGTTCATAACGTTTTTCACATATCTGTGCTTCGTAAATATGTGAAAGATCCAAACCATATTATTGAGTTAGAACCAGACGAGATAGCCGAAGATTTAACATACGAGGAGGTCCTGTTAAGATCTTGGATAGGAAGGAACATGTCCTACGCTCAAAGATTATACCTCAAGTTAAAGTTTTGTGGAGGAACCATGATATCGAGGAAATGACCTGGGAGTTAGAATTGGAAATGAAAACGAGGTATCCTCACCTTTTCGACATACCAGGTACGTACGCCAATTTCGAGGACAAAATTTCATAAGGAGGGGAGGTTGTAAGACCCCAAATTTTATGAATAAGATTTAATTTTCTTTATATATTATTTTGAAATAGTAAGGTGTTGATTTGATAAATGTGATAAGTTATGGGTGAAATGTGCAAAGTTTACAAAGTAAGCAAGTGGTTATAAAATATTCGTTGTGTCGGGAAATATTCGTTTAGTCGAGGAATATTCTTTTTGTCGGAGAATATTCGTGCGACAGCGCAGTCATTGGTGGACCCCACAATGGAATGAATGTCGGATATAGAAAGCGACAGAAGTAACCTTTTTATAAAAACAACAGAAAAATTGTTACCGTTAGTACTGTTGAAATACCCGGTGGTTAAAATACAGTAATACACGGTGTTGCACGGTAGTACACGGTATTGCACAGTATTTTGAATTATTGATTCTTACGTAGGAAGGCACTTACTCAATTATTGTTACAGTAATTACTATTCAATATTTTATATTATTGATTCAATAATTGCATAATATTTTATTGGTTCAATATTTACTACGTTGATATTTTATATCCATAAGTGCTACTTTGCTATTTTATATTATTGATTCAATAATTGTCATTGCACATTATTTCAAATTATCAAATCAATAATCCATATTATTTGAATATTATTATTAGATAGCATTATTAGCAATGTCTAAGGAAGTTTTGTCTAGAAAAGGGGTTGATTAATTGCGCGCCAGTAAGGAGAAATACTTATCGGAAGGCGCCCTCTTTCTTGGGAACGACCTGGTTGTGAATATTGTAGTTCTGTAATATTATTTGTGAATAATTAATTTTTGATATATATGATAAGGAAATATTTATTCAATGTGGATTTAAAAGGAGAAATTTTTAACATGTGACATTTGTTGAAAGTTGGTATTTTATCGTGTCCGATAAAATAATTCATTCAAATATATTATTATAATATTACATTATAGTAGTATGATGTGATTATATAATAGTATGATTTTTATAATTTGAATGGTAACATTATTATAGTAAATTCATGGTATAAAAGTTAAATGATGTGGAAGAGTGCAAATTGAATTTGAACCCTTATGATGCAAACAATGATGTCATCAGAGGGATGAGGTAAGCAATGATGTCATCGGAGCGATGAGGTAAACAATGATGTCATAGATCGATGATGTAAGCGATGATGTCATAAATTATGGCGAAAAGACTATTTTATCCTTACTCTGCCGAGCCTATAAATAGAAGCTCATTTCTTCATTATTTCTCACCAATTCACTAAAGCTATAGAGAGAGAAAGTATAGAGAGAATAAGAGAGAAAGAAGAAGAGTATTCTGCTATTACGCTAGTGCAGGCTCCAAATTTTAAGGTAAGCGGTATAATTTCTTTCGTATTCATGAAGAGAGTTATTTTCTTTCAATACTCGTAAAGGTTGTTATTCCATTCTTTATTATTCTGCTGGAATATCCTGTCTACGCGGACTACCGCATGCATGGTGAAATCCTGTTGTTATTCTATTCTTTATTATTATGTGGGAATAATCTGTCTACGCGAACTACCGCATACCTGGTGAATAACCCTTCGTATTCAGTTGTTATTAAATTGTGGAAATAATCTGTCTGAGCGGACTACCGCCAGACGGGTGAAAATTCAATTGCAGTTTCGTATATTGTTTCATTTCAGATTCCTAACTCTAAACTTACTACGGTAAGTATTGCTTCTATAATTCCTGAAATGATCAGATATTACTTGAGTTTTGCGCTTCATCTAATATTATTTCACTAGAATATTGGTCTGAAATTTCTAGTGAAATTTTTATCTTTTCATGTCGAGTTACTATTCACAAGTTACTATTCACAAGTTACTATTCACGAGTTACTATTCACGAGGTACTATTCACGATAAAAAAATATTTTTTTTTCTTCCAAATCATCTTTGATTGGATCCAGGTTTTAATCTTCATTCTTGAACTCTGGATAAATTCTCTAATATTTGTCCTTTATCTCACTGGATCCGTTATTCGTATTATTTTTCATCATCCTCAGTTCTAAATGGTGATATAACTGAATATCTTTGGCCTGTAGTGCAAAGATGAATAATTACGTGATGAATATCTTTGGCCTATAGTGCAAAGATGAATGATTACCTGATGAATATCTTTGGCCCGTAGTGCAAAGATGGATAGGTGTTGAGATGAACATGACCAACTGATGATACAAATGAATATCTTTGGCCCTTAGTGCAAAGATGGATATTTGATTCGAGATGTATATTGATTGATGGTACAGGGATAAAATATTGATGATGGACTTTTAAATCAAAGAAGATAGTAGAGATCATTCTTTACTTCACTTTTCTCATAATTATATTGGATAGGTAAAGAATATAAGATTAGGTGCGAGTTCTTTAAACTCATATGTATGGTAAGTTCATAACTCATAATCGTATGGTGGAACCCCTCAGCGAATGGACGACTTTGGTCTGACTATGATAAGTTCCTAAACTCAAATGATTGTGAAAAGTTCCTGAACTCATAACGTGTGGCAAGTTTGATGAACTATACTGGGGTATAGAATAGTGTGAATGGAGAATTGAGGATTATAGGAATAGATAGACTTATTAAGAAATGGATCAGCATAGCAATTGAAGTTGATGATGGAAGCATAGGTATTCTAAATCTTCTAGTTGTGCTAGACTTCAAATTTTTGATATCAAGCTAAATTCGCACTGATGTGCCTTTGAAAAATACAAACGAATTTTTGTTATCAGCAACACATTGTTACAATTGTGTAGAAGTGGACTTCGAACCACTAACACCTTGTTACCTGTTGCGGCATGATAACAATAAAAATGATTTTTCAATGGTTTTGAACTGTTTAAAGAAGAGTCTATGCTAATTGTTCCAGCTAGACCAAAATGATTTGAGATATCAAAATATATTTTATATATCATTAATGCATCATTTAACCTGGTGCAGAGATGATAAAAATGATGGAGTTATCAATGCAGAATTATCTAGTGTTGGATGTGATCTAATGATCGTCAGCCCACTATGATGTGATGTAGTATGACAAAGTCATAAAATGACTGAATCCTCAAACGGACTGTAAATACAGTGCGGTAGCATAACGTCATAAAATAATTTTTAGAATTTTAAAGAAAAGTCAAGTGCCAATTGAATTTGGCCAGATACATGTTTCGATTGATATTCGAATTATTGGTATACGTCTAAGCTATTTGATTCAGCTAGACAAATGTTTATGAAAAAATCAAGTAATTCTTTGAGAATTTATCCCAAACTAAATTGTTTTAATGCTGATTCTGATGCTAAGTCTGAGGTGAACAACACCGAAAAATGGGGATATACTAATTGGATAAAATATTCCAATATAAGAACGCATATAGTCGTTCCGAAAACTAAGGTGTGATAGGCTGATCACCTAATGTACCCGGCTAGGTAGTTTACCTTCTTCGTGATTGTAAACATACATAGTACAACATGTTTTAGATTTGGTTGCGGTGAATACCGTTATACCTGAGAGTTCATGGTCTATATGACCCCTCAGCATGATATGAAAAAATGTAACTCCTTAGAGAGAACTCATAGAAGAATGTGATGATAGAAGAGCTCCTCATAGAAGGAAGCAATATGTACTCATTAAATTGAACATGAAATCAGATAAAGGATAAGTTGAAAACCTAGTTTTGATGAATAATGGAATATAAATTTTTAGATTGTAATTTCGAGAACGAAATTCTTAAAAGAAGGGGTTGACTATATGTACTTATGGTGCAATAGTGATTCCGGGGACGGAATCCTTATAAGGGGAAAGAATGTGACAACTCAAAAATTTATAAGATCTTGAGTGATTAAAATAAAGGTTAAGGAATAAAACCTAGATGGAATTTAAGGATTAAAATTTTTAAAGGACCTATATGGTTTAATCTGAATTTTTAAGCAATATAAAGAAATTAAATGAGAACGATGGAAATTTTGAAAAGAACAAAAAGTTAAGTTTAAGTTGTGGTACAATCGTACTCTTTAATGGTTGATGTATAATATCTGGGCTAAACGATTCCTTCAAGGAGCGGAGGTATATACGAACTAGCTACCGATCTAACTCACTATGAAAACAGTGTAGACGAGACGGGAAACTAGATTGTTGGTTGTTTGTGAAAAACCACTCAGCTTACTATATTGAACACTGTTAGAGACTCGATCTGTGCTGAGTATAGAGTTATAGATATGTATGATGACAAGGATAAATATAGTATGGATGACTTGGTGATTAAGTGATTATGTGAATAATATGATATGAGTATTTAAAGGAAGTCTCACTAATGAGTTAAATAAATTGGTGGACTAACCTAAGTATTTTAAAAATCCAAGAAAATAATTTAAGATGTTAAACCCTAATTACATACTTAATATACTTGAATACAACAAGCTTAATTGGTTTATGTAAATGAAATAACATTATTGATTGATAAGAATAGGTAAATATCAATAATAATGAACATTAGCTTAAGAGTTAATAAATTTAATGGACTAAGAGGTGTAAGTAATTTAAACAAGCCCAATTAATTAGTTAAGCATTAGATTTGTGGATAATTTGATTTAAGAATAACTAAACTGTTAAACTGGCCCAATATTAAATGTATAGGGTAAGTATATTAGTAGCCTAATTAATTGTTATGGGAGGCCCAAGCCCATTAGTAGGCCCAAATTAATTATTACAGGCCCAAGAGATGTTAATTAAAAAGCCCAATCTAAGCCCACTTGTGGAGGGGTATTTTGGTCATTTCATAAAGCAAATAAAGAAATAAAAACAAAACAAAAATAGAAAGGATAATAAAGCCACATGGCCGATTTTGTAGAGAAAGGAGAAAAGAGGGGGTGAATGTAATTATTACACACTTTAGTTGTTAACCTATTACGCTAGGTATCATCCTCCCATTCGTCTACTGTTTTTATTTACTCTTGCAAGTTATCTAAGCTGATAAGGAAAAGATAGGATGCAAGATTGTGTGGGATATTGTTGATAGATATACAATGTATATCTATTCATATTTACTAAATACTTAAACAATTTTCATAATTAGTAAAACACTTTTACAAAGTTTATTTCTTACTTCCAAGATTATCTAACAAAACAAAAGGAGAGAAAGAGAGAGTATAGAGAGAGAGAGAGAGATGCTCGGTTAAGGAAGGAGAAAAGGGGGAGAAGAACTTGAAGCTTATGCATCCAAAGTTCATTAACTTCTTTGGTAAAACAAGAAGAGTAGCCATAAGAACAAGGTGAAACATCTAAACTAACATATTCCTTTTGTTATGATTTGTTTCTAAAGAAATAAAGGGTTAACGCTCTAAAAGTTCATAACCTTAGATGTATATGTTTTGTATGATTTCATGTTTAAATCTAACCTATTTAAGTGTTAGAGAGATGATAAAAAGGAAGCAAAAGAATCTATGTTCAAAAAGTTAAGAAAAAAAACCCTAATCTAGTGTGTTTGGTATATTTTTATGTAAGATCTATGGAGTTCAAGATCTAAATGGTTAGAAGCATGCTAGAATGATATATATAGAGTTTAAAAGGTTTAACTTGTTGGTTGATATGTGTTTATGTTAAAAAATTTAGTAAAACACTTGAAAAAGAGTTTTTCCATAGGTATTGTTTTTAAAGGTGTGATCTATATTTTTCATTTTGAAACCTACAAATAGTTTTTGTGATTTTCTTTCTTGGTATGCTAGATCTATGAGTTAAGGACAAAACCCCTTTGGAATCACTCAAAAATGTTTTAAAATGAGGGAGATATGAATTTTGTGTCAAAACACCCTAAATGTTGAAACCCTTGCAAGATCAGTCCACTTCCGGCCACTTTTCAGTGAGTAAAACGGGTCCAAATTTAATGTTTGATAACTAAAAACTGTAGTTCGGGAAGATACGAATCCAACGAGTCTGAGTGGGCCTCAATCGGAGTTGAGAATTTCGTTTTATGAAGGTTTTAGTAAATGACCCCAAAACTGAAAATAAAATCAAAAAGTTAGAAAAATTAAAGAATTTTGACCAGTTCAGTTTTCCGGTTCACCACTTTTCCGACCGGTTCTTGGGGTGGTTCTTGGGCAAAAAAATTTCTAAAATTGTGAAGAACATTAAGATATTCTATTCAGAATTTTTCGGGACAGTCATGTAATTATTAAGTAATTAATAGTTTAAACTCATTTAAATCATTTAAAACTTACTAATTAATAATTATTAATACTAATAAATGATTATTAAACTAATTACATATTGTTTAAGTGTGATTAATTATTTAATTAATATTAAGTAATAAATGAATGAAAATTAGTGTTATTAACCTAACTATTTGTTATTTAATTATGATTAAATAATAAATGGGGTTAAATAATTTATTAATTATTATTTAATTAATATTAAATAATAATTAAATAATATTTAAAGTAAATAAGCAAATTGTTTATTATTTAAGTGAGAATAAGTAATAAATAATTATAATTACTTACTTACATGTTAGTTAAGTAATATAAAGTCAATAAATTAATTATTTATTATTTAATTTTAAATAATAAATAAGAATAAATAGTTAATTAATTATTTGTTATTTAATTAATATTAAATAATAAATAAAGATAAATATTAATTAATTATTTTTTATTTAATTAATATTAAATAATAAATAATTATAAATATTAATTAATTATTTATTATTTAATTAATTTTAAATAATAAATAATGATAAATGTTAATTAATTATTTTTAATTAAAGTTAAATAATAATTAAAGGCTCGTAAAGTTAAATAGATTAATTATTTATTATTTAATTAATAATAAATAAGTACAAATATTAATTAATTATTATTTAATTAATATTAAATAATAATTAAAGACTAATAAGGTTAATAATATTAAATCATTAAAATATTATTAAATGATTAATAATATTAGAAAGATAAAATATTATTGAAGGATTAATAATATTAGATACTTAAAATATTATTAATAGATTAATAATATTAATGAGAGACTAAAATATTATTAAATAATTAATAATATTATGAAACAAATAGAATATTATTAAAAGGTTAATAATATTATTCCAGAGTTAAGATGATCACATAATAATAATGTTATCAAGGGATGATAATATTATTAAGGAGTTATGCGATATCTAATATTTAATTATGTGATTAATGATTGATAACATATGAGAATAATAACTAAAAATAATTAATTAATTACTATTTAACTAATATTAAATAGTAATTAAATGAAGATAGAGTTAATAAATAAAGAGAATTTAAATAACTTATTAATTAAACAATTATAATAAATTGTTTAAAGGATCTAATAAGTGTTATCACTTAAGAAAAATATTATGAATGAATTAAATCATTAATCTAAGATCACTTAAATGTCTTATAGGATTAATGATAGTACATTATATTATGTATACTTTGTGATTAAATTATTTGCTAGATAATAGCATAAATAAGCGTATAGACATACAATTATATGCAGTACTACTAAATAGACCAACATTGTCAATGCTAGGTCGTTCAAAGGGTTCTAATTAAAGCTAGTTAGCTGTAGCTCGTCGAACAGGCAAGTTTTCTAACTCAAACTCGAGTTATTATGTTTCAAGCATGTTAGTGGTTTAATTATTTATAATTATTCCACATCTCTTATTATTGATTCGCACTTAGTGCAAATTGCATATATTCATCAGGTATGAAAGGCTGATCACCTTCATTACCATAATGTTCAGTTAAATTGTTCATGGTCATTATTGACCACCCAACATTATTGATTCAGTCAATCAATTATTGAAATTGATTCATGCTCTTTCACAATTATTATACATTGTTGAAATCCTGACAGCTTATTCCTTTTCAATCATGATATATCTTCATTGTATTTAAACTTGCTGAGCAAAGTAGTTGCTCACTCTTGCTATATCATGATAACAAATTTCAGATTAAGACAAATGTTCCAAGAAAGACAGAGACACAAACAAAGGACAAGATTAGAGTGTTATGCAAGTTAATTATTTAGTTATCTGATGTAAGTTACTTATGTAAACCTTTTGTGAATCTAAAGGTATGTATTAAGTTAAGGTTACAGACCTTGGAAATTATGTATAAAAATTTATTGTATAAATAATTTATGTTTATATCCTTCGCAGTAGTTATAGAAATGATGTATCGTAACGTACCCGGTTCGAGATAAAAGGTATCCGGATTTGGGGGCGCTACATTTACAAGACAATTGGGGCCCACTCAATTTGGAAAAATCCTCCACCAAAATGTGTTACATGTTTTTGTTACCAAAAGTACCAAAAATAATTCAGATCCAATTTGCTCTCCTTCTCCTCATTTTATTCATATATCGTGAATTTATTGTAAAAATACCACCTTTATTATATTATTATATTATCACATTATACACTTATAATGTAATATTATAATAATATATTTGAATAAATTATTTTGTCGAAGAAGATAAAATATCAACTCTCAATAATTATCTCTTTTGCTAAAAATTCCTCCATTTATATCCACATTGAATAAATATTTTCTTATCATTTTTATCAATAATCAATTATTATTTACAAATAATATTACAGAACTAAAATATTGACAACCAGGTCGTTCTCAAGAAAGAGGGGACTTTCCGATAAGGATTTCTCCTTACTGGCGCGCAATTAGGTGACTAAACCACTTTCCTAGACAGAACTTCCTTAGACATTGTCAATAATGCTATCTAATAATATTATTCAAATAATATGAATTATTGATTTGATAATGTGAAATACTGTGTACTGACAATTATTAAATCAACAATAATATAAAATACTGTGCAATACCGTGTGCTACTGTGCAACAACGCGTAATACTTTATTTTAACTATCGGGTATTTCAACTGTTTTAACGGTAACAACTACGCCGTTATTTTTAGAAAACTAATACTTGTCATTTTCTTCATCAGACAGTTTTCCGTTATGGGGCCCACAAATGGCTGCGCCGTCGTACGAATATTCTCCGACAACAAAAATATTTCATGACCAAACGAATATTCCCCGACAATAATGGATATTTTATAACCACTTGCTTATTTTATAAACTTTGCGCATATTACCCATAACTTACCACATTCATCAAATCAACACATTACTATTAAAAATATATATATAGAGGAAATTCAATTTTATTCATAAAAAGTTGGGTTCTTACAACCTCCCCTCCTTATGAAATTTCGTCCTCGAAATTGACAAGCATACCTGGTGTCTCGAAAAGGTGGGGATACCTCGCTTTCATTTTCGATTCTAACTCCTAGGTCATTTCCTTAATAGTATGGTTCCTCCACAAAACTTTAATTTGTGGTATAACCTTTGTGCGTAGGACATGCTCCTTCCTATCTAAGATCTTGACATGTACCTTCTCATACATTAAATGTTCAGCTATCTCGTCTAGTTCTAACTCAATAATGTGGTTTGTGTCTTTCACATATTTACGTAGCACGAATATGTGAAAAACGTTATGAACACGAGACATGCTTGGAGGTAAAGCGAGTCTATAGGCCACATTTTTTACTCGATCAAGGATCTCAAATGGACCAATGAATCATGGATTGAGCTTCCCTCTCTTTCCGAATCTTGTAACTCCTTTCCATGGAGCAACACGTAACAATACATGATCCCCAACATTAAATTCCACGTCCTTTCGATGAAGGTCCGCATAACTCTTTTGTCGATCTTGTGCCGTTTGTATATGTTGCCAGATTACTTGGATCTTTTTCGTAGTCATACGTACTAACTCTGGTCCCAACAATATTGCTTCCCCCACCTCGTCCTAGAATATTGGAGAATGACACTTTCGCCCATACAACGCCTCAAATGGAGCCATGCCTATACTTGCTTGATAGCTGTTGTTGTAGGAGAATTCCACCAATGGTAAGTACTTATCCCAACTCCCTTTGAAGTCTAGAACACAGAGTCTCAATAGATTTTCAAGAGTTTGGATAGTCCTTTTCGATTGCCCGTCCGTTTGAGGATGATATGCCGAACTGAATCGTAAATTCATGCCCATAGCTTTCTGCAAACTGACCCAAAATCGTGAAGTGAATCTTGGGTCACAATTCGAAACTATGGATAATGGCATGCCATGCAATCTCACAATCTCATTTACGTACATACGAGCAAGACGTTCCAGTGAATAAGTCTCTTGTATAGGCAAGAAATGAGCAGACTTGGTTAATCTATCGATAATAACCCAAATCGCATCTATGCCTTGAGAAACCTTGGGAAGACCCGTAACGAAATCCATGGTAATGTGTTCCCACTTTCATTTTGGAATCTCAAGTGGTTGCAATGGACCCTTTAGTACTTGATGCTCCGCCTTGACACGTTAACATGTTAAACACCTCGATATAAACTCTGCGATCTCTCTCTTCATATTGCTCCACCAAAATGTATGTCAAAGATCATGATACATTTTGGTACTCCCAAGATGGATTGCAAATGGTGTGTTGTGTGCCTCCATCATGATTCTATACTTCAAATCAGAATTGTTAGGAACGCAAAGTCTGGAGTTTACTCGAAGTATTCCTTCTTCATCTATTCTTGCTTCTGGAATATCACCTTCCAGCACTTTCTTCTTCATCTTCATCAGCTCCGGGTCTGTAGCTTGAGCAGCTTTAACTTTATCAATTAAAGTTGGTTCTACACGCATACTTGACATCATCACTGTTGGGTTTGCTAGAAACATAAGCATGCAATCAAATTATATAAACGCAGCAGAAGGGATGAAAAATTAGATTTTAAAAATTTCTTACAAACCCTTAACTATGATCTTTCTTGTGCATCAATTATAAGTCAATACATAGAAGGAGAAGATGAAATTATACCTTTAAAGATCCAAGCTTCCTCAGGTACAAGTTCTACTCCTTTAATTCCTTTGATTCCTCTGTAGTGGCTCCTTCCCTTGATCAATGTCAGCCACCCAAATGTTTGGTCTCTAACGGTGATCCACCAAGGAAGATAAAGAACTCAGGAAGATGGGTTATTGGTCTAACCCTTGTTTCTATCTCTATAGAATATGTGTACTCCCAACCCTTGAAAAAATTCACGTACCTTATTTCTGATATAAGACTCTCTTATATAGATATTAGGTTAACCCTCCTAATCCAATTAGAATAGGGTTTTATTTAATAAATTAATTAAACACTTTTAATTAATTTATATCCTAATCTTATTAGGATTGAGAGAGAGTACTGATATTATATTAATTCCTAAACTCCTTTAGAATTAAAATAATAATAATAATAATAATAAGACTCCTCTTATTAATTTATATTTAATATTTCTAAAATATTAAATAATAAACATTAAGCTATTTAATTTATTCTATCACCATAAATTAAATTAATTATACTTAATGCATTATTACTATCATGCCATTTTTTCTTAAATAATTCTTCTTCCTTTTATGGTGTGACCCTTTAGGTTCTCCATATTAAACCGGTTGTGAATAAATCAATTAGAACAATTCTAATCTTGTTTAAATAAATAAATTAAACTAATAATCTATTTAAATAAATAATAGTTATTATACAATAGGGATAAGCCTCCCTAGCGATCAATGACTTTCTAGATAATATATATTTCAACATTAATCATAACATGACCTGTGAGTAAATAGTTACCGTATAATTCAATCCTTTCACCATACAATGTCCCAATTAAATATAAAACATGGAATTACTGTCAAGTCTTATTTTATTTAATTATATGTATTTCGATTAGAAAATGCATAACTCCAAATAATGTAAATTAGAAACTCCTTTCTAATTTCATTCTGCCTTGGCCAAGGACTACTGAGTTGTCATTTAACGAATCACATAGGACATATCTCTTCTTTTTACTAAAAGTGGTAGATTCTTTATTAACCATTCATTATCTTCATATGTAACTTATTATACCCAAGCATACCCTTTGATATATACCCTAAGGGTCTTAAGAAATAAGTCAAAGTATAATTCATTACATACAAGATACTATGATGATCTCAAGTCCAAGGATCACTTGTACTACTATCACCTTAGGAATTCCTATTGACAGGAAAGTAAAACTCCATTAGGTATTCCATAGCGAGTCACGTTCAGTGAACTTATTCTCCAATAAGCACCTACATACTTGCTTTAGTGTCTCCACACAAATGATCATGAAATCAATCATCCTCATCCAATGAGCAAGCAACATATGTACCAATCTATCCGGATTTACTAATCCTCTATTTAGTAATCCAACGATTGGGAACTATTTTAGTTTTAAGCTTTCTAAGAATTTAGATTTCAATAGCATGATCAACATTATAATTCTAAAAGCATTGCTTAAAACTATGGGTTATTTACTTATTATAAAAACAGCATCATGTAGATTATTAAATGCCTTTAATAAATTAATACTTTTACTAATAAATAAATAAGATTGTTTACAAAGTATGTGCTTTATCATCATACATGATTAGCTTGTATGCACGCTACTATCAATCTCCCACTTGCATTAAAGCCAATCACCATGGTATCTTATACCCATCTTCTCTAAGTGACGATCAAACTGCTGTTATGTTAAAGCTTTAGTAAATGGATCTGCAATGTTATCTTGAGAATCTACGCGCTCCAAGGTGACGTCTCCTTTTTCAATGATTTTTTAATCAAAGTGCCGCAACACATGTTTAGATTCAAGATGAGACTTAGGAACTATTCCTAGTTCTGTAATGAACTTTTCATCCGAAACATCATTTTGCAGCTTCACTTACAGTTATATACTTTGTCTTTGTCACTAAACTAACAACCTTTTGCTGTTTGGAACTATTCCAATTCATTGCACCACCTTTCAAGGTAACGACTTACCCTAAAGTGGATTTGCTATCGTCTTGGTCAGTCTGAAACCTTGAGTCTATTTAGTCTTCTAATTTAATTCAGACCCATCATGTGTCATGATGACATCCTTAGTGTTAGTAAGTACTTTAAGATGTTTATCATTGTCTTAAAGTGATCTTCTCCAGAATATAACTGATCAACATCAAGTCTCGTATATTTCATTGCATACATGATATTAACTCATGCGATATCTCTAATATTGAGGACAATTATAGAGAGATGCACTCCATGGCTCATCATCATGAGACACCTTTTGGAGTTTGCTATGCTAAATGCCTTTAGCATCTAATGAATATACGTTCCTTGGGTTAAGTCGAACATTCTTTTAAATCTATCTATACAGATTTGTATCCCCAATTTAGGATGTTCTACCCAAATCATTCATGGAGGAATGTTTAGACAACTTTATTTTGACCGATTGTAGCAATGGAATGTCATTCCCTATCAGTAATATATCATTAACATATAATACAAGGAATGGAATAGTGCTTCCCACCATACAATGTCCCAATTAAATATAAGATATGGATTTACTGTCAAGTCTTAATTTATTTAATCATATGTATTTTGATTAGAAAACGCACAAATCCAAATAATGCAAATTAGAAACCTTTTGCTAATTTCATTCCACCTTGGCCAAGGATTCCTAGGTTGTCATTTAACGAATCACATAGGACATATCTCCTCTTTTACTAGAGGTGATAGATTCTTTATTGATCATACATTATCTTCATATGTAACTCATTATACCCAAGCATACCCTATATATACCTTAAAAGGCCTTAAGGA
This sequence comes from Panax stipuleanatus, assembly GCA_020205555.1. Lineage (NCBI taxonomy): Eukaryota > Viridiplantae > Streptophyta > Magnoliopsida > Apiales > Araliaceae > Panax > Panax stipuleanatus. The sequence continues at coordinate 71,677,019 of CM035126.1, forward strand.
ATAAGTCAAAGTATAATTTGTTACATACAAGATACTATGATGATCTCAAGTCCAAGGATCACTTGTACTACTATCACATTAGGATTTCCTATTGACAGACGAGTAAAACTCCATTAGGTATTCCATAGCGAGTCACGTTCAGTGAACTTATTCTCCAATAAGCACCTACATACTTGCTTTAGTGTCTCCACACAAATGACCATCAGATCAGTCATCCTCATCCAATGAGCAAGCAACATATGTACCAATCTATCCTGATTTACTAATCCCCATTTTAGTAATCCCACGATTGGGAACTATTTTAGTTTTTAAGCTTTCTAAGAATTTAGATCTCATTAGCATGATCTCATCATGATTCTAAAAGCATTGCTTAAAACTATGAGTTATTTACATATTATAAAAACAGCACCATGTAGATAATTAAATGCCTTCAATAAATATTTTATTAATAAATAAATAAGATTGTTTACAAAGTATGTGCTTTATCATCATACATGATTGGCTTGTATACACACTACTATCAATCTCCCACTTGCACTAAAGCCAATCGCCATGGTATCTCATACCCATCTTCTCTAAGTGACGGTCAAACTGCTGTTGTGTTGGAGCTTTAGTAAATGGATCTGCAATGTTGTCTTGAGAGTCCACACTCTCCAAGGTGAAGTCTCCTCTTTCAATGATCTCCCTGATCAAGTGAAATCGCCGCAACACGTGTTTGGATTTCTGATGAGACCTAGGTTCCTTAGCCTGTGCAACCGCTCCGGTGTTGTCACAGTATACGGGAACTGCTTATCCAATGCTAGGAACCACACCAAGTTCAGTTATGAACTTCTTCATTCAAGCAGCTTCCTTTGCAGCTTCACTTACAGCTATATACTCTGCCTCTGTCACTGAATCAGCAACTGTTTGCTGCTTGGAACTCTTCCAACTCACTGCGCCTCCGTTCAAGGTAAACACATACCCTGAAACAAATTTACTGTCATCTTGGTCTATTTGAAAACTTGAGTTCGTGAATTCCTCGAGTTTTAATTCAGACCCACCGTAGACAAGAAAAATATCTTTAGTCCTTCTCAAGTACTTTAGGATATTCTTCACTGCCTTCCAGTGCTCTTCTCCTAGGATTCGACTGGTATCTTCTCGTTACACTAAGTGCATGAGCAACATCCGGTCTAGTACATATTATACCGTACATGATAGATCCTATTGCAGAAGCATAAGGGATCTTACTCATACGGTCTCTCTCCTCAGGTGTCGTTGGGGTCTGTTTCTTGGAAAGATGTATTCCATGGCTCATCGGCATGAGACCTCTTTTGGAATCTTTCATGCTAAACCTCTTTAGCATCGTATCAATGTACGTTCCTTGGGATAAGCCGAGCATCCTTTTAGATTTATTTCTATAAATCTTTATCCCCAAAGTATAGGATGCTTCACCCAAGTCCTTCATGGAGAAGTTTTTAGATAACCAGATTTTAATTAATTGTAACATAGGAATGTCATTCCCTATTAGTAATATTTCATCAACATATAATACAAGGAATGATACTGCACTCCCACTAACCTTCTTATATACACATGGTTCATCCTCGTTTTTGATAAAATCAAACTCTTTGATTGTCTCATCAAAATGAATGTTCCATCTACGAGAAGCTTGCTTCAACCCATAAATGGATCGTTGTAGCTTACAGACTTGATTTGTTCCAACATTTGAAACAAATCCCTCTGGCTGTGTTATATACACATCCTCCTCAAGTTTCCCATTGAGGAAGGCCGTTTTCACGTCCATTTGCTAGATTTCATAGTCGTTATAAGCTGCAATCGCAAGCAAAATCCTAATAGACTTGAGCATAGCTACTGGTGAGAAGGTTTCATCATAGTCAACTCCTTGTCTTTGTTTAAAACCTTTTGCAACCAATCGGGCTTTATAGGTCTCTACCTTCCCGTCTGCTCCAGTCTTTCTTTTAAAGACCCATTTACACCCAATAGGCTTAATGCCTTTAGGTGTTGAAACCAAAGTCCATAATTTGTTTTCATACATGGAGTCCATTTCGAATTTCATGGCTTCAAGCCATTTCCTTGAGTCTTTATTACTTATAGCCTGTTCGTAATTCAATGGATCATCATCATTCATGATGTGTACCTCATCGTCATCCTCTATAACGAATCCATACCTCTCAGGTATCTTCGATAATCTTCCAGATTTACGAACAGGGTGTGGTACAGTAGGTTCTTCTACTTGGTCAGGTACTTGACTTTGATCCGTGGTAATTTGTGGTTATTGAACTTCTTCAAGATATATCTTACTCCCACTGACCCCTTCATGGATAAACTCCTTTTTTAAGAAGGCAGCATGTTTCGCAACAAACACCTTTTGATCAATTGGATGATAGAAATAATACTCTAAAGTTTCTTTAGGGTATCCCACAAATCTACACTTATCGGATTTGATCTGTAGCTTATCATTTTCAAACTTTTTGACATAAGCTGGACAACCCCAAGTCTTAACATGCTTAAGATTTGGTTTCCTCCCCTTTCACATCTCATATGGAGTCTTTGGGGCGGATTTGATAGGTACCTTGTTAAGTAGGTATGCAGCCGTTTCTAGGGCATATCCCCAGAAGGAAATTGGAAGGTCGGTAAAACTTATCATGGATCGAACCATGTCTAATAGTGTTCGATTTCTCCTTTCAGATACTCCATTTAACTGTGGTGTACCTGGAGGAGTCCATTGTGAGATTGTACCATTTTTTTGAGACAATTGAGAAACTCATCGCTTAAGTATTCTCCACCTTGATCTGATCAAAGTATCTTAATACTCTTGCCCGTTTGTTTCTCTACTTCACTTCTGAACTCTTTGAACTTTTCAAATGATTTTGACTTGTATTTCATTAAATACACATATCCAAATCTTGAGTGATCATCAGTGAAAGTAATAAAATAAGAATACCCACCCCGTGCACTTGTTGTCATAAGTCCACAAACGTCTGTGTGAATCAATGCCAACAACTCTGTAACTCTTTCTCCTTTTCCACTAAAAGGAGATTTAGTCATTTTACCCATGAGACAAGATTCACAAGTTGGATATGATTCATAATCGGATAGCTCTAGGAGCCCATCCTGATGCAACTTGGATAATCTTGTTTCATTGATATGACTGAGTCTACAGTGCCACATGTAGGTATAATTAATATCATCTCTTTTCCTTTTCTTAGTTTGTTCAATTTGAAATATATTTTCTTGCAAGTCAAGTATATAAAGCCCATTTCGCAAATTTTCAATACCATATAAAACATCGTCTTTATAAATAGAAAACCATTGTTCTTTATAATAACATCAAAACCTTCCATATCCAATACAGAAATTAAAATAATATTTTTAATAATATTCGGAACATAATAACAGTTATTAAGATAAATGGACTTGCCCGAAGGCATTGCTAAACAATAAGTTCCTACAGCTAATGCAACAACCTTTGCTCCATTCCCCACTCGTAGGATCACCTTATCATTGTTCAGCTTTCTACTTATGACCAGTCCCTGCACAGTGTTACATATGTGAGACCCACAGCCGGTATCCAATACCCAAGTAGAATTATAACTTTTAGAAAAATTAATTTCAATCATAAATAAACCTTGATTGGAAGTCGAAGCTTCTCCAAGCTTCTTCTCTGCTAGAAACTTCTTGCAGTTCTTCTTCCAATGTCCCGGCTCGTTGCAATAAAATCACATTCCTTTAGTTGGTTCAGGTTTCTTTTGTTCCTTTTCTTTCCCCTTTTCCTTAGCCTTCTTGGATTTCTTCTTTTCAGAAGACACCTTGGGCCTCTTTTGTTTTTATTGAAAGAATCCACCATCAAGACATGGTTCTTCTTGGATGAGAAGTGACCTTCTGCAGTTTTCAGCATGTTAAGTAGCTCAGGTAAGCTGACATCTAGCTTATTCATGTGAAAATTAACCACAAACTGCGAGAAGGTCTCAGGGAGTGACTACAAGACCAAGTCTTGACTCAACTCCCCATCCATGACGAACCCAAGCTGTCCAAGGCGTTCAATCAAATTGATTACCTTCAGAATATGAGTCTCGACGGCAGTGCCCTCGGTCATCCGAGATCGGAAGAGCTCCTTAGATATCTCATATCTAGCAATCCTACTCTGTTCACCATACAACTCCTTGAGGTGAAGCAGCATAGCAGGAGCATCCATTTTTTCGTGCTGACGCTGAAGCTCGTTATTCATGGATGCGAGCATGATGCATTGAGCCACGAATGCATCATCTTGCCATTTATTGAAAGTGGCAATCTCTTCCTCAGAGACTGTTTCTGAAACTGATTCAGGGACAGTTGAATTTAGGACATAAGAAATCTTTTCAGCAGTGAGAACAATTCTCAGATTTCTTAGCCAGTCCTCATAATTCGGCCCGGTAAGCTTATTTGCATCAAGTATGCTTCGTAGTGAAATTAGTGATTTAGACATTTTTTAAAATTCTGCATGTGAAAAAAATAATATTTTAGCAAACATTCATTTTATTAACTTTGCATACCAAAATAAATTTAGGTTTTTATTTTAAATTGATATCTCCCACTATTTTTATCAAACTATATTACCCTCACTGATATAGTTCGGCAACATCTAATTAAAGATTTGCTAGTGAGAATAAGGATCCCATTTCAAATGTATATAACCTTGTGGATAGCACAACAAGCGATATACAAATAAATAGGTAGACAACTCTTGTCAATTACATCACCATGTAACTCCTTTTTATTTTGCCTCTTAAATCATAATGGTCAAGTGTACGCACATCTGAACTAAAATGATTTAAGTTAAGTCCAGCCTAGCACTTCCATAAATTCAAAAAAGAAAAATGTTCGTCCTTGTGGATAGCACAACAAGACTAGATCGTTCAATTTTCTTGATAAGCATCAAAAGTGATTAATTAACATCTTAAATACTTAATACTCGCCTTGTGGATAGCACAACAAGCTCATATTAAATATTTAATACTCTATTAATTTATCATGCTAGAAGGCGACGTTCGATATTCCAAATATCTTTGAACGCTTCGGACTTAATCTTGTTTCTTTGAGGGATTTGTTATTATTTATCTCATCTTGTTTAGCGCGCATGCACACATATATATAAAATACGCGTCATTTTATTAAACATGCGAAGCATGTTTGCATAAAATATAATATAAATAATATTTAGCATGCAATATAGAATACTATATTCTACCCGAATTGATTATGTACTTTTATTCTAGTTTGGTTCACTAGAGCCACCAAGTGAACCAAAAGGTCAAACCTAGGAGTGCAAGAATTTAAATTTAAACGTAACTATTACATTTTTACCCGGGCTCCATACAAATGGGTCTTCAAGCGCTCCTTGCTCCTTGATCTCTAGTTTTTCAAAAATTCTAACTAATCCTACTACATAAACTATTTCATTTAAATAGAAACCTTGATCAACAGTCAAGAGAAAGTACATAGGAGAGAGATAGAATTTACAATAAGAAGAAAACCAGAAAAGACGAGGTACGCAGACCTCATTTTATAAAATCCATACATTCAAGCATTCATCCAAAATAAAATCCAATCACATTAGTCATAGTCCATAATCAATCCCTTTTATTAACATACATATCATCATACGTATCAATAAAACTTATTCATCTCATGAAAGTAAATTCATTCCATATATGTATTAATATCAGTTAATGGAAAAAAGTTTGCTAAACTTTGTTTTTGAAAAAATAAACTCCTTTATTTCATTCAAAAACAAATCCAAATTAAACTATTTAATTTTAGCAATTCTGAAATCATATTTCATAAAAAATAAACATCTTTATTTTAAACCTTTATTAATTAAATAAACTATTTATTTAATTAAAGAAAACAAAAAAAAATTTGTATCTGTCCAAGGGCGCAGCTGCGCCCGAAAAGCATAGGGAACCGGCGCAGCTGCGCAGCACAAAAAATTGGAATTCGACACCGGCGCAGCTTCACAGCAAGAAGAGCTAGCACTAGCGTAGCTGCGCAGCATCGCAGAAACAAAAATTTTCTATTGCCTAAGAACTCGATCCAATCACATATTATACATGTATGGAATCACATAGACTGATAATTAGCACAAGATTGGCTTTGATACCACTGTTGAGTTTTCTAGAAACATAAGCATGCAATCAAATTACATAAACACATCGGAAAGAATGAAAAATCAGATTTTAAAAATTTCTTACAAACCCTTAACCATGATCTTTCTTGTGCATCAATTATCAGTCAATACATAGAAAGAGAAGATGGAATTATACCTTTGATGATCCAAGCTTTCTCAGGTACAAGTTCTACTCCTTTGATTCCTTTGATTCCTCTGTAGTGGCTCCTTCCCTTGATCAATGTCAGCCACCCAAATGTTTGGCCTCTAATGGTGATTTTCCAAGGAAGATGAAGAACTCAGGAAAATAGGTTATTGGCTTAACCCTTGTTTCTATCTCTATAGAATATGTGTACTCCCAACCCTTGGAAAAATTCACGTACCTTATTTCTGATATAAGACTCTTATATAGATATTAGGTTAACCCTCCTAATCTAATTAGAATAGGGTTTTATTTAATTAATTAATTAAGCACTTTTAATTAGTTTATATCCTAATCTTATTAGGATTGAGAGAGAGTACTGATATTATATTAATTCCTAAACTCCTTTAGAATTAAAATAATAATATTAATATTAATATTAATATTTATAAGACTCCTCTTATTAATTTATATTTAATATTTCTAAAATATTAAATAATAAACATTAAGCTATTTAATTTATTCTATCACCATAGATTAAATTAATTATACTTAATGAATTATTACTATCATGTCATTTTCTTCTTAAATAATTCTTCTTCCTTTTATGATGTGACCCTTTAGGTTCTCCATATTAAACCGGTTGTGAATAAATCAATTAGAACAATTCTAATCTTATTTAAATAAATAAATTAATCTAATAATCTATTTAAATAAATAACATTTATTCTACAATAGGGATAAGCCTCCCTAACAATCAACGACTTTTCAGATAATAAAGATTTCAACATTAATCATAAAAGAACCTGTGAGTTAATAGTTAGTGTACAATTCAATCCTTCCACCATACAATGTCCCAATTAATTATAAGACATGAATTTACTGTCAAGTCTTAATTTATTTAATCATATGTATTTCGATTAGAAAATGCAAAACTCCAAATAATGCAAATTAGAAACCTCTTTCTAATTTCATTCCACCTTGGCCAAGGATTCCTAGGTTGTTATTTAACGAATCACATAGGACATATCTCCTCTTTTACTAGAGGTGGTACATTCTTTATTGATCATACATTATCTCCATATGTAACTCATTATACCCAAGCATACTTTATATATATACCTTAAAAAGGCCTTAAGGAATAAGTCAAAGTATAATTTGTTACAGACAAGATACTATGATGATCTCAAGTCCAAGGATCACTTGTACTACTATCACATTAGGAATTCCTATTGACAGGCGAGGAAAACTCCATTAGGTATTCCATAGTGAGTCACGTTCAGTGAACTTATTCTCCAATAAGCACCTACATACTTGCTTTAGTGTCTCCACACAAATGACCATCAGATCAGTCATCCTCATCCAATAAGCAAGCAACATATGTACCAATCTATCCGGATTTACTAATCCTCATTTTAGTAATCCCACGATTGGGAACTATTTTAGTTTTTAAGCTTTCTAAGAATTTAGATCTCATTAGCATGATCTCATCATTATTCTAAAAGCATTGCTTAAAACTATGGGTTATTTACATATTATAAAAACAGAACCATGTAGATAATTAAATGCCTTAAATGAATATTTTATTAATAAATAAATAAGATTGTTTACAATGTATGTGCTTTATCATCATACATGATTGGTTTGTATGCACACTACTATCAATCACGTGGGTCCCCGGAGTCTTGAACTCTATCTCCATCCTTTGTAAGTCACACAAAATGGGCTTTTGTGTTTACAGCATCGCACTCGTTCCCGCATATGATCTTCTACTCAACGCGTCAGCTACCACGTTCGCTTTTCCAAGATGGTTTTGGATGGTATGGTCGTAATCTTTCAACAGCTCAAGCCAACGTCGTTGCCGCATGTTGATTTCCTTTTGAGTGAAGAAGTATTTAAGGCTCTTATGATCCGTATAAATATCCACTTTCTCTCCATACATCTAGTGTCTCCAGATCTTCAACTCGAAAACGACAGCTGCCAACTCTAGATCATGAGTAGGATAATTCCTCTCATATTCCTTGAGTTATCGCGAGGCATAGGCTATGACTTTCCCATGTTGCATGAGAACACATCCTAACCCTTTGCCCGAAGCATCGTTGTAGATGACAAATCCATCCGAACCAGATGGTATTGTCAGAACAGGTGCTGAAATGAGTCTCCTCTTGAGCTCTTGGAAACTCTTCTCGCATTCCTCATTTCATACGAATTTTGTATCTTTCTGAGTCAGCTGAGTTAATGGAGTAGCGATTCGAGAAAATCCTTCCACGAATCTCCGATAATAACCAGCTAAGCCCAGAAAGCTACGTACTTCGGTCACCGACTTAGGTTGCTCCCAACTTTGTATTGCTTTAATCTTCGTCGGGTCAACAGATACTCCATAATTTGATACCACGTGCCCAAGGAATTCTACCTCCTCAAGCCAGAACTCGTATTTCTTTAACTTGGCATATAGCTTGTTATCACAAAGGCTTTGAAGTACCAGCTTCAGGTGGTGCTCATGATCTTCACGGCTTTTAGAATGGATGAGGATATCATCAATAAAGACAACCACGAACTGATCCAAATATTCCTTGAATACACGGTTCATCATATTCATGAAAGCAGCAGGAGCATTAGTCAATCCAAACGACATGACTAAGAATTCATAATGCCCGTATCGAGTCTTGAAGTCAGTCTTTGGAATATCCTCAGTTTTAATCTTTAGCTGATGATATCCAGAACGAAGATCGATCTTTGAGAAGAATTGCGCACCTTACAACTGGTCGAACAGGTCATCAATACGAGGTAATGGATACCTATTCTTGATGGTGACGTGGTTCAACTCCCGATAGTCAATACAAAGTCGCATACTCCCATCTTTCTTCTTTATGAATAAAACAGGGGCACCCGAAGGAAACGTACTAAGACGAATAAAATCGATGTCCAACAACTCCTGTAGTTGGACCTTTAACTCCTGAAGTTCAATAGGAGCCATTCGATATGGGGTTTTAGAAATGGGTTTTGTACCGGGTTTAATATCAATAAAGAATTTAACTTCACGTTCTGGGGAATAGACCGAAAAGTTCTTCGAAAAATACATCAGGAAACTCATTAACAATAGAAATATCATTCAAATCTGACGTATTCTGGTTTAAATCAGTGATATGGGCTAAGAAAACTTGACATCCATTTTTCAATAAACAAATAGCTTTATGACTTGAAATGACATTGATTGATTTTAGTGGTTTGGTGGTTTGAATTCGCACAACAGGTTGGTTAGGAATATGAAAACTAACAACTTTACGAAAATAATCAATTTTGGCATGATAAGTGGTTAACCAGTCAATTCCTAAAATCACATCAAATTCAAGTATTTTCAAAGATATAAGATCAACAGGTAGGGTGAGGGTGCCAATTTAAATCAAACAAGATTTATAAACCATGGATGTAACAAAGGTTTCTCCTAACAGAGTTTCAACAGATAAGTCAAAGTCTAATTTCTCAGAAGTCAAGTTCAAACGTTGAGCACAAGCAGGTGAAATAAAAGAATGGGTAGCACCGGTATCTAATAAGGTATAGACTTTGCAAGAGTTTACGATTAGCTTACCCGTGATCACCTCGTTCGGGTTCCTCGCATTTTGGGCAGTCACGGCAAACACTCTTTCAGGAACCACTGACTTTGACTTGTCCGGGACAGCCTTTGGAGTCACCATCCCCGTTGGACTTGGTTTCTCTACCGGACACTCTCTAGCTATATGTCCTTCCTTTCCATAGTTGTAACACACCTTGAATTTGTGTGGGAAGTTTGGACTGATGTGTCCCTCTTGCCCGCATTTATAGCATACGACCGGTGGTCGTTCTCCTCCCCTAGAAATAGTTGATGCTGGTGCTGCTGTCGACTTCTTCACGTTCTCATTGTTGTACCTTCTCTTCTTGAAATCTACCCCTGACTCACTTCTTCTATTATCATGGCCACGACTGCCATCGGAGTGGTTACCGCTTCTGTCATGATACTTTCCTCCCCGCTGGTTATCATTGATCCGATGACTGTTGCCATCGGTACGACCTTGGTTGTTCTCCCTTAGTTGAACAGACTCATTATCTCGCTCTAATAATTGAGCCCTGTTCACATCTGAATATAAAGAAAATTTGTGAGAAATGAGGTATTGACGTATTTCGGGTTTCAAACCTCTCAGAAACATCCGCGTCATACGTTCCTCATTATCCACTAAATGAGACGCAAACTGGGATAACTCCGCGAACATAGCCTAGTACTGGGACACAGTCATATTGTTCTGTTCCAGTTTGATAAGCTCTAGCTCTTTTATATGACGAATACTTTTTAAAAAGTACTTCTCATTAAATAGTTTCTGGAACGCCTCCCAAGACATCTTGAGTGCGGCAGGCTGAGTACACTTCACAGACTTCCACCAATAATCTGCCTCTCCACGGAACATAAAAGTGGCGAATGGAACCTTCTGTTCCTCCATGCATCCCAAGACATCAAATATCTTGGTAATTTGCTTAACCCACGTTTTCGCCTTGATTGGATCTGGCTTTCCCAAAAACTCTGGTGGTCCCAACTCTTTAAACTGCTTGGTAGTGACAAGCCACGAGTTGCTATTATTTTCACCTGTATTTTGCACACGAGTCTCCCTCGTCTGATTTTGGATGAACTGCAAAAAGCTTCTAAACATCCCATCATTCATCGTCTGATCAGTGGTGTTGTTTACAGGAGGAATATTGCCTTCCTGTTGCATGTTCTCCTGGTTGGTGATTAAAGGTGTCTCAACGGTCTCATTCACTCCATTGTTAATATTTTCAACTGCCATTCTCAAATACTGCCACAAAACAAGGGTTAATTAAACAAATTAACATATCACATATTAACCCTATGCTCCGACTGACCAATTAAATACCAAGTAAGCTTAGGTAGGACACACTAGCAAAGGATTTACTCGTCTCTCCCCTCCTAGTTCTATTCCCCGATCTCCGCCAGAGATCATATCCCTAAGCTCTGATACCAACTGTGACGCCCCAAAATAGGTTCAATACTCAACCCATTCTGAGTCGCCAAATACATGGTACAGAATCCAAATACAATCTTTTATAACAACGGTCGTGCAAAATACGACCACACAACTGTGAGTTTCAATACAAATCGTATATAATACGAAATATAAACACTCAAATTCAGTCCCCATTAATTATTATCACACTATTTAACAACAATAGTGAGGACTACAACTGCTCTAACTCTGCCCATCACTCTGTTCCCCGACTAGTCCCTGCAACATTCTCATTTCCTAAAGAGGACAATAGAAGAAAAGGGTGAGCTCAACTAGCCCAGTAAAGAATATTATGACTAAGATAATGAAGAATAAATTATCATTAGTCTTCAACAAATCAGATAAAATATTATGGACAATAAGTTTTAGATCAACAACTGCAGCGGAAATAACGATTCATTAGAAGAGTTAAGTAGAAAATGATGTCTACTATCTTCTATAATTTAAAAGTCCATCATCAATATTTTATCCCTGTAACATCAATCAATATATATCTCAAATCAAATATTCATCTTTGCACTACGGGCCAAAGATATTCATTTGTATCACCAGTGGTCATGTTTATCTCAACACCTGTCCATCTTCGCACTAAGGACCAAAGATATTCATCAGGTAATCATTCATATTTGCACTACATGCCAAATATATTCATCAAGTAATCATTCATCTTTGCACTACAGGCCAAAGATATTCAGTTATATCACTATTTAGGACTAAGGATGATGAAAAATAATATAAATATCGAATCCAGTGAGATAAAGGACAGAAGCTAGGGATTCGTAATTTAGTTTATCCAAGATCAAGAATACTCCATAATAATCAATTGTGGAGCAAAATTTAAGAATGAAGTTCAAAACTTGGATCCAATCAAAGATAGGAACCATTACAGACAACTTGGACAAAAAAAGAAAATTTTAATTTTTTTTGTGAATAGTACCGTATTCGTGAATAGTGTCGTATACGTGAATAGTGCCGTATACGTTAATAGTGTCGTATACGTGAATAGTAACCTCAACATAAAAAGGTAAAAATTTCATAATAAAATTCATACCAATATTTTGATGGAATGATATTAAAAGAAATAACATCATTTGCAAGAAAAATAACATTACCTCAGTAGAATAATGAATCTGACTAGAATATCGGATATTATGCTGAAGAAAACTTGCACTGTTTAACAATACTCAAAGTATCTAAATACTCACAAAAATACGCTCGATATTATAGAGAAAGAAATTTCTGATTCTGGTGTGATTTTTATTTCTAACTCAGCACCCTATTTATAGGAAAATGCTTAGCACACCAAAGCGGAAAAAAAAATATTCGGATGAAATTTCCCGCCTGCCATCCTTGGAAAAAAAATTCTACAGCATTTAGCCAACAAAAAGACAAGAGTGGGGCCCACACATGTTTTAAATAATTTTTTGTAACAAAACAATTCACACCCAATATTCAGGAACTTTAATAATTCATAATAAATAGCCCTTTTATCAAAAAAAATACGAACCTTATGTCCATTCCATATGAAATTTAATTCTCTATAACTTTGTAGAAGAAAGATTTTCCAAACTCCGAATAAAAAATGACCCAAATTTACATACGGATGAACTTGCAGGCTACAATTTTTCAGACAAAATCATCCGCACGCCATTTTGGAAAACTAATTTCAGCATTTATAACACAAGTGGGGCCCACTCAATTTGGAAAAATCCTCCACCAAAATGTGTTACATGTTTTTGTTACCAAAAGTACCAAAAATAATTCAGATCCAATTTGCTCTCCTTCTCATTTTATTCATATATCGTGAATTTATTGTAAAAATATCACCATTATTATATTATTATATTATCACATTATACACTTCTAATGTAATATTATAATAATATATTTGAATAAATTATATTATCGTAGAAGATAAAATATCAACTCTCAATAATTGTCTCTTTTGCTAATAATTCCTCCATTTATATCCACATTGAATAAATATTTCCTTGTCAGTTTTATCAATAGTCAATTATTATTCACAAATAATATTACAGAACTATAATATTGACAACCAGGTCATTCCTAGGAAAGAGGGGGCATTCCGATAAGGATTTCTCCTTACTGACGCGCAATTAGGTGACCAAACCCCTTTCCTAGACAGAACTTCCTTAGACATTGTCATTAATGCTATCTAATAATATTATTCAAATAATATGAATTATTGATTTGATAATGTGAAATACTGTGTAGTGACAATTATTGAATCAACAATAATATAAAATACTGTGCAATACCGTGTGCTACTGTGCAACAACGCGTATTACTTTATTTTAACCACCGGGTATTTCAACAGTTTTAACTGTAACAACTACGCCGTTATTTTTAGAAAACTAATACTTGTCGTTTTCTTCATCCGACAGTTTTCCATTATGGGGCCCACAAATGGTTGCGCCGTCGTACGAATATTTTTCGACAACAAGAATATTCCACGACCAAACGAATATTCCCCGACAACAATGAATATTTTATAACCACTTGCTTATTTTGTAAACTTTGCGCATATTACCCATAACTTACCACATTCATCAAATCAACACCTTACTATTAAAAATAATATATAGAGGAAATTTAATTTTATTCATAGAAAGTTGGGGTCTTACATTATGAGTGTTGGACTCGTAGGGAGAGGGCTGATTTTTCTACTAGCCATCCAAATCGTTCTCCAGAGTATTCTGCATGGTTGGAGGCAGATATTGCATTGGTTGCGGTTATCCAGTCAGCTCCAGGCATTGATTCTGATGAGGAAGAGCCTATGGAGGACCCTGATTCTCGCACCAAGGATGATTCATTTGCTGGTTTAACAACATCTTTAGTCATTGACCCCCCGAGCACTCCGACTTGGACAAATCCAGCTCTTATTGATTCATTAGCTCGGATAACTTTTGAGAGGGATCCGGCTAGAGCACTGATGTTAACAACCCTTTCTAGCTGGGATGCCGCTTTTGCTGAGAGAGATGAGGCTCGAGCTACCCGGGATGCAGCATTTATATAGATTGAGGATGATTTAGTCGCCAGAGATGCTGCTTTCATTGAGAGGGATGAGGTCATAGCTACCCAAGATGTTTATATTGCTGATAGCACTGTGCTCAGGTCATATACACACAACATCGTTGCCGATATGAGTGTCTTCATAGATGGTCACAACAATACTATGCAAGTGGCTGTGGATATTCTAGCACGTATGAAGACCGTGGTACATGAGCTTACAACTGCTTCTCCTTCTTCTGAGAGGGATGCCATGTTGGCACTGCTATCCCGTTTATCCACGGGTTCAAAGACTAGCTTTCATTTTCTTGCACATACTAGATTAGTCGTTTCTGTCATACAGGATACAGTGTATATATCAAACAGTATTATATAGCAGAGAAATATATTTTAATTCACTTCCCTGTTGGATATGTATTGTCATTGCTGAGTGATTACCACTTTTTCATTACCTGCTGTTTTGATGTGTCATGAGCTTTTCCTTGATGGATTGACATTGAGATGTCGGAGAATACCTCAGTAGGGTCTGTTGACCAGGGAGGCTTGATAGTATTTAGGTTTTATAGGGTTTCGGTGTCTTGGGACTGGTTTTTTATTAGTTTTTTATTTTTTCTTGAAGGTTAAACCGCACCATAAATGGCTGCCTACATACTCCCGGGTTGAGGGAGATCAGGTCATTCATAGTTCAGGCTTGAACAAGACCTGATTGGTTTAATTTTTTTTATTGATTTTAATTTTTTGATTTTTGATTTTTAATATTTATATATATGGAAAATAAAAGGCATAACGCTAAGAAAGTGATAACGTTCCAACATCTCTTGAAACTCGCAACTTTTCAATGGATCTACGTCTTCTTGGCTAGCTGAGGCCTGATAGTCCAGTTGTCAGTAGTTATGTTGCCTTCGAGGCTCGTGATAGAGGTTACCTTCTGGATCTAAATATCTTCAATCATGGCCATAACTTGATCATCTTTTGATTCAGCATATCCATTAATAAGGCTCAAATTGGACTCATCGCAAAAAGGGATGAACTCTAGATTCCTCGATGGGTTGGATTCCCTGACAACTTCACCACCTTTTTCTTCATCTATTCCTTCACCTTTCTCATAGCCTTGAGAGGATTTAACTATGAAATCCCTCTAGAACTGTTGTTGTATTTCTTGAAAGAACTTTTCTTTTTTGTCTTTTTCCATACTGGGAAGGATCAGTATTTCCTCTTCATCATCCAGAAGGGTAAAGTCAGGAATGAGATTGCTAACTTCTGGCAACAAGATGTTAGATGATGGTTGTTGAATTTTCTTGGGGGATTCTCTTATCTCCTCTGTCACTCCCATCATTAGGATCAATCCACCTTGTGTTCTGCTAGGATTGGTGCTCACAGCCATCACCTCCTTTGAACTTCCTGTTTTGAGTGGACATCTTAAGCTCTTTATTCCCCTTTCGCCTTTTCTGGTCATGGGGACTTCTATCTTTAGTTCTCTATTTTCAACGAGATCCTGGATTTTGTGTTTTAGAGACCAGCATTCCTCAGTTGTATGTGTAGGGATTTCGGCACATAAACGTAGCGGAAATTTAAATTTTTCCGAAACCCTAAAACAGGATCCATGCGAAAACATATTAATTCAGAGGTTTAGATTTGTTTTACCTGATTATTCAAGCCTGAACGGAGACGATGGAGATTCTGGAACAGCTTCGAATCTTCAATGCAATCCAAAGGAACTGCGTCTCTACGGTATCCACATGAACGTCCCGCGAATCGTCACACGATTTGCAGCAAGAAAAGCTACGGTACTAGCCGCCAAGGATCTGGACTTTCAAAGTTTTTCTCTCTAGTGTCTCTCTAAGAGAGACTAGGGTTTTGGTTTATAATCAATACCCTAAAAACGGCTGATATATCATATATATAGCAGTTAAAGGAATTAACCAAAACCTAATCCAATTAGAAAAATAAAATCCAAATTTATATATATATTATATCTTAATTAAGTCTTACTTAATTAATATACATATATATACAAATTATCATATTAATTTAAATTCATAATTTAAATAATATCAATTATATTGATAAATTTAAATCCTTACAATTTAAATTAATTCCCTTTTAATTACGTTCTTAGTATGTGACCCTATAGGTTATTATTATGTTGGCAATAATTTTAAAATCATATTATAAAATTATAAACAGTGAGCAGCATCTAGTAATACATCACTGCTACCCAAATAATAAAAAGATTGGTGATTCGATACAACCTTTTCGTGACCAATGTTTCAATGTAATTTAATCCTTTTAACCTTGACATCCTAGATTAAACTCGAGGCATGGAATGTGTCATCCTCTTCATAATTTAATCTGAGTTTTCTTGATCGATGAGTAGACTATATGAAACAAATCACTATTTAAGCATGGCTATGCATTTCATAGTCCTACTCAATCAAGAGGCCTATGGATATCACCCCTAGTATATAGGAGGATTAAATTCCATCTAGATCACTCATATTCCTCACACGATTCATGATGTACCCAATAATCACCTTTATCGTCCACCCTATTAAAGGTGGCCTTTGATGATATCAAAGTACATAAATTCTCGTGTAGTAATATAGTGATTTCAGGTCGGAGGATCATTACATCATTGTCACTATGAGAATTTCTTATGACACTCTACATAATGCTCCATGTAGAATTCTCATGGTGGGTCTGTCCAGTACATTGTTCTCTAACATGTACCTATGCATTGACTCAATATCTCATATATTTATGACCAATGATATTTGGCCATTAGTCAATCCACATACTAGTCTCAATGTATCATTGTTGTCCCATTAACAATGACACTCGACTAGGGACATTTAAGAGTATTGATACTAATTGTAATTATATGATCTCATGTTCAAGTCACATACTTGAAGCCATATAATTTGTATCACTATTCTAAGGGCTTTTATTGTGTTAGCATTTATATAACGCAGTAAATAAAACCATAATAAAATAATTCATTTTCAATCAAATATAATATCAAAAATGTTAAGCAATTACATCAAAGAATTGGCCGCTAGGGCATAAACTCTAACAGTCTCCCACTTGCACTAGAGCCAATCACTCATGTATCTAATACCCATGGAACTAGTGTGACCTTCGTGCTTATGCTGCGACAAAGCTTTGGTCAGTGGATCTGCAACATTATCATCTGTTGGCACTCTGCTTATATGTACATCTCCTCTATCAATGATTTCACGGATGAGATGGTACCGCCGAAGTATATGCTTGGATCGTTGGTTAGATCTGGGTTCCTTAGCCTGTGCAATGGCTCCATTATTATCACAGTATAGCTCAACCGGATCAACAATGGTTGGAACTACACCAAGTTCAGTGACGAACTTTTTAATCCATACAGCCTCCTTGGTCGCACTAGAAGCAGCAATATACTCAGCCTCTGTCGTAGAATCGGCTACTGTCTCTTGTTTCAAACTTTTCCAGCTAACAGCACCACCATTAAGGCAAAACACAAAACCTGACTGAGACATATAGTCATCTGTGTCAGTCTGGAAACTAGCATCTGTGTAACCCTTTACTACCAGTTCGTCTTCACCTCCATATACCAAGAATGAATCCTTAGTCCTTTTCAGGTACTTGAGGATATTCTTGACTGCTGTCTAGTGACCTTCACCTGGATTCGACTGGTATCTGCTCGTCATTCTCAAAGTATACGAGACATCCGGACGAGTACATATCATTGCATACATGATAGATCCAATTGCCGAAGCATAAGGGATCTTTCTCATACGCTCCTCATCATTATGTGATTTAGGACATTGGGCCTTAGAGATCTTAACACCATGAGACATGGGTAAGTGTCCTCTTTTTGCCTCTTGCATGCTGAACCGTTTTAGCACTTTATCAATATATGTACTTTGACTTAGGCCGAGCATTTTTCTCGATCTATCTCGATAGATCTTGAGACCTAAAATGTAGGTTGCATTGTCCAAATCTTTCATGGAGAAACATTTTCCTAACCATATTTTTACAGCCTGTAAGGAAGGAATGTCATTCCCAATAATTAATATGTCGTCAACATATAATACCAGGAATACAATGTGACTCCCACTAACCTTCTTATATACACAAGGTTCATCTTCATTTTTTATAAAGCCAAACTCTTTGACTGCTTCATCAAATCGAAGATTCCAACTCCGAGAGGCTTGCTTCAATCCATAAATGGATCGTTGCAGCTTACATACCTTTCCAGCATCCTTTGGATTGGCAAAACCCTCAGGTTGTGTCAAATACACATCCTCAAGGAGATTTTCGTTAAGGAAAGCAGTTTTGACATCCATCTGCCAGATTTTGTAATCATAAAAGGCTGCAATAGCAAGTAAGATCCTGATGGATTTAACCATTACCACTGGAGAGAAGGTTTCATCATAGTCAACACCTTGAACTTGTTTGAAACCTTTTGCTACCTGTCGGCCTTTATAGGTTTGTACATTACCATCCATGTCGATTTTCTTCTTGAAAACCCACTTGCACCCGATTGGTTTTACCCCTTCGGGTGGATCAACCAAAGTCCATACTTGGTTAGTATACATGGAGTCCATCTCAGATTTCATGGCTTCAAGCCATCTCTCAGAATCTGGTCCATTCACAGCTTCTTGGTAGGAAGCAGGCTCATCATGATCTATGAGCATCACATCGCCGTTTTGAGTCACAAGAAATCCATAATATCTCTCGGGCTCTTGGCGTGTCCTACCAGATCTACGAATTCCTCGTGTAATTTGAGCAGGTTCACTTTCCACAATATCTTATGGTTCCTGCTCATGTTCCAACTCAGGTTCAATGATATTTTGTGGTTCTCGAACTTCTTCGAGTTCTACTTTCCTCTACTGTTTCCTTTAGAGACAAATTCTCTTTCTAGAAAAATACCAGTTCGAGCAACAAATACTTTGTTCTCAGAAGGTTTGTAAAAATAATACCCTTTTGTTTCCTTTGGGTGTCCCACAAAATTATATTTGTCAGATTTGGGTCCAAGCTTGTCAGAAGCCAGACGTTTTACAAACGCCTCGCAACCCCAAATCTTCATGAACGACATACTAGGACGTTTCCCAGTCCACATCTCATATGGTGTCTTCTGAACCGTCTTTGTAGGAACACGGTTAAGTGTGAATGCAGCTGTCTCTAGGGCATGACCCCAGAAGCTTATTGGAAGATCTGCATGACTCATCATCGATCGTACCATGTCCAACAAGGTGCGATTCCTCCTCTCAGACACACCATTCCATTGTGGTGTTCCAGGTGGAGTGAGCTGTGATATAATACCACACTCCTTTAGAAGGTCATCAAAGTCTTGGCTTAAGTATTCACCTCCTCGATCGGATTGAAAGGCTTTTATGCTTTTGCCAAATTGGTTTTGAACTTCATTCTTGAATTCCTTGAACTTTTCAAAGGATTCGGATTTGTGTCTCATAAGATACACATATCCATATCTACTGAAGTCGTCAATAAATGTAATGAAGTAATAAAACCCACCTTTTGCTAACGAACTCATGGGTCCGCATACATCACTATGTATAAGTCCCAATACATCGCTAGCCCGTTCACTGTGTCTAGTGAAAGGGGCTTTAGTCATCTTGCCTAATAAACAAGACTCGCATTTCTTATATGATTAAAAATCAAATGAATCCAAAAACCCATCTTTGTGGAGTTTGGATATGCGCTTCTCATTTATATGGCCTAAACGACGGTGCCAAAGATATGTCGGATTTGAATCATTTAATTTAAATCTTTTTATATTTATGTTATAGATAGGCATTTCTAAATTAAGAATATAAAGACCATTAAACAATTGTGCAACACCATAACATATTTCATTTAAGTAAATGAACAACTGTTGTTCTTTATTAAAAATGAAAAACCTTTCTTGTCCAAACAAGAAACAGAAATAATGTTTTTGCTCATAGCAGGCACATAATAACAATCCTTTAATTCTAATACTAGCCCAGTGGGCAAAAATAAATAATAAGTTCCTACGGCTAGTGCAGCAACTTTTGCTCCATTCCCAACTCGTAGGTCAACCTCAGCCTTTCGCCAAAGTCCTACTCCTTCGAAGTTCCTGCACATTAACATAAATGTGAGAACCACATCCAGTATCCAATACCCATGATGTAGAAGTGGACAAATTAACTTCTATAACATATATACCTGAATCAGAAGTCATACTTCCTTTCTTTTTCTTTAGTTCTTCCAAATAAGCATGACAATTCCTCTTCCAGTGTCCAGATTTTCCACAGAAGTGACAATCACCTTCTTTAGCCACCCCACCTTTAGGTTTTAAAGCCTGTTTGGTTTTGGGATTGGGTTTGGCAGATTTAGATTCTATCTTCTTCTTGCCTTTCCCCATTCCCTTAGCATTCCCCTTTTGCACCATCATTATGGGAGCGGGTCCTGCCTTTTCATGTTGTTCTCGGCAGTTCTTAACATGCTCAACAACTCAGTAAGTGGTTTCTCAATTTCATTCATGAGGTAATTCATAACAAATTGAGAGTAGCTGATGTTCAAAGATTGCAAAACAAGATAAGTTTGGGCTTCCGGAGTAATCGAAAAACCCAACCTACTAAGGTACTCAATATACCCAATCATTTTCAGCACATATGGACCAACTGGATCACGTTCACCCATCTTGCAGTGATACAATGCCTTGCTTGTATCATACCTCTCCTGTCGAGCATGCCCTTCTAACAATTTCTTGAGATGCTCGATCATCTCATAAGCATCCATTAACTCATGTTGCTTCTGAAGCTCCGAGTTCATAGTTTCTAGCATGAGACAACTCACGTCCAGAGCATCATCTTGATGCTTCTTGTAAGCATTATGCTCTACACGTGGTGCAGTGTTAGCTGGTACTGCAGGAATGGGCCCATCAAGGACATATAGCTTGCGCTCCTGTTTAAGGACAATTCTCAAGTTCCTATGCCAGTCTAGGAAATTAATTCCACTTAGTTTTTCTTTCTTAAGGACTGATCGTAGTGAAAGACTATTTGTGTTGTTGTTTGCCATTGATATCTACAATTTATATGTGCAAAAATAATAAGTCAAATTACAGAATTTTGATATTGTGTAATTGATAATAGTACATTCAAAATATACCTCCCACTATTTTATTCAAATTAATAGCCCTCACCATTAATTCGGAAAGCATTTTCAATTAAATCTTTCTAGTGAGCTAAGATTCATATTTCATTATGCCTTAAGTTAGCTTTGGCTATTCTCTCAAAACATAATTATTTAGGTAGACAACCCTTTGTTAATTATATCATATATAACTCTTAGATAGTTTGATGAACAACATTTGTTTCTAGTCCATCTAATGGTACCTACCAAACTCCATGCCTCTAAGTCCACGATCCTATTGTGATAACTTAGTTAAGTCTGGCCCAATGATTTTAACAGTTTGGATATCACAATTATCCTATCGCATCTTACCAAGATAAATGGGGTACTTTGCTTTGGCAAACCTACATCCATCGGTCAAGGTCTTGATGAGTGTTATTCATTGGAAGGCATTTGATTTAGACTTAATAATTTTATGAGGGATTTTATTAATTAATTTAGATCTCACCAATTTTAATCTTATTAAACATGCACATTATTTATCATATCATATCGTATACAAGCATAAATGAAGTGCAAAATTAAATGTGTCACAGTTATGGCCCAACCCTATGCCAATCTTTTCAAGCTAATGAAAAATTGAAGGTCAATCTAAGGTGGTAAAAGATCTTCAAAATAGTAGCTTCCTTGGACCTTCCTCATGCATGTGTCTCCTCTCCATCATCATCTTGTCATCTTGGTAGGTTACAATTGTACATTACATGACATAAAGAAACCTCGAGTTACATTTGAGGGGATTTAGGTGAGAAGAGAATATTACATCAGAATTTATAGAAAAGCACGACATGCAAGCCGTATTTCAAAACCAAAAATCACTAACCTATGGGTCAAAAGAGTCATAACTGTGCACCATGCATATCACAATAAGCACATGACACAATTTATATAATTAAAGAAAACTATATACAAAATATTGGGGTCACGACCATCGTGCGCTACGACGGGGGGGTCCAAGGGGGGGTCTCGCTGCCCGGTCAACGAGCGGGGTCGGGGGTAGCGCCTTGGGAAAAAATTTTTAAACTACAATCTGTATTGTAGAATTTTTCATACGAATCTCTGAAACAATTCCATAATCATATACAATCCGCCAACACACTCATAATAACAATACACCCAGAACATATCATATATGTCCAGTTTCGATTAATCATATTAAATCGAATCTTCATGTTTCTAATCCAATTAGAACAGAAGTTGAATTGTTATTCCACCTTCTAGGATACGATTATCAGAACATCATATACATGCATATATATTACAGATTTCCAGAATACGCATACATGCAGAATATCATATATTCAATTTTAGATCGACAAACATGCATCATCATATATCATATATATTAAATACAATTAAAACACGTAATCTGAATTAATCATTTCGCAAGTATCTCTGATACCACTATAGGGATTTCGGCACATAAACGCATCAAAAATTAAAATTTTTTTGAAACCCTAAAACAGGATCCATGCGAAAATATATTAATTCAGAGGTTTAGATCTATTTTACCGATTATTCAAGCCTGAACGGAGCCGATGGAGATTCTGGAACAGCTTCGAATCTTCAACGCAATCCAAAGGAACTGCGTCTCTACGGTATCCACACGAACGTCCCGCGAATCGTCACACGATCTGCAGCAAGAAAAGCTACGGTACTAGCCGCCAAGGATCTGGACTTTCAAAGTTTTTCTCTCTAGTCTCTCTCTAAGAGCGGCTAGGGTTTTGGTTTATAATCAATACCCTAAAAACGGCTGATATATCATATATATAGCAGTTAAAGGTATTAACCAAAACCTAATCCAATTAGAAAAATAAAATTCAAATTTATATATATATATTATATCTTAATTAAGTCTTACTTAATTAATATACATATATATACAAATTATCCTATTAATTTAAATTCATAATTTAAATAATATCAATTATATTGATATATTTAAATCCTTACAATTTAAATTAATTCTCTTTTAATTACGTTCTTAGTGTGTGACCCTATAGGTTATTATTATGTTGCCAATAATTTTAAAATCATATTATAAAATTATAAACAGTGAGCGGCATCTAGTAATGCATCACTGCTACCCAAATAATAATAAGATCGGTGATTCGATACAACCTTTTCGTGACCAATGTTTCAATGTAATTTAATCCTTTTAACCTTGACATCCTAGATTAAACTCAAGGCATGGAATGTGTCATCCTCTTCATAATTTAATTTGAGTTTTCTGGATCGATGAGTAGACTATATGAAACAAATCACTATTTGAGCGTGGCCATGCATTTCATAGTCCTACTCAATCAAGAGGCCTATGGATATCACCCCTAATATATAGGAGGGTTAAATTCCATCTAGATCACTCATATTCCTCACACGATTCATGATGTACCAATAATCACCTTTATTGTTCACCCTATTAAAGGTGACTTTTGATGATATCAAAGTACATAAATTCCTGTGTAGTAATATAGTAATTTCAGGTCAGAGGATCATTGCATCATTGTAACTATGAGAATTGCTTATGACACTCTACAGTAATGCTCCATGTAAAATTCTCATGGTGGGTCTGTCCAGTACATTATTCTCTAACATGTACCTATGCATTGACTCAATATCTCATATATTTATGACTAATGAGATTTGGCCAACAGTCAATCCACATACTAGTCTCAATGTATTATTGTTGTCCCATTAACAATGACACTCGACTAGGGACATTTAAGAGTAATGATACTAATTGTAATTATATGATCTCATGTTCAAGTCGCATACTTGAAGCCATATAATTTGTATCACTATTCTAAGGACTTTTATTATGTTAACATTTATATAACGTAGTAAATAAAACAATAATAAAATAATTCATTTATTCAATCAAATATAATATCAAAAATGTTAAGCAATTACATCAAAGAATTGGCCTCTAGGGCATAAACTCTAACAGTATGTCCAGGTGAGTTAAAATGGTAAAGACATATCTTTGTGGCATTATAACTTTTCATTTCGGGATTTGAAGGAAGCAGCAACTCAGTAATCTTTCTCTGCGCAACCAACAATGCTAACACATTTTCCAATGAGTCCCCCAAAGGCGTGAATACCCTTCTCTGCCTACTCTCCCTGACTCTCGATGCCGTAGGATTTCGAGGGTTTGCCAGTATTTGGAATGTTGCTTGGTATTTCTTATTTGGTAATTCGCATTCCTTCGGTCGATTTTTCCTTTGGCAAGATCTTCTAGTAATTTTATCATTCCACCTTTCTCGTCTATTCAGCATGCTTTGATCTTCTTTATTTAGCTGGCTGATCTTGGAGGGAGATAGGCTTACATTCTAAATAACCTTCTTTTTCTCTTAGCTTTCTGATAGTTGAGTGAAAAGCTGCCTTGTATCCTTATGTTGGCGTACTATCAGATTCGCCAACAGAGTTACTTGATGCTAGATCGTATCTAATTTTTGCATCACTGTCATACCCTCCTCTGAATTTTCTAACTCCATGACATTTGTTCTGTTCCTTTGGGGGTATTCCTCCATCCTTCGTATGTATTTACGATTTGGACACATCTCGACGCTTCCTGACCCAATCATGTTTACTACCTCCGTATCATGCTGCATTAGAAGGTTGGTGTTGACATTTGGATGGTTAAGTTATTGGACCACAACATCGCCGCTTTCGATCAGGTTTTGGCGGGATAACCTGTGATGCTAGACGTCTCCATCTTTAGGCTTATTTTCAGAAAGACTCATTGTTCTGCTTTTTGACTTTAGTCACTTGGTATCGATCCGGTGCCATTTGTGACTGGAAGCTGTATTGATTTACGAAGGCATGAGCTAGCTCTTCCCAGCTATGGATTTTGGCATTGTCAAGTCGGGCATACCATTTCCTAGCCTCTCCAGTGAGACTCTTTTGGAAAAGATGCATTCTGAGGCTTTCATCTTCAGCATAAAACCCTAGCTCACCAATGTATACTTTCAAGTGTGTATAGGGATCGCCTGCCCCATTGTACTTTTCAAACTCTGGGACTTGGAATTTGTCAGGATATCTAGCCCCTCGAAATATGCATAGATCTGAATAGGTGACACTTCCAAGGTTTCCAGTCCCTTTGATTGCCCCGATGGTTTCTTCCATTTGTTGGACTTTTCTTCGGATATCGCCAGTTTCCCTATCTTCCTTCAGATTTATTATTTCAGGGGTTTTGTTGGTTTTTTCAATGGATCAAAGTTTAGGGATCTGCATTTCCCCTTTTTTGTCAGTATTTTGATTGCCACCCTATAGGAGAACTCTGTTTGATAGGGCATTGCCTGGCCCTGAGTGTTTTAACTTTGTTCTTTTATGAGGATAGCCAACTTTGTTATTTGATTCTTAAGTCCCTCAAACTCCTTTCGAGATACGGAACCTGATTCATGTTGGGCACTTCCCGCCATGTCAGTGGATAGGCTTTGTGCTTTCTTAGATTTCGATCTGGTAATGAGACTAATCTTGCCTACGAGAAAAGTAGGAAGTTTAGTCTTAATAGGCATTAATAACATGCGTTGATTCAATGTATTAGTTTTTTATGGGGTTTTAATATTTTCCTGCAAAACAAACGTTAGTTGTTTTGATGATAAGATGACAGAATTTGATATCTGTACAATAATAAAATTGACAGGAAATAGAATGTACATTTACATTTTTTCTTTTCTTTACATTTATATGTAATCGTAATTTACATTGAATCGAACTTTACATGGAATTGAAAGGGAAAGGTATGAAGAGACTCCCCTTAGCGTTTGGTTTATCAAAGACTGACCTATCTTAGGCTACTCTCGCGATTTTTTGACATGAAGGTCCCCAGATCTTCGTAATCTTCTAGAGGGGAAATTAATCCGATCTTTCAATTGGAGCGAATCTGAGTGGTGCCTTTCCTGAGCCTCGCAGGATTAGTCTCCTTTGAGTCCAGTAATCAAACACCGACGGGTTCGCCTCCTAGTGGAGGAATCACATAGCATACATTCAAATACATCGTGTCTCACCGTATAAAATGATGACATTTATGTGAAGCACTAACATAAAGCAGTAAAGCATTCATTCACATCCATTCAATATAAAACACAGCATCCATACATATACAGATAAAAAGGAGAAATTTTGAAAAGATTTGAGCTCGGCTTAAGCCCTCTATTATTATCCCCAACAGAGTCGCCACCTGTTGACGTCGGGAAAAAATCCTCTCGCTTTGGACAGAACCTTTCTCTCTTCCTAAATTTTGTTATTTTCTACCCTTATTTATCTTATCTATTTTATGAAGGGTGAAGAGTTTTTAGGAAAAGGCCAACATGTATCATGTCGATGATTTGAAAGATTTACAATGTCGTCAGTTGGTAGATTTTGAAATGGTTGTACCAAAT
The DNA here is from genome assembly GCA_020205555.1 of Panax stipuleanatus. Taxonomy (NCBI): domain Eukaryota; kingdom Viridiplantae; phylum Streptophyta; class Magnoliopsida; order Apiales; family Araliaceae; genus Panax; species Panax stipuleanatus. The sequence goes on from CM035126.1 coordinate 71,703,935, forward strand.
CAACCGAGTTTTGTTTGATTTTGCAAGTAGGCCCCATTACTAAACGTTGTCAAAACGTGTCCTTGAAACCAAAATTCTTAAAGTTCGGGGGCTTGGTTAAGCGGGGGGAAGGTGTTAGGCACCCCCCGACTCCCGTGAAATACGGTACCACATCTTTTTAATATTTTCCTTTTAAATTGCAATGTGTGTGTATGCTAGAAGTAACTGAGCCTACGTTTGATTGATTTGAAATTAGTTCCTTGCTTCGTTGAACCTATATACGAAGGGTTTGATTTGATTTGCAAAATTCTCTTTTTTAGACAAGATATGAAAATGATTTTTTGAAATGTTGGTTTTCAAACCCTTATGCTTTCATAGGAATAGAAGCCTATTGATACTTCCATTTTATTCTTTTCTAGCCTTTGGCTCGATTTGGTTGGTGATTGTCGGGCTGCGAAGCATCCTCAACCACAAAATATATACAAGTGTTGGTCTTCTCATGGGCATGACAGCCATCGAAGTGACTCTGGCACGACAAATAAAATTGCATTATATTTGAGACCTTAAACCCGGATAACCATTTTAAGGTCCTTTGGATGTACATTTTTTTACAGAAAAACTGACAGGGTACATTTATAATGTGGAGTTTGTCCATCGTGTGAATCAAATTCTGATCAATTTGATCATGAATCCCACGATTCCTAGGCTCATAGAGAATAGCCAAGAAAACTTGCACATCACAGATATTCACAAAGAATGTATATTTACATCTAGACGTCGCAAAACCAAGGATTCATCAGTCAAATCCTTGCGTGAATGTAGCCAAAGCTTCCCGTTCCCACTAGATAGGGATCTAAGGGCCGCGGAATCGCTTTAATATTTATCAAAACTAAAAAGAAAGCTAGATTTAAGTAAATCTTAGCCATTCTAGCTTTCCGATTCCGGTTGGACCTATTTTGAACCGTTTGAAAGGTAGAAAAGGCTAGATTTAGATAAATCTAATTCGCTAAATTTATATTAAAATAAATTCATATCAAATGAATAATTAAAACAGATAATTAATCGCAATGAATAAAGAATATATATATATATATAATTATATATATACAAAAGCTGTAAAGGGCGACAGATTTCAAATCCCAGGCCCGGACAAAAAATGTATATATATATATATATAGAAAGCTATAAAAGAGCCACGAATTACTCCAGGCTCGACAGAATGTAAATATATATATTAACACTTATATTTTAGTTTCGCCTGGATTGGAAATCTGTGACCTTTTTATCGCTTTCATATATATATATATATATATATATATATATTAAAGCGGAAAATGGCCATGAATTAGCAATCCAGGCCAAACAAAGTCAAAAAAATTTATATATATATATTTATATATATAAAAGTAGTAAAATGGCCACGAATTTACAATCTAGGCCCTACTAAATTAAAAGTTAGTATAATCATGAGTTGATTATACTAAAAGTTAGTACAATCTTGAGTTGATTGATGAAGCGTTGATCATGTTTTTGTGGGTTTAGTGTTGATAATCATGATTTGATCTTAAAATCTTTTGACGTTATGGTTGAGTAGAGTTTCTGAAAATTAAACTTTTAGTTTACACGAGGACGTGTAAAAGACTAAGTGTGGGGGAATTTGATAAGAACACAATATTCATGATTTTTTATTCCTTTACATTTGATTTTATTACATGTTTCATGTGTATATGAGCTTAATAAGATGTTTATTATTTTCAGGTGAATTAAAGCTAAAAGGATGGAAACAAGTTGATTTGGAGTTGAATTGAAGAGGAGTTTGACCAGCAGTTGACTTTCTCAATTTTTGGGGATTCCTACATGGAATTGGATTGATATTACTATTAGAATTAGGACTTCTTTGGACTGAGATTTTATTTCCTTATTAGATTCTATTTCTTTATGGAAACTAGTTATAATTGTAATTCCTTTTAGGATTTGGATTCCTAGTTCTTATAGGATTTAGGCCCTTGTCTAGCACTATAAATAGAGGATGATAGTTAAAGTTTTATTCATTCAATCTTCTACCAACTATCATACCTCATTGAAGTGCAGACTTGGAGCATGTCAGGCTAGTTTCTTTATTCAGTTCTAAAGGGAGGTGGAACCTTGTTACAAGTAATTAATTAATTGAGTATTATTATTTATTCCTTCTTGTATGAAATTTCTTCTGATAATCTGTTTTCATTGATTGCATGCTAATTGATCTAATTAATTTGATATGGCCAATTGAGTTAATTTAATCATTATCATATGCTAGATTAAGATTAGTATTACGTGTAATTGATATCTGTCTTCATCACAAGTAGTAAATTAGTGATACTAATTGTGGACAAGCTTTTGTGTATTGCTAAGATTATCAGAAAACAAGTTAAACAAATCGAGCTTATGTGTTTGTTGCTTGGATTAGCCTAATTCTCTATTTCTTAATGCTTCTATCATATTAAATCTAGAGAGCTTGTTCTAGGTTATATGCTAGTTGAATCTGGTGAAGAGCTTATTTCATACAGTGAATATCTAAGGAGAATTTCGGATAGCAGAGCTTATTGTTATCTAGGGTTAATAGTTTCATTGAAGGGTAAAGAATAATAACTTGATTAATTGATTGCTGTGCTTGGTGAAACTGAACTACAGAACTGAAGTTTTTACATATTTGGTTAATCTCTTTATTTAAATTCTGTTTTTCTTAGTTTAAAACAATTTCAAAAATCCCCCATCTTTATTTTCTGTTAAAATAGTAGAATAAATCTAAAACAAACTTACTCTCTGTGGGATCGATCCTTGCTTACTACTGTGCTAATTATTTAAATTCGTGAAGTGAAAGTGAGGTTAATTTAGGAGTGTAAACGACAGCTCCCAAATTTTGGCGTCGTTGCCGGGGAGTGTTATTTGTTTTTGTTTATTCTTTGTTTTCGTTTATTTTTATTATTTTCTTTTTATTTTATTTTTTTTCTTTTTGTTTTATGACTCAATCCTCTCACTCTAATTTTGATCAAGAGATAGAGAAAATTGCAGATACAAAAGAAGCTCTTGTTCCAATACTTAAAAAGGAAAAGATGGTGGTGCCGAACAACAACCGGACTTTAAAAGAACTGGCTACTCCAGACCTTGATCATCCATCCTTGTGTATTAAATATCCTACCGTAGAAGTTGCTTTTGAACTTAACTACGGACTAATTCGCTTTTTGCCTATTTTTCGTGGTCTAACAGGTGAAAATCCATATACGCATCTAAAGGAGTTCCATATAGTGTGTTCCACGATGAAATCACAAGGAGTGTCAGAGGAGCATATCAAACTTAGACTTTTTCCTTTCTCATTAGCAGATTTGGCTAAAGACTGGTTATACTATCTTCCTTCAGGATCGATACGATCATGGACTGATATGCAAAGGCTATTCTTGGAGAAGTATTTTCCTGCATCAAGAGTTGCCGATTCAAGGAAGAAGATATGTGGAATTAGTCAGTTCAATGGAGAAACTCTCTACGAGTATTGGGAAAGGTTCAAGAAGTTGTGTTCCAGCTGCCCTCCCCACCAAATTGATGAGCAACACTTGATTCAATACTTCTACGAGGGACTGATACCAACGGAAAGAAGTATGATCGATGCGGCTAGTGGAGGAGCATTAGTAGACAAGACACCGGAGGCTGCAAGAAATTTGATTGCAAACATGGCCGCTAACTCACAACAATACGATCATGCTCCACAAAGGGTAAGTGAGGTAAGCACGAGTGAATTGGCACAACAGATTTCTAACTTAACTGCTGTGGTGCACCAATTAACAACAGAAAACGTACCGGTTGCAAAAGTATGTGGAATTTACTCAAAATCAGGGCATACAACAAATGATTGTCCCATAGTGCAAGAGGATGTAATTGTTCATCAAGTTAATGCTGTGGGGGCATTCTTCGGACAAAATCCGCATCAATGTGATCCTTGGGCAGAAACTCACAATTCCGGATGGAGAGATCATCCCGACTTGAGCTATGAAGGTACTAGGCCACCAATGCAACCTGTCCTTTCAAGTATACAGCAAGATCTTCAGCAGACTCAACCTCAGTACCACACAGAAAACCAAGAAGTACCTGTCAATTCTGGGACATCTATGGAGGATATGTTCAAGGCATTCATGAGCCGAACACTACAGTTCATGAGTCAGACACAGCAGTTCCAGCAGGAGACAAGAAATTCTGTTCAAGATCTGAGGGATCAAGTTGGTCAGCTTGCAACCAAAGTAGGGAGGTTGGAATCTCAAGGCGTCGAGGAGTTACCTCCTCCGTTTGTTGAGAACTTCAGTACAATGGGATTTGACGAAGAGGAGCAGGAGGATTCAGTGCTTACTCCGGGAACGGACTGTAATATAGAATTTGACGAAGAGAATGAACAAGAGGAAGAAGAGAATAATTTGATAAATTCTGCAGATCTCGACAAGAAAGACGTGGATTCATCTCCATCAGTACAACTAACAGAAACAAGGAGTGCTACACACCATCGTACCTTTACCATGAAATTGGCCAATGCAAAGTTCCAGTTCAACGCAGATCAGGCTAAAAGGTATCTTGATAATATTAAATCTGTTTTTGTTATTGATGTTGTGGATTATTTAGTGCAGGAATATTTTGTTCGAATACAATTATACGAGGAGGATTTGGTAGCTGGAAAGGAGCAAAATCATGAAGTACACAATGTTCCTCAATTAAGGAAGAAACTGTTACCAATCCACTTGAAGTTCACAACTCCAATTACATAGAACGAGAGGGAAGATGTCAAGCCAATGACAATAAACAAGGGCAGCTGCTTGGGAGGCAACCCAAGAATTCAGATTTGATCTTTCTATCCCTTTTCTTTTTAATTTGTTAGTTGTAGTTCTTTATTCTTTGCATGATTTTCTTACATTGGGGACAATGTAAGGTTTGAGTGTGGGGGGGAGAGATTTAGGTTTTTATTTTATATTTAGGGATATTTAATCTGCCAATTTTGAAATGAAATAGGACCATCTTGATACCTTGAAATTTTTTTTTTTGAAATTTTTTGAAAAATTTGATTTTCATAATTCTATTTTGCCTATGTGTTCGAAGGTTAAAGTCAAAAATGAGAATCAATGCTAAAAATTCAAAATCTGTTTAATGCTTAATTGGTTAATGATTGAGAAAAACTAAGTCATGATCCATAGTAATTGATTTAAATTGAATTTGTGTCTCATGAGCACTTGAACATGTGATATATGCTTAGTTGGCTAAGTTATCTGTGGAGTTGTCTATGTGCACTAATCTCATGCTCTAGAACTATTGAACTGCTTAAGCGTTTTGCAGGACCATGTGAAAAAAATAAATTGGAAACCAGTGAAATTGTTGAAAAAGAAACACAAGAGAAGTCATGTGGTGGGATGAGATGGAGCGTAAAACGCACTCTCCCATAAACACGTGCGGATAAGTGAGATGGAGCATAAAATGCACTCACTTACAAAAGAATGATTGAGGAAGGTGAAACGGAGCATAAAATGCATTCACCGAAAATAAAAAAAATTAAAATGAAAAGATTCTGATAAAAAATAAAGCAAAAAAAGTATGTTTTGAGTTTTTGAGTGGTGTGCACGGTTTTTGCTCCATGGTAACTAAGTTGAGTAAGTATGTGGATCATAGACAAGGGCTTATGTGGTTACAATTTAACTTAATAAAACTCATTGGTGAAGTGGTGAGGTACTTATCTTGAGTTGATTGATGAAGCGTTGATCATGTTTTTGTGGGTTTAGTGTTGATAATCATGATTTGATCTTAAAATCTTTTGACGTTATGGTTGAGTAGAGTTTCTGAAAATTAAACTTTTAGTTTACACGAGGACGTGTAAAAGACTAAGTGTGGGGGAATTTGATAAGTACACAATATTCATGATTTTTTATTCCTTTACATTTGGTTTTATTACATGTTTCATGTGTATATGAGCTTAATAAGTTGTTTATTATTTTCAGGTGAATTAAAGCTAAAAGGATGGAAACAAGTTGATTTGGAGTTGAATTGAAGAGGAGTTTGACCAGCAGTTGACTTTCTCAATATTTGGAGATTCCTACATAGAATTGGATTGATATTACTATTAGAATTAGGACTTCTTTGGACTGAGATTTTATTTCCTTATTAGATTCTATTTCTTTATGGAAACTAGTTATAATTGTAATTCCTTTTAGGATTTGGATTCTTAGTTCTTATAGGATTTAGGCCCTTGTCTAGCACTATAAATAGAGGATGATAGTTAAGGTTTTATTCATTCAATCTTCTACCAACTATCATACCTCATTGAAGTGCAGACTTGGAGCATGTCAGGCTAGTTTCTTTATTCAGTTCTAAAGGGAGGTGGAACCTTGTTATAAGTAATTAATTAATTGAGTATTATTATTTATTCCTTCTTGTATGAAATTTCTTCTGATAATCTGTTTTCATTGATTGCATGCTAATTGATCTAATTAATTTGATATGGCCAATTGAGTTAATTTAATCATTATCATATGCTAGATTAAGATTGGTATTACGTGTAATTGATATCTGTCTTCATCACAAGTAGTAAATTAGTGATACTAATTGTGGACAAGCTTTTGTGTATTGCTAAGATTATCAGAAAATAAGTTAAACAAATCGAGCTTATGTGTTTGTTGCTTGGATTAGCCTAATTCTCTATTTCCAAATCACCTCAGAAATGGTGAGGTAAGCCTTAAACTTACCGCCTATTAAAATTAAATCATTGTTTTATGCATGGATTAGTTAACATACGTCTCCAGTAGAGTTAAAATTGCTTGTTCATTAAATGCTTAGACTTTTAAAAAAAAATCGCCTGAGTTTTCTTTGTAAAATGGACTATTCGCATGCACATATGAATGACTAGGTGGCCATTCAGTAGCACACCTACCCAAAATCATGAACATTTCATATATATAAAAAACATCAAAATCAAACTCCCCATGGCAGCTAAATTACTATGTATATTTTTACTTGAAAATCCAGGCTCATTTGCCATCAAATAAGATGAATAAACTGACCAAAAATGGCGCCAAATGACTGTCTCAGAAATTAATTTTTTTCACATCAAAACATTCAACATGGTAAAACATACACATTTACTAAGTCTAAATTTTTTTATCAAGTTATATAAGCATGCATATTCACTATATTGTGTTTAGAAGCATTCTACATGAAATCTAACGTTCTAACGGTCAAAACTTAAAAAGAAAAGATGTAAACGTTACCAGAGTTGTGCAGAACGATTGTACGGTGATGGATTTTGAAAAAACTAGCCCGAACTCAGTAGATCTAAAGAGGAAATTTTGGATTTTCTATATAGTTTAACTTGAAAATGACTTATGAAAGCCACGGTAGGAACTAATATAGACCCATGGGGGCTGCGACTCTACCTGTGGCAGCCGCAGGTAGACCTGAGGCACCCCGGGGTGGGTCTCACCTCCTCCAATTTTGTCCAATTGAATTTAAAGCGAAGTTCCTGGAAGCTGAAAAGTCAAATCAAGAAAAAAATGCTACGCGATTGAGCAGAAAAGACCTGAAACCCTGAATCCGAGTGTCAAACTCCTGATGAAAGAAAATCTTCATGTAAGTCATTGGTATGAACCCTGATGTGTTATTTGGATTGCCAATGATGAAAATTGCTAAAAACTACCTCTATCAAAGCATCCGGAAGGTCCGGCATTGTGAACTGTGGATTTTGAATACGTTAAAGTATACAGAATTGCCCGAGGGTATAACTTATCAGAAGGATACCCCCAACATCGAGATCATGTATGTCTAATATTGCAAACCATTGGTGACAACTCCAGCGTGGCATCGGGAAAGAGCCGGTGATGAAAGTCGTTGAGAACTGCTTTAACGAAGATCAGAGTGTCTGATATTGCAAACCGTTGGCGACAACTCCAGAGTAGCATCGGGAAAACATCGGTGATGAAAATTGTTGAGAACTGCTTCAACGAAGGTCTGAATATCTGATATTGTAAACCGTTGGCGATAACTCAAGCGTAGCATCGAAAAGATCCGATGATGAAAATTATGGAAAATTATCCTTCTCGGGGAGAACCGGTGATGGAATCTATTATACAAATCCTCAGCAAAGGCTTCAAATCAGTTCAACCGACCGTTGTAAACTATCGTTCGAGTAAGCACCGAGGAGGTTTAGTGATGGTCAAACTCTGCAAACTATCATTTGAGAAGGAATCCAATCAGTTCAATCGATCGTTGTAAACTACCGTTCGAGTAGGCACCGAGGAGGTTCGGTGATGGTCAAACTCTACAAACCACCGTTCGAGTAGGAATCAAATCAGTTCGTTTGACCATTGTAAACTACCATTTGGGTAAGCATCGAAGAGGTTCGGTGATGGTCAAATCGTTGTCAACTATTGTTCGAGTAGATAGTGAGAATTCTATCCCCGACAGAAACGTCGGCATCAACCGGACAGCAAATCAAACCATTGGTGATAACCCTAACTGTAGCATCGGGAAAGATCTGATAATATAAACTGGTGAAAACTATCATCAGGATAGGCGTCAGGAATCCCCAATGAGGTCACTCGTCATAAGAGGAATATCCTCAGCAGAGGTAAAGGTAAAAAGCATATCTAAAGACAAGGAACATTGGTGGAAACCCCGACGTTAAATTCAGAAAGGTCCAAGGGTATCAACCATAGAAATCTTCCCCACAGAGATCTTGAGAGCATATCTACAACAATTAATCTAATCAGTCTCTATATCACTAATGGATATTTTAAACCATTGGCCTCAACCCAGTATAGCATCGAGAAAAGTCAGTTATGAAAGCTCTATAAACTACCGTTCGAGTGGGCATCAAGAGAGTTTAGTGAAAGCCATCATGGATAACTCCATCCCCAGCAGAAGTGGCGGGAGCGGTCAGTAATGGAACATCATGACAGCTAACACCGTAATAGCATATAGCATTCATAACATAGCATATCATGCATTGCATTACATTTGCAGGTATCATATTTCTAGTGTCTAGCAGTCTTTATCCTATTCATTCCATTGCATTGCATAAACATGATAAAGAGGGGCATCTGTAGCACTCAATTTTTTACATTCCTGTTACTAACCCTGCAAGTAGACAAAACCATATTTTACCTTCTAGAGACAACCCTGGAAGTCCAAATCACCAAATCCAACCCCGACGATAACACCGGGAGATCAAGCCAAGCCCCGGCGACAACACCGGGAGATCAACTCCAACCTCGGCGATAACATCGGCAGATCAAGCCAAGCCCAGGCGACAATACTGGCAGATCAAATCCAACCCCAACGACAACACCGGGAGATCAAGCCAAGCCCCAGCGACAACACCGGGAGATCAAATCCAACCCCGACGACAACACCGAGAGAATAAATCCAACCCCGACGACAACCCTAGGAGATCAAATCAAACCCTAGTGACAACCCCGGGAGATCAAATCCTACCCCGGCGACAACACCGAGAGATTAACCTAAGCCCCGACAACAACACCAGGAGATCAAATCCAACCCCGTCGACAACACCGGGAGATCAAATCAAACCCCGGTGACAACCCCAGAAGATCAAGCCAAACCCCGAAGACAACACCGAGAGATCAAATCGACCTTCAGAGATAGCCTCGAATCATTAAATCATCCCCAAATACAACCCTGGGATATCAAGTAAACCTTAGAGACGACCCTGAGGAAAAACAGAGTCGGCTGGGATCAAACCTCGAAAATAACCCCGAGAACCAGTCGAAAACCATGTCAATCCTTGAGACAATCCATGAAAAGGCAAAATGATCATTTTACCAACTTGACATCAAATCAAGTCAAAATCAAGCCAAATCAATGCCATGAAGGTCATGTAGAACCATAACATCAATCCCGAGTAAAAACAGCACAAGACAGCTCAACGGACGGACTGCGAAGACTCGAAGATCTGGTTATGGACCAATCTTCCCGAATTTAGAAAAGGTCAAATCCCATGTCATTGTGTAGCTCTCGGAAAGGGCTTTCCAAAAAGGTATAGCACGCCTCCATCGGACTCCCGGATAGAAAGTTGTGAAGGTTCAAAGTAGACAGCGCGTTGGTCGGAGTGAAAGTACTTCAAGACAACGGAACCCACGGGACCGGGGCCCACCTGAGGAACAGTGGGTAGACCCACGACTATTTTGGTCTATAAATAGAGACCCCCACCAGCCAAAAAGAAAAGGAAAAAAAAAAGAAAAAGAGAGGAAATTTCGCCCATTTCAGCTCTTAACCCTACCTACAGTGCTCCAAACTTCAATTTTACTCTTCTAATACACTTGTATAAGTTTATATACTAACATATCAAATTTTAACCTATGGAAACTGAGTTTTCAAGCCTACCAAGTGGTTTAAAGCCTCTAGCGCTATACACTGTAAGATTTCTTGTGATCTGAAGCTTTTTACTACTTTAACATATATATAAGCGTATATATATATATATATATATATATATATATATATAGCTTCTAGTTTCGCCTGGATTACAAATCTGTGGCCTTTCTGGCTTTAATCTATATGTATATATAAGTATATATATATATACACTTTTCAGTGTTATTTTAGGCTGGATTTCAAATATGTGGCTTTTATCGCTTTAATATATATATATATATATATATAAGTATATACATATATAGTTATAAGTATTATTTAGCCTGGATTGTTAATCTCTAGCATTTTCAGCTTTAATATATAAATATATAACTAATTATATACATATTTACATTAATTCAGTCATGTTTGGATTATAAATCGTGGCTTTTTATGCTTTAATATATATATATATATATATATATATATATATATTTATACTAACTCCGTTAGCCTGGATTGCTAATCTGTGGCTTTTTCTCACTTTAATATATATATAATTTTATATATATATATATATATATATTTATACTAACTCGTTTGGCCTAGATTGCTAATCCGTGACCTTTTTAGCTTCCATATATATATAAGCATATATATATATATATATATATATTTACATTAATTAGACACGTCTGGATTGTGAATCCGTGGCTCTTTCCAGCTTTAATATATATATATATATATATAAGTAATATATATATTATTTATTCAATGTGATTAAATATTTGTTTTAACTATTCATTTGATGTAAATCTGTTCTAATGTAGAGTTTATTGATTAGATTTATCTAAATCTAGCCATATCTCACTTTTAACCGGTTCAAAAGTTGTCAAACTGGAACCGTTGAGCTAGAATGTCTGAGATTTATTTCAATCTAATTTTCTTTCTAGTTTTGTAAATATTAAAGCAATTGCGCGACCCTAGATCCATATATAGAGGGAACGAGAATCTTTGGTTACGTGCATGCAAGGATTTAACTGATGAATCCTTTGTCTTGTGACGTCTAGATTTTAATTTGAATTTTATTTCAATATCTCTGCCGTGCAGGCTTTTTGATAATATTTTGTGAGCCTAGGAATCACGGGATCTACAATTAACCACATGGATCTAGATTCGATTCCCACGATGGACAACTTTACCATGTAAATATAGCTTGCATGTCTTATTTGTAAATGTAAATCAGAGGGACCTTAAAACGGTTATCTGGATTTAAGGTCTCAGCATAGTAAATTATGGTTTGTAGTGCTCGGGTCACTTTGATGGCTTTCATGCCCATAAGGAGTCCGGACACTTGTATATATATTATTTGGTCGAGGATGCTTCACATTCCGATTATAAAATCAAAATCAGTCGAAGGCAGAATAAAATGGAAGTAACAAAAGGCTTCAATTCCTATGTTAGCGAAAGGGTTTGAAAATCATCTTTCAAAAATTCATTTTCATATCTTGTCTAAAAATAGACTTTTCATTAAATCAAACCCTTCATATATAGGTCCAACGAAGCACAACACTAGCACTTAGGCCCAATTACTGCAAACACACACACACACACACTGCAAATAAAATAGAAAAATTAAAAAGACGCGGTAACCGTGTTTCACGGAAGTCGGGGAGTGCCTAACACCTTCCCCCCGCTTAATCAAGCCCCCGAACTCTATGAATCTCGGTTTCCAAGGCCAAGTTAAACATGGTCCAGTAATTTGGCCTACTTGCAAAACTTTTCAAATAAAAATTGGTTGAGTTGGTACAACCATTTCAAACATACCAACTGGCGACTCTGTAAAATCAAGCTTTTCAAATCGTCGACATTGTATGTCGGCCTTTTCCTAAAAATTAACCCTTCAAATCAAACAAATGGAAAACAAATAAGGGTAGAAACACATAGGGAAAGGGGGATCGCCAAAGATTTTTTCCGATGTCGACACACAGTATGTTTAAATATTATGCATAATGTAGGGTACTTTAGACTGATCACATGTTGTACTTGTTTATATTAGATTTTCAGTAAAATACTGTTAATCCTAGTAGGAGTTCTTGGTCCTTAGTGACTACTCAATGTTCAATCTTCTTTGAACTTTAAAATGAATAATCCTTGAAATTCTGTTGATATTTTTCAGTCCATAGTGACTCTTCTTTCAATTCAAAGGACATATTTATAATAATTGATACTTCTTGTTATTCATGAACTATCATTTTCAGTTATACCCTTGAGATTTCAAACTTTATATTTGTTCACCCTTATTGCTATATTATTTGATGGGCAAATTTGTTGCTCAGTCTTGCTTCATTAAAAAAATTACAGTTAAGGCAGAGCAAGGCAGCACCTCAGGCAAGGACAAAGTTAAAGGCAAGGCTCTGGAATAGCTTTAGTCCTTTAAGCTAGAAAAGTTATTATTATGTTGCATTAAGAAGTGATTAATTTATGTCTTAAACCTATTTATGTAATGTTGTAGTAACGGGTACGAGACCTTGGGATAAGAATATTTATGTTATAACAATGTAAATTATTCTATTATTCCGTTGTTGGTGATTTTAGTATGATATTAGAACTAGAACGTGAAGCATCGGATTTGAGGTATAAGTACCTGAATTTGGGGGCATCACATTTTCATCAAACATTTAGGTAGAGATCCATCGGAGGAAGATTCTTTTGATCCATCCAGCTCTGGCCATGTGCCAGAGTGGCTGTAGGTGAGTTGCGACGGTAGTCCAAGACATTGACAGGTTTACGACTTACGATCGTCTTGGATGAGATCACCTCATGACATGTTGTGTCCATGGATTTCTTGATTGACCATTTTGGGTCGACAGATAACTACTCAGTGTACTCAGGAGATTTTACCATTTTGAGGATGATTGGCAAGTTGCCAGAGTAGACATTTTCTTGATGTGTGTTGTAGCATATCTGTACATGTCGTTACATATGGATCACCTGGACATTGGCTTGATCACTGTAGTGAGTGCTTTGAGGGAGGGTCATACCATCCTTCCGATGATTTAGGCTGAGACCTTGATGTCGGCTTCATTTTGCAGTACCCGACCCACTGAGTTTTTTAGAGGCAGTGTTGTATTGTTGTACGTTTGGTTCATGATGCATCTGAGACCGATTAGCACTTTTAGACGCCATGGGTACTGCTTTACATATGAGATAGCCATGTCTTACTCTTTTCGATAGGCTGACTATATAGATGCAGCATCTTGGTTTATTTTTCTGGCTATGATTGAGGATCCCTTTTCCATCTTTCTTTGTTCAGGATTCAGTTCTCCTTACAGTTTTGTTACTCACGCAGTGGGTATAGACTTCTTGCCCTTGGCTGGTCTGAGAGGGGTGACTACTTACCATCCACTGGCTGTTATGGGACAGTTTGATCAGTTTCAGGATGTTCATCCTTTTGATGGAGCTTCGAATTAGCGATCATTAGCCTTGTCTTTGTCAGAGGATGATCTAACTAGAGTTTATGATTATTGGACTCATCGAGAGAGGGTTGATTTTTTAGCGAGTCAACCGGGTCGATCCTTAGAGTATTCTGCGTGGCTTGAGGCAGACATTGCATCGGCTATGGTTATTTATTCAGAGCCTAGCACTGATTTAGATGGGGAGAAGACTATGGAGGATCTTATTTCTCCTACAGAGGACGAGCTATTCGTTGGTTTGAAAGTAGCTATGGTCAGTGACATTCCTAGCTCTTCAGCTGCTGCTGCCCCATCTTTTGTAGAGTCTTTAGAGAAGATGATACAACTTTTGACCTTTGAGAGGGATCAGGCTAGGGAATTGATGTTGACGACCCTATCTGGCAGGGATGCCGCTTTTATAGAGAGGGATGAGGCCCGAGATGCCAGGGATGCTTCTATTATTGATAGTGCTGTTCTCTGATACTATATGGAGGGCATTGTCATAAATATGAGTGCATTTATGGTTGATCATGGTAGTTCTCTGTAGATGGTCGTAGATCTTTTATCTCGTATTGAGGTCGCAGGACAATAGCTCAGATATGCATCTCCATCTTCAGATAGGGATGCGATGTTGGATTTGCTGTTGTTGGGTTTGTACGAAATCATGGGCGCAATTAAATTGCAAAATAAGCAGAAGCATGGTATATCAGAGATTAAAAATTTCTACAAAACTATTACCAAGATCAACCTTTATGCAAATTATTAATTTAAAACGATAAATAAGAAGTTATGGAATCATACCATTGTAGAACGAAGCTTCCACAGGTACTAGTTCAACTCCTTGTTCTTCGTGATCTCCTTAAATTTTAGGGTTAGATTCCTTCCTTTGATCAACGTTAGCCACCCAAGTGTTTGGCCTCTAGAGGTGATCCACCAAGGAAGAGGAATTATCAAGAAGGAGGGTAGTTGGCTAAGCCCTAGGTTTCTATCCACTATAGAAAAGGAGTACTCTCCAATAATTGTAATTTCATCAACTAATATCTATTATAAGACTCCTCTTATATAGATATTGGTCAACCTTTCTAATCCTATTAGACATGGGGTTTCATTTAATTAATTAAACTCCTTTAATTAATTTAGGCTTCCCACCACATTGGGAATAATTAATTAAATTCATTTAATTAATTTGTCTCCTAATCTTATTAGGAATAAATGAGAGTACTAATATTAAATTAATTACTAAACTCCTTTAGAAATTAAAATAATAATAATTGTAATAATATTAATAAGACTCCTCTTATTAATTTATATTTAATATTTTCAAAATATTAAATAATAAACATTAAGCTATTTAATTTATTCTATCACCATAGATTAAATAAATTACAGTTAATGTATTATTACAATTATGCCATTACCTTCTTAAATAATTATTCTTTCTTTTATGGTGTGACACTTTAGGTTCTCCATATTAAACCGGTTGTGAATAAATCAATTAGAACAATTCTAATTTAATTTAAATAAATTAATTAAACTAATAATCTATTTAAATAAAGAATATTTATTCTACAATAGAGATAATCCTCCCAAGCGATCAACGACTTTCCAGATAATATAGATTTCAACATTAATCATAAAAAAACCTGTGAGTAAACAGTTACCGTACAATTCAATCTTTCCACCATACAATGTCCCAATTAAATATAAGACATGAAATTACTGTCAAGTCTTATTTTATTTAATTATATGTATTTCGATTAGAAAATGCACAACTCCAAATAATGCAAATTAGAAACTCCTTTCTAATTGCATTCTACCTTGGCCAAG
The DNA here is from genome assembly GCA_020205555.1 of Panax stipuleanatus. Taxonomy (NCBI): domain Eukaryota; kingdom Viridiplantae; phylum Streptophyta; class Magnoliopsida; order Apiales; family Araliaceae; genus Panax; species Panax stipuleanatus. Next base: position 71,719,564 of record CM035126.1, read on the forward strand.
GACTATTGGGTTGTCATTTAATGAATCACATAGGACATATCTCTTCTTTTACTAGAAATGGTAGATTCTTTATTGACCATTCATTATCTCCATATGTAACTTATTACACCCAAGTATACCCTTTGATATATCCTAAGGGTCTTAAGGAAAATAAGTCAAAGTATAATTCATTACACACAAGATACTATGATGATCTCAAATCCAAGGATCACTTGTACTACTATCACATTAGAAATTCCTATTGACAGGCAAGTAAAATTCCATTAGGTATTCCATAGCGAGTCACGTTCAGTGAACTTATTCTCCAATAAGCACCTACATATTTGCTTTAGTGTCTCCACACAAATGATCATGAGATCAATCATCATCATCCAATGAGCAAGCAACATATGTACCAATCTATCTGGATTTACTAACCCCCTTTTTTAATAATCCAACGATTGGGAACTATTTTAGTTTTAAGCTTTCTAAGATTTAAGATCTCATTAGCATGATCAACATCATGATTCTAAAAGAATTGCTTAAAACTATGGGTTATTTATATATTATAAAAACAGCATCATGTAGATAATTAAATGCCTTTAATAAATGAATTATTTTATTAATAAATAAATAAGATTGTTTACAAAGTATGTGCTTTATCATCATACATGATTGGCTTGTATGCACACTACTATCAATCTCCCACTTGCACTAAAGTCAATCGCCATGGTATCTCATACCCATCTTCTCTAAGTGACGATCAAACTGCTGTTATGTTAAAACTTTAGTAAATGGATCTGTAATGTTGTCTTAAGAGTTCACTATCTCTTCAGTGACTTCTCTTCTTTCAATGATTTCTTTAATCAAAGTGCCGTAACACATGTTTGGATTCAAGATGAGACTTAGGAACTATTTCTAGTTCTGTAATGAACTTTTTCATCTAAAACATCAACTTACAGCTTCACTTACAGTTATATACTTTGTCTTTGTCACTAAATCAGCAACCTTTTGCTGTTTGGAACCTTTCCAATTCATTGTACCATCTTTCAAGGTAATGACTTACCTTAAAGTGGATTTGTTGTCGTCTTGGTCAGTGTGAAAACTTGAGTCTATTTAGTTCTCTAGTTTAATTCAGACCCATCATGTGTCATGATGACATCCTTAGTGTCAATTTAGTACTTTAGGATGTTTATCGCTGTCCTACAGTGATCTTCTCCAGAATCTGACTGATCAACATCAAGTCTCGTATATTTTATTGCAGACATGATAGTAACTCATGCGATCTCTCTTTTATTGAGGATAATTTTGGAGAGATACACTCCATAGCTCATCATCATGAGACACTTTTGGAGTTTGTCATGCTAAACACCTTTAGTGTCTAATGAATATACGTTTATTGGGTTAAGCTGAACATCCTTTTAAATCTATCTATACAGATTTATATCCCCAATGTAGGATGTTCTACCCTAAATCATTCATGGAGGAATGTTTAGACAAATTTATTTTGATCAATTATAGCATAGGAATGTCATTTCCTATCAGTAATATATCATCAACATATAATACAAGGAATGAAATAGCGCTCTCACTAACCTTTTTGTACAAACAAGGTTCATTCTCATTTTTGATAAAATCAAACTCTTTTGATTGTCTCATCAAAACGGATGTTCCATCTATGAGAAACTTGCTTCAATCCATAAATGGATTGTTGTAGCTCATATATATGATTTGTTTCAACCATTGAAACAAATCCATCTGTCTGTATCATACATACATTTTCCTCTAATAATGTATATTTGACGAAGGGCGTTTCCACGTCCATTTTGCCAGATTTAGTAATAATAAGCTGCAATAGCAAGTAAAATCTAAAATGGACTTTAATATTTCTTTAAAAATCCATTTTAGATTTTATGGTCATCTACCATTTTCCTGAGTCTTTATTACTCATAGCATGTTCGTAATTCAATGGATCATCATCTTCCATGATGTGTACCTCATTGTCATCCTCTATGACGAATCCATACCTTTCAGATATCTTCGATACTCTTCCAGATTTACGAATAGGGTGTTGTGCAGTAGATGTCTCTACTTGGACAGGTTCATCCAATTGATCTGTAGTGGTTTGTGGTTCTTGAATTTCTTCAAGATATATTTTTCTCCCACTAGCTCCTTCAAGGATAAACTCCTTTTCCAAGAAGGCAACCTTTTCTCAACAAAAACTTTTTTGCTCAATAGAATTGTAGAAATAGTATCTCAAACTTTCTTTAGGATATTCCACAAATGTACACTTATCAGATCTTGTCCCAAGCTTATCATTTTAAAACCTTTCACATAAGCTGGACATCCCCAAATCTTAACATGCTTAAGATGAGATTGCCTCCCTGTCCACATCTCATATGGAGTCTTGGGGACGGAATTCGAGGGGACCTTATTTAGTAGATATGCAGCCGCTTCTAGGGCATAACCCCACAATGATACTAGAAGATCGGTAAAACTCATCATGGAACGAACCATGTCCAACAATGTTTGATTTCTCTTTTCAGATACTCCGTTTAACTGTGGTGTACCTGGTGGAGTGCATTATGAGATTATATAATTTTCTTTAAGACAATCGAGAAACTCACCGCTTAAGTATTCACCATCCTCGATCTGATCGAAGAATCTTAATACTCTTGCCCGTTTGTTTCTCTACTTCACTTCTGAACTCTTTGAACTTTTCAAATGATTCAGATTTATATTTCATTAAATACACATATCCAAATCTTGAGTGATCATTAGTGAAAGTAATAAAATAAGAATACCCTCCTTGTGTATTCGTTGTCATAGGTCCACAAACGTCTGTGTGAACCAACGCTAACAACTCTGTAACTCGTTCTCCTTTTCCACTAAAAGGAGATTTAGTCATTTTACCCATGAGACAAGATTCACAAGTTGGATATGATTCATAATCAGATAGATCTAAGAGCCCATCCTTATGCAACACGGATAATCTTGTTTCATTAATATGACCGAGTCTATAGTGCCACATATAGGTATAATTAACATCATCTCTTTTCTTTTTCTTAGTTTGTTCTATTTGAAATATATTTTCATGCAAGTCAAGTATACAAAGTGCATTTCGCAAATTACTAACACCATATAAAACATTTCTTTTATAAATAGAACAACTGTTGTTCTTTATTATAATGTCAAATCCATCTATATCTAATACAAAAATAAAAATAATATTTCTAATGATATTCGGAACAAAATAATAATTATTTAAATAAATGGATATGCTCGTAGGCAGTGCTAAACAATAAAAGCCTATAGCTAATGCAGCAACCTTTGCTCTATTTTTCACTTGTAGGACAACCTCATCCTTTTTTAGCTTTCTACTTCTGACCAGTCCATGCACAATATTACATATGTGAGAACCACAACCAGTATCCAATACCCAAGTAGAATTTTGACTTTCAAAAAAAATTAATTTCAATCATGAACAAACCTTGATTGAAAGTCGAAGCTTCTCCAAGCTTCTTCTCTGCCAGAAACTTCTTGCAGTTCCTTTTCCAATGACCCGGCTCGTTGTAATGAAAGCACATTCCTTTGCTAGCTGGATCAGGTTTCTTTTGCTCTTTAACTTTCGCCTTGCCTTTAGCTTTCTTAGATTTCTTCCTTTCAGAAGATACCTTGGGCCTCTTCCAACTCTTAGAAGAATCATCCACCATTAAGACATAGTTCTTCTTGGATGGGAAGTGACCTTCTGCAGTTTTTAACATGTTAAGTAATTCATGGAAGCTGACATCTAACTTATTCATGTGGAAATTTACAACGAACTGCGAGAAGGTCTCAGGGAGTGACTGCAAGACCAAGTCTTGACTCAACTCCCCATCCATGATGAACCCAAGTTGTCCAAGGCGTTCAATCAGATTGATCACCCTTAGGACATGAGTCTCAACGGCTGTGCCTTCGGTCATCCAAGATCGAAAAAGCTCCTTAAATATCTCATATCTAGCAGTCCTACTTTGTTCACCATACAACTCCTTGAGGTGAAGCAACATAGTAGGAGCATCCATATTTTAATGCTGATGCTGAAGCTCGTTATTCATGGATGCGAGCATGATGCATTGAGCCACGGATGCATCATTTTGCCACTTTACAATGGTGGCAATCTCTTACTCAGAGGCTGTTTCTAGAACAGTTCCAGGGACAGGTGAATTTAGGACATAAGAAATCTTTTCAGCAGTGAGAACTATTCTCAGATTCCTTAACCAGTCCGTGTAATTCGATCCGATCAGTTTGTTAGCATCAAGTATGCTACACAGTGAAATACCTGATTTGGATATTTTTAAATTTCTGTATGTGAAAAGACACTATTTTAGCAAACATTTATTTAATTAATTTTATATACAAAAATAAATTAGGTCTTATTTTAGATTGGTATCTCCCACTATTTTCTTCAAACTATATTACCCTCACTTATATAGTTCGGCAACATCTAATTAAAGATTTGCTAGTGAGATTAAGGATCCCATTTTAAATATATATAGCCTTGTGTTTGCACAACAAACGATATATAAATAAATAGGTAGACAACTCTTGTCGATCACATTAACATATGACTCCTTGTATTTTGCCTCTTAAATCATAATGGTTAAGTGTGTGCACATCCAAACTAAAATAATTTAAGTTAAGTCCAACCTAGCACTTCCATAAATTCAAAAAAGAAAAATATTGTCCTTGTGGATAGCAAAACAAAACAATATTATTCAATTTTCTTGATAAACATCAAATGTGATTAAATTCATAGCTTAAATACACAATACTTGACTTGTGGATAGCACAACAAACTCGTATTAAATATTTAATACTCTATTAATTTATCATGCTAGAAGGCGACGTTCGATATTCCAAATATCATTGAACGCTTTAGACTTAATATGATTTCTTTGAGGGGTTTGTTATTATTTGTCTCATCTTGTTTAGCGCGCATGCACATATATATATATATATAAAATGCGCGTCATTTTATTAAACATGTGAAGCATGTCTGCATAAAATATAATATATATATATATATAATACTTAGCATGCACATATAGAATACTATATTCTTTCCGGATTGATTATGGACTTTTATTCTAACTTGGTTCACTAGAGCCACCAAGTGAATCAAAAGATCAAACCTAGGAGTGAAAGAATTTAAATTTAAACAATAACAATTACATTTAAACCCGGGCTCCATTACAAACGGGTCTTCAAGCGCTCCTTATTTCTTGGTCTCCAATTCTTCAAGATAATTCTAACTAATCTTATTACATTAAACTATTTAATTTAAATAGAAACATTGATCAGCAAGCAAGGGGAAGAACATAGGAGGGAGATAGAATTTTACATCAAGAAAAATTAGAGAAGATGAGGTACACAGACCCCATCTAATAAAATCCATTCGTTCAAGCATTCAACTAAAATAAAATCCAATCACATTAGTCAACAGTCCATAATTAATCTCCATTTATTATCATACATATCATCGCATGCATAAATAAATAAATATTCATCTCATGAATTAAAACCATTCCATATATATATGAGTATCATTTAATGGGCAATTTTAAATTGCATGAAATCTAATTTTAAAATTAAAATAAACTCTTTATTTTAATTATAAATTATTAAGAATATTATATATATATATATATATATATATCCATATATATATATATATATATATATATATATATATATATATATATATATATATATATATCAAAAGGTATCCTGTTTAGTATATATATAGTATTACTATTATATATATAACTTTCGCCTTTTTAAAAAAAGAATCATGCTGGGTTATCATGATTCACACACACACACACACACACACATATATTTATATATATACCACTTTTTAAAAAAAGAATCATGTTGGGTTATTATTTTGAAATCTAATCAAGTGAGTCTCCTTAAAACAATTATGCCAGTTTCTTTAAAAAAAAGAAGCACCAATCCATTTTAAAAAAATCGTGGGTTATTCGAAAACTTTTTTTTTCAGTTTTTTTTATGAAATAATTTTATACAATAAATTATGCCCAATAAATTATTCTAAATACATACTCATATGTATATGAAATCAAAACAATTAATAATTGCATAAAGGTTTGGCTCTTATGCTACTATTGGGTTTGTACGAAATCAAGAGCGCAATCAAATTACAAAATAAGCGGAAGCATGGTATATCAGAGTTTAAAATTTTCTACAAAACCATTATTCGGATCATCCTTTATGCAAATTATTAATTTAAAACGATAAATAAGAAGTTATGGAATCATACCCTTGTAGAACGAAACTTCCACATGTACAAGTTCAATTCCTTGTTCTTCGTGATCTCCTTGAATTTCCGAGTTAGATTCATTCCTTTGATCAACGTTAGCCACCCAAGTGTTTGGCATCTAGAGGTGATCCACCAAGGAAGAGGAATTATCAAGAAGGAGGGTGGTTGGCTAAACCCTAGGTTTCTATCCACTATAAAAAAGAGTATTCTCCAACAAATAGAATTTCATCAACTGATATCTATTATAAGACTCCTCTTATATAGATATTGGTCAACCCTTCTAATCCTATTATACACAAGGTTTCATTTAATTAATTAAACTCCTTTAATTAATTTAGGCTTCCCACCACATTGAGAATAATTAATTAAATTTATTTAATTAATTTATCTCCTAATCTTATTAGGAATAAATGAGAGTACTAATATTAAATTAATTCATAAACTCCTTTAGAAATTAAAATAATAATAATTATAATAATATTAATAAGACTCCTCTTATTAATTTATATTTAATATTTTCAAAATATTAAATAATAAACATTAAGCTATTTTATTTATTCTATCACCATAGATTAAATTAATTACAGTTAATGTATTATTACGATTATGCCATTACCTTCTTAAATAATTATTCTTTCTTTTATGGTGTAACCCTTTAGGTTCTCCATATTGAACCGGTTGTGAAAAAATCAATTAGAACAGTTCTAATTTTATTTAAATAATTAAATTAAACTAATAATCTATTTAAATAAATAATATTTATTCTACAATAGGGATAAGCCTCCCTAGCGATCAACGACTTTTTAGATAATATAGATTTCAACATTAATCATAAAAGAACCTGTGAGTAAATAATTACCGTACAATTCAATCCTTCCACCATACAATGTCCCAATTAAATATAAGACATGAAATTACTGTCAAGTCTTATTTTATTTAATTATATGTATTTCGATTAGAAAATGCACAACTCATAATAATGCAAATTAGAAACTCTTTTCAAATTTCATTCTGCCCTGGCCAAGGACTATTGGGTTGTCATTTAACAAATCACATAGGACATATTTCTTCTTTTACTAGAAGTGGTAGATTCTTTATTGACCATTCATTATCTCCATATATAACTTATTACACCCAAGCATACCATTTGATAGACCCTAAGGGTCTTAAGGAATAAGTTAAAGTATAATTCACTATACACAAGATACTATGAAGATCTCAAGTCCAAGAATCACTTGTACCACTATCACACTAGGAATTCCTATTGACAGGCAAGTAAAATTCCATTAGGTATTTCATAGCGAGTCACGTTCAGTGAACTTATTCTTCAATAAGCACCTACATACTTGCTTTAGTGTCTCCACACAAATGATTATGAGATCAATCATCCTCATCCAATTAACAAGTAACATATGTATCAATCTATCCGGATTTACTAATCCCCTTTTTAGTAATCCAACGATTGAGAACTATTTTAGTTTTAAGGTTTCTAATAATTTAGATCTCATTAGCATGATCAACATCATGATTTTAAAAGCATTATTTTAAACTATGGGTTATTTACATATTATAAAAACAACATCATGTAGATAATTAAATGACTTTTTGATAAATGAATTTTTTTATTAATAAATAAATAAGACTGTTTACAAAGTATGTGCTTTATCATCATACATGATTGACTTGTATGCACATTACTATCAGCTGTCCCGTTTGATTGCGAGTTTATGGACTAGCTTTCATTTTTCTGCATAGACTAAGTTAGACATTTTTGTCGTGTATAGGATACATTGTATATATTAAATAGTATTATATGACAAGGAAATATATTTTGATTCACTTCACTTTTGGATATGTTTTGATATTTTCTTGATTGTTGCCACTTTCTTCGTGACTCACTGTCTTAATGGATCATGAACTCTTTCTTGATGGACTAACATTGAGATGTCGGAGAGAAGGGTTCGTTGATCATGGAGGCTTTATAGGATTTGGGTTTATATAAGGTTTGGTCTTTTGAGACTAGTATTTAATTGGATATTTTAATTTATAGGTAAAATGTTTACCTTTTTCTTTTAAAGGTTAGACTGCACCATAGTTGGCTGCCTACGTATTCCCGAGGAATGGGGAGATCAGGTCTTTCATAGTTCAGGCCTAGCAGTAAAGACCTGAATTGATTGATTTGATTATTTTTTTTCACCGGACTAAGATGGCGGTTTGCAGGTGATTCAGACATAATACCTTTTCACGGTGTCTGAATTGATAAGTTGGGGGAATTCTTCCCCATTCATTTCTTGCAATCTGATGGCTACTCATGTCAACACTTCCTTGACAATGAAAAAGCCTTCCCAATTTGGGGCGAATTTTCCTCTGACTTCATCTTGATTGGAGAGGTGGGAGCTGTCGTTAGCACTCCTAAATTAATACCTTACTTCTTCTCTACTATCACAAGAATCAGTATAGCAATAAGCAAGGATCGATCCCACAGAGAGTGTATTATTTTATATTTATCCAATTATTTTTTAATGAATTGGGGGTTTTGTTTTGAATAACTAAATTAACAAAAGTAAATTTAGAAGAAATATCAATAAGTAAAAATCTTCAATTCTTCAGTTCAATATCACCTTTTTACAATCATGGATTAATCAAGTTTTACAATATTTATCCTTCAATGAGATTAATAACCCTAGATAACCGCGATCGCTAATTATCCGAAATTCTTTTTATGTGTAAATCTAATGCGATGATCGCCAACAAAAGATCCTAACTATTATATAACCCAGAACTATCAGTCTAGATTTAATACAATAGAAGCATGAAGAATGAGAATTAGATTGTTCCAAGCAACAATTGCACAATCAGGAATTATTTAACTTGTCTTTTGAAAACCTTAACAATACCCAAAAGCTTGTCCACAATCAAGTATCATTAATTGCTACTTATGATTAGACATACATCGTTTGCTTAATATATATCTCAATCTAGCAGATGATATTTATCAGATTTATCTAACTGGCCATATCAAATTAAATAGATAGTATAGCATACAAGAAGTTTATGTAGATAATCAGAATAAATCTCACATACGAAGGAATAAATAAAGTAAACTTGCTCAAACTGTTAATTGTAAGTAAGGTTCAACATCCCTTCACAATTGAATTGAGTAGTTTAGCTTGACATGCTTTGATTCCCCAAAACTAGGGTTTTGATGAATGTAGAAGATGATATGAGATGATATATGATATATCAGATGATCCCCTTTTTATTGAGTCTTACATCTCTTTATAAAGTCTAAAACAATCCCTCAAAACCTAAAAGTTCGCAATCCAATTAGTATTAGAAGTCTGCCCAACACTTCCCAAAACTTAAAATTACTATTTTTCTGACGCGTATCTCGTCGGGGCGTAGTTTAGCAGAGAGATCTGCGCCGGGGCGCACTTTTTAGCCTAGCAAATTGCGCTGGGCGCACTTCCATTTTCTACTACAACATCCTTTGGTAAAATGAGCATAACTTTTGATCCATGAAGAGTTACGAGGTTTGTTACCTGTCAAATCGAAGCTGTTGACGAGATCTACAACTTTCATTCTTTGAGAATTGACAGATTCTGATTGGATCAAGGTTGAAATCGGCTCCAAGTGACTGTTATGTAAATTGCAACTTCCAAACTTTGAGGTTTCAACTTCCTCTTGGTAAAATGGTCATAACTTTTCATATGAACTCCGATTGGGACGATTCAAGATGTTACGGAAAACTAAGGAATAGCTCTACAATAAAATCTAAGTTCCAAGCCAAGATCATGAATCCAACTTAGCATTAAAAACCTAACAATCTTCCCATTTTCCTCTTCTCCGCTCCATTTTGACCTGAAAATAAACAAACCTATTAAGCCCTTGTTAACAACCTAACATGCAATAGACTACGCATAAAGGAATCAAAATAAATGAATATCATGCACTCATAAAATTCCCCCACACTTAGCTTTTACACGTCCTCATGTAAACCAAACCCAAGTTTATGTTATCATTCACATAATTCTATCCGACCATAATATCAAAAAGTTCAAGTTAAAATTCATGAATATCAATACTTATCAACAGAAACCTGATTAGCATCTCATTAATCAATTCATGACTACTAACCTTATCACTTCACCAATGAATTTTATCAAATCGAACTGCATCCACATCAGTATCTATCCCCCAATCCACATACTCACCCAACTTAGTTATCATGGAGCAAAAACCACGCACACTAACTCATAACTCAAAACAAATTTTCCTGCACTTTGCCTTGCTTTTCGTAGAACTTTCTTTATATCCCAGATGACTATATTTTGATGTTTTCTTATATTCTTCTTTTTCTTGACATGTGCAATGTCTCCTTTTCTTAGGCTTTTCAGTATTACCCATGTAACGAACTTTTCACCAACGACTCCCAAACCAGATGGTCTTAGGGCGCTGGGTGTAAAGACACCCCTAGTGCTTACTCATTCAAGTAAAAAAGGCCACAAAAGTCGACTAGTCAAGCTGCTTTTATCCATCACACTTTTAACAGTGAATACCGATGCTTCCTGAGGCTTGGATACCCAATTAATTCATATAATGGACATTGAAGCAGATTTTCACTATTTTTCCATACATCAATTTCATCATCAATTTTTTTCCACTTTTTTTTTCTTTTCACAAGGATCTTTCATTGACATAGCAGTGAAAATAGTTCTAAAGCAAGAAATTAGTGCACATAGATAACTCCATATACAACTTAGTCAACTAAGCATGCTTCACATATTCAAGTACTCATGCATCAATAAATTCAATTCAAATCAAGTGCACTGGTTACTGACTTAGTTTTCAACATTTATTGATCAACTAAAGACCAACAGATCTTAAAATTAAGCATCAATTTTCAATTTGTGACTCTAACTCTTCAACACTTAGGCGAATAAAATTATGGAACCAAGCCCAAATTTCAGCAGATTTCCAAATTCTAGCAAATTTTAGACTATTATACCTAAAAAAAAGAAAACTAAAATCTAAAATTCTCTCCCCCACACTCAAACCTTACATTGTCCCCAATGTAAGAAAATCATGCAAAGTAGAAAACTACTACAACTAACAAAATAAAAACGAAAGGGATAGAAAGATCAAATCTGAATTCTTGGGTTGCCTCCCAAGTAGCTGCCCTTGTTTATTGTCATTGGCTTGACATCTTTCCTCTCATTCTATGTAATTGGACTTGTGAACTTCAAGTGGACTGGTAACAGTTTCAGCTCTAAATTAGGAACATTTTGTACTTCATGATCCTACTCCTTTCCAGCCATCAAATCCTCCTTGTATAATTGTATTCGATCAAAAGATTATTGCACTGAATAATCCACAACATCAATAGCAAAAACAAATTTAACATTACCAAGATACCTTTTAGCCTCATATGTGCTGAACTGGAACTTTGCATTGTCTAATTCCATAGTAAAGGTTCGATGGTGTGTATCACTCATTATTTCTGTTGGTTGTATTAATAGAGATGAACCCACGTCTTTCTTGTAGAGATCTGCAGAACTTATCAAATCATTCCCCTCTTTCTCTTGTTCCTTCTCTTTATAAAATTCTATATTACTGTCTGTTCCTGGAGTAAGCACTGAATCCTCCTGCTCCTCTTCGTCACATCCCATTGCACTTAAGTTCTCAACGAACTGAGGAGGTAAATTCCCTAAGCCTTGAGATTCCAAACTACTAACTGTGGTAGCAAGTTGACTCATCTGATTCTCCAACCTGTGGATAGAAGTCTTTGTCTCTTGCTGGAACTGTTACGTCTGATTCATGAAAGCTTTGAACATATCCTCCATAGACGTTCCAAAATTAGTTGGTACTTCGTAGCTCAATTCAGGATGATCTCTCTATCCGGGATTGTGAGTTTCTGCCCAAGGATCATATTGATGCTGATGATGTCCTAAAAATGTTTCCACGGCATTGACATGTTGCACAGTTTCATCCTCATGCAATATTGGACAAACATCACCGGTATGTCCTGACTTTGAGAAAATTCCACTCTTTTGCAACTTGCATATTCCCTGTAGCCATTTGACGAACCAAAGCAGTTAATTCAAAAATTTGTTTTTTAATATTACTTGTACTTACCTCATTTACCCTTTGAGGTGTATGATCCATCCTAGCTCCATACTGCTGCGAGTTAGCTGCTATGTTTGCAATTAAGTTCCTTGCAACTTCTGGAGTCTTGTCTACCAGTGCTCCTCCACTTGCTGCATCAATCATGCTTCTATCCATTGGTAGTAACCCCTCATAGAAGTACTAAATCAGGTGATAGTCATCGATTCTGTAATGTGGACAGCTGGAACACAACTTCTTGAACCTTTCCCAATACTCATAGAGATTCTCTCCGTTAAACTGCCTGATTCCACATATCTCCTTCCTTATATTAGCAACTCTCAAAGCAGGAAAGTACTTCTCCAAGAATAACTTTTGCATCTCAGACCATGATCATATTGATCCCGAAGGAAGATAGTATAACCAGTCTTTAGCCAAATCTACTAATGAGAACGAAAAAAGTTAAGCTTTATCTGCTCCTCTATCACTCCTTGTGATTTCATTGTGGAACACACCACATGGAACTCCTTTAGATGCTTATATAGATTTTCACCTGTAAGACCATGAAAAATAGGCAAAAGACGAATTAGTCCATAGTTAAGTTCAAAAGTAACATCTAAAGTAGGATAGTCAATACACAAGGATGGTTGATCAAGGTCAGGAGTAGCCAATTCTTTTAAAGTTCTGTTGGTGTTTGGCACCGCCATTTTTCCCTCTTCAAGTGATGGAACAAGAGCTTCTTCTGTATCTGCAGTTTTCTCTATCTCTTGATCAAAATTTAAGTCAATAGAGTGAGAGGATTGAGCCATAAAACAAAAATAAAAAAAAATAAAAAACGTAAAACGTAAAACAAGGAATAAACAAAAACAAATAACACTCCCCGACAACGGCGCCAAAATTTGGGAGCTGTCATTAGCACTCCTAAATTAATACCTTATTAATTCTCTACTATCACAAGAATGAGTATAGCAATAAGTAAGGATCGATACCACATAGAGTGTATTATTTTATATTTATCTAATTATTTTTCAATGAATTGGGGGTTTTGTTTTGAATAACTAAATTAACAAAAGTAAATTTAGAAGAAATATCGATAAGTAAAAATCTTTAATTCTTCAGTTCAGTATCACCTTTTCACAATCATGGATTAATCAAGTTTTACAATATTTATCCTTCAATGAGATTAACAACCCTAGATAACCGCGATCGCTAATTATTCAAAATTCTCCTTATGTGTAATTCTAATGCGACAATCGCCAACAAAAGATCCTAACTATTATATAACACAGAACTATCAGTCTAGATTTAATACAATAGAAGCATGAAGAATGAGAATTAGATTATTCTGCACTATCAGGAATTATTTAACTTGTCTTCTGAAAACCTTAACAATACCCAAAAGCTTGTCCACAATCAAGTATCATTAATTGCTACTTATGATTAGACATACATCGTTTGCTTAATATATATCTCAATCTAGCAAATGATATTTATCAGATTAATCTAACTGGCCATATCAAATTAATAAGATAGTATAGCATACAAGCAGTTTATGTAGATAATCAAAATAAATCTCACATACGAAGGAATAAATAAAGTAAACTTGCTGAAACCGTTAATTGTAAGTAAGGTTCAACATCCCTTCAAAATTGAATTGAGTAGTTTAGCTTGACATGCTTTCATTCCCCAAAACTAGGGTTTTGATGAATATAGAAGATGATATGAGATGATATATGATATATCAGATGATCCCCTTTTTATTGGGTCTTACATCTCTTTATAAAGTCTAAAACAATCCTTCAAAACCTAAAAGTTTGCAATCCAAATCGTATTAGAAGTCTGTCCAACACTTCCCAAAACTCAAAATTACTATTTTTTCAGACGCGTATCTTGACGAAGCTCATTTTCTTTCATAAAATCGAGCTGGGGAGCAGTTTAGCAGAGAGATCTGTGCCGGGGCTCACTTTTTAGCTTAGCAAATTGCGTTGGGGCGCATTTCCATTTTTTGCTGCGACATTCTTTGGTAAAATGAGCATAACTTTTGATCCATGAAGAGTTACGGAGCCTATTACCTATAAAATCGAAGCTGTTGACGAGATCTACAACTTTTATTCTTTGAACATTGACAGATTCTAATTGGAACAAGGTTGAAATCGGCTCCAAGTGACTGTTATATAAAATTTCAACTTCCAAACTTTGAGGTTTCAACTTTCGCTATGTAAAATCGTCATAACTTTTTCATATGAACTCCGATTGGGACGATTTAAGATGTTACAGAAAACTAAGGAATAGATCTACAATAAAATCTAAGCTCCAAGCCAAGACCATGAATCCAACTTAGCATTAAAAACCCAACAATCTTTCCGTTTTCCTCATCTCCGCTCCATTTCAACCTGAACCCATAAACAAACCTATTAAGCCCTTGTTAACAACCAAACATGCAATAGACTACGCATAAAGGAATCAAAATAAATGAATATCATGCACTCGTCAAGAGGATTTACTTAACCACCAAGTTATTTTCTTTGAATTGCCGAAGCCTGACCTTCTTGTTATAGGACCAAGCAATCCTTTGTTGATAAAACTAACCATGGAAGATGGTTGCACCCCTTTTCTCATCTATCAAAGATAACTGGCTGTACCACTCTTACAACCATTGGTCTTTTTCTATCTGAGCATCTATCAGCACTGTTAATGATTCTGTGAGGAGTACTGCTTCAATGCCATAGATAAATGAGTACGGGGTATCCCCAATAGAAGTGTGCATTGACGTTTGTATGCCAACAAAGTTAGAGGTAATAAGTCAGGCCATCCTTTGTGATTGGCAGACATCTTTTGCATAATCTTCTTGATATTCTTGTTCGTTGCTTCGACAACACCATTCACCTTAGGACGATAGATGACGGAATTAAGATGTTTGATATGGAATTTGCTGCATAATTCCTACATTATCTGGTTGTTCAGATTCTTAGCATTGTCTGATACGATCACTACATTATTTCTGATGAAACCAATGATTACATCCTTAGTGACTTTGGGAAAGGATGCAGCTTCTACCCATTTGGTGAAGTAGTCGATCATGGTGAAGATAAACCGATGAACATTTCTGGCTTTGGGCACGATTGGTCTGATCATGTCCATCCCCCACATGGAAAAGGGCCATGACAAACTCATATTGTGTAGTTCATTCGGAGGAGAGTGGACGACATTTCCATGAACTTGGCATTGATAACATCTCTTGACGGGATCGTCACAGTCGGCTTTGAGAGAAATCTAGTAATGCCATGTTCTTAATATCTTTTTGGCAAGTAAAGGACCATTCATGTGTGGGCCACATACTCCACCGTGGACTTCATCCATAAGTCTTTGGGCTTGATCTTTGTCTAGGCGCCTTAGAAGGCCTATTTCAGCATCTCTTTTGTAAAGTGCATCTCTACTTAAATAGAATTTCATGGCCATTTTACGGATCCGCTTTCTTTCAGCTTGACTTGCCCCCATGGGTGTAAATCTATCCCGAAGATATTATTTGATATCCTGGTACCAAGGTTGTTTGGTGGGAGGCAGTTCATCTGATACTTCTCCAATGTAATTCCCATAAGCTGGTGCCTTCTGGCTTGCAAATTTGATATAAGTAATTTCTCTCCTATAGGATTTGTGGATCAAGGAAGCCAATGTTGCTAATGCATCCACGAAACCATTTCTATTTCGAGAGATGTGGACGAAGGTTATTTATTCAAATTCCATTGCCAACTTGATAACCTACCGATGATAGGGCAGCAAATACAATTCTTTGGTGTGATAGGCCCTGGTGGTTTATTTGATGATCAACTCAGAATCCCCAAAGACCGCTAACCGTTTGATACCCATGGATTGGGCCACTTTCAATCCCATTATACAACCTTCATACTCGGCTGTGTTGTTGGTGTTAACAAACTGTAGTTTGATGGCCATGGGATACTATTCTCTCACAATAGATACAAGAACTGCCTCTGCTCCTGCACCTTCCATGTTTACAACCCCGTCGAAGTATAATTTCCAGAATTGGCCTATATCTTCTCAAAGGTCTCGCTGAATTGTTATTATCCCATCATTCGAGAAATAAGTTTACAAGGGTTCGAAATTCCCTGATGGTTCTTCGGCCAATTGATCTGCAATTCCTTGACCTTTGATGTACTTTTGAGTAACATAGATAATATCAAATTATTGAAGGATTAATTGCCATTTTGGACAATCGGCAATTTAACATGGGCTTGCTGAATATATGTACTTCAGAGGATCCATGCGAGATATGAGATAGGTTGTATGCCCACGAAGGTAATGTTTTAACCTCATGCGGCCCATGCTAAAGCACAATAGGTTTTTCAATCAAGGTGTATTTCTGTTCACAGCTACTGAATCTCTTACTGTGGTAATAAATAGCTCTTTCTTTTCCTCTATCATCTTTCTGCCCCAGCATGTAGCCCATACCGTTGGAATTGACTGATATGTACATGAACAGGGGAATTTTGTCCCTTGGAGGCACCACATTAGGAGCTTCAATCAACTGCTTCTTGATGGAGAGGGAGGCTTTTTGACAGTCTTCATTCCATTTTTTTGGAGGAATTTTTTCTCAACAGCTTGAAGATGGGCTCATAAGTTGCAGTGAGTTGAGAGATGAATCTACTTATGAAATTAACTCTCCCAAGAAATCCCCGTATCTCCTTTTCTGTTTGGGGTACATGCATCTCAGTGATTGCTTTAATCTTAGCGGGATCCAACTCAATGCCTCTGTTGCTTACCAGAAATCCCAATAATTTATTGGATTTGACACCAAAAGCACACTTGGCTGGGTTCAGCTTCAAGTTGTATTTTTAAAGCCGGTTGAATAGCTTTGTGAGATGGTCAGTGTGGTTATATTCCCTTTTGGATTTGACGATGATGTCATCCACATAAACCTCTATCTCTTTGTGCATCATATCATGAAAAACGGCCATCATGGCTTGCTGATATGTGGCCCGACATTGGTAAGGTCGAAAGACAATCGCCGATAAAAAAAGGTTCCCCAGGGAGTGATAAAGGCTGTTTTCTTCCTATCTTCTTCAGCAACCATGATTTGACAATATCCAACGAAGTAGTCAATAAATGAGTATATGCCAAATTGCGCCGTGTTGTCTATTAGTATGTGGATGAAAGGTACTAGGAAGTCGTCTTTGAGACATACCTTATTTAAATCTTGGTAATCCACACATACCGTACCTTCCCTCCGGGCTTAGGCACGGGAACTATATTGAACAACCATTCTAGGTAGGTTGACACCATGATAATGTCTGCTTTGAATTGCTTGACAATTTCTTCTTTGACATTCAGGCTCCACTCAGGCTTTAATCTCCTGAGTTTCTATTTGATTGGTTTGAACCCTTCTTTGATGGAAGTCGATGAACGACAATATCAGTAGACAAACCGATCATATCTTCATGTGACCATACAAACACATCTTTGAATTGGGTTAGGAGGTCATTCAGGTCTTTCATTTGGTTTGGGTAAGGTCATTGCCTATTTGGATTTCTTTAGGGTTTTCTGAGGTGTGGATATTGACAGTGTTGGTTTGTTCGAGGTTTGGTTTGGGCTTGTCTTCGACCCATTCTTTGATCTCCTTAGGCACCTGATAGTCATCTATCTCCTCTTGATCAATCCCCATCAAGTCAAAGTCCAGCTCTACATCAAAGTCATAGTTACTGTTGAGACTTGGCAATTCATCATCAAGGCTAAACAAATCCAAATTTGGAGTCCTGAAAATAAAATGTTTTCACTTAATATATGAAACTGTTTAATCATACAAAACATAGTATAAGCATGACAAAAGTAACTGCTAGCACTACTCAACAAAAGCAAGCAGTAAATAATATCTACACTTCAGGGCAAGACTTTCTGCCCTTTTACCCTTTTTGACTGATGCAAGGAGTGCTGCTGCAGTTGTCCAGGGCCAGGTCTTTATTGACAGCTATGATGAAGGGGTTACTGCTGTCAAACTCCTCTTTGATGATGACCAGAACTGAATTCACATCAGGGTCAGTGTCTTTCTTTGGATCATTCTCCTTAGCCCTATTTATGTAAGGGATCATGGGTTGATCTTGTGGATAATCATCATCTGAGATACCTTTGTTCATACCCTCAGTATGTGCCAGAAAATACATCTTTGAAAACTGATCTTGCACTTCTTGTAGGAACTTCTCATCCCTACCCTTCATGTTCTTAATAGGAATCTGGATTTCTTTCTCATTGATCGACTTAACCTTAGGAATCAGTATACTGGATAAAGAAGCAGGGATTTTCCTCGTTAGTTTCCCAAATCCTGCATCCGTGAGATTTGATATCATCATAGTGGATAAATGAACCGGACGATGTTTTTGCGGGTTCTTGTGACTCGATCCATAGGAATAGCCCAATCTATCCTTTGTTGTTTGGCTAGGTATCTGAACTGGACTTCTGATTCATTATTTACTTTTCCCTAGCCCTTGACCAGGCCAAAAACCCAAGGATATCATTTCTTGATCGACGAACATTACTTTGGAAGAAATTCTTGGCTTTAAGGATGGGGCCCCAATAGGCTAGTAGTGAGTGTTGCTCACTTCAAAGGCTTGAAAACTGGCAGGCTCAACTCCTTTATTGAGGCTGGTCAAAGGCATATCCCCTTATACATGGATTGGATACTCGGGTTCGGCATTAACAGTTACCAAATCGCCATTGATGATGTATTTTACCTGTTGATGAAGGTTGGACGGAACTGCTCCAGCTTTATGGATCCACGGTCTTCCCAACAGTAAATTATATCCTGTGGTGATGCTCAACACTTGGAAGGATATGTAGAAAGTATGTGGACCAATCTCCACTGGAAGTTTGATTTCTCATACAGCATCTTGTTGAGACCCATCGAATGCTCTTATGACTATATGACTGCTCCGAATTTGATTTGGATTGATTTTCATTCTTTCCAAAGTGTCATAGGGATAGATGTTTAGTGAAGATCCTCCATATATCAACACACCTCCTATCATATATATCCAAAGGATATCACTGCTATATCCAATGACTTGCAATGACCAGTCCCTTTTACTGGTATGTCATCATCAGTAAAAGATATCACATTATTGTTGAAAATATGATCTATCAAGTGATGAAACTTTTCTGTATCTACTACCTTTGGCAGATGTGCTTCTTTCAATACTTGCATTAAGATTTTATTATGATCTTTCAGAGATAATACCAAATCCAGAATGGATATATGTCGAGGTGCCTCTTTCAATTTTTTCAATGCCTTTGCTTCATTATTCCCCATTTTGCTAAGGAATTCTTTAATTTTCTCCTCGGGCACTCTCCCCGTTGTTTTAATGACTAGATTTATCACTCACTGAGGTAGGTACAGCTGGTTTTCCTTTGATATAGCAGTAATGTGATTTAATGTTAATCCCTCATTCTCCCCGTTATTCTATGGGACTCTTTTCAGTCTGATATTGTGGTCTGAATGGCAACATCAGTGGTTTTAGTGTAGCCACTTTCACAGGATTCTTTCCTCCTTTGTCTCCCTTTCCTTGAATTGTCACGGGTATTGCAACTGTGTCCTTTTCACAGGAAATAATTGTCACATCTTCCTTCAAACTCCATGCAAGGATTTGAAATATCACTTCTTCATCCGAAAAGATATTATCCTGACTTACTCTTAGCAATTCACCGCTTTCAATCAGGTTCTGAATTAAGTGACAAAGTCCCCAACATTCTTTTGTATCATGACTAGGAGTGTTGGAATGAAATTGACATATCTTAGAGGAATTGAACTTCCTTGATTGAGGGTCCAATAGGGGTAACAACTCTGTGACTTTTCCCTTTTTAATTAACATATGGAGAATTTCTTTTATATGCTGATTCAAAGAAGTGAACTTTCTTTTAAAGGAAAACTCTTTGTGAGTTCGGAATCTTTCTTCCCTGTCAACTTTGTCTGCCCAGGTTTCATGTTCATGGAACCGATAATGATCCTTCTTTACAATTGGAGGAATTTTAGGCATAGGAGGATTTGTTCTCCGCTAGTTGAACTGAGTTACCAACTGTCGAGCTACTTGGTGTTAATATACCATCAGTTATGCCAATTGACCAATATGTTCCTTGATAGATTTCATTTCTTATTCTATCAGGAACAGACTTTTTGAATACCCCCATATGTCAGAGATATCCTTGTTTGCTTGGGAAGAGTCCCCTACGTATTTGAGGTACTTGGAACCTTCTCTGCTCCCCATACTGTTCATGTTGACTCCCTCCTCATTGTGTTGAGGCAAAAGGTTATCTTGAACATGTGGCTGCTCTGGTGTTGTCACCACAATCTCACAACTGTCTATCATATCCTGAATCTTGTGCTTTAGAGACCAACATTCTTGGGTATCATGGCCAGGAGCCTCAGAATGGTAAGCACATTTTTTTCTTGGGTCAAAATTCTTTCCATTTGGATTGGCTGAGGGAAGGAGCTGAGCAATTTTCTTCTGTGCTGTCAGAAGTTTTACTATATTCTCAAGCGAGTCCACTAAATGTGTGAATGTTCTTCGACGTTTAGCCTTTTCGACTTTTTGAAACAAAGGATTTGGAGATTGTACAGCCGTTTGGAAAGGGGAATAATTTTTCCTCTGAATCAATAGGTTTTGATTGCCTCTTTGAGTTTAACCTTGGAGTATCAAGGATACATCTTCTTCCTTCTTCTTATGAACTCTCCGAGGATTATTCCCATAATTTTCGGTCTGAATGTGCTCTGCCACAGCTTCCAAAACAATGAGTTCTTTAATCTTTCCAGACTTTAATCCCATCTCAGCCATTTCTCCATGTTTAATCATCTTTGAGAATGGTTTCCCTATGCCTGCTAGGACCCTTTCATAGAATGGAGCTTCTTGTATATCAATGAATGTCATTACCATCTCAGTTTCTATCATTTCCGGAATGACTTGTGTTGCCATCCGTCTCCACCTTTGGGCGTATTCTCGGAATGACTCACTGTTTTGCTTTTAACTTTGGTAATTTGATATCTATTCGGAGCCATTTGTGACTGGAAGTTATATTGATTTAGGAAGGTATGTGCTAGCTCTTCCCAGCTATGGATTTTAGAGTTGTCTAGTCAAGCATATCAGGCTCTGGCTTCTCCGGCCAGGCTTTTCCGAAATAACTGCATTCTTAGCTTCTCGCCTCGGCATAGAATTTGAGTTCTCCAATGTATACTTTTAAGTGATTGTAAGGATCTCCCAGTCCGTCGTATTTTTCAAAATTCAGAATCTGGAACTTTTCTGGATAACGGGCCCCAGAGAAAATGCAGAGGTCTGAGTAGTTAAAACTCCCATAGGCTCCAGTCTCTTTGATTGGCTGGATGGTTTTTCCATTTGTTGGACTTTCTTTCGAATATCACCAGTTTCTCGATCTTCATTGAGATTGGTGATTTCAGGGGTTTTGTTGGTTTTTCTCATTGGATTGAGGTTCAGGCATCTGTACCTCCCTCTTATTGTCAGTACCCTGATTGTCACTATGTGCAGAAGACTCTGGTTGAGTGGGTATCTGTTGACCCTGAGTACCTTTACTCTGTTCTTTTAGGAAGACAACTAATTCTGCTATTTGGTTTGTAAGTCCCTCAAACTCTTCTCGAGACACGAAACCTGACCCCTGTTGGGTACTTTCATCCATGTTAATGGATAGGCTTTATGCCTTCTTAGATTTGGATCTGGTAATGGGACCAATCTTTCATACAATAAAAGTAGGTAGTTTAGTCTTGACAAATATTGACAGGATGCATGATGTGCAATGTGTCAATTTTTATGGGTTTCTTAATGTTTTCTTGCAAAACAGATGTCAGTTGTTTTGATGACAAGAAAGCATGATAGGATTTGATATTTGACAATAGATTTGAAAAGAATTAACATTTATAATATTTAAAATTTGACAGGATTTAATATTGGACATGTATTGAAAAAGGGAAGGCATGAAGAGACTTCCCATCGCGTTTGATTTATCAGAAGCTGACCTATCTTAGGTTTACTCTCACGGACTTTTCGGCATGAAGGTTCCCAAATCATCGCAATCTATTGTCGACGTCGGAAAAAAATTCGATCAGCTTTGAACCCGATCTTTCTCTCTTCCTAAGTCTTTTGTTTTCTACCCTTATTGTCTTATCTGTTTTATGAAGGGTGAAGTTTTTTAGGAAAAGGCCAACATGTATCATGTCGATGATTTGAACGGTTTACAGAGTCGCCAGTTGGTAGATTTGAAATGGTTGTACCAACTCAACTGAGTTTTGTTTGTAAGTAGACCCAATTGTTGGACAATGTCGAAACTTGATCTTTAAAACCAAAATTCTTAAGTTCAAGGGCTTGGTTAAGTGGGGGGAAGGTGTTAGGCACCCCCCAACTCCCGTGAAAACACGGTACCCCATCTTTTCAATATTTCCCTTTTTATTTGCAATGTGTGTGTGGATGCTGGAATAAATTGGGCCTACGCTTGTTTGATTTGAAAGTATTGTTGTGCTTCGTTGAACCATTATACGAAGGGTTTGATTTGATTTGCAAAAGTCCTTTTTAGACAAAGTATGAAAATGATATTTTGAAATGTTGTTTTTCAAACCATACGCTCGCGTAAGAATTGAAGCATGTTAATACTTTCATTTTATTCTTTTCGGCCTTCAGCTCGATTGGAATGGTGATTGTCGGGCTGCGAAGCATCCTCGACCACAAAAAAAATATATACAACTATCGGTCTTCACATTAGCATGACAGCCATCAGAGTGACTCTAGCACGACAAACCATTATTTTATTATATTCGAGACCTTAAACGCAGATAACCGTTTTAAGGTCTTTCGGATGTACATTTTAACAGAAAAATTGGCAGGATACATTTGTAATGTGGAGTTTTTCTATCGTGGGAGTCAGATTCTGATCAGTTTGATCATGAATCCTACGATTCATAGGCTCACAGAAGGAGGCCAAGAAAACCTGCACAACACAGATATTTACAGAAAATGTATATTTACATCCAGACGTCCCATAAACCAAGGATTCATCAGTCAAATCTTGGTATGCGCGTAGCCAAAGCTTCTCGTTCCCATCAGATAGGAATCTGAGGGTCGCGAGGTTGCCTTTATATTCAACAAAACTAGAAAGAAAGCTAGATTTAAGTAAATCTTAGCCATTTTAGCTTCCCCGTTCCGGTTGGACCTATTTTGAACCGTTTAAAAGGTAGAAAGGGCTAAATTCAAATAAATCTAATTCGCCAAATTTATATTAAAACATTCATATCAAATAAATAATTAACAAAAATTTAATCACAATGAATAAAGAATATATATATATATATATATAATTATATATATACGAAAGCTGTAAACACTAGAAGAAATTAGGGATGTAGTGAAAGAAAATTTGTGAAGGAATTCATTCTTTTACATGAGGAATTTTCTAGCGAGGGAACAGTGAAGGAAAAAAAATTAGTGACAATACAGTTATTTTGAAGGAAACATCTTTCACAATTTAGATTCTTTCTTTCGCAAAATTGAGATAATAGAAGGATGTTTAGAGCCAATTTTTGATGAAAATTTGCGAAGAAAAATATTATTAATGAAAAAATTATTACTCGTTATATATTATTGGTGAGAGATTATTTGCGAGAGATAAAATTAGTCACTACTTTATTAAAATAAGTTTTTTAGAATTAATTATAGTAAATATAAATTGTATTATATATAAATAAATTAAATTTTGTACAATAGTAAATTTACTTTTAATAACACTTTTTGAAGTAACTTATAATATTAATTATTTTTTTTAATAAACTATAAAGTAAATAATTTTACGTTGCATTAAACTCCAACTATATTAGTTTCCCTCCAACTATATTAGTTTTAGCCTTTTAGGGCTTTTGTTCTACAGCTGCTTCTTCAGTTCTGCTTCTCCTATGTGGCCAATGAAGTTTTGCTTCTCCACTCTCTCTCTCACGGCTCACTGCTGCGCCCGCCCAAATCCCAGACTCCCAGTGCTGTCATCGGCCATTGCTCATCTCTCTATGTGTCTCATCACCATCGCCATCGCCTATTTGACTTCCTCGTCTATTTGGTACCTTACTAACCAATTTTCGTTTCTTTTTCCTTATCAGATCTCATTTCATCGTCAATCTCTCTTTACTTTGTGAAATTGAAGACCGAAATAAAATCGCATACTGATTTATATACCAAACTACCTATTTTGTTTTGTTTGTGTGTTTCGTTGAATTTGAATTGATGCTTACGAATGTGTACATGTAACGTTCTTCTGTTCTTTTGATTTTACTTTTTGGACTAGTCGTGCTTCCCAATTTCTCTAAATTATATGCTTTGATTTTGTTCAAAACCTGGTTTGATCTACCGCTAAACTGTTACATATTTTTCACTTTTTCTGTTATTTAGTATGATACCTTATCTTCCCAATCCTTTGTTGAACTTGGGGACAATTTTTGGGCTTCTATTTGTTCCTCAGAAGTAATAGCTAATTTCATCATCAAACAGGATGAGTTTATTCAAGCTCTTTTTGGGCCTATGTGCACTAGGCTTCTGCTTGAGAAATTGGGACTTTCCCAAAAAAAATGCTCAGAACATGGCTACATGTAGCACTTCTTTTGATAAATGATTGGAGTTTATTTGGCTCATTTGTATTTTAAGGAACTTCCCGGGGTCAATTTGTTCCTTATGGTCACCGGAATTGTGAACTCTTAAAGGTAATCATGTCAAATACCACATACCTTTATCTGTTTAAAAGAAGAAGAAGAAAGAAGCAGTCTTTTTAATGTGGTCCAATCCAGTTACATCCAGGTGAATGAACATTGTATTTCTTTGACTTGAGAAACAAAGTAGAGTTTGGCTGTCCTATTCTGGAAAATAGTCTATATAATTCAACAAGTATTTTAAAGCTAATATACTGTTAACCTTGTATACTTGTAAAATAGGACCAGGATTTGGATCCAGGTTAGCCAGATCATGGTATAACTTGCTCTTTGTTCTTGACGTGGATTAAATTTGAACTTTTCCGGCTACCTCCTTTTTCAGTATTGAAACAATTAAGGCCCTTTTCTCCTTTTCTCTTTTAAACTTGTTTGTGTTTACCAGTAGGATGTTTTAAAAGTTAAAAGGCAAACACAATCATTTATCAGCTTAATCATATAAAAGTGTATTCCAATGTGCCATAATTCTCTAGATAGGGTGCAAATTATCTGGATCGTTTGTTTTGGTTTGTGGTAAGCTGGCAACAGGGATGGCTAAAAAATAGGCTATCCCTAATCATGAGTAGAAGTCAAAAAACACTGGAAAGGCATTTTTTTCCTGCTCCATGTTATTTATGAGATATATTCTATAAGTATTGCCTCTAAATTGGTGGGTTTAAAACATTTAATAGAAACCTGCTTTACTCTGAACTACAAAAGAAAATCAAGGAGTTTTGATTGAATTAAATATCATTTATCATTGTGAAAATAATTTAATTAAAGTGAATTGGTTGGTACATTCAAAATCCCATCTGTTCTCTTAGAATATAGAGGTGACTGGTTCTTATTAGATGATGTAAAATCACTAGTCGTGTTCTCATACTTTGTGTGTGTGTATATATATACATATACATATATATATATATACATATACATATATATATACATACATGTATATTCGTAAATAAATATCTTAGATATTGTGACTAGTTGTTCGCAACACTTTTACCCCATTTTATCCATGAAATTCAGTATTCGTTTTTAGTAAATGTATCATAAGCAGAAGCTGAAACTGCAATTGTAAATTCAACAATGTTTTTTTTAATTTAAAGTTCAAGCATTTGGTAACTTGTTCGTAATATAGACCAATGCGCCGGACATGGAATCCTTTTATTATGAATGGATATTTCATGTTTCATAGTTACCTTAAAGCTTAATCCATGGGTAGGAATATGTAGGATAAGTTCATCACTTCCACTTGATTATTTTTGAATGATGTTTCAACTATGAAAAAGATATCTTGTGTGAGATTATTTGTCAGTCTCATCTAATGAGTGATGCATTGTAATGTTACTGTTAGTAGTTACTGATCCCAAATGTTGTAGAATAGTAAAGTTTAATACACGACCCCAAATGGTAGAATTGAAATAAAGGCTATCATCTTTAATTTTGAGTGGCAATAAGAAATGTAAAGTTTAATACATGTTTGAAGATTTTTGTTCTTTTGGGTGATTGTTAGATTGTGGTTGTTTTATGAATATTTTGTGCTAGTAGTTCTGAGTGCCTTGTTTTGTTATATGTACATATAGGTGTGCTTATCTAAATAAAAGAATAAAAAGTGTACTTATAGGTATATATATATCAGTGATAAGTAGAGAAGAAATGTTATACAAATGGGAGTGGGGACTTTCTTTCTTTTTGTCAATTGATATTGGGTTGGCTTTCTAGTGTATGTAACTGCTGAAGTATATGCCCAATTAGGTATACATGTTAATTTTGTGCAGTACTCTTGAAATGAAATGACAAAAGCAGGCCTGATATTATGGGCATCTTAATTAGCAGGTAGACCCCAATAAACATATAATGGAAACTGAAGCAAAAAAGCAAATGAATGTTGTAAGTTGTAACCATATCCTAGAACATAGATTATGGGCTTTATAGTAGGTTCGCTAAGGTTAATCTTTATCTTTCACAACAAATAAAAGCATTTTACTTCTGATTATTTAGTTATTTTTACTTCTGATTATTTAGTTATTTTTACTTCTGAATGATATTTATGGCTGATTGCATGCTTCTCAAATTGATCCTTTGTATTTATGTCAGTGGTGAGTTAAAGTCAGTGAAAAAGTATGTTTGCTGAATTGCTAGGGTGCATATGAGCTTCATAAAGCAAAATTCCCTTTGCCTTTATTATTTGAGGCTTATATATCTTGATGCTGCTGTCTTTATTTCCCCCGCGCCCCCCTCTTTCTCTGGACGTGATACCTCAGGAATTCCCCATTTTGGGTCTCAACCTTTTGTATACACTGTTGGGTTTTTTCTTGAATGCTTACATTCTGATCTTCATCCATTTTGAAACTGGATATGAAAATAGAACAGTTATTCGCCTGTAACATACTGTAAGAAAAAGAAGCAAGTATTGAAAATTACTGTTAAATTTCTTGAGGCTTCTGGGAGGGGATTGGCTTGACAGCTCGCTTGTTTGAGAAAGAGGAGCGGGCAGAGAGGGGGGGTGGGGTGGTGTTGCTGACCAATGATTTATACTCCATTCAGTAAACTTGTTAGATTTTGGATTGCTTAGACAAGATATGTAATCAGAACATTTGATGATAGCAAAGCTCAATAGGCTTATTGTTCATAGATGTATGCGTTTTTGCACCCACATTTGTACTTGTTGCGCATTGGGTGAAAGAACATTATGCCACCTTCCATTACCTAGATCAAATTTATTGATTAATGTTCTTTTCTAGGCTGAAGTTACTCACAGGTTGAGCAATGCTAAGGAAGCAGTAAGTAGATCAGCTGCACTGGAAAGTCATGAAGATCTTGCAAAGAAGCTCCAGGTGAGATATAAATTTTAACTTTGCTCTTTGGGATGTTATGGATAATTTATTTCCATTAGTACTTCTGCTAATCAAACACTTTACCAACCAGCACATCTGAGCAAAGATCTGTATGCATGTTACCTGTTGTAGTTGGTGTAGATATGCTTCTAACAAGTAATTGTCACTAATTTAGAACTAGCGGCTGGAGTTTAGTGGTACGAGTTTTTTATTTCTTCGAAGGAATGCCAATTCATATACTCCCTCGATTTCAAAATTTAGGATCAAGTTTGACTTTTCATAGCTAATGTGTTATATTTTCAAATTCAAAATTTATGTGATTCATTTGACTTTTGTTTACAATAAATCTTGTAATTAGTAGTACTATTTAGATTGTTTTCAATTTTCATAATCTCATTGCCTAAAACTAAACTAATTCATATCACTTTTTCATTAAAAATATCTTAAAATGAATGCAAAAAATCGATCTTGATATAATATTTGGAATGGAGGGAGTATTTAAAATGGTCCGTCTCCAGTTTGTTAAAAAAAAGAAGATAAACATCATGTAATCATAGACCCAAGCAGTTTCAGATATTTACTGTTTGACAACATTTTTGTTTGATTACGTCTAATGGTGGTCATCTGTAACAGGAGGAGATGGTCGTGCTGATGATTTAGAGACCTTCATGTCTTGGGCTGATGAAGTAAGAAAGCTCAAGGTACTGAGGCCTTAAACTTCAACAAAATTGTTTGTTCTACCAGTTCCGGTTTTCCAGAAACTTAGTGACTAATGGCTAGCTTGGTCTCATGATAGGTCATGGCAAATGCTGATACACCTGAAGATGCACTTACAGCACGTAAAAATGGTGTTCAAGGAATAGGACTCTATAGGACAGAGCACATGGTTATTATTTTTCCTTCATTTTTATCACTATTCTTCTTTTCTAAAATTTCTGGGAAGTGATAAGGGATTTTATTAAAAAAAATATTTAAAGATAAAAGGACTTGTAGATGCTGTAATCTTACAGTTTCCAATTTGTATTTATTAGAAAACTTAGATATTTAAAGAAATGCCAGAAGTTCATTCTGTTAGGAATAATATGAATCAGTAAAATGGCATTTTAGATTCGGTATTATCCTTTAAATGCATGAAATGTAAGCAATGTTATCTACTTCCCTTTCAATTAGAAATGGAGGTGCCCTTCACTTGTCTTTTTTTGTTGCCAATAGCATACGCTAGTTATTGAAGTATTTGATTCTTGGGTTGTTTCAGTTCTTTGCTTCTGATGAGAGGATAAAAGCTGTGAGGAAGTTGATAATGGCAGTTACATATGAACAGAGGAAGGCAGCCCTGAACTTGTTGTTGCCTTATCAAAGATCTGACTTTGAGGGCATCTTCCGTGCCATGGATGGTAAAACTCATTTTTCTTTCGATTGATACTTTGATTGGGCAATTTGGGAGGTTGTGTTGCAAGGATATTGTTGCTCATGGCCTCTGAATTTGATATCTAGTTAACAAAGTTACAACCAAGTGCTGATCATGTCAATTTTATGCTATGCTATCGAATATGCTGAGATGGTGAATTACTCCAAACTCTCTTGTTTTATGAGATGAATTTTTTCTCATAAAACAAGAGAAAAAATTCTGTTAAATTTTTTCTACTTGTGCTGGGCTGTTGGCTGTGCTGTTAGTGCAGTTGGTCTCTGTCTGTGCTGCGTGTCTGTTAGGCTGCTCTCTGTCTGCTGCGCTTTTTTCTATGTATGTCTGCTTGTTTGTTAGGCAGCATTGTCTCTGCTAAGCTGCTATATCGCTGTTGTCTGCGATGTTTGATTGTGCGGGCTGCTTTGCTGCTGGACTGCTGATTTTGCTGCTGGACTGAGCTGGACTGCTGGACCCAGTTGGACTGCTGGACTTAGCTGGACTGCTAGCTTTGCTGCTATCACGGTCAGGCAGCCTCGTATTTTTGGGCTGCTGGTCTCATTTTGTTTTTGCTCGAGTTTGTGTTGTATAGTCGCCTTGTACTTCTTTGTATAATACTTGATGTTTAGTCTTGTGCTTCTGGTATACTCTTCCTATCATAGCTGTCCTATGATGGTAATGGTTTATTTGGTCTGGGACCCCATGAAATTTGTACATTCTCTCTTTTTTTAATACAGTTTAAGTTTAGCAAAAAAAAAGGTATGGTATTTATATTAATTTAAAATATTAAATTTAATATTTATTATAGTAATTAATAATAATAATAATAATAATAATAATAATAATAATAATAATAATAAAATAAAAAATAAAAAATAAAAAAATATGAAATCATTGATTTGAAAATTAATTATAATTTGCAATGAATTTTGATTATTTATCAATTAATTTTTTATTTACAATTTTATAATTTGTGAAGGATTTTACTTGAGAAATTGACATTAATGAAGGATTATTTTCCTCACTAATTTGAAGAAAGACTCAATTTATAATTAGTGAAGGAAAATCTTCTCTCATTAAATAAATTTGTTCTTCACAATATATTATTTGTGAGGGAATATAGTTATTCACTAATTTCAAATAATCCTTAAAATATTATTTGTGAAGGAAACCAATCTTTCACTAAATAACAATATTCCATTACCAAATATAATTTGTGAATAAAAAGTTATTCACAATATATCCCTCACAAAAAATATTTAGTTACTACTTAGCAAATGATAGCCAATTGCGAGGAGGTCTTATGCGAGCACTCATGTGAAGGAAATATTTCTTCGAAATAAATCTATTGTGAGCGATATATTATGTCTTGTGAAGGATTTGTCCTTCACTAGAGGCCATTTTTGGTGTAGTAAAAGGGCAACGGATTTCCAATCCCAGGTCCGGACAAAAATGTAAATATATATATATATATATATATATATATATATATATATATATATATATCTACATTATGTCAAGCCTGGATTATTCCGTGGTTCTTTTACGGCTTTTATAAATATATATATATATATATATATATATATATATAAAAGCCGTAAAAAGGCCACGGATTTCCAATCCAGGCCAAACGATAAAAAGGCCACGGATTTTCAATCCAGGCCAAACTGAAATATAAATGTTAATATATACAGTTAGTATATATATATATTAAAGAAATAAAGGCCACGAATTAGCAATCCAGGCCAAACAAAGTCAGAAAATGTATATATATATATATATATATATATATATATATATATATATACATAGTTATACAAATAAAAGCAGTAACTGTCATGGATTTGCAATCCGAGCTTGACATAATTGAAAATTAGTATATATATAGTTAATTATATATATAATAAAGCTAAAAAAGGCCACGAATCAGCAATCCAGGCCGAACAAGTTAGTACATATATATAGGTACATAAAAGCGAGAAAAAGCCACGGATCGACGATCCAGGCTGCGCAAATGCAAAAAAAAACGTATATATGTACTAAAAAGTAAGCAAAAACGACCACATAACTGAGTTTCGGGCAAACCCAGGAGATGAAACTTTGCGTGCAAGTGAAAATAGACGTAATGAAGTAGAAAATGAGTTATGATCGTAAAAATACTTACAATGCACTGCTACACGGACTTTTTGCCACTTAGTAGGCTTCAAATGGACATTCCCACTAGTTAATTTTTGATATGTCGTAGAATATACGTATACCAATGTGTTAAAAGAATAAAATTGAAGTTTGTAGTACAAGAAGTAGGGCTAAGGGAAAAAATGGGCGGAGTTTCAAAGCGTTTTCTTAATTTTTTTCTCTTTTTTTGGCAAGGGGGGGTCTTATATTTAAAGACCCGATGGTAGCGGATCTACTCGCGGCTGCCTCACTTCTACTTGTGGCTCCCCAGGTGGGGCCCACTCCTGTGGGTCTTGTTGTCTCAAAGTACGTGCACTCCGAGTAACGCGATGTCAGGTTCGAACCTTCCTATATTTTGATCAGAGCGTCCGTTTGAGGCGTGCTATACCTTTCCGAATAGCCCTTGCCGAGAGCGTCACAATGACATGGGACCTAACATTTTTCGAGTCCAAGAAGACGGTATATAACCGGATCTTCGTTTCTTCGCAGTTTATCTATTGAGCTGTATTATGCTATTTTCACTCGGGATCAATGTTATGGCTCTTTCTGACCTTCATTGTATCAATTTTTGCATGATTTTGACCAAATTGGATTCAAGTTGGTAAAATGACCGTTTTGCCCCTCTAGGGGTTGTCTCCTTTGTTGGCACTGTCTTAGACTTCTTTCTCGGGGTTGTCTCCGAAGTTTTGATCCCAGCCGACTCTGTTCGTCCTTAGGGTTGTCTCTAAGATTGCTTTGGGCTCCCAGGGTTGTCTCTGGGGTGACTGCATCTCTTGGGTTATGACCGGGCTCGATTTGACATCTCGGTGTTGTCGTCGGGGCTGAATTGGATCTCCCGGTGTTGTCGTTGGGCTTCTTGTACCTCCCGGGTTATGACCAGGGCTTGACTTGACATCCCGGTGTTGTCACCAGGGTTGCTTGACATCCCGGTATAGTGACTGGGGCTTCACTTGACATCCCAGTGTTGCCGGGGTTTGACTTGACATCCCGGTATTGTGACCGGGGCTTCACTTGACATCCCGGTGTTGCCGGGGTTTTATTTGACATCCCGATATTGTGACCAGGGTTGAGATTGACCTCCCGGTGTTGTCGCCTGGGCTGCTTGACTTCCCGGTATAGTGATCGGGGTTGAGCTTGACATTCCGGTGTTGTCGCTGGGGCTGCTGTACCTTCTGGGTTGTGACCGAAAGGAAAAAGATGGTTTTACCCTTCTGCAGGGTTAGTAACAGGAATGCAAAATTTATAGTGTCTACAGATGCCCCTCTTTATTATGTTTATGCGATGCAATGAAATGAACAGGATAAAGATTGCTAGACACTAGAAATATGATCGATGCAAAATGTAATGCAATACGTGGCATGATATGTTATGAATGTTAGATACCTTCGAGAGGATAGGGCTATCACTGGTTGTTTACATTATTTTCTACTGGGGATAACGTTATCCATGATAACCCTTGGTGCCACATTGGTTTGATACCGAAGGTTTACCTTGTTCATTGATACTCTCTGTGGGGAATATTTTCTCTTGGCTGATGCCAACGGACATTTCTGAACTCAACGTCACCAACGTCTCGTTTCTCCAAATCAGTTTTCTGACTTTTCCTCCGATGGAGATGATCCTCTTTTGTTGAGTTACCTCTTTGGGGATTCCCGATGCCTACCTTGACGATAGCTTCCATCGGTTTACATCATCTGATCTTTCCCGACACTACGTTGGAGTTGTCGCCAACGGTTTGGATTGCTGTTCAGTCGATGCCGACGTTCCGGTCGATGCCTACCTGAATGGTAGTTCTCAACGGTCGATTGGACTTGATTCCCACTCGAACGGTATATTACAGAGTTTGACCGTCACCGAACTTCCTCGGTGCCTACTTGACCTATAGTTTGCAACGGTCGGTTGAATCATCGATCCTTCTCGATGCTCCCTCTGGGGATTTATATAACAGATTCCATCATCTGTCCTCTGTGGGGATAAACTTATACATTATTTTCATCACCGGCTCATCCCGATGCTTCGCTGGAGTTATCGCCAACGGTTGACAATGTCATTCAATCTGATCTTCGTTGAAGTGGTCTCCAACGGCTTCACCACCAGATCGTTCCTGATGCTTCGCAGGAGTTGTCGCCAATGGATGATAGTGTCAGACCCTCTGACCTTCGCTGAAGTAGCCTTCAACGCCTTCACCACCGAATCATTCCTGATGCCTCACTGGCTGATAGTGTCAAACCCTCTGACCTTCTCTGAAGTAGCCTTCAACGGATTCACCACCGGATCGTTCCCGATGCTTCGCTAGGGTTGTCGCCAATGACTGATAGTGTCATACCCTCTGACCTTCGCTGAAGTAGACTTCAACAGCTAATACCACTGGATCGTTCCCGATGTTTCGCTAGAGTTGTCGCTAACGACTGGTAACGTCAGACCCTCTAACCTTCCCTGAAGTAGCCTTCAACGGCTGATACCACCGGACCGTTCCCGATGCTTCGCTGGGGTTGTCGCCAACGGCTGATAGTGTCAGACCCTCTGACCTTCGCTGAAGTAGCCTTCAAAGGCTCATACCACCAAATCGTTCCCGATGCTTCACTGGAGTTGTCGCCAATGGCTGATAACGTCAGACCTTTTAACCTTCGCTGAGGTAGCCTTTAATGGCTGATACCACCGGATCGTTCCTGATACTTCGCTAAAAATGTCACCAATGGCTGATAGTGTCAGACCTAATCGATCTCGACATGGTGGGTACTCTTCCTAACTAATCACACCGTTGGATCAATCTGGATGCCTTGACACACTAAAAACTTGCCGGTCATACCGTCGGACCTTCCCAATGCTCTGACAGAGGCAATTTTCAGTAGTTTTCTGCAATTTTTTAGCAGTTTTTTTAGCAGTTTTCATCATTGGCCCCTGAATATCATTTCAAGTTCTTAACCAATAGCTTACATGAAGTTATGTCCTTTTGTCAGGAACTCGCTGCTTATACGCAGGATTTCAGGCTAATCCGCTCAATCGCGTAATAGTTTTTTTCCTAGATTTGACTTTTTAGATTCTGTAAACTCCGTTTCCACCTAAACTAGATAGAATCGGAGTGTGTGAGCCTCACACTAGGGAGCCGCAGGTGGGGGTACGACAGTTGCAGGTGGGGCTGCTCCCTCATGCGATTTATAACTTGGCTCCCGTGGCTTTTTAAATTCATTTTCAAACTTAAGTTCTAGAGCTGGTCCCTCAGCAGGTCCATTTTCTAGCAGTTATGCAAGTGCTGATCCTCCCTTGTATCGAACAATCATTCCCACTGGCCGAGATTTTGTGACTCAAGAGGAGCTGGAGCAGTTTAATAGCCTGGAGATAGATATTCTAGACCTCTTCGGATAGCTTTTCTCGCTATATCTTTTGATAGGTATCTGTTTAGCTATTGGGCGACTGTGCCCCATATCTTGCTATATCTTTTGATATGCCTCTGTTAGTAGTTGGGCGGTTGTGCCCCATTTCCCTTTACTTTATATTTTGTATTTGATCAGTGGACAGAGATGATGGTTGTAGTAGATAGCTTATTCTAGATATGGATGATGTTTCCTATCTATTGCATTCTATTTATCATTGTCATTATGCATATATTATGTCATGGATATGCACTTAGACATGTGAGTTTAGAGTTGACCCCTGGATGGTCTTATGATAAAGTGATACAGATTTCATCGTCCATAGTCAGCCGTATTGAGCATTCGTCGTCGTCCTCGGTGGCATCTTCATTGCGTTCATGGTATGACAGTTTGCCTCTCACAGCCAGAGGGACAGTAAACCCTATGCTAGGGCATTATTTAGCCCTTTTAGCTTTTCGGGTTCGGCATGGATTTGTGGATTGCATCTTATCATGCTGGATACCCGAGCGACAAGTTTTTTGTTTTGGCCTTCATGAGTTGACTCCTACCTTAGAGAAGTATGAGCGCCTTACAGGTTTGGCACTGGATCTGCCTTACGCCCGAACAGCTATCAGTGATATGAGGAGACCATTTATGACTATGTCAGGTCTTAGACCCAGAGTCGTCACTGAGGAGTTCATTGCAGGGCATGTGATATCCATAGACTTTCTAATCGATCGCTTCAACCTGCGAGACAGCTACGAGCGATATTCTGGAGATTTCATTATTCTTGCAGATGAGTGGCAGTTTGCTTGTGTAGACGTCTTGATGATGTGCCTCACGGCTTATGTATACATGCCACTATATTTGGACCATTTGGATATTAGCTTGATGGTCGTGGTCCGTGCCCTCAGACAGGGTTACACTATTCTGCAGATGATATTGGCCGAGACCTTAAGGTTGGCTACATTTTGCAGCACCCATTCCAAGGGGGTTTGTAGAGGTAGCTCTGTTCTGCTGTATGTATGGCTCTTGACGCATTTGAGTCCGATCTGCACCTTCCGCCACCATAGGTACTTCTTTACCCATGAGATAGCCATGTCATACTTCTTCCAGTCAGCGGAGTGCTCAGATGCAGCGACATAGTCGGCCTTTTTATCAGATATTGAGCATCATTTTTCGATCTTACCATGCTCAAGGCTGGTCTCCCCTTATAGCTTCATCACTCATGCAGTTGGCATGGATTATTTGCCCCTAACGGGTTTGAGAGGGGTGACCACCTACAATCTGCTTCCAGTCATGGGTCAGTTTGATCAGTTTCAGAGCCTCCACCAGTTTGAGGGGGCTATGGATCAGTGGATATTAGCTTCATCTTTGTCGTCAGTTGACCTGATCAGGATTTACGAGTGTTGGACTCACAAGGAGAGTGCTGATTTCTATATTAGCCATCCAGATCGTTCTCCAGAGTATTCGGTATGGTTGGAGTCTGACATTGCTTTGGTCGTGGCTATCCAGTCAGCTCTGAGTGTTGATTCAGATGATGAGGATCCTATGGAGGATCCTGATTCTCCCACAGAGGATGAATTGTTTACCAGTTTGACAACGGCTTTAGTTAGTGACCCTCCTAGCATTCCTGCCGGGACAGATCCAGCTATTGCTGATTAATTAGCTCGGATGACTTTTGAGAGAGATCAGGCTAGGGCGTTGATGTTGACAGCCCTTTCTAGCAGAGATACAACCTTTACCGCTAGAGATGAGGCTCAAGTTACTCGGGATGCAGCATTGGTTGAGAGAGATGAGGCTCAATCTTCTCGAGATGCGGCTTTCGCTGAGATTGAGGAGACTTTGGTTGCCCGGGATGCCGCTTATGTAGAGAGGGATGAGGCCATAGCTGCCCGAGATATATATATATATATATATAAATATATATATATGGCGGACAGTACGACACTCAGATGGTATACCCACAGCCTGGTTGCAGATATGAGCACTTTCATAGATGGTCACAGCAGCACTATGCAGATGGCTATGGGTGTTCTTGCTCGCATGGAGACTAAGGGTATTGAGCTAGCAGCTGCTCCTTCATCTTCAGAGAGGGATTCCATATTGGCACTGTTATCCCGCTTGTCCACGGGTTCATAGAGTAGCTTTGTTTTTCCTGCACATACTAGATCAACCATTTTTGTCATGTATAGGACACCATGTATATATTAAACAGTATTATATATCAGAGAAATATATTTTGATTCACTTCCTTGTTGGATATGTATTGTCAATGCTGAGTGAATACCACTTCTTTTATGACTTGATGTTGTTGATGTATTATGTGCTTCTCCTTGATGGATTAACAGTGAGATGTCAGAGAGTACCTCAGTAGAGCCCATTGACTAGGGCGACTTGATAGTATTTGGGTTTTATAAGGTTTCGGTGTCTTGGGACTAGTTTTTATTGGTTTTTTATTTTTCTTTGAAGATCAGATCGCACCAAGAATGGTTGCCTACGTACTCCCGGGTTGAGGAAGATCAGGTCATTCGTAGTTCAGGTTTTTCCTGAATGGTTTGAGAAGTATTTGTTTTGGGGTTTGAGTTTGGTTTGATGGGTATTAAACTTTTATTTTGTTTTGGAGGGCTTTTTGAATTTTTGTGTTTTGTTTGGAGGGTTTTTTGAATTTTTGTGTTTGGTTTAACCGCACCAGGAATGGCTGCCTACGTACTCTCGGGCGTAGGGTGATAAGGTCATTTGTATTTCGATCTTCTAGTGAAAACCAGAACTGATTTACTTGATTCGCAGGACCAGGATGATGGTTGGTAGATGTTTTAGATATACTACCTTTTCACGGTGTCTGAGTTGATGAGTTGGGAAAATTCTCTTCCGTCCATCTCTTGCAATTTGATAGCTCCTCCTGTCAACACTTCTTTGATAATGAAAGGACCTTCCCAATTTGGGGCAAACTTTCCTTTGGCTTCATCTTGATTGGCCATAACTTTCTTCAATACCACGTCATTTTCTTTGAATTGTCGGATTCAGACTTTCTTGTTGTATGATCGAGCAATCTTTTGCTGATATAACTGCCCGTGGAAAATGGTTGTAGCCCTATTCTCATCTATCAAGGATAGTTGGTTGTAGCGTCCTTGAAACCACTGGTCTTCCTCTATCTGAGCATCTATTAAGACTCGCAAGGACTCTATTTCTACTTCTATGGGCAGTACTGCTTCTATGCCATAGACCAATGAAAAGGGGGTAGCCCCAGTAGAGGTATGCATTGAGGTCTGGTATGCTAACAGAGTCAGAGGCAATAGGTCAGGCTATCCTTTGTGATTGGCAGACATTTTCTGCATGATCTTCTTGATATTCTTGTTGGCCGCTTCAACAGCACCATTCATCTTGGGCCAATAAATGATAGAATTGAGATGCTTAATATGGAACTTGCTGCATAAATCTCTCGTTATCTGTTTGTTTAGATTCTTGGTGTTGTCCGAGATGATTACCTCCGGCTGTCCATATCGACAGACGACATTGTTTCTGATGAAACCAATGATTACCTCCTTGGTGACTTTAGGAAAAGGGGCAGCTTTAACCCACTTGGTGAAATAATCGATTATGGTGAAGATGAATCGATGCCCGTTGCTGGCTTTGGGTTCTATTGGCCTAATCACATCCATTCCCCATATGGAGAAAGGCCATGGTGAACTCATATTATGCAGCTCATTTGGAGGAGCATGGATAACATTTTCGTGGATTTGGCATTGGTAGCATCTCTTGACGTGATCATCACAGTTAGTTTTGAGAGAGATCCAGTAATGCCATGTTCTTAATATTTTCTTGGCCAACAGATGACTGCTCATATGTAGACCACAGACTCCACCATGAACTTCATCCATCAGTCTCTGAGCTTGATCTTTATCGAGGCATCTTAAAAGGCCTATTCCAGCATCCCTTTTATAGAGTGCGTCTCCGCTCAGATAGAACTTCAAAGCCATTTTGTGAATTCGCTTCTTTTCAGCTTGGCTTGCCCCAGCGGGTGTAGATCCATCTAGCAGATATTCCTTTATGTCTTGATACCAAGGCTGTCTGATAGGAGGTATTTCATCTGATACTTCTCCAATGTAATTCCCATATACCGGGGCCTTTTGGTTTGTGAATTTGATGTCAGGGAATTCTCCTCCTACCAGATATGTGGATCAGGGAAGCCAACGTTGCCAATGCATCCGCAAAGTTGTTCTTACCTTAAGGGATGTGGATGAAGGTTATTTCTTCAAAATTCATGTATATGTTGATAACCTGCCTGTGATAGGGCAGTAGATGTAATTCTTTGGTGTGATACGCCCCGGTAGTTTATTTAATAACCAATTCAGAATCCCCAAAGACTAGTAAACGCTTAATAACTATGGATTGGGCTAGCTTCAACCCCGTTATGCAACCTTCATACTCATCCGTGTTGTTGGTGTTGACAAACTGCAACTTGGTAGCCACATGATACTGTTCTCCTGTACCAGAGACAAGGACTGCCCCAGCTCCAGCACCTTCCATGTTCACCGCTCCATCGAAATACATTTTCCAAGGATGGACTATATTCTCCTAAGGTATTTGTTGAATTTCCATGATTTTGTCGCTCGAAAAATAAGTTTCCAAAGGCGCAAAACCTCCGGACGATGCTTCGGCTAGTTGATCTGCAATGCCCTGACCTTTGATGGATTTCTGAGTCACATAGACAATGTCAAATTGTTGGAGGATCAATTGCCATTTGGACAATCGACAATTCAATATTGGTTTTCTGAATACATACTTCAGTGGATCCAGGCGAGATATGAGATAGGTAGTATGCCCATGCAGATAATGCTGTAGCCTCATGGCGGCCCATGCTAATGCACAACATATCTTCTCAATCAGGGTGTATTTCTGTTTGCCGTTGTTGAATCTTTTGTTGATGTAGTAGATAGCTCTCTCCTTGCTACTATCATCTTTCTGTCCCAACATACAGCCCATTGCGTTGGCATTGACGGTCAAGTACATAAACAAGGGAACTTTATCCATCGGGGGTACCAAGACAGGCGCTTTGATTAGTTGCTTTTTGATGGCAAGGAAAGCTTTTAGGCAATCCTCATTCCATTTTGTGGAGGAATTCTTCCTTTGTAGCTTGAAGATGGGTTCACAAGTTGCTGTGAGCTGGGAAATGAACCGGCTTATGAAATTAATCCTCCCCAAGAACCTGCGTATCTCCTTCTCTGTTCGGGGTACTGGCATCTCCGTGATGGTTTTAATCTTGGCGGCATCCAGCTCAATGCCTCTATTTCTTACCCGAAATCCCAACAACTTGCCCAATTCGACGCCAAAAGCACATTTGGCCGGATTCAGCTTGAGGTTGTACTTACGCAACCTGTTGAACAGCTTCCTTAGATGATTGATGTGATCGTCCTCCTTCCGGGATTTGACGATGATGTCATCCACATAAACCTCTATCTTCTTATGCATCATATCATGAAACAAGGTTATCATGGCTCGCTGATATATGACACCAGCATTGATAAGGCTGAAGGATAAACGTCTATAACAGAAGGTTCCCCAGGGAGTGATAATGGCTGTCTTTTCCCTGTCCTCTTTAGCGACCATGATTTGATGGTACCCAATAAAGCAATCCACAAAAGAGTACATGCCATACTGGGCCGTATTTTCTATCAAGATGTGGATAAAAGGTACTAGGAAGTTGTCTTTGAGATAAACTTTGTTCAAATCCTGGTAATCCATGCATACTCGTACCTTCCCTCTGGGCTTAGGTACGAGAACTGTGTTCGACAGCCACTCTAGGTAAGTTGATACCATGATGATGCCAGCTTTGAATTGTTTGACAAACTCTTCTTTGACTTTCAGACTCCGTTCAGGTTTCAATCACCTGAGTATCTACTTGACTGGCTTGAATCCATCTTTGATGGGGAGTCGATGGATGACAATGTCAGTTGACAATTCAATCATGTCTTCGTGTGACCATGCAAACACAATCTGGAACTAAGTTAAGAGTTCAATCAGATCGACTTTTTGATCATAGGTGAGGTCTAGGCCTATCTGGATCTCTTTGAGGTTTGCTGAGGTTCCACTATTGACAGTGGTGGTTTGATCGAGGTTTGGTTTGGGTTTGTCTTTGACCCATTCTTTGATCTCCTCGGGCACCTCATAGTCATCTACCTTCTCTTGATTAATTTCCATCAAGTAGAAGTTCAATTCTACATCAAAGTTGTAGTCACTGTGACAGTTTGGCATCTCATCAGCAGTGACAAACAAATCCAATTCTGGAGTCCTGAAAACAAAATGCTTTCACTTTAATATATGAAATTGTTTAAACATACAAAGCATTTAGCAAAAGCATGAGAAAAGTTACTGCTATAGTTGTGCAACAAAAATAAGTAGTAAATAAAACCATGTTTCAGGGAAGATGGACTCTCTACCCTTTTACCCTATTTGAATGAGACATGGGAGGCTGCTCCAATTGTCCACTGTTAAGTTCTCATGAATAGGGAGGATAAAAGAGTTGTGCTCATCTGTCTCATCTCTGATAACGACTGAGACATCCTTTAG
The DNA here is from genome assembly GCA_020205555.1 of Panax stipuleanatus. Lineage (NCBI taxonomy): Eukaryota > Viridiplantae > Streptophyta > Magnoliopsida > Apiales > Araliaceae > Panax > Panax stipuleanatus. The sequence continues at coordinate 71,761,031 of CM035126.1, forward strand.
ATCAGGGCCGGGGTTCTTCTTTGAACTGCCACCCTTCCCCTTCTTAATGCTAGGAATTCGGGTCTGATCTTCTTCATCACTGTCCGGGATATCATCGTTCATACCCTCGTAATGCATCAAAAAATACATGTTAGCAAATGGGTCTCGTCCTTCATGTAAGAACTTTTCTTTTCCCTTTTTGCTCTCCCCCTCAAGCTTTGTGGCTTTTCCCTCACTTATTCAGTATCATTGGAGGAAACAACATGGCCGACACAACAACGGGAATCTTCCTCATTGGTCTCACAAATCCTGCATCAGTGAGGTTTGGTAACAGAATCGTGGAAGTAGCAACCTTGGGATGCTTGTGTGGGTTCTGATGGTTTGACCTGGCTGAATAGCCCAATCGGGCTTTTCCTGACTGGCTTGGGATTTGCACCGGACTCTTGATACCTTGCTGATTTTTTCCTAACCCTTCTCCAGGGCGGAAACCCAAAGATACCATCTCTTGCCCAATCGTCATTACTTCGGGAGAGACTTTTGGTTTCAGAGCTAGTGCCCCAATAGGTAGGTACTGAGTGTTGCTCACCTCCAAAGCCTAGAAACTAGTAGGTTCAATCCCTTCATCTAGACTGATCACCGGCGTGTCTCCCTGTAATACCCGAGATTTTTCCTAATATTATTAAATGAATATATTAATGGGAATGAATATTTATTTAAATATAAATGAATTGTGACTTAACTCAATTATATTAAATTGAATGATTATAATAATTGAGAATATATAGAGTTGCGATAAACTAGTTGAAAGCCTTGTGTGGCACAGTGATGAGATATATTAATTGACGAAGGATTTATTAAGTAAACAATTAATTAATTACAAATTGTTGTTAATTGTTATCGTAGAATATTAATTAATTGTTATAGAATATTAATGATAATTAATTGATGATGTGGGGATGATTATTATTGCAAATAATATAATAATAATAAGCAACGTGTTCATAAATATAATAAGATCAATATTCATGTGATAATTAATCCTATGATTATTAATTAAGTGTTATTAATAATTACGAGGAAGGGATTAAGTAATATTATTGTTAATTTATAAGATAATGAATTTATTAATTCATATGTGCAATCATGCAATATTAAAAGTGTAACGTATAATAACCAACTATATTATATAGTGTAATACAACATCTATGTGACTATATTATATATAGAAACCATATAATAAGATTCATATTTATTGAAGCTATATGAATGCATCATGAAATGCTTATGTGACAATGTGTATATGAATATACATTAAAATAATATACATGGGTTGTATGTGTATAATTTTTCCTTACTATATTAACATATTACTTATTCATTGGGAATACATTGTGGCATTTCATTATAGCCTAACCATACATTATACAACCTAAGTGGATATATACATGTTGAGCCTTAGTGTTGTATATATGCATGAATGCTGAGTTTATTTTTGGTTGTCCCTTATTATTAGTCTCATTTACCTTTTCACGTGCATAGCATCATGAAGCTAAAGCCTATTTCCTCAAGCTCACAAACTCAGCTTGCTAGCTATCATCATGAAGGAGAATGGCTGATTGCTACAGCTTCACTATTTCACCAACTAATCTATCTACTACTCCTTAACCCCCATGCAATTTACAAATCCCGTTGGTTCAATTTGATGGACAATTGTATTGTCTGGGTATGAATTCCTCTATAAATTGAACTCTCTCCCTCACAAACTCACTTGCTGGGATTTTGGTTAAGATAAATTGAGAGCATTTATATATCAGTGTTAGTAGTCTGAAGAGTAGAGAATTCCTTAGCAGCAAGTTCTTAATTCGTATTACAGAGGTATAATCCCTCTTCTTGTTCTTCATTTTCATTTTTTGTAAAAATCTCATTTCTTGATTATACCAAATTAGATTGTGTTTGGGTTGTAGAACCCTTATATTGTTGTTATATGAACATACATGATGGAACCATTATATAGCTTTCTTGTCTTTCATTTCCATTTTCCTCTGCAATTTCTGTAAAAACATGCCGCGCCGCAGCGTCGCTGTGCAGACAGGCCCAGAAATGACTATCTGTTTGTCCAGTCCGAGAGCAGTGAAATTATAATTCATACTCAACAAATGTAACATAATTTATGGAGTCCCTCTTGTGCAATACATGTTTCTATAGTTTACTTAACATAAAAAGAGAACTCGTGATTTTGAAAACAACCCTTGACGAAGCATGTGTTATTTAAGTCCGAACTTGCTAGCATATGCTCGTAACTTAACTAGGTGTGAGATATGATTTGAAATTACCTATATGAACTAGATTGCTTTGGCTTGGTTTAAAATGACTGTTAAAGACTAACTCGGATATGTTTGCAAACTAAGTTTCATACACGTTGCATGGTTGTATTCTAAACTTATAGGGTTGCAAGCTAGTATTCTTTATATCGCTACGCATGATCTATATGAACACTCACATAGTTGGACACGACGTAAACTATTCAAGTATGATTTTCTAAGACAATTACAAGTAAGGACTATAGTTGATTATTAAACTATGTGGTTTGTTAATATATAGTTATACGATTTGATTGTGTAGTTGAGATAGAACTTGATGTATGTGCTCAATTTACATGTCAAGTAAGTGAATTCGATGTGTATAACTAATGTGTATATATATATATATATACGTTAATAGGATAGCATAAATTCTTTGAAGCAATATTAGGCTTTACGTGGATAAACTACGCTTAAGGAAAGTATCCTAACCGACTACATTTACTTTATGCAAGGAAATCTATGATTGTACAAGTTTCCTGACTTACACTTATTTATAGTGCAAGTATCCTAACCGACGCATTTACTTTATGCAAGGAAATCTATGATTGTGCAAGTTTCCTGACTTACACTCATTTATAATGCAAGTATCCTAACCGACGCATTTACCTTATGCAAGGAAATCTATGATTGTGCAAGTTTCCTGACTTACACTCATTATAGTGCAAGTATCCTAACCCTTGTATTACTTTATTCAACGAATATTATAAGCGAGAATCTAAACTTTATCTCTTTGAATGCAAGTTGTCTTACTTGTTCAATTGAGCTAGTATGTTTAAACTCTTGTGAAAGCTATTATTCATGTTGAACTTGGTATTGTTCTTGAATATTGTGAAAGTGTCTATGCCACTTGATTCGGCTAGACTATATGCATGTTTATAAAACTGTCCAAACCTTTTTATCGGTGCGAAAATCTTGAAAACTGAGTTAAACAACCCTTATGGTAAGGGGAGTGTTTATTGTTGGAAGCCCCAACACACGCGTGAATATTACTGTGGTTATTCATAACATAGAGTATTGTAGACTGATCATCTATTATACTTATTTCTTTTTGGTTATCAGTTTAATATTGGTAATTCTAGTAGATGTTCAATAGTCCTTAGTGACTGCTCAGTATAAATTATTTTATCCAGTTGGATACGTTGATAGCCTTTGAATTCATATATATCTGTTGATCTATATTGAACTATCATTTCATATTCCAAAGATGTGATTTGAGAATTGTTGATATTTGTTGTTCCTGATATTATTCTGAAACTCTGAACTATCTTAGAGTTTATACTTTGATATTTCAAACTCGTGATATAATACTCATCACCCTTGTTGTATATTACTTGCTGGGCAATTTGTCCTCATTCTTGCTTATTTTAAAACCTTTCAGTTAAGGCGGAACAGGAAAGTGTCTCTGGAAAAGACAAGGGCAAGGGCAAGGCTACCGACTAGCTTGTTCCTTTATGTTTCAAATTGTTATGTTGTATTAAGACTGTCTTCAGACTATATTTAAGCTTAAGTAGGATTATGTAATAAGTCTTTATTCGATATCATTATGTAATCTATTAAGTACTGTAGGTTGCGAGTCTTGGGAGAATAATTATAATAAATCATTGTATATTATTCTAAATTAGATCTTCCGCTGTGAATGTGTGATTTTAGTTATTATTATATTACCATGAGCACGTGACGAACCGAATTCGAGTGACCAAGTGGCGGTCCCGAATTTGGGGGCGTCATACTCCCTGTATACAGACAGGGTATTCTGGCTCGGCATTTATCGTGATTAAATTGCCATTAATGATGTACTTGAGCTACTGATGGAGGGTGGATGGAACTGCTCCTGCCATGTGGATCCACGACCTTCCCAGCAACAAATTGTATCCGGTAGTAATGTTGAGTACTTGGAAGGATACATAGAAAGTGTGAAGACCAATCTCAAGTGGAAGCTTAATCTCTCCCACAGCCCCTCGGCGAGACCCATCGAAAGCCCGGATAACTACATGACTGGTACGGATCCGGTTCGGGTTAATTTCCATTCTCTCTAAGGTATCGTAGGGACAGATGTTTAGGGACGATCCTCTATCTATCAGCACACCTCCGATCACATACCCTGAGGACATTACTGCTATATGCAGTAACTTGCGATGACCCGTCCCCTCCGTGGGTATATCATCGTCAGTGAAAGATATCACATTATTGTTGAAGATGTGTTCTATCACATGATGGAATTTCTCAACATCCACTGTCCTTGGCAGATGGGCTTCCTCCAGTACTTTCACCAGAATGTTGCGATGACTACCGAGGATAAGACCAGATCTAGGATGGGCATTTGTTTGGGTGCATCTTTCAGGATTTGCACTACGTTAATCTCATTATGCCCCATTTTGCTGAGGAATTCTTTAATTTTCTCGTCAGCCACTTTCCCTTTATCTTTGATAACTGAATTGATCACCCGCTGAGGCAGGTACAGTGGGTTTTCCTTCGATAGGCTGGCAATATTGTTTGAAGTTGAACCTTCATCCTTCCCGTAGTTCCATGTGACTCTCTTCAGGCTGACAACCAGATACTGTGGTCTGAAGGGCAATATTAAAGGCTCTGGCGCATCTACTTTTATGGCATTATTTCCTTCTTGGACCCCCTTTCCTTGCAGTATCAGGGGTGTGATGGCTACATCCTTCTCATAGGAAATAACAGCCACTGTTTCCAGATTCCATGTTATGGGAATAAAGAGTTCTTCTTCATCAGAATAGCCAACGTCTTGATTTCCTTTGATTAGCTCACCACTTTCAATCAAATACTGAATCAGGTGACAAAGTCCCCAACAATCCTCGGTGTCATGACCGGGCGCATTGGAATGATAATGACAATCCTGTCAGGCTTGAATTTTCTGGATCGAGGGTTCACCGGGGGTAACAAATCTGTAACCATCCCCTCATTGATCAACATTTGGAAGATTTCCTTCATCGGCTGGTTTAAATTAGTGAAGTTCCTCTGAAAGGCGAATTCCCTATCTGCTTGAAACTTCTCTTCCTTGTCCACCTTGTCGGCTTAGGGTTCATGCTCATAAAATCGGTAATGATACCCCATAGCAATGGGGCTAACTTCCTGTGTAGGAGGACTTGCTTCATGCTGGTTGGTCTGATTTATCAGCTGTCTGGTTATTTGATGTTGATACACGACCAGATCTACTAACTGTCCAATCTGTTCCTTGATAGACTTGATTTCTTATTTTATCAAGAACCGTCTCTCTGAGAACTCCCAACTGTCTGGGCTGTTTGTGCTGGATTGAGTTATCTTTCCAACATAACGAAGATATTTTGATCCTTCTCCATTTCTTGTCTAATCATGTTGACACTCTACTCTTTGTGCTGAGGGAGGAGATTATCTTGCACATGCGGTTGCTCTGGTTTGGTCACCACAATCTCTCCATTGTCTATCAAGTCTTGGATTTTGTGCTTGAGAGACCAACAGTCTTGTGCATCGTGGCCCGGGGATCCAGAATGGTATGCACACTTTTTACTTGGGTCGAAATTCTGTCTACCGGTACTGGTTGGTGGAAGAAGTTGAACAATCTTCTTTTATGCCGTCAATAATTTCAGCACATTTTCTAATGAATCCCCTAAGGGGGTGAACGTTCTTCGACGTCTGGCCTCCAAATTTTTCTGAAATGGAGGATTTGAAGGTTGTGCTTGAGTTTGAAGAGGGGAATAGTTTCTCCTTTGAATGGGCATGCTGCTCGAATCGCTTCTCTGATTCTGTCCTTGCAGTAATAAGGACACTTCTTTTTCTTTCTTCTTGTGTACTCTCCAGGGATTATTCCTATAACTTCCAGATTGGATATGCTCGGCAACAGCTTCCAAGGTGATAAGGTCTTTTATCTTCCCAAATTTTAGCCCTATTTCAGCCATCTCTCCATGTTTGATCATTTCCGAGAATGGTTTTCCAATGCCTGCTAGGACCCTTTCGTAATACAGAGCTTCTTTGATGTCGATGAAGGTCATGACTATCTCAGACTCAGTTATAGGCGGGGTGACTTGTGCTGCCATCCACCTCCATCGTTGAGCATACTTTCTGAATGATTCGGTGTTTTACTTTTTGATTTTGGTGATTTGATATCTGTCTGGAGCCAACTGAGACTGAAAATTGTATTGATTGAGGAAGCCATATGCTAACTCTTCCCAGCTGTGAATTTTGGAATTATCCAGATGAGTATACCAGGCTCTAGCCTTTCCGGTCAAACTCTTCTGGAACAATTGCACTTTGAGCTTCTCGTCCTCTGCATAGGATCCGAGTTCTCCAATGAATACCTTCAAATGGGTTTAGGGATCTCCTAATCCATCATATTTCTCAAAATTAGGGACTTAAAATTTCTCTAGATAATGAGCCCCTGGGAATATACATAAATCTGAGTAGTTGACACTTCCAAATGCCCCAGTCCCTTTGATAGACCGGATGGTTTCTTCCATTTGTTGTACCATCTTCAGAATATCACCCGCTTCCTACTCTTTGTTGAGGTTTGTGGTTTCAGGGGTTTTGTTGGTCATATCCTGGTTCTGTGGTTTAGGAATCTGAGTGTCTTTCTTTCCGGTCTCTTGACTGCCACCGGGTGTAGATGGTTCTGTATGACCGGGTGTTTGTTTCCCTTGAGGACCCTTACTTTTTTCTTTCAAGAAAATAGCCAACTCTGCTATTTGGTTCTTTAGTCCTTCGAACTCTTCCCTAGAAACAGGGGTAGATTCAGTTTGAGCACTTGAAGTCATGTCTGAAGATGGGCTTAGTGCTTTCTTAGATTTTGACCTGGTGACGGGACCAATTTTTACCTACAACAAACGTTGGTGTGTTAATTTTGATGTATATATATCACCAGGATGCATGCTATGCAAAATGTTTATTTTTGAGGTTTTTTAATCTTATCCTATAAAACAAAGGTCAGTTGTTTTTGATGATAGCATGACGAGATTTACAAGACATGGAATGTATGTTTACATTGAATATTGAAATTTACATTGGCATTAGAAAATTGACATTGAATTGAAAGAGGAAGGCATGAAGAAGCTTCCCTTCGAATTTGGTTAATCAGAGGCTAACCTATCTTAGGCTACTCTCGCGACTTTTCGGTATGAAGGTCCCCCGATCATCGCAATTTACTAGAGGTGAAATTATTCTGATCTTTCAATTGGAGCGGATATGAGTGGTGCCTTTCCTGAGTCTCGCAGTATTAGTCTCCTTTGAGTCCAGTAATCAAACACCGACGGGTTCGCCTCCTGATGGAGGAATCACACAGCATGCATTTACATATATCGTGTCTCACCATATGAAATGATGATATTATGCGAAGCACTAATATAAAGCAGTAAAGCATTCATTCACATCTATTCAATGTAAAACGCATCATCCACACAAGCAGATATAAAAGGAAATTTTGAAAAGATTTGAACGCGGCCTCAGCCCTCTAAAATTTCCAGCAGAGTCGCCACCTATCGATGTCGGGAAAAAGTCCGTTCAGCTTTGAACCCGATCTTTCTCTCTTTCTAAGTCTTTTGTATTCTACCCTTATTGTCTTATCTGTTTTATGAAGGGTGAAGTTTATTCGGAAAAGACCAACATGTATCATGTCAACGATTTGAACGGTTTACAGAGTCGCCAGTTGGTAGATTTAAAATGGTTGTACTAACTCAACCGAGTTTTGTTTGTAAGTAGGCCCAGCTGTTGGACACTGTCGAAACTTGATCTTTGAATCCAAAATTCTTAAGTTCGGGGGCTTGGTTAAGTGGTGGGAAGGTGTTAGGCACCTCCCAACCCCTGTGAAAACACGGTACCGCATCTTTTTAATATTTTCCTTTTTATTTGCAATATTTGTGTGGATGTTGAAAAAAATTGGGCCTACGCTTGTTTGACTTGAAAATATTGTTGTGTTTCGTTGAACCTATATACGAAGGGTTTGATTTGATTTGCAAAAGTCCTTTTTAGACAAGGTATGAAAATGATATTTTGAAAGGTTATTTTTCAAACCCTTACGCTCACGTAGAAATTGAAGCATGTTAATACTTCCATTTTATTCTTTTTGGCCTTCGGCTCGATTGGAATGGTGATTGTCTGGCTGTGAAGCATCCTCGACCTCAAAAAAAATATATACAAGTGGTGGTCTTCTCATGGGCATGATAACCATCGGAGTGACTCTAGCACGACAAACTATTATTTCATTATATTTGAGACCTTAAACCCGGATAACCATTTTAAGGTCTTTTGGATGTACATTATTACCGTAAAACTTATAGGATACATTTATAATGTGGAGTTTTTCCATCGTGGGAATTAGATTCTGATCAGTTTGATCATGAATCCCACGATTCCTATGCTCGCAGAAGGAGGCCAAGAAAACCTGCACAACACAGATATTTACATAAAATGTATATTTACATCCAGACGACACAAAAAACCAAGGATTCTTCAGTCAAATCCTGGCATGCGCGTAGCCAAATCTTCTCGTTCCCACCAGATAGGAATCTGAGTGTCGCGAGGTTGCCTTTATATTCAACAAAACTAGAAAGAAAGCTAGATTTAAGTAAATATTAGCCATTCTAGCTTCCCGGTTCCGGTTGGACCTATTTTGAACCGTTTGAAAGGTAGAAAAGGCTAGATTCAAATAAATCTAATACGTCAAATTTATATTAAAACAAATTCATATCAAATAAATAATTAACAGAAATTTAATCACAATGAATAAAGAATATATATATATATATATATATATATATATATATATAAATATATATACTAAAGCTGTAAAGGGCGACAAATTTTATCTTGTATCTTTTCACTTAAAAGAAGATCTTCAACCTGTTTATACTTAATTTCATGTTTTAAAAACTTTAAATGAGAAGTTTTACATTTTAACAAGTTAAGTGACTTAGAAATAGACTCATCTTGAATAAATCTTAAGTCTCTTTCTTTGGGCTGAGTTAAAAACTCAAAGACAACTTTGTGCCCAAGGTGCTCAGTAGTTAACCCATTATTACTGGTGGCGAAAGGGTATAACAAATAAATAAATGGTAATCCCAGAATAATTTTATCAGTTAAATTACGAATTAACACAAAAGAAGTTTTAAAACATATATCGTTTTGACAAATATGAACCTTAGGGAGCTTATATTTAATTTCCATGCTGCTTCCATTAGCAGAGTTTAAACGTTCACTAGTTTTAACATAAAATTTGGTAGGGATTAACCCTTCCTGGATGCAATTAAGATCTGCACCAGTATCAACAAGAGCAGGAAGTTGAATAGCAAAAGTGCCATCAACCATTAATCGTATCAAAATATACCACTTTTGAATGGTAATATCTTTTATCCTTTTTAACGAATTACCTTGAATAAACAAAGGAGACTCTTCATCATTGACTCCTGAAGTTTCAGGTAAGTCTTCATTTTCTGAAGAATCAGAAATATGAAGTTCAGAGTCTTTGTTAACTAACGCAGTCATATCACTTTTTAAGTTGGAGATTTCAGTCTTGAGACTAGAAATCTCTTTCTTAAGCTTGTTGACCTCTTGATTTAGTTCTGGGAGAGTTATCTCTCTCTCAACTACTTTAAATCTTTCAAGGGTTTTATTAAGGCTTATAAGCGGCTTCTCTTTAGCTTTTATTATTTTACCCTTTCCAGAAATGTTTTTAGAAAACAATTCCTTTAACTGTTTCATGTATTGCAATTTTAAATCTTCATCAGTAAGCTTACTAATTAATTCAATTAACAAAGAGCTTTCTTGCTCCTCTTTAGTAAGAACATTAATAGTTTTACAGCAATCAGACCTACAATTATCAGTACACAAAGTAACTTCATTATCTTCACTAGGAGTCTGACTATTTTGATCATTAGCCGAAGAATAAGGAATATCAGAAATATCATTATCTTCATCAGACTGATATCTAAGTAAATCAAAAATCTTTTCAGAGTCTTCAACAGAAATATTTAACTGGTTTAATTTTTGTTTTAATTTACATTCATTCTTATAATGTCCCTTTTTACCACAATTATAACAAGTAATTTTACTCTTATCACTAGATTTAGAAGTGGATTTTTTATTTCCAGTTTTCTTTCTAGACCTGGGTTTTTCATAATAACTTTCTTTATTAGTCTGACTAGAGCGCTTTTTATGGTGCTTGCGTTTTTTATGAATTTCTAAGTGCTTTTTCCTATGCTTTCTACGCGAAGGGGCAATAGGAGGCAGACCATATTGTTCACAAAAAGTGCCAAGCTCATATTTAGCTTTCTTTTTATCTTTGGCAGCTTGTTTAGCGATTTTGAAATCAATACACATTTTTAGGCCAATTTTTTGAATATAACTAACAATGTCACCGTAAGTGAGGTTATCATAATCAATATAGCCTAATGTTTTACTAAGTTCTTCACGGACTTTATGAGCAAATAAAGACGGAAGACCATTAACAAATTTTTCCTTCCAAAAAGGCTTGTTACTATCATTACGAAGCATGACACGCGAAATAAAAACATCTTTATACCATCTAAAATCACTTAAAGTGGGACAAGTAAGATTACTAAGTTGATCATGGATACGTTCAGTAATATTACTAGGAGTACCAATAAAATGTTTTATTATAGTGAAAATTAGGGTATTAATACCATCAGGAACACCAAAACCAATATCTTCACGGAAGATAGGTTGACCATTATCATCAAGTTGATAAGCATGAATAATAGAGTTCCTAGCATCTTCATCAAGGTGTTTTTCCCACCAAGAGCGAAGAACTCCCGAAAAACCATTAGTTAAAATTTCAACAATTTCAGGTTGAGTAAGATTAGTAAAAGCAGTGATGTAACTATTAGCAACCATAGACATTTGGTTCATTTTAGTAAGAATTTGATGTTCACTGAAGCCATCAATATTCCATTCATAAATTTTATTGGAGGAAACCGAAAATTGATTGTCAAGATTCTTTTCCTCGAACTGAAGATCAGGGGGAGTGGGTCTAGTATACCAATTTTTTGTAATACTAGCATTATTAAAAGTTAACCTTTTCAATTGTTCAGTAAGGTCGGGAACAGAAGCGACCTCCGATACCTCATCTGAGTCACTATTGTAGTCATTGCCAGATTCTTGAATCTGATCAATGATGGCCACGGTTCCACTGGCTTCGCCAGAGCTCGAACCAATCTTTTTAATAAGTTTATCAATACTTTTAACTAAATCAGAATCTTTACTAGGCAATCCCTTGCCATCTCTATTATCAGGAAGAGTTAACAAAGGCTGATCAAGTTTCTTATCAGGGGTTTTAATAAGTGTATTATCAAACTTTTCTTCAATTTTATCAAGTTGTTTACCTATGGTGGCTAAATACTGATTAGTAAAGTTATTTTGTTCAATAATCTTTTTATCATCAGTTTTACCATCAGCTACTTTAAAAGGACTAGCAACAACGGAGTTATTTTTGACTTGTAAAAGAACAGTTTCAAGGGGAGGATGAGAAGCTAAAGTTTTGGACTTATCTTCTTTTATCCATTGAGATTTAGTAAGAACTTTACAATGATTTCTATCATACCAATCATAAAATGTAAGGTTCTCTCTAGTAAGTTTAACAAATTTTTTCCAATTATGAACAATTTTATCTCTATCAATTTTATCATGCATATTACGAAAAGCATGTCGTTTAGCTTGATTAGTTTTAGAATTAAAATCATTAACAAGGCTATCCCAATCCAATTTAGAGACTTTAGTAAGGACTCTTAATTGGTGATTAATTGGGGCATCAAAGTCAGAGGGAAAAGGTCCGACCGACACAGTAGGAGAAACATCTTCATGTTCTCCATCAGTCTGAAAGGCAGGAGTATAACAAGGATGACTTGTCTGACCCTGATTCAACACGCCTTTCAGTTTAACATCAGGAATAGAAAAGTCACTTAAGACTTCAGTGTCTCTTCTAGAGGTAGAAGGGACTGAGGAACTGGTAAATTCTTCAATAATAAAAGGTCTTCTAGTACGTTCAAAACTAATTCGAACAGTACCATCAGAAAATTGCTTAATATTTTCTAAATTTAACAAATTATTATTAACTGGTTTTTGTGGAACTTCCTGGGGAAGAATCCATTGGCTAGGTAACGTGACATCTTTCCAAAGAATAGTTTTAGGTGTTTGAATATTGGCGTTACTAGTGCTACTCTGTATTAAAACAGTATGATCTTTAGGACTTTTATTAAGAGAATGAATATTTAAATTGGTTTTCATAACTTTATAATAAATTCTAAAGATTAAAGCTAAGGGTTGAGATCCCTCAATCATTTGAGTTATCTCTCCAGCAGTTTTAATATTCAAAGTTAAAGCCTTAAGTAAATTAATATCAGACAGACTTAAAGGAAGATCAGGAAAGCAATTAAAATGAATAGGACCATCATGTAAACTAGATTCCATGATTCCAATAATACTAGGAGCATAATTAAGATAACGAGCATCTCTTAAGCATAAAAAGACGCTTGAGTTTATTCCTTTAATAGTTAATGGTTTAACTGCAACTTGTACCAAACCAATATGAATAAAATTATAACCCTTTTTACGATGTTTATTAATGACATCGGGAGAAAGAAGACTACAATTTTCATATTCTTTATTAATAGCATACACACGTTCAACAGTTTTAACATTGTAATCAGTTTTGAAATTATCGATGAAGGTTGACTGATAAATTTCTTTAGGAGATACACTAGGTATATTCCAGTTATTAAGAGTTTGGTTAATATTTTCATAACTTTGTTCTTCTTGGTTAACTATATTAGGAACAGAAGGAAGAGAAGATCTATTACTAACCGACGAACTAGATCTAAACAATCTACTCATAGTTAAAATTAAAGTTTTAATTAATCTGTGTTCTTCCGTACATACCCCTTTCTTTGCTTAACATAAACACATACCCTATCATCTAGTGATTCCCAGAAAGCCGAAACTGCTCACACACTCGAGACTTACAAAGGCTGGACAGGGACCTATGGCGATGGAGGGTGGTTTATACAAAGAGACTAGGTGACTTCTTGAACAAAGAAAGATCAAAACTTTTGATTTTAAAAATGACTAGAAGAAGAAGATCAAGAACAACGTTTAGTAAACAAACAACTCATGGCTCTGATACCAAAAGGCGGAAGATGAAGACAGAAAGAGAAGAGTGGCGCATAAACAAAGCTGAATAATAACTATAGCAAAACTATAAGAAATTAAAGCAGCAGTTCATAAGTAATAAGAGAAGTTTAAACAAAATAAACTTTTATTGTACTATGAAATATTTACAAACAATTAACTTGGTTACTTACAACAGATTGACTCGATTATAGAAACTTATCATAACTAAGAGAGAAGGCAAGAGAGTTGAAGATTAGTCAGATAGGAATCTGAGTCTTCTCAAACGCTCTATTGGATTACTAAATCCTGCCTCATAACAAAGACTGAGCCTCTCTTATATAGAAAGAGAAAAGGCTGAGAGAATACAACTCAATAATTACAAAACAAGAATGACTATTGAACAACAGTAATGCTTTATCAAAAGATGAAAGCATTATTACAAATTTTGACTATTACAAACAGCTTTTACTATTACAGACGCGTTAATCAAATACAGACGAAATACAATAATAACAACTTTTGACTAATAAGGATACAGACATGTGACTAAATGACAACTGACTCAGCAACTGCTTTCGGCTACTTTGGACAAAGGAGCACGGGCTGCGCGGGCAGGGGCATCTAGCAACAAAGCTGACCCAGGTGACTGTAGGAACCCAAGGCGAATGGATCCTGGACCCTAGGCAAACGGATCCTGGGCATCCTGAAGAGAGATGCTTCCGTACGGATCAGTAGGGCTAGAGTGATGACTGGAGCGAGAAGAAGAAGATGAACAAACAGAAGGAACTGAGTCCTCACTGAGTTTATCCATTCTTTTCTGAATTAAACGGGATAACTGTTTAAGCTCATTATTGGTACAATGATCAATATCCGCGAAGTCTAACTTTGAACTGGAAGATTTCTTGGATTTAGATTTACTGGAAGATGATTCCTTTGGAGGAGGAATCGTTTGAATGGGTGAAGGATTGGGAAATTCCTTTTGAACTTGGCCCACGATGCGATAAGGATCAAACTTATCCCACCATTTAACTGAAAACTCACGAGTAACATGAGTAATTTGATTAAGGTGATTACTAGAGGCACCCTTTTCAGGGGCGACTAAAGAAGAAAGAGCAACATTGACTGTTGGAGAATAAAATCCATAGTTCCATCGAAGGATCCATGGGACTTTATATTTACTAGCGAAATGGAGAATAACTGGGATGCAGCAATTAGACTGCACCACAGGAACCCTAGAGCTAAAGACATTAAGAACAGTCTGAAGCTCAATGGGGAGGATATCAAAGATGAGACCATAACGTTCCCACCAAAGAACAAACCAATGAGGAAATTGACTTTTAAATTTGTGGTCAAATTGGATGAACCACGAATGACTAAAAGATGGAGTTTGAAACAGAAAAACTCTGTTCCAAGCTTCCATGTAATCATAATAGCAAAACTGGCTATCATGACCTTCAAGCTGCCTAAGATCACTAGGATGATTACCCCAGTTAGGCATTGAGATAACCTGTTTAATATAAAGAGAATGATAGATGATTTTTGAAGAATCATTTCTATCATAAATAGGTTTAATAGCGATTGACTGAGTTTGCAAAAGGACATCCTTATAGTACATGAGAGATTTATAAGGAGCAGAAGGAACAAAATGCCAACCAGTTGGGAAGAACTGGGCAGCTAATTTGACTGGATCATCAATTGATTTCATATGTCGTTCGATATGAAATAAATTGGTGCTGAAAACAGGGACGTATTCAGTGTGAACACGCTGACCAGCAGGAGGATTACTGGAGGAAGCGTAAGGATCAACCATTAACGGGGGTTGAACCAGAGCTGAACTATAGGGTTTCGAGCTAGAAACCAAAGGAGTGAACCTATTAACTACAGTAAGGGGAGTAACAGGATGAGGGATTATAGCTCCCACGGGCTTCTGACTAGGTGGGCTTGGGCTTGGAGGACCCAAGGGCCGAACATTTTTATCTTTCCCTCTCACACTCATTTTGAACCTGAGGGGTACCTGAATTAATAAATTCCCTAGTTAGAAAATCAGGAACGGAATTATCACTACCTTTAATATATTCAATGTCAAAATCGAAAATACTTAAAATAGATTGCCATCTGGCAAAAATATGTTTAGCAGCGATGTTTTTAACATCTTTTTCTAAAATATATTTAGCAGACTTACAATCAATACGAACCAAAAATTTTTGATTTAATAAATCATTTTGAAATTTACTGACACAGAAAACTAAAGCTAAAATTTCTTTTTTAATAGTGCTGTAGTTTAATTGTGCCGGATTCCACGCGCCAGAGTGGAATCGAACAATTTGTTCAGAAGAAGCAGGAGTTAATTTCTGCTTCAGAATGCCGCCGAAGCCAATTTCGGAGGCGTCAGTTTCAACTATTTTGAAGGCTGATTCATTAGAGATGCCAAGGCAGGGAAGAACCTTAACATATTTTTTAACTTGCTGAACGATGGCAGAATGTTCATCAGTCCAGGGAGGAGGATTCTTCTGTAAACGAAGAAACAAAGGTTTACAGATTTTTCGTAAATTTTTATAGAATTTGCCAACATAATTAAGAGATCCTAGGAACCTTTGAAGTTGGGTTCTATCAAGGATTTTATCAGGAAATCTATCAGCGAATTGAATAACTCTTTGAATAGGACGAACCAAACCCCGATGAATATCATGGCCAAGAAATTTAACTTTAACTTGGAAAAGAGAACATTTGGTTGGTGACAGAACCAAACCATTGACTTTGATAGCTTTGAAGAACGAATTCAAATGTTTGAAATGTTCGTCAATAGATTTAGAAAAAACAAGGATATCATCAATATAGACAATAATGAAATGACTAAAGGGATTTAAAATTTCATTGAGAATATTTTGGAATTCACTAGGAGCGTTTTTCAAGCCAAATGCTTGAACAACCCATTCATAATGACCAAAAGGGGTGGTGAAGGCGGTTTTGTACCTATCACTAGGATGGATACTGACTTGCCAGAAACCAGACTTAAGGTCGAATTTACTAAACATATTTTTGCCAGATGGCAATCTATTTTAAGTATTTTCGATTTTGACATTGAATATATTAAAGGTAGTGATAATTCCGTTCCTGATTTTCTAACTAGGGAATTTATTAATTCAGGTACCCCTCAGGTTCAAAATGAGTGTGAGAGGGAAAGATAAAAATGTTCGGCCCTTGGGTCCTCCAAGCCCAAGCCCACCTAGTCAGAAGCCCGTGGGAGCTATAATCCCTCATCCTGTTACTCCCCTTACTGTAGTTAATAGGTTCACTCCTTTGGTTTCTAGCTCGAAACCCTATAGTTCAGCTCTGGTTCAACCCCCGTTAATGGTTCGACCTTAAGTCTGGTTTCTGGCAAGTCAGTATCCATCCTAGTGATAGGTACAAAACCGCCTTCACCACCCCTTTTGGTCATTATGAATGGGTTGTTCAAGCATTTGGCTTGAAAAACGCTCCTAGTGAATTCCAAAATATTCTCAATGAAATTTTAAATCCCTTTAGTCATTTCATTATTGTCTATATTGATGATATCCTTGTTTTTTCTAAATCTATTGACGAACATTTCAAACATTTGAATTCGTTCTTCAAAGCTATCAAAGTCAATGGTTTGGTTCTGTCACCAACCAAATGTTCTCTTTTCCAAGTTAAAGTTAAATTTCTTGGCCATGATATTCATCGGGGTTTGGTTCGTCCTATTCAAAGAGTTATTCAATTCGCTGATAGATTTCCTGATAAAATCCTTGATAGAACCCAACTTCAAAGGTTCCTAGGATCTCTTAATTATGTTGGCAAATTCTATAAAAATTTACGAAAAATCTGTAAACCTTTGTTTCTTCGTTTACAGAAGAATCCTCCTCCCTGGACTGATGAACATTCTGCCATCGTTCAGCAAGTTAAAAAATATGTTAAGGTTCTTCCCTGCCTTGGCATCTCTAATGAATCAGCCTTCAAAATAGTTGAAACTGACGCCTCCGAAATTGGCTTCGGCGGCATTCTGAAGCAGAAATTAACTCCTGCTTCTTCTGAACAAATTGTTCGATTCCACTCTGGCGCGTGGAATCCGGCACAATTAAACTACAGCACTATTAAAAAAGAAATTTTAGCTTTAGTTTTCTGTGTCAGTAAATTTCAAAATGATTTATTAAATCAAAATTTTTGGTTCGTATTGATTGTAAGTCTGCTAAATATATTTTAGAAAAAGATGTTAAAAACATCGCTGCTAAACATATTGTTGCCAGATGGCAATCTATTTTAAGTATTTTCGATTTTGACATTGAATATATTAAAGGTAGTGATAATTCCGTTCCTGATTTTCTAACTAGGGAATTTATTAATTCAGGTACCCCTCAGGTTCAAAATGAGTGTGAGAGGGAAAGATAAAAATGTTCGGCCCTTGGGTCCTCCAAGCCCAAGCCCACCTAGTCAGAAGCCCGTGGGAGCTATAATCCCTCATCCTGTTACTCCCCTTACTGTAGTTAATAGGTTCACTCCTTTGGTTTCTAGCTCGAAACCCTATAGTTCAGCTCTGGTTCAACCCCCTTTAATGGTTGATCCTTACGCTTCCTCCAGTAATCCTCCTGCTGGTCAGCGTGTTCACACTGAATACGTCCCTGTTTTCAGCACCAATTTATTTCATATCGAACGACATATGAAATCAATTGATGATCCAGTCAAATTAGCTGCCCAGTTCTTCCCAACTGGTTGGCATTTTGTTCCTTCTGCTCCTTATAAATCTCTCATGTACTATAAGGATGTCCTTTTGCAAACTCAGTCAATCGCTATTAAACCTATTTATGATAGAAATGATTCTTCAAAAATCATCTATCATTCTCTTTATATTAAACAGGTTATCTCAATGCCTAACTGGGGTAATCATCCTAGTGATCTTAGGCAGCTTGAAGGTCATGATAGCCAGTTTTGCTATTATGATTACATGGAAGCTTGGAACAGAGTTTTTCTGTTTCAAACTCCATCTTTTAGTCATTCGTGGTTCATCCAATTTGACCACAAATTTAAAAGTCAATTTCCTCATTGGTTTGTTCTTTGGTGGGAACGTTATGGTCTCATCTTTGATATCCTCCCCATTGAGCTTCAGACTGTTCTTAATGTCTTTAGCTCTAGGGTTCCTGTGGTGCAGTCTAATTGCTGCATCCCAGTTATTCTCCATTTCGCTAGTAAATATAAAGTCCCATGGATCCTTCGATGGAACTATGGATTTTATTCTCCAACAGTCAATGTTGCTCTTTCTTCTTTAGTCGCCCCTGAAAAGGGTGCCTCTAGTAATCACCTTAATCAAATTACTCATGTTACTCGCGAGTTTTCAGTTAAATGGTGGGATAAGTTTGATCCTTATCGCATCGTGGGCCAAGTTCAAAAGGAATTTCCCAATCCTTCACCCATTCAAACGATTCCTCCTCCAAAGGAATCATCTTCCAGTAAATCTAAATCCAAGAAATCTTCCAGTTCAAAGTTAGACTTCGCGGATATTGATCATTGTACCAATAATGAGCTTAAACAGTTATCCCGTTTAATTCAGAAAAGAATGGATAAACTCAGTGAGGACTCAGTTCCTTCTGTTTGTTCATCTTCTTCTTCTCGCTCTAGTCATCACTCTAGCCCTACTGATCCGTACGGAAGCATCTCTCTTCAGGATGCCCAGGATCCGTTTGCCTAGGGTCCAGGATCCATTCGCCTTGGGTTCCTACAGTCACCTGGGTCAGCTTTGTTGCTAGATGCCCCTGCCCGCGCAGCCCGTGCTCCTTTGTCCAAAGTAGCCGAAAGCAGTTGCTGAGTCAGTTGTCATTTAGTCACATGTCTGTATCCTTATTAGTCAAAAGTTGTTATTATTGTATTTCGTCTGTATTTGATTAACGCGTCTGTAATAGTAAAAGCTGTTTGTAATAGTCAAAAGTTGTAATAATGCTTTCATCTTTTGATAAAGCATTACTGTTGTTCAATAGTCATTCTTGTTTTGTAATTATTGAGTTGTATTCTCTCAGCCTTTTCTCTTTCTATATAAGAGAGGCTCAGTCTTTGTTATGAGGCAGGATTTAGTAATCCAATAGAGCGTTTGAGAAGACTCAGATTCCTATCTGACTAATCTTCAACTCTCTTGCCTTCTCTCTTAGTTATGATAAGTTTCTATAATCGAGTCAATCTGTTGTAAGTAACCAAGTTAATTGTTTGTAAATATTTCATAGTACAATAAAAGTTTATTTTGTTTAAACATCTCTTATTACTTATGAACTGACTAATCTTCAACTCTCTTGCCTTCTCTCTTAGTTATGATAAGTTTCTATAATCGAGTCAATCTGTTGTAAGTAACCAAGTTAATTGTTTGTAAATATTTCATAGTACAATAAAAGTTTATTTTGTTTAAACTTCTCTTATTACTTTTAACCTAAGTTAAATGTTTTTAACTTAAGTTAAATGTTTCTTACTTTAGTTAAATGTTTTTACTTCTAACCTTAAGTAAATGTAAAAGTTACTTCGGTAAATATAAACCGGTAACTTTAGTTCTATTTAAGGAACTCAAGTGTTAGAGTTTTCTTAGGCTTAGAAATTTTGTTTCTAATGTCATTTTTAAAACATTAGGCTATATTGATTATGATAACCTCACTTACGGTGACATTGTTAGTTATATTCAATATAGCCTAATGTTTTACTAAGTTCTTCACGGACTTTATGAGCAAATAAAGACGGAAGACCATTAACAAATTTTTCCTTCCAAAAAGGCTTGTTACTATCATTACGAAGCATGACACGCGAAATAAAAACATCTTTATACCATCTAAAATCACTTAAAGTGGGACAAGTAAGATTACTAAGTTGATCATGGATACGTTCAGTAATATTACTAGGAGTACCAATAAAATGTTTTATTATAGTGAAAATTAGGGTATTAATACCATCAGGAACACCAAAACCAATATCTTCACGGAAGATAGGTTGACCATTATCATCAAGTTGATAAGCATGAATAATAGAGTTCCTAGCATCTTCATCAAGCTGTTTTTCCCACCAAGAGCGAAGAACTCCCGAAAAACCATTAGTTAAAATTTCAACAATTTCAGGTTGAGTAAGATTAGTAAAAGCAGTGATGTAACTATTAGCAACCATAGACATGTGGTTCATTTTAGTAAGAATTTGATGTTCACTGAAGCCATCAATATTCCATTCATAAATTTTATTGGAGGAAACCGAAAATTGATTGTCAAGATTCTTTTCCTCAAACTGAAGATCAGGGGGAGTGGGTCTAGTATACCAATTTTTGTAATACTAGCGTTATTAAAAGTTAACCTTTTCAATTGTTCAGTAAGGTCGGGAACAGAAGCGACCTCCGATACCTCATCTGAGTCACTATTGTAGTCATTGCCAGATTCTTGAATCTGATCAATGATGGCCACGGTTCCACTGGCTTCGCCAGAGCTCGAACCAATCTTTTTAATAAGTTTATCAATACTTTTAACTAAATCAGAATCTTTACTAGGCAATCCCTTGCCATCTCTATTATCAAGAAGAGTTAACAAAGGCTGATCAAGTTTCTTATCAGGGGTTTTAATAAGTGTATTATCAAACTTTTCTTCAATTTCATCAAGTTGTTTACCTATGGTGGCTAAATACTGATTAGTAAAGTTATTTTGTTCAATAATCTTTTTATCATCAGTTTTACCATCAGCTACTTTAAAAGGACTAGCAACAACGGAGTTATTTTTGACTTGTAAAAGAACAGTTTCAAGGGGAGGATGAGAAGCTAAAGTTTTGGACTTATCTTCTTTTATCCATTGAGATTTAGTAAGAACTTTACAATGATTTCTATCATACCAATCATAAAATGTAAGGTTCTCTCTAGTAAGTTTAACAAATTTTTTTCCAATTATGAACAATTTTATCTCTATCAATTTTATCATGCATATTACGAAAAGCATGTCGTTTAGCTTGATTAGTTTTAGAATTAAAATCATTAACAAGGCTATCCCAATCCAATTTAGAGACTTTAGTAAGGACTCTTAATTGGTGATTAATTGGGGCATCAAAGTCAGAGGGAGAAGGTCCGACCGACACAGTAGGAGAAACATCTTCATGTTCTCCATCAGTCTGAAAGGCAGGAGTATAACAAGGATGACTTGTCTGACCCTGATTCAACACGCCTTTCAGTTTAACATCAGGAATAGAAAAGTCACTTAAGACTTCAGTGTCTCTTCTAGAGGTAGAAGGGACTGAGGAACTGGTAAATTCTTCAATAATAAAAGGTCTTCTAGTACGTTCAAAACTAATTCGAACAGTACCATCAGAAAATTGCTTAATATTTTCTAAATTTAACAAATTATTATTAACTGGTTTTTGTGGAACTTCCTGGGGAAGAATCCATTGGCTAGGTAACGTGACATCTTTCCAAAGAATAGTTTTAGGTGTTTGAATATTGGCGTTACTAGTGCTACTCTGTATTAAAACAGTATGATCTTTAGGACTTTTATTAAGAGAATGAATATTTAAATTGGTTTTCATAACTTTATAATAAATTCTAAAGATTAAAGCTAAGGGTTGAGATCCCTCAATCATTTGAGTTATCTCTCCAGCAGTTTTAATATTCAAAGTTAAAGCCTTAAGTAAATTAATATCAGACAGACTTAAAGGAAGATCAGGAAAGCAATTAAAATGAATAGGACCATCATGTAAACTAGATTCCATGATTCCAATAATACTAGGAGCATAATTAAGATAACGAGCATCTCTTAAGCATAAAAAGACGCTTGAGTTTATTCCTTTAATAGTTAATGGTTTAACTGCAACTTGTACCAAACCAATATGAATAAAATTATAACCCTTTTTACGATGTTTATTAATGACATCGGGAGAAAGAAGACTACAATTTTCATATTCTTTATTAATAGCATACACACGTTCAACAGTTTTAACATTGTAATCAGTTTTGAAATTATCGATGAAGGTTGACTGATAAATTTCTTTAGGAGATACACTAGGTATATTCCAGTTATTAAGAGTTTGGTTAATATTTTCATAACTTTGTTCTTCTTGGTTAACTATATTAGGAACAGAAGGAAGAGAAGATCTATTACTAACCGACGAACTAGATCTAAACAATCTACTCATAGTTAAAATTAAAGTTTTAATTAATCTGTGTTCTTCCGTACATACCCCTTTCTTTGCTTAACATAAACACATACCCTATCATCTAGTGATTCCCAGAAAGCCGAAACTGCTCACACACTCGAGACTTACAAAGGCTGGACAGGGACCTATGGCGATGGAGGGTGGTTTATACAAAGAGACTAGGTGACTTCTTGAACAAGAAAGATCAAAACTTTTGATTTAAAAATGCCTAGAAGAAGAAGATCAAGAACAACGTTTAGTAACAAACAACTCATGGCTTTGATACCAAGGCGGAAGATAAGACTATAAAGAAAGAGTGGAGCATAACAAAGCTTGATAACAACATAAGCAAAACTACAAAAAATTAAGCATCAGTTCATAAGTAATAACTAGAATTTTAAACAAAATAAACTTTTATGGTACTATGAATAGTACAACAATTAAACGTTTACCTTACACAACAGAATTGACTCGATTAGTAGAAACTTATCATATCGAGAGAAGGCAAGGTAGACTTTGTTGAGATTACTCAGATAGGAAAGATGAGTCTTATCAACTACTCTATTGCTTACCTAAATCTCTGCCTCTCCTAAAATTGACTGAGCCTCCCTTATATAGAAAGAGAAAAGGCTGAGGATTACAACTCAATATTACAAAACAAGAATGACTATTTGAACCAACAGTAATGCTTTATCAAAAGATAAAAGCATTATTTACAACTTTTGACTATAACAAACAGCTTTTTACTATTCAGACAGCGTTAAATCAATACAAACAAATACAATAACACTTTTTGACTAACCAGGGTACAGACAACAGACAAATGACAACTGAACTCAGCAACTGCTTTCGGCTACCTTTGGACAAAGAGCACGGGGCTGCACGGGCAGGGGCATCTAGCAACAAAGCTGACCCAGGTGACTGTAGGAACCCAAGGCAAATGGATCCTGGACCCTAGCAAACGGATCCTGGCATCCTGAAGAGAGATGCTTCCGGTACGGATCAGTCGGGCTAGAGTGATGACTGGAGCGAGAAGAAGAAGATGAACAAACAGAGGAACTGAGTCCTCACTGAGTTTATCCATTCTTTTCTGAATTAAACGGGATAACTGTTTAAGCTCATTATTGGTACAATGATCAATATCCGCGAAGTCTAACTTGGAAGATTTCTTGGATTTAGATTTACTGGAAGATGATTCCTTTGGAGGAGGAATCGTTGAATAGGTGAGGATTGGGGAATTCCTTCTGGACTTGGCCTACGATGCGATAAGGATCAAACTTATCCCACCATTTAACTGAAAACTCACGAGTAACATGAGTAATTTGATTAGGTGATTACTAGAGGCGCCTTTTTCAGGGGCAACTAAGGAAGAAAGAGCAACGTTGACTGTTGGAGAATAAAATCCATAATTCCATCGAAGGATCCATGGGACTTTATATTTACTAGCGAAAGGAGAATACTGGGATGCAGCAATTAGACTGTACCACAGGAACCCTAGAGCTAAAGACATTAAGAACAGTCTGAAGCTCAATGGGGAGGATATCAAAGATGAGACCATAACGTTCCCACCAAAGAACAAACCATGAGGAAATTGACTTTTAAATTTGTGGTCAAATTGATGAACCACGAAATGACTAAAAGATGGAGTTTGAAAACAGAAAAAACTCTGTTCCAAGCTTCCATGTAATCATAATAGCAAAACTGGCTATCATGACCTTCAAGCTGCCTAAGATCCTAGGATGATTACCCCATTTAGGCATGGAGATAACCTTGTTATATAAAGAGAATGATATGATTTTTGAAGAATCATTTTTATCATAAATAGGTTTAATAGCGATTGACTGAGTTTGCAAAAAGGACATCCTTATAGTACATGAGAGATTTATAAGGAGCAGAGGGAATAAAATGCCACCAGTTGGGAAGAATTGGTTAGCTAATTTAACTGGGTCACTCATTTATTTCATATGACGTTCAATATAAATAAATTGGTGCTGAAAACAGGGACGTATTCAGTATGAACACGCTGGCCAGCATGAGGATTACTGGAGGAAGCGTAAGGATCAACCATTAAAGGGGGTTGAACCAGAGCTGAACTATAGGGGTTTCGAGCTAGAAACCAAAGGAGTGAACCTATTAACTACAGTAAGGGGGGTAACAGGATGAGGGATTATAGCTCCCACGGGCTTCTGACTAGGTGGGCTTGGGCTTGGAGGACCCAAGGGCCGAACATATTATCTTTCCCTCTCACACTCATTTTGAACCTGAGGGGTACCTGAATTAATAAATTCCCGAGTTAGAAAATCAGGACGGAATTAATCACTACCTTTAATATATTCAATGTCAAAATCGAAAATACTTAAAATAGATTGCCATCTGGCAAAAATATGTTTAGTAGCGATGTTTTTAACATCTTTTTCTAAAATATATTTAGCAGACTTACAATCAATACGAACCAAAAAATTTTGATTTAATAAATCATTTTGAAATTTACTGACACAAAAAACTAAAGCTAAAATTTCTTTTTTAATAGTGCTGTAGTTTAATTGTGCCTGATTCCACGCGCCAGAGTGGAATCGAACAATTTGTTCAGAAGAAGCAGGAGTCAATTTCTGCTTCAGAATGCCGCCGAAGCCAATTTCGAGGCGTCAGTTTCAACAATTTTGAAAGCTAATTCATTAGAAATGCCAAGGCAGGGAAGAACCTTAACATATTTTTTAACTTGCTGAACGATGGCAGAATGCTCATCAGTCCATGGAGGAGGATTCTTCTGTAAACGAAGAAACAAAGGTTTATAGATTTTTCGCAAATTTTTATAGAATTTGCCAACATAATTAAGAGATCCTAGAAACCTTTGAAGTTGAGTTCTATCAAGGATTTTATCAGGAAATCTATCAGCGAATTGAATAACTCTTTGAATAGGACGAACCAAACCCCGATGAATGGCATGGCCAAGAAATTTAACTTTAATTTGGAAAAGAGAACATTTGGTTGGTGACAGAACCAAACCATTGACTTTGATAGCTTTGAAGAACGAATTCAAATGTTTGAAATGTTCGTCAATGGATTTAGAAAAAACAAGGATATCAATCAATATAGACAATAATGAAATGACTAAAGGGATTTAAAATTTCATTGAGAATATTTGGAATTCACTAGGAGCGTTTTTCAAGCCAAATGCTTGAAACAACCCATTCATAATGACCAAAAGGGGTGGTGAAGGCGGTTTTGTACCTATCACTAGATGGATACTGACTTGGCCAGAAACCAGACTTAAGGTCGAACTTACTAAAAATGGTAGCATTACTAAGACGACTAAGAAGGTCTTCCTTATTATGAAGGGGGATACCTAATCCATTCTAAGACCTTATTAAGGGGCTTATAATTGATGACTAGACGAGGGACACCTTCTCTCTTTCTCTGCTTCATTATTAACATAAAAGGCAGGGCAAGACCAAGGAGATTTACTATGTTTTATTATCCTTTGACAAGTAAATCGTTAATTTCTGCTTACAAAGCTCCATTTGTTGGTGACTCATTTGAATAGGTCTAGCTTTAGTAGGAATAAGATGTTCTTTAAATTCTTTAGCGTAAGGAAGTTTAACTACATGCTTTCTGCGATGCCAAAAAAGCATTAGGAGAATCAGCACATAAGTTTTTAACCATGAATAAACGAAGTTCTTCAATTTTATCTTGTATCTTTTCACTTAAAAGAAGGTCTTCAACCTGTTTATACTTAATTTTATGTTTTAAAACTTAAATGAGAAGTTTTACATTTTAACAAGTTAAGTGACCTTAGAAATAGACTCATCTTGAATAAATCTTAAGTCTCTTTCTTTGGGCTGAGTTAGAAACTCAAAAACAACTTTGTGTCCAAGGTGCTCAGTAGTTAACCCATTATTACTGGTGGTGAAAGGGTATAACAAATAAATAAATGGTAATCCCAGAATAATTTTATCAGTTAAATTACGAATTAACACAAAAGAAGTTTTAAAACATATATCATTTTGACAAATATGAACCTTAGGGAGCTTATATTTAATTTCCATGCTGCTTCCATTAGCAGAGTTTAAACGTTCACATGGTTTTAACATAAAATTTGGTAGGGATTAATCCCTCCTGGATGCAGTTAAGATCTGCACCAGTATCAACAAGAGCAGGAAGTTGAATGGCAAAAGTGCCATCAACCATTAACCGTATCAAAATATACCACTTTGAATGGTAATATCTTTTATCCTTTTTAACGAGTTGCCTTGAATAAACAAAGGAGACTCTTCATCATTGACTCCTGAAGTTCAGGTAAGTCTTCATTTTCTGAGGAATCAGAAATATGAAGTTCAGAGTCTTTGTTAACTAATGTAGTCATATCACTTCTTAAGTTGGAGATTTCAGTCTTGAGACTAGAAATCTCTTTCTTAAGCTTGTTGACCTCTTGATTTAGTTCAGGGAGAGTAATCTCTCTCTCTGCCACTTTAAATCTCTCAAGGGTTTTATTAAGGCTTATAAGCGGCTTCTCTTTAGCTTTTATTACTTTACCTTTTCCAGAAATGTTTTTTGAAAACATTCCTTTAACTGTTTCATGTATTGCAATTTTAAGTCTTCATCAGTAAGCTTACTAATTAATTCAATTAACAAAGAGCTTTCTTGCTCCTCTTTAGTAAGAACATTAATAGTTTTACAGCAATCAGACCTACAATTATCAGTACACAAAGTAACTTCATTATCTTCACTAGGAGTTGACTATTTTGATCATTAGCCGAAGAATAAGGAATATCAGAAATATCGTTATCATCATCAGACTGAGATCTAAGTAAATCAAAAATCTGTTCAGAGTCTTCAACAGAAATATTTAACTGGTTTAATTTTTGTTTTAATTTACATTCATTCTTATAATGTCCCTTTTTACCACAATTATAACAAGTAATTTTACTCTTATCGCTAGATTTAGAAGTGGATTTTTTATTTCCAGTTTTCTTTCTAGACCTGGGTTTTTCATAATAATTTTCTTTATTAGTCTGACTAGAGCGCTTTTTATGGTGCTTGCGTTTTTTATGAATTTCTAAGTGCTTTTTCCTATGCTTTCTACGCGAAGGGGCAATAGGAGGCAGACCATATTGTTCACAAAAAGTGCCAAGCTCATATTTAGCTTTCTTTTTATCTTTGGCAGCTTGTTTAGCGATTTTGAAATCAATACACATTTTAGGCCAATTTTTTGAATATAACTAACAATGTCACCGTAAGTGAGGTTATCATAATCAATATAGCCTAATGTTTTACTAAGTTCTTCACGGACTTTATGAGCAAATAAAGACGGAAGACCATTAACAAATTTTTCCTTCCAAAAAGGCTTGTTACTATCATTACGAAGCATGACACGCGAAATAAAAACATCTTTATACCATCTAAAATCACTTAAAGTGGGACAAGTAAGATTACTAAGTTGATCATGGATACGTTCAGTAATATTACTAGGAGTACCAATAAAATGTTTTATTATAGTGAAAATTAGGGTATTAATACCATCAGGAACACCAAAACCAATATCTTCACGGAAGATAGGTTGACCATTATCATCTAGTTGATAAGCATGAATAATAGAGTTCCTAGCATCTTCATCAAGGTGTTTTTCCCACCAAGAGCGAAGAACTCCCGAAAAACCATTAGTTAAAATTTCAACAATTTCAGGTTGAGTAAGATTAGTAAAAGCAGTGATGTAACTATTAGCAACCATAGACATGTGATTCATTTTAGTAAGTATTTGATGTTCACTGAAGCCATCAATATTCCATTCATAAATTTTATTGGAGGAAACCGAAAATTGATTGTCAAGATTCTTTTCCTCGAACTGAAGATCAGGGGGAGTGGGTCTAGTATACCAATTTTTTGTAATACTAGTGTTATTAAAAGTTAACCTTTCAATTGTTCAGTAAGGTCGGGAACAGAAGCGACCTCAGATACCTCATCTGAGTCACTATTGTAGTCATTGCCAGATTCTTGAATCTGATCAATGATGGCCACGGTTCCACTGGCTTCGCCAGAGCTCGAACCAATCCTTTAATAAGTTTATCAATACTTTTAACTAAATCAGAATCTTTACTAGGCAATCCCTTGTCGTCTCTATTATCAGGAAGAGTTAACAAAGGCTGATCAAGTTTCTTATCAGGGGTTTTAATAAGTGTATTATCAAACTTGTCTTCAATTTTATCAAGTTGTTTTCCTATGGTGGCTAAATACTGATTAGTAAAATTATTTTGTTCAATAATCTTTTTATCATCAGTTTTACCATCAGCTACTTTAAAAGGACTAGCAACAACGGAGTTATTTTTGACTTGTAAAAGAACAGTTTCAAGGGGAGGATGAGAAGCTAAAGTTTTGGACTTATCTTCTTTTATCCATTGAGATTTAGTAAGAACTTTACAATGATTTCTATCATACCAATCATAAAATGTAAGGTTCTCTCTAGTAAGTTTAACAAATTTTTTCCAATTATGAACAATTTTATCTCTATCAATTTTTTCATGCATATTACGAAAAGCATGTCGTTTAGCTTGATTAGTTTTAGAATTAAAATCATTAACAAGGCTGTCCCAATCCAATTTAGAGACTTTAGTAAGGACTCTTAATTGGTGATTAATTGGGGCATCAAAGTCAGAGGGAGAAGGACCGACCGACACAGTAGGAGAAACATCTTCATGTTCTCCATCAGTCTGAAAGGCAGGAGTATAACAAGGATGACTTGTCTGACCCTGATTCAACACGCCTTTCAGTTTAACATCAGGAATAGAAAGTCACTTAAGACTTCAGTGTCTCTTCTAGAGGTAGAAGGGACTGAGGAACTGGTAAATTCTTCAATAATAAAAGGTCTTCTAGTACGTTCAAAACTAATTCGAACAGTACCATTAGAAAATTGCTTAATATTTTCTAAATTTAACAAATTATTATTAACTGGTTTTTGTGGAACTTCCTGGGGAAGAATCCATTGGCTAGGTAACGTGACATCTTTCCAAAGAATAGTTTTAGGTGTTTGAATATTGGCGTTACTAGTGCTACTCTGTATTAAAACAGTATGATCTTTAGGACTTTTATTAAGAGCATGAATATTCAAATTGGTTTTCATAACTTTATAATAAATTCTAAAGATTAAAGCTAAGGGTTGAGATCCCTCAATCATTTGAGTTATCTCTCCAGCAGTTTTAATATTCAAAGTTAAAGCCTTAAGTAAATTAATATCAGACAGACTTAAAGGAAGATCAGGAAAGCAATTAAAATGAATAGGACCATCATGTAAACTAGATTCCATGATTCCAATAATACTAGGAGCATAATTAAGATAACGAGCATCTCTTAAGCATAAAAAGACGCTTGAGTTTATTCCTTTAATAGTTAATGGTTTAACTGCAACTTGTACCAAACCAATATGAATAAAATTATAACCCTTTTTACGATGTTTATTAATGACATCGGGAGAAAGAAGACTACAATTTTCATATTCTTTATTAATAGCATACACACGTTCAACAGTTTTAACATTGTAATCAGTTTTGAAATTATCGATGAAGGTTGACTGATAAATTTCTTTAGGAGAGACACTAGGTATATTCCAGTTATTAAGAGTTTGGTTAATATTTTCATAACTTTGTTCCTCTTGGTTAACTATATTAGGAACAGAAGGAAGAGAAGATCTATTACTAACCGACGAACTAGATCTAAACAATCTACTCATAGTTAAAATTAAAGTTTTAATTAATCTGTGTTCTTCCGTACATACCCCTTTCTTTGCTTAACATAAACACATACCCTATCATCTAGTGATTCCCAGAAAGCCGAAACTGCTCACACACTCGAGACTTACAAAGGCTGGACAGGGACCTATGGCGATGGAGGGTGGTTTATACAAAGAGACTAGGTGACATCTTGAACAAAGAAAGATCAAAACTTTTGATTTTAAATATGACTAGAAGAAGAAGATCAAGAACAACGTTTAGTAAACAAACAACTCATGGCTTTGATACCAAAAGGCGGAAGATGAAGACTATAAGAGAAGAGTGGCGCATAAACAAAGCTGAATAACAACTATAGCAAAACTATAAGAAATTAAAGCAGCAGTTCATAAGTAATAAGAGAAGTTTAAACAAAATAAACTTTTATTGTACTATGAAATAATTACAAACAATTAACTTGGTTACTTACAACAGATTGACTCGATTATAGAAACTTATCATATCTAAGAGAGAAGGCAAGAGAGTTGAAGATTAGTCAGATAGGAATCTGAGTCTTATCAAACGCTCTATTGGATTACTAAATCCTGCCTCTCTAAAATGACTGAGCCTCCCTTATATAGAAAGAGAAAAGGCTGAGAGATTACAACTCAATAATTACAAAACAAGAATGACTATTGAACAACAGTAATGCTTTATCAAAAGATAAAAAGCATTATTACAACTTTTGACTATAACAAACAGCTTTTTACTATTACAGACGCGTTAATCAAATACAAACAAAATACAATAACAACTTTTTGACTAACAAGGGTACAGACAACAGACAAAATGACAACTGACTCAGCAACTGCTTTCGGCTACTTTGGACAAAGGAGCACGGGCTGCACGGGCAGGGGCATCTAGCAACAAAGCTGACCCAGGTGACTGTAGGAACCCAAGGCAAATGGATCCTGGACCCTAGGCAAACGGATCCTGGGCATCCTGAAGAGAGATGCTTCCGTACGGATCAGTAGGGCTAGAGTGATGACTGGAGCGAGAAGAAGAAGATGAACAAACAGAAGGAACTGAGTCCTCACTGAGTTTATCCATTCTTTTCTGAATTAAACGGGATAACTGTTTAAGCTCATTATTGGTACAATGATCAATATCCGCGAAGTCTAACTTGGAAGATTTCTTGGATTTAGATTTACTGGAAGATGATTCCTTTGGAGGAGGAATCGTTGAATAGGTGAAGGATTGGGGAATTCCTTCTGGACTTGGCCTACGATGCGATAAGGATCAAACTTATCCCACCATTTAACTGAAAACTCACGAGTAACATGAGTAATTTGATTAAGGTGATTACTAGAGGCGCCTTTTTCAGGGGCAACTAAGGAAGAAAGAGCAACGTTGACTGTTGGAGAATAAAATCCATAATTCCATCGAAGGATCCATGGGACTTTATATTTACTAGCGAAATGGAGAATAACTGGGATGCAGCAATTAGACTGTACCACAGGAACCCTAGAGCTAAAGACATTAAGAACAGTCTGAAGCTCAATGGGGAGGATATCAAAGATGAGACCATAACGTTCCCACCAAAGAACAAACCAATGAGGAAATTGACTTTTAAATTTGTGGTCAAATTGGATGAACCACGAATGACTAAAAGATGGAGTTTGAAACAGAAAAACTCTGTTCCAAGCTTCCATGTAATCATAATAGCAAAACTGGCTATCATGACCTTCAAGCTGCCTAAGATCACTAGGATGATTACCCCAGTTAGGCATGGAGATAACCTGTTTAATATAAAGAGAATGATAGATGATTTTTGAAGAATCATTTTATCATAAATAGGTTTAATAGCGATTGACTGAGTTTGCAAAAAGGACATCCTTATAGTACATGAGAGATTTATAAGGAGCAGAGGGAATAAAATGCCAACCAGTTGGGAAGAATTGGGTAGCTAATTTAACTGGGTCATCAATTGATTTCATATGACGTTCAATATAAAATAAATTGGTGCTGAAAACAGGGACGTATTCAGTATGAACACGCTGGCCAGCAGGAGGATTACTGGAGGAAGCGTAAGGATCAACCATTAAAGGGGGTTGAACCAGAGCTGAACTATAGGGTTTCGAGCTAGAAACCAAAGGAGTGAACCTATTAACTACAGTAAGGGGGGTAACAGGATGAGGGATTATAGCTCCCACGGGCTTCTGACTAGGTGGGCTTGGGCTTGGAGGACCCAAGGGCCGAACATATTTATCTTTCCCTCTCACACTCATTTTGAACCTGAGGGGTACCTGAATTAATAAATTCCCGAGTTAGAAAATCAGGAACGGAATTATCACTACCTTTAATATATTCAATGTCAAAATCGAAAATACTTAAAATAGATTGCCATCTGGCAAAAATATGTTTAGTAGCGATGTTTTTAACATCTTTTTCTAAAATATATTTAGCAGACTTACAATCAATACGAACCAAAAAATTTTGATTTAATAAATCATTTTGAAATTTACTGACACAAAAAACTAAAGCTAAAATTTCTTTTTTAATAGTGCTGTAGTTTAATTGTGCCTGATTCCACGCGCCAGAGTGGAATCGAACAATTTGTTCAGAAGAAGCAGGAGTCAATTTCTGCTTCAGAATGCCGCCGAAGCCAATTTCGGAGGCGTCAGTTTCAACAATTTTGAAAGCTAATTCATTAGAAATGCCAAGGCAGGGAAGAACCTTAACATATTTTTTAACTTGCTGAACGATGGCAGAATGCTCATCAGTCCATGGAGGAGGATTCTTCTGTAAACGAAGAAACAAAGGTTTATAGATTTTTCGCAAATTTTTATAGAATTTGCCAACATAATTAAGAGATCCTAGAAACCTTTGAAGTTGAGTTCTATCAAGGATTTTATCAGGAAATCTATCAGCGAATTGAATAACCTCTTTGAATAGGACGAACCAAACCCCGATGAATGTCATGGCCAAGAAATTTAACTTTAATTTGGAAAAGAGAACATTTGGTTGGTGACAGAACCAAACCATTGACTTTGATAGCTTTGAAGAACGAATTCAAATGTTTGAAATGTTCGTCAATGGATTTAGAAAAAACAAGGATATCATCAATATAGACAATAATGAAATGACTAAAGGGATTTAAAATTTCATTGAGAATATTTTGGAATTCACTAGGAGCGTTTTTCAAGCCAAATGCTTGAACAACCCATTCATAATGACCAAAAGGGGTGGTGAAGGCGGTTTTGTACCTATCACTAGGATGGATACTGACTTGCCAGAAACCAGACTTAAGGTCGAACTTACTAAAAATGGTAGCATTACTAAGACGACTAAGAAGGTCTTCCTTATTAGGAAGGGGATACCTAATCCATTCTAAGACCTTATTAAGGGGCTTATAATTGATGGACTAGACGAGGGACACCCTCTCGTCTTTCTCTGCTTCATTATTAACATAAAAGGCAGGGCAAGACCAAGGAGATTTACTATGTTTTATTAATCCTTTGACAAGTAAATCGTTAATTTCTTGCTTACAAAGCTCCATTTGTTGGTGACTCATTTGAATAGGTCTAGCTTTAGTAGGAATAAGATGTTCTTTAAATTCTTTAGCGTAAGGAAGTTTAACTACATGCTTTCTGCGATGCCAAAAAAGCATTAGGAGAATCAGCACATAAGTTTTAACCATGAATAAACGAAGTTCTTCAATTTTATCTTGTATCTTTTCACTTAAAAGAAGGTCTTCACCTGTTTATACTTAATTTTATGTTTTAAAACTTTAAATGAGAAGTTTTACATTTTAACAAGTTAAGTGACTAGAAATAGACTCATCTTGAATAAATCTTAAGTCTCTTTCTTTGGGCTGAGTTAGAAACTCAAAAACAACTTGTGTCCAAGGTGCTCAGTAGTTAACCCATTATTACTGGTGGTGAAAGGGTATAACAAATAAATAAATGGTATCCAGAATAATTTTATCAGTTAAATTAGCGAATTAACACAAAAGAAGTTTTAAAACATATATCATTTTGACAATATGAACCTTAGGGAGCTTATATTAATTTCCATGCTGCTTCCATAGCAGAGTTTAAACGTTCACTGGTTTTAACATAAAATTTGGTAGGGATTAATCCCTCCTGGATGCAGTTAAGATCTGCACCAGTATCAACAAGAGCAGGAAGTTGAATGGCAAAAGTGCCATCAACCATTAACCGTATCAAAATATACCACTTTTGAATGGTAATATCTTTTATCCTTTTTAACGATTCCTTGAATAAACAAAGGAGACTCTTCATCATTGACTCCTGAAGTTTCAGGTAAGTCTTCATTTTCTGGAATCAGAAATATGAAGTTCAGAGTCTTTGTTAACTAACGCAGTCATATCACTTCTTAAGTTGGAGATTTCAGTCTTGAGACTAGAAATCTCTTTCTTAAGCTTGTTGACCTCTTGATTTAGTTCTGGGAGAGTAATCTCTCTCTGCCACTTTAAATCTCTCAAGGGTTTTATTAAGGCTTATAAGCGGCTTCTCTTAGCTTTTATTACTTTACCTTTTCCAGAAATGTTTTTAAAAACAATTCCTTTAACTGTTTCATGTATTGCAATTTTAAATCTTCATCAGTAAGCTTACTAATTAATTCAATTAACAAAGAGCTTTCTTGTCTCTTTAGTAAGAACATTAATAGTTTTACAGCAATCAGACCTACAATTATCAGTACACAAAGTAACTTCATTATCTTCACTAGGAGTTTGACTATTTTGATCATTAGCCGAAGAATAAGGAATATCAGAAATATCTATCATCATCAGACTGAGATCTAAGTAAATCAAAAATCTTTTCAGAGTCTTCAACAGAAATATTTAACTGGTTTTTTTTGTTTTAATTTACATTCATTCTTATAATGTCCCTTTTTACCACAATTATAACAAGTAATTTTACTCTTATCGCTAGATTTAGAAGTGGATTTTTATTTCCAGTTTTCTTTCTAGACCTGGGTTTTTCATAATAACTTTCTTTATTAGTCTGACTAGAGCGCTTTTTATGGTGCTTGCGTTTTTTATGAATTTCTAAGTGCTTTTTCCTATGCTTTCTACGCGAAGGGGCAATAGGAGGCAGACCATATTGTTCACAAAAAGTGCCAAGCTCATATTTAGCTTTCTTTTTATCTTTGCAGCTTGTTTAGCGATTTTGAAATCAATACACATTTTTAGGCCAATTTTTTGAATATAACTAACAATGTCACCGTAAGTGAGGTTATCATAATCAATATAGCCTAATGTTTTACTAAGTTCTTCACGGACTTTATGAGCAAATAAAGACGGAAGACCATTAACAAATTTTTCCTTCCAAAAAGGCTTGTTACTATCATTACGAAGCATGACACGCGAAATAAAAACATCTTTATACCATCTAAAATCACTTAAAGGGACAAGTAAGATTACTAAGTTGATCATGGATACGTTCAGTAATATTACTAGGAGTACCAATAAAATGTTTTATTATAGTGAAAATTAGTATTAATACCATCAGGAACACCAAAACCAATATCTTCACGGAAGATAGGTTGACCATTATCATCAAGTTGATAAGCATGAATAATAGAGTTCCTAGCATCTTCATCAAGGTGTTTTTCCCACCAAGAGCGAAGAACTCCCGAAAAACCATTAGTTAAAATTTCAACAATTTCAGGTTGAGTAAGATTAGTAAAAGCAGTGATGTAACTATTAGCAACCATAGACATGTGGTTCATTTTAGTAAGAATTTGATGTTCACTGAAGCCATCAATATTCCATTCATAAATTTTATTGGAGGAAACGAAAATGATTGTCAAGATTCTTTTCCTCGAACTGAAGATCAGGGGGAGTGGGTCTAGTATACCAATTTTTTGTAATACTAGTGTTATTAAAAGTTAACCTTTTCAATTGTTCAGTAAGGTCGGGAACAGAAGCGACCTCAGATAC